>OY720452.1:13223452-14423452 GCA_963082715.1 Harpalus rubripes
TTAATGACATAATAATTAAATAAAGAACAAAATAGTCGTTTAAGCTTTAACTTTCAGAGAGAAATATACAGTAAAATTTTTGAAAGATGCCTGATCTAGATCATTTGTATGACGAACGAATTGGCATATATTTATCTCTCTCACAACACGTTTATCTTCAAAAATTCATATATTGTTTCGCATAAGTTAGGACATCCTATTTTAATATGATGTTCGTTGTTGACAATACTTTTGCTGTAACGTAAGTTTATTTATTAATTCAGATATATTACCTTGATTCATAGCCGTACGTTTAACGTTATTTTCTGTCAGTGTCACTCACACTGACACTGGGTCAGTACCTTATTTTACATATATTTGGTTTTACATTTGCTAATAAACTTACCGTTATTTTATATCGTTTATGAACGACAAGTTCACATGCCTCGTTGACGTCGTAAAGTTAGATGTATTTTGAAAACAAAAATTTTATAATTATTTTTTTGATGAGTAAAGAAGCATGTAGAGATTTATTTACGCAAATATCATCATATATGAGGAACTCGTTGAAATGATGGTTTGCCAAAAATTTCTAGATTATTTATTTATTATTATTTATGCGTATTACATTACATATGAATGCACATAATGTTTTCAATTCAGATGATGGCAGCTTTGCATTTTTTTGCTCATAGAAGCTATCAGAAATCAATAGCAAGGAGGATATCAGTAAAAGAGGATTCATATGTGGTATTAAGTCAATCATTAATAATCAAATCATTAATAGAAATCTGCAATATTATTGTTGATCATTTTATAGATATATACCTACCTATATCAAATTCCATACGGCATAAGTAGATATGGAGCGTGTAAACTGTAAAACGAGGGTGAGAATAAATAATTTTATGTACGATGAAAATTTCAAATTTGAATCAATGTCAAATTTGAATTGAAAAACAAATATAAATTTATTCTGTTAAAATCAACATGAAGTTAGATATTATCGTTAAACTCATCATAACGATAACTCGATAACGATATGATTAGTAGAATACCTTTTTGGCATTTGTTGTTATTAAAGTCGTTCAACCAAATGCTTAGCGACGTATGGTAATGATAGATATTTTTAGTAGAATAGGCGTGTTAGTTTTGAATTTTGAATGCTTTTACTCTCACACATATTTTTATAATAAAAAATAACAGTAGCATCTTACGTACCCTCATAAAAATTCAGTAAACTACACTACTGAAATGGCAAAACAAAATCTTAATTAATACAATTCGTAGATGATCTTGATGGGACATCTTTCAAAAATTTTACTGTACACACGAATGACACGAATGTATATTATTATGTTTCGCAATACGTAAATGCTATAAACGTTTTTCTTATATTTATTACCATACTCGACCACCTTGGTGAATTATTGTCTTTTATTGCCCCCTAAAGACCCAACTTTTGATTTCCCATGCATTTACAAAATTACAGTCATACAGAAGATAAAAGGTTCATTACAGCATCGCAATTCTTTATTTTGCCTCTTGTGTATTATTTCACAATATAATTCATGGTTGGGAATCATCTGTAGAAAGTTATACAGCAATAATACAGGAAAAGAACAATTTGAACTAAACGGCGAATAATATTAATTGAGATTTTTGATTTGTACAAATGTTATCTCTTGTAGAACAGTGGAACCTCAAGTTTGGCCTAAATCCCGATGGTAGATTACTCTTCTGAGGATTTTGGTTTTTGCTTTTTCGTTCTATTCATTTGAACAAAGTGCGACAACAATGAAACATTATAATGAAAGCGTCTTGCAAGTCTTAAGTAAAAGCAATTATGATTATAGGCAAGTTGAAAATTGCCGGCGCGCAGAATGAATGAGAATTGTAATGGAACGTAATTTTACTTAGGTATTATCTTGAGGCGTTAGCTAACATCTTAACGCCGAATAAAGACATTCTTCTTAGTTTCTAACTCACTTTACTTGATTGGTTTTCGCTCTTTTCATAAATATTACCTTTTGCTACTACTGCCTACTGTTCATTATGGAGCACGAGAGAACACTCACGATTTTACACTTTAAAAGAAGATGCTCGTTATTCTAATACTGCCGAACATTTATCATACACTTACCATGTAGAAAATATAGGTTGCTAAGAATAATAATGCACCGTATTATTTGCTGGGTAAATTATAATTTGTACTTTAGTTTTTGTGAAGAATAATTAATAAAAAATATTCTGGTGGCTGAAAACTCATTTAATCTGTAACATTAAAGAACAAGATTTCTATTTAATAGGTATGTTCGCGGTAGCGATCCCGGACTAGTTTGAGCATCATACGCATGCACAGTTTCATTTTAGTTGTTCGCGGTACGACTCCGACTGACACATGATTGGTCATCGTTGGTCACGTACTAATCAGACCAGTCTGGGTAATGCTTATACTTGTCCGGGATCGTTACCGCGAACAAACCTATTATTTAATAGTTCTTTTCATAAAAATAGTGATTTACTGCAGTTGTCTTTTAATTTAATAAAAATATACTTTTTCTACAAGTAGCCATTTACGCTCTCTTTTGTGAACGCAAAATGTCAATTTGCCGCTCTAGAGCGACAAAGTAGAAAAAACGCTTGCTTCTCAAATTTCTAACTATACAATGTTGAGAAATGTTACTTGGCTACATTCTTAATGGAAACGTTTAGTCAGGAATTAATGACACTCTAGTTACACATTACCTACTTACATAACCAAACAAAATGCCGCACTGCTGTGAAAATAAAATAGGGCATTCATTTACAAAAACGAAAGTATAAAATGCTTAGATTAGATTGAAGCAATAGCTCAAGAAGAATGGAAAATACCGATAAGTAAAAATAAATAAAAAATAAATTTTTGTTATGGTGCAGGACCCCATTGTGGCGACTGTAGAAAAAATCTTGTGTGTGTTTCGAGCGCAAATGGACATTGTCGATTTCGAGAGAATGCCTCGCTCCTGCGTCGCGCGGCAACAACCTCTCAATCGACAATGTCCCATTTTGCGCTCTTAATACACAAATAGCTATTGTGTGCCCGCGTGCCCAGAAATTGAACTTTTTCTTGCCTGTTTTGCGTGCGCAAAGTGGTTCATTTCTAACAGTTCGACAGACCATGCGGCAAAGTAAAAGAACCGTGCGGAAAATCGTATTTTGCGCACTAGTGCGCAAAATGCCGTGCTGCAAAATAAAAAGCAAAGTGCGTTTTTGTGCATGGCTCTTTTACATTGGCGCACGGCGTGTTCGCAGTGTTACGAAATGAACCACTCGCAAAACAGGCACTCAAAATGTTACTTTTTGGGCAAGCTGAACACAAAATATTGTGTGTACCACGAATACAAAATGACATTGCCGTTCTCGCATCATTGAATCAAACTTCATGCTCTTGCGACAATGTAGCATTTTGAACCCTTAGTAGACAAATTTTCTATACTCGTGCAGGAAATAAGTTTTCTCACACTAAAAATAAGTGCAGAGAATAACCAAATGCCTCACTAGTGTGGGTAATAGATAAAATATAAGATGTTTATTCAATCCTGCTGTTCCAACTTGTTTATTACGGAACTTTAAACCTTCTATTTTGTCCACTTACCGTAGTAGTGAATGAAAATTAACTGTCGCCCACTCACCTGTCATTACCGAAAATAAGAATATATTTCAATAGAATTTATATCAATTATTTATTTACTTACATGAAAATTATATGCACAGTTTTTAAATAATGTTACTAGGCAACCCCTACTTAAACATTTACAACCCGTGGGGTGGAAGTGATAACTGTTATTTCCAACCTAAGAGTTTGTCATTACAGTTAGGAATTCCGTATTTCCCAACTTCTAAAAGGTTAGGAATCGATATATTACTATAATGATTGTAGAAAAATATTGTGAAAAATTCAGCGGTCGTTTTGTAAACTTGCATTCGTTTTAGAATCACTTATTTCCCTCACTCGTAACAAATAACTATTTTATACCACTTACGAGTAAAGATATTTGAATTATCGAATTTTATAGTTTTATTAGTTTGCATGGCAGATTTTGACAGCTGCTGTATTTTCTTCATTTCCAAAAGTAGATAACAAAAAAAAGATGTGTGGTATACGTTCCAATTATTATAGAGAAATTCGGATCAAGAAGGATGCGTATTACCGATGTTCTATTGCATTTATTATATTTATTTACTGACAATTTATTTTTAATATTTTGCCTAAATATCATATTTGTAAATAGACAGAAATAAAAAGAGACTACTTTTACTAAATTACTTCAAAACTACTGCCCTACTTATATAAATCAATTGCATGAACTTCTAGATCAAATTATTAAAAGCCGTCGTTTATAAATGGAATTTTCCTAGAATAGATTAATACAATCAATGCTTGCTTGCAAAAGGAAATGCTATTTGCTGTTTAAAGATTTAAAATAAGTGAAATTATATTACCTGCAATTCGCTGGAAAATTTAGCCCCTATTTAGCCAATTATGTAATTTGTGAAACGGTAGTGGATATTTTTCTTTTAGGAGGAAAAACGATGCCGCTTACTGTAATTGAATTATATTCCTACGCCTGTTTAAAAAAGCATTACCGAGAGTGGTCTGGTTCAACTAAATAAGTTTCCCGTTGCCTGCCGACCAGCACAATCGATTTCAGATTTTCAAACAGAAACGAAAACGTCTCTGGCCATTGTGTGATCTATTTCACAAACTTCTGAAAAGAAGTTAGCGAAAGTTAGTTTGGAAAACTTGCAGAACTTGCAACTTTTCAACGTTTAGTACGCGAATTTTTCATCATTTGAATTTTTCGAATTTTTTCCCGATTTCTGGCAGGTGGTCAGACAGGGGAATACTTTTCATTCTCGATGATCTTTTTCTTAAATTTCATTCTCAACAAATTATAGGTATTTGTCAATAAAATATAAAATAAAAATTAGTGACTTTTTGACAAAAACAGATAATAGGTCAATTATTTATCGAGTTCAAATAAAAAAAATAGCGTACGTAGTAATATATTAGACATCAGACGAGAGAAATGCATTTCCTCTTGAAGAGTATATATTATTTTTTCACTATCAGGAGTAGAAAAATCACAAAAATCCAAATTTAAGAATTAAAAGCTTGTGACAATTTCGACTGATTCAATGAATTTAAGAAATTAGTAGTCTTTGAAATTTGCACCTTCATAACTTTTGTTATAAATAAAATTGAATTTTCTCAAATTTAATTTCATTTTTTTACCTCCCGTGTGTGTATGTGTGGGTGTGTGTGTGTGTGTGTGAGGGTGTGTGGGTATGTGGGTGTGTGGGTTTGTGGGGATGAGGGTGTGGGTGCGGGTGCGAGTGCGGGTGCGAGTGCGGATGCGGGTGTGGGTGTGGGTGTGGGTGTGTGTCTGTGTCTGTGTGTGAATCCTCCACTCTAACTCAAATACTATCATTCAGAAAATTTTGAAACCTTGTATTTCTACCTTATTCTAATATGGAAAAAGACTATTAGATTTTGGTGTATATCAGATAACCGGAAATGGCACTTTATTCGAAGCTCAAAATAGATTTTCTTCGAAAAATACTTTCCAATATTATTTTTTCAAGATTTGTGTTATTATAAAAATTAAAGATTATTAATTTTTCTACAGATTTGCATGAATACTTTTTCTATATATTTTATGGATAAATTTATAAAATTATCTATAATTTTAATCCTGGAGCCTACGCTCTAAACAAGCAAAACTCCTTGGTTACACAGTTCAGCTGAAATGTATGTAACTGACAGATAACTTTCAAAGAACTAATCCTTTAAAATTAATAATAGTAACGTTTTAAAAGAAAATAATACAGTTTCCGCAATAACTGTATATGTAAGTATTTATATTTAAATTAATAAAAATTAAATAGCGGGAGGTTTGGTGTTGGCCACATCAGATTTTTCTAAAATAGAATACCAAGAGTACACCAAAGAACTCTCAAAGGACCCCAAGACATTGTTGATGCAACTTTTTACAAAAATACTACCAAAAAAACCTAAAATATTTAGGATTTATTTTTGGCATATACGAGGGTAGCACCGAAAGTTTCTGCAAACTATTGTGGGAAAACAAAATTTTCCAGAAATTATTTTTTTTATAGTTTTTCGGAATACTCTCCTTTTAACTCAACACATCTATGCATTCGATATAAACAATCGTTAAAGCAAGAAATCCATTCTTCTTGAGACACTTGAGAGACCATGTTTTCGAAGGCTTCAATCACTTCATTTGCACTTGTATATCGGAAAGCAAACATTATTTCCTTTAATGTATTGTGGGTGCTCCAGTAATTCCACCTTTGATTATTTTAAATAGGCTTTAGTTTGCGCAGCAGTATGTGAGGATGCATTGTCCTGATGCAATAACTATTTTACTCCAAGGCCTATTTTCACGCACTTTTTCAAACACCCGTGGCAAACAAATTGTTAGGTACCAATTAGAAGTTACTGTTTTCCTATGTTCTATTGCAATATTGATAGCAGGACCGGATTTTGAGAAAAAGAAGGCAACCATTTTTGTACCAACTCGTTTTACTTTGACAGGATTGAGGTCTGTTGGAAAGACCCATTGAGCTGAATGTCGTTTTGTTTCAGGTTTAAATACATAACATCCATGATTTATCACTTGTTATAATATAATACACTGCTTTAGATTTACCTTCGTTGTACTTTTTTAATGTTTTAATGCACCATTCCACACGGTGTTGCTTTTGACCATCATTTAAATTATCCAAGTATCCAACGGTAACAAACTTTCCTGCCTTTTAGATGATCGAGCAAAATTTTTTTTATAGCGGTCATTCCAATTCCCAAAGTAGCCCGCGTAATTCTTTATGTGACACGGTTGTCTTCTTTAATCATTGTACGAATAGCAGCTAAGTCTTCATCCGTAACTGCAGAAATTGGCCGATCTTCTCGTAAATCGTCATTGAGAGAAATTCGATTAAATTTATATTCATTTTACCAGCTGTGAACAGACCTGATACTAGGTGCTTTATTTCCAAAAGCATCCCGAAGCTTTTCGATGCATTGTTTTGGAGAAATCGAACTTTTAAAATCGCAAAATATCATGGCTAGGAAATTTTCTCTTAACTGAATTTTCAGTACGACGTGCGTACTTTAAAACTGCATGGAAAATTAGTGATAACAGATAACGAATTGTAACAAGAACTGCCATGTTACCTAAGGATGAATTTTTGTTTTGCCATGCATATATTTTTCGTAGCTACCTTGGTTATATTTGTTTGCAGATACTTTAGGTTCTTCCCTCGTACCTTCTCCCTTGAGGTAAAATATTTTGTACTCAAACGGTTTGTAATATGTTTGTTCGCGGTAGCGATCCCAGACTACTTTGAGCATCACACTCATGCGTACTTTCGCAATACGTCTCGGACTGAAAATTATGTGTTCGTGGAACAACGGGGACTGATCCATGATTAGACACATACTAATCAGAAGATTGAAGTAACTACTACAAATCAGTACATTAATTAGTCATGAATAAGTTTGGGATCCGTCAGAGATTGTTACCGCGAACAAACCTAATATGAGCATTTCTAATTTACCAAACACTTGGGAAATGAATCGTTATTTCCTGCACTGTCATAGACTACGTTTATCTTGACGTTTTAAGCCGCTTGAATTTAGTAAATCTCTTTTCAATCTTCGAAATAAACAATCGAGATTAATATTTCAAGCCGCTTGAAAATGTCAAGTCAAGCTTGTAAAATGACAGGTTTAGACTTATGAAGCGGCTTGAATTCTATCGAAATAAACAGTGAAGCTTCAAATAATCGAACTACGCATGCGCACATCCGCAATATGTTGGAGTGTTAATAAATTCATTTCATTTGTTGGTTTATAAAAGTCGCGACATGAAACTTAATAAAATTGTCCAAAAGCAAAATATTTGCAGTGATATACAAACAAATATTTTCGAAAGAGAAGTAACTTGACACTTTTTAAATTTTGAGGTTACATATCCAACATGAAATTATATTGTATACCTCTCCCTGGGGCCTATTCTGTATCATAGTGGTTAATATTTAACCACTGGTTAATTTTTTTAACCAATCAAGTATGTTGACGTATAACAAAAAGGGAATTTTAGTTGTCAAATCAATAACTATTGGATAAAAATTTTAACCACTGGTTAAAAATTAACCACCAAGTTACAGAATAGGGCCCCTTGTCTGTCTGTATCGCAAATATTGATTTCATAATTTCTACTCTCGGTAAAAAACCTATAATTTTCAGTCTAGATTTAGTATAGAATCCAAGGGTCACTTCATACTAATTTTTGTATTCATAGAAGATAATAGTAGAATATCTATAAACAAGTGTTTTAAAAATACTGTAAAAAAAATTAATGGCAAATAGTACTGACCAAAATAAGTAAAAAGCTTAATCAACATAGGACTGAACTTTAACTGTTTCCGAGAAAAGTGAAAAATCGAAAAAAAAACTGGCAAAAATAGTGATCGAACAAAATTATGTCTATGTCAGTAAATAGATTATAAAAAAACAATAAAATTTTATATGAATTTCTAATAGTTACGAAGTTATTTCAAAATTAAATATTGGCCTAGGTCGCCATAAGGAAAACAAAAAATCCCATTTAATCAAAGTCGTAACTCTTATAGTTTTCGAAATAGCAGACGTAAACCCCGTAAAAACTCATTTTTCACCGCCTCAAATCTCGGAAACTATGGAAGATCGTACCCATATTGATTAAGCTTTTTTACTCATTTTGGTCAGTACTATATGCCCTTAATTTTTTTTTTACAGTGTATTTGAAACACCATGTATACGAGTATGATGTTATCATATTTTGTTTATATATTAGCAATAAAATGTTCTAATCAAAAAATAATATATTCTTGACGTGTTATGTTAGTATACTTAGCTGAATTCCAACATCAATAGATTCCCCAGTTTATAAGAAATAAATTGCTTAACAGTTTTTCGATATTTATCGACAACACGTTGTGTAACTTACAATGAAGTCGTCTGTTCGTCTTTGGAAATTTGATACATGTTTTAAAAGGTTTCTTTAGAACGACACAAGTAAATTAATTGTTCGAATTTAACGGTTTGAAATATTGACGGCACGGTGTTTACGATACAACAAAGTAATTTATTTTTTAGTAATTTGATACAATATTTCTTACAGTTTCCGTGTAATTTTTTAGAAAAAACACACAAGAATGACATGAACACATAAATATCTTAATTTTTTGAACGAATTCATATGATTTAGGCGTTTATTTATACCGTAACTAATACTTTAAAGAGGTTTTTTCATAACAACTCGTTATTTTAAAACATAGATGATTTGGTACAGTTCTCCGCTATTAATAATATGTTTTATTCTAATATCTCCACAACATTTGTTTGATTTTTCTTGACATTAGTACACAAAGAAATATTTGGAATGTAATTAAGACATGTATGAATACAGAATAGAAAATGATCGTGGGAATGTTGGTAGCGTCTATGAAGAATTCATTTTTACCTCATTATTTTTACATTACTTTGTTAAAAGCCATTTACAACTTATTCTTACGCTTTTTCCATTATACCCGGGATAAAAAAAAATGATATCCATGTTTGAGCGGTAATTTAATAACTATGACTTTGCACTATATGCCAAAAATGTCTATAAATCATATTTCAAATAAATGTACTAGTTAAAACTATATCGTGAGAAACATAGCACTGACTTGTTCTGATTTTGACTATCCCGATTCAAAACCAAACATAATAAAACTATTACTACGTTTCCATGCAGTTTTGAAAATGGTTTCAGTTTTCAGTCAAAATTATGCAAAACTGTTTACATGCAGTTTTCAAAACAAGTTTAAAAATTGATTTGAAATCAGTTGCGGCGCATGCGCATTTAGCTGATGTAAGTGACAGATCCTCTTCACTCCAAATATTTCGTTTTGCTATTATTCCAATTATTTTTTATACTTCGTACCACTACGCACTAAAACTACACAACTGTCAGCATATTTGAAGGTTAGTAACACAAAGCGACAGAAACGTTACGCTCTGTACGCATGCGCAGTATCGAAACTGAATTTTAAGTGTTTACATGAGTAGTTTTGAAACTAGTTTTCAAGTCCAACCCATGAATTTTAGTTTTGGTTTGAGATAATTCAAAACCGTTTTGACACTGTATACATGGCGTTTTCAAAACTAAAAACGTTTTAAAAACGGTTTCAAAACTGCATGTAAACTCAGTAATTGTTATTCTGGATTTTTATCAAGCCAGTGGAGTCCTCCACCGTAGTATGTACTTGGAACATGGGTCATTTAAAACGAAACCTTAAATTTGTATACCTATATATATATATATATATATATATATATATATATATATATATATATATATATATATATATATATATTAAGAACTATCAAACTTGAAAAAAAGTGATTAATTTTTAAAATATTCGAGTTTTTAATATCATTTCCTCATCACTATATCTATGTCATACATTTACTCTATTCCACATTCTATTCTGTTTCAAGCTTTCTGCTATCGCCCTTTTGAAATACATAATCCTTTTTCAAGTATATGAATGCGGAAAAAACAAAACAACCGACATAATAGTTACCAAGCGATGCCTGGGAGTTTTCACGTAGAAAATTTCAAAACAATCCACATTATAAGTATACTTAAATATTCCGGAAAGTTTGAAAAGTTTCTTATATATTTAAGAAGGTTTTTTCTAAGTTCAAGAGAGTTCTAGAATGTTTCACAAAGTTCAGAATTTCGTTTTAGAATTTCCTTTTCCATAAAGTACTTTAACGTTCTAGAATTTTTCTGAAAGTTCCAGAAAGTTCTATCTGTTTGTATCGCTATGTAAAACTAAACTGAACTCAGGCGCCCTTTAAAAAACTTATTTAAAATTGCCAAAAATTTATAGAAAATTCTAGAATTTTCCAGAATATTCTCGAATTTAATGGGATATTCAAGAATTTTTAAAAATGTTCTAGAACAGTGATTTTCAAAACATTTTTTAATGCGTACATACGACAAAATGGGATTTCCTATTTACTTTGCATTTCGAACTCAAAGGGCCTGCCCCCCACTAGAAAAATTTTCTAGTTACGCCCATGTCTCTACTGCAATTTTTAGAGGTCGTGCGTTATCGCTTGGTAAACGCCTTTAACGGTAATAGACATTCATAATTTAATTATTTAGTAATTCATTTTAAAAACTTTTTCATAATACCATACTGTTAAATGTGCTTTAACAGTACTGTATGCTCAACCGATATATGCATCAAAACAGCCACGGCCGTTATTTTTTATAACAGTACAATTATTAAAAATCATGTGTTCCTAAAAAAAATCATGAAATTGTCATGAAGAGCTGTCACCTGTCAATATGTCATAGAAAATAGAATTTTAAGAAGATATTTTATGTTATTATGAAAAATACTGAACGTCACACGGCTGATATACAAATAACAGACACGGTTGATTATAAAATCTCGGCTATCGCCTCGATTTTACAACATTCAACCTCATCTGTTATTTGCTACATATCAGCCTTATGACGTTAATAACTATAACGGTTGACCTAAGATATACTTACTAAAAATTTATCTTAAAATAAATTTATGGTCCACTGTGAGTCATTATTATCGTATCGCTCTTAAAATATATTTGTAGAAAATAAATGGAACCTATTAGTCTAATATAGCACATGGAGATAAAAAATCTAAAAGCCAGTTTGCGAAGTAATCCGTATGTAAATGTCTCTCCTTTAATCAGATTTCACACAGTTGATGAAAAGGTTTTTTGCGCGCGGCTTAAACTAATAGAGAAAAATTCGTTACAGGCCTCGCATCATCGGTCGCGTGCAGTGAAGTGTGACCCGCCAGGATTGTCCTAAGGAGGACACAAAAATTTTAATTAAATACAATGCATTTTTGCAACTTTTTTTGGGATAAAAATAACTGGGAAACTGAGAAACGGAGAAGTTAATAGCATGGTTGTTAAAGGATTTAATCACAATCTTCCTTGAAGTTACATGCTCATACTTCATATATCAATAAAGTTGTTCATTTATCAAGAACAATATGAAACAGGAGAATATAATCTACATTTCTACATGATGATGAAAATAATAAGTAACAATGGGGTCCTCTATTTTTTTTTATAAATCTTCATGCAAATTGAAAGCGATCTTTCTACAAAGTCTTCATTGTTATTCATTTAGCCGTAATAATTTAATAATAATTAGTTTTTAATCAATAAGCACGTTTTAGAGTCCCTAGAAAACGATTTTACTATTTTTACGATTATGCCTGTATGTGGTGTGTGTGTGTGTGTGTGTGTGTGTGTGTGTGTGTGTGTGTGTGTGTGTGTGTGTGTGTGTGTGTGTGTGCGTGTGTGTGCGTGCGTGCGTGTATGTGTGTGTGTGTGTGTATGTTTGTAACAAAAATTTGATCTGCGATAACTCTAATGCTTCAATTTCAAATATTATAATTCTTTCGTATTCTTCTTCGTTACATCCATATAAAGAGCTGATTAGATTTTGGTTACAATTATTCAGTAGGAAATACCTTCATTTGAAGATTTTAACAGTGTTTCTTGAAAAAAACTATGTTAAATATCATTTTTTCACATTTAATGTTATTATAAATATTAAATAATATTTTATTCTCTATACGATTTGAGTGTATTTTATACTTCATATTAAATGGATATAGAGTAAAAACATTATAAAGAAATTAAATTTCATAAAGTAGACAACTATGGAAACACCTAAGATATTAAATAAATTCTGATTGAAAGATGTCAGTGTCGAGTGCAATTGACATAAGTCTGTTTGTTTTATAATTTTACTGGAAATATAGGATTTATCTACCTAATTTTAAAAAAATCTTGACTTTTTAATATTTAACGCGAAACTCAACACGAGACAGATAAAACATAAATTTCAATTGTTTATATATATATATATATATATATATATATATATATATATATATATATATATATATATATATATATATATATACAAATTTTCACTAAAATTTGATAATTTTATTATTAATTTCCGACAATATACTCCATTTTAAATTTGACAACACTGATGGCAGTACTTTTTGCTAGTCTGCAGGCGGTACTTACACAGTACTTTATTTAATACAATATATAAATAATAGAATATGTATGCATTGTTACTTTTTATAAGTAATTGATGTATTAAAAATATTTTTTCGTGAAAAATATATTATGATATATTCAAAAACTTTTTAAATTCAGTATTTAAGACTTTTATATGAAAGGAAACAACATATTAGATTTTGGGTAAAATTGATAAACCGGAAGTGATACTTTACTTGAAGCTCTAAACATATTTTCTTGAAAAATATATGATATTTTCCATAACTTGTCAATTTTGGTATTTAAGACTTTTATATGAAGGAGAGCAACATATTAGATTTTGGTTAAAATTGATAAACCGGAAGTGATACATTATTTGAAGCTCTGAACATATTTTCGAGAAAAATATATTGATATAATCCAAAACTTTTCACATTTGGTATATAAAACTTTTATATTAATGAGAACGACATATTCGATTTTTTTCTAAGATTGATAAACCGAAGGTAGTACTTTACAGAAAGCTATAAACAGATTTTATTGAATAAATATATTAAAACATGATCCAAAACTCATCAAATTTGGTATTTAAAACTCGTGTATAATTTGAAACATATTAGATTTTGACTATATTTATATGGTAAACCGGAAGTGGTACTTAATTTGGAGCTCTTAACAGATTTTCGAGAAAAAACATAATAAATTATATAAAATTTCGTATTACAGACTTTTCTATTTATTGGAACAACAAATTAGATTTTGTTTACAAACGATCAATCGGAAGTGAAACTTATTTAAAACTCATTGCTATTTTAAATATGGAATTGACGGGAAGTTATGTGCTGGCCACATCAGATTATTTTAAACTATCTTACAATTTTAAGATTTAGTATTAATAAATGATCGACGTTATAATTTGTTGCTCAGGACCGTTAGCTTCAACCAAATAAATTTCGTTTTGAAAATTAGAATTTTCTGAAATATTCATGTATAAATTTTAAATTACTTTTGCCCCTTAGATACAAAAATAAAAATAAATATGTGAGCACATATTGAGAAAAATAAAGAGAAAATGAAATAAATAATTAGACGCGAGTGCTGGCGAATGGTGCGTAGTCGTTTGCCGCTCCTGCGCAATAGTCATCGGCAACAGCCTCCGGCTTCTGTGGCTGTAGCGTAGCCTGGAACTGGTCTACTTTAACGAGTATTCCATCCCGATAAAAATACTCGCGCATGAGAGCGAGCTACGACTGCGAGAACCACTTAAATAATGCAAGTGTATAATTGACATTATGACAATCATCCGCGTACAACTCACTAATTGCTTTCATCGTGCATTCCGCCTGTTTTGTTTTGGTCCCGAGACCGTTATGTGTTTAATGAGAAAAACTCACGGGTTTTTCAGTACAAACAACTCTTTGGGTTGCAATTTTCTGCTGCGGATTTTTACACGTGCAATTTATTGCAAGCGTAAAGTAGGGTAGTTCATAATTTTTTTTTAAATTTATACAAATATACAGTATCATCCACTTGTTTAGTATGAGATAAGCAGTAAAAACAACAAAAAAAAATCTGATGTGGCCAGCACATTACCTTCCGTCAGTTATATGAGGTATTTACGAAAATTCTACCGGTGAACTGTTACCGGTAAACAGCTTTTTATCAGGTTATAGCTACCGGAATCGATATTTTAAGAACGCAAGTGGTAAACAGGGTAGATCCATAACCTATGAAAAAATTTGAAAATTTGAAACAGGTTATAAATTTGACGTAGTTAACAAACTGAGCAGAGTCCTATTTTGAACACTTTTAACGGGCGTGCTTCGCTTTGCATCACTACCTTTTTTGGGATTAGATCCTTGAACAATTTTCGAATACGAACCTTTTATCACTCGTGTTTTCGAACACAGTCGGTAGATGCGGTATCTACCGGCAGAATTTTCGTAAATGCCTATGTATTTTCTATAAAATCCATACAGAAAGTTCCTTGCAAAATATTCTAAATTTCTTGTATGTACATTACCTTTCGACAGTTGTATGTATTTTATACAAATTCCATACAGAAAGTTTCGAGCAAAAAGACCCTATATTTCGAGTAAAATTATAACATAAATATACAACGAATATGTCAATTGCACTTGACACTGACATCTCTCAATCAGAATTTTCTTAATATAGTAGCTGTTTCTAGCATAGCTGGCTAATTTATGAAATTTCATTTCTTTATAATTTTATAACTCTATATCCATTTAATATGAAGTATAAAATGCAGTCAAATCGTATAGAGAATACAATGTTCTTTAATATTTATAAAAACATTAAATGTAAAAAAATGATATTTAACATCGTTTTTTCAAGAAAAACTGTTAAAATCTTCAAATGAGGGTACTTCCGGTTGACCCATTATAACCAAAATCTAATCAGCTCTTCATATGGATGCAACGAAGAGGAATACGAAAGAATTATAATTTTTGGAATTGTAGTATTAGAGTTATCGCAGACGAAAATTTTGTTACATACACACACACACACACACACACACACACACACACACACACACACACACACACACACACACACACACACACACACACACACGGACACACATACATACACACACATACAGACATCATCGTAAAAATAGTAAAATCGTATTCTAGGGACCTTAAAACGTACTTCTTCATTAAAAACTCACCACAGAATTTTTTGACCAAAGACAATACCTTCCTTACCTAAAGGTGACGGAAGGTAATTAAAGTGAGCTGAGAAAAAATACTCTGGTACACTCCTACCACCACTGGTTATAACTAACAGTTAGAGCTAACTGGAAGTTAAAAATGTTGTTCGTATCTCTACTAACCTTCAATTTAAATCTTAACTAATGGATAATTAACAGTAACTTTAAATTGAGTTTAGATAGTTGTTCTCGTTTTGAATGCTATTCTTTTGGTCTCAAATTGTTATCTTTTTACCTTTACCTCATCTTTAGGTAAGGAAGGTATTGTCTTTGGTTAATAAATTCGGTAGTGAGTTTTTGATGAATAAGCACGTTTAAGGGTCCCTAGAATACGATTTTACTATTTTTATGATGATGTCTGTGTGTGTGTGTGTGTGTGTGTGTGTGTGTGTGTGTGTGTGTGTGTGTGTGTGTGTGTGTGTGTGTGTGTATGTATGTATGTATGTGTGTATGTGTGTGTGTGTGTGTGTGTGTGTGTGTGTGTCAAAATTTTCTAATGCGATAACTCTAATGCTGGATTTATACAGCGTAAGCCGTAACGTAACGTACCGTGCCGTAACGTAATGTAAAGAATAAATCAATGCATACATATGTGATAATTTATATAGACGTAAGCCGTAACGTGACGTACCGTGCAGTAATGTGTCAAAAACCCAAAGATCGCCAACTTTTATTTTTCTACGTTACAGCACGTTACGGTACGTTGCGATATTACGAAAATTATTACTATATTACTGCCCTGTGCTATAGTCTGTTTTTGTGTGGCTAATTATGTCAAAGTTGGAATTAATAAATTACATGCATATAAATATAAAAAATACTACATTACGTATAGTCTGTCTTGTGTGACTTTGACTGACATAAGTGACATGTAATATGCGAATAAACTAACGAACCTGATAAATACAAATCTGATATACATTACACTTGTATCGACAAAGCATTAGTATACTTTTTACGAAAATGTACCATAAAAGTTCTGTATAAAATAGCCTAGAAAAATCGTGCGTTACGATACGTTACAATACGCCACGGCACGGTACGTTACGTTACGGCTTAGGCTGTATAAATCCAGCATAATACTAAAATTCCAAAAATTATAATTCTTTCGTATTTACTGGAACCATAAATATAGGATCTTTGGTAGAAACTTTCTGTATGGAATTTGTATAAAATACATACAACTGCATTAAAGTAATGTACAAGAAATAGAATCTTTTGCAAAGAACTTTCTGTATGACATTTATACAAAATACATAGAACTGACGGAAGGTAATGTGCTGGCCACATCAGATTTTTTATTTTATCCAATTTTATGGGGTCTCGTGGCCGCATGCCTGAGTGTCTGGTCGCGAATCTGGGGAACCGGGTTCGATCCTGACCGACGCAAAATATTTCTAATTTTAAATGGCGCAAAATTGACCCCTCTGGTGCTACATACTTGTATTATAACGCTAAATTTATTTGCTATTTAAACAAACGAGTGACTATAGCTGTCGTAAAGTAAATGCGACCGAATACTGAAAAGTAAAAGCGGTCGTGAAGTAAAAGCAACAGTAAAGTAGCCTTTGATACTTAACAGATATCAAAAACAGTAATACTTTACGGTTGTCAAAACATACGTGCTGTAGATGTAATAGGCTGCGTCTTAATTAAAAATTTCATGCCTAATACAGAAAAATATCACTTTTCCTTACTTGTTGCGAAAATAGCTTTTTATCTATTTTCATCGTGGAAGTGTTTCTGTCCCTGCACCTAACTTTCAATGGATAAAGTGCTACTTTAAAGTAAGTGTAGAAAAAATATATTTGTTCTAAAGTGTCGTTCTCCGCCACTGTTTAGGATGCTGTACACTCAACTAATTCTTGTCCAAGCGACGTGCTTTGAATCTTACGAAAATATTTCATTCTTTTCTAATCAACTCTTTAATTCGGCTGAGATATATGTGGACACATCACTCTTTGCTTTTGTACATTTTGTCGGCTGATTACAGCATGCTTATTTTTCTTTGTCACACAACTGTTTTCACTTCATATTTTTACATTTATGTTCCCGTATTTTCATAGCTTTTTCTAAATATTGTTACATGTAGCCTGACATTTTTAGACTGTAATTTTTAAAGATTATTTTCAAGATGTGTAATTAGATGTCGTTTATATTATGATATATTATTATATCATGGAATTTTTGGAGTTTTTGTATCGGATGATGACAAAAATATGTTGTCTAATTAAGCTGGCAATACATTCATTTTATATTTGTACAAATTATTGTTTCTTTTTTATCATTATAAAGAAAAATTTGGTTTCTTGCCAAATATTCTGAGATTTTAAATAAAATAAAAGGAAAAATATCTTAGTTTCGGCAATAAAAACGTCTCCTAAAATTACTTAGTTACATGGAGTAAATAGTCAATCCATGAAAATGTGGCATAAACTAGGAAATATTATGCTCCGTAATCGCCGAATCACTTTGAAGAAGATTGCTGAGAAAATGGGTATTTCTTACAGCTCAGGCGAAAAGAAATGTGGGCCTACAATTCCTGGATTTTGCAACTTGGCAACACACCGACTCATAGTTCATTATTTATTAATAATTTTTGGCGAAAACCATCACTGTTGTGATACTTCAGCCTTCATATTCACCAGACATGGTCCCCCGTGACTTTTTTCTTCCAAAAGATGAAGAAGACGTTGAAACGTTTTGCGACTGTAGGGGAGCAAATAAAAACTATATGTTTTCATTTAAAATTAAAAAGTTAGGTCCCGTATTTTAAGAACCACTGGTCCAAAAATATATTTTTCTTTTCTCTAAATCTGTCTTGTGAAATAGAAATTGTTTGCTCATTTAACCGCCTTTGCAACTCTAAAGGTGCATTCACATATGAAAATTAGGTTTATATTTATGGTTTATACTTTAGATTTAAAGACTTTAAAGACTCCATTCAAACTTCAGAATTTAGGTCTCTAAATCCAAATCCAAAGCTAAACATTGCAAGGTCCAAACTTTAGGTTTATGATTTAGTTTGACGTCACAAACTTCACCAATGAGAACGAGTCTGAAATGATATAGATATATACACCCATCTTTATTTAGTATCCACTTGGTGGATTCGGCTTTTAAACAAATGCGAGAAGAACATGGATACTGTCATAATTTAATTGCTGAAATATAACCAAAAATGCCAAGCGAATGACAGTTTCAAGGCGCACAGGTATCTTGTTGAGTACTGCTGTACCGATATTTTAATCTTATTTTTGAAGCATATACAGGCTGTGAATCGAAAAGTGTGACATAGGCGTTTAACGTGGGAAATCAATTTTTCTTTGCGCAAACGTTACCTAATTATTTTATGCAAAAATACTATAAATAGAAGTTATAGAGGTTTAAAGGCTGCATCTAAAACATGTGAAACGATTATTTTATCTCTTCATATAAACGTAAAAATTAATTACAAAGTTACAGTTTTTATGCGCTTTTTGTCTAAACAGCCATGGATTTATGATAAAAAACAACGCATTTGTTTTTTTTGTCATAAATCCATGGATGCTTAGAAAAAAAATATCATAAAAACAATAACTTTGTAATTAATTTTTACGTTTATATGAAGAAATAAAATTATCGTTCCACATGATTTAGATGCTGCATTTAAATCTCTATAACTTTTATTTGAAGTTTTTTTGCATAAAATAATTAGGTAACGTTTGCGCAAAGAAAAATTGATTTCCCATGTTAAACTCCTATGTTTCACTTTTCGATTTATACCCTGTACGTAGATGTCTGTACATGTCAAAACTAATTTTCAGGTAATTTAAACTTACATTTATGAATGACTTATTTAAACCTAAACAAAAACCATAAACCTAATTTTCATTTGTGAATGCACCTTTATAGTTCTCCAGATAGCAATGCTGGCCCATTTAAAATGAACACCCTGTATAATCTACGACAAATTTCAAACATAAATTATTCCTATTATATTGCGCTTCACGGTATGTGCATACCAACATAAGAATACGTAATTTGCAATACAATTATATTTTAATTTATAACACAAGTTCTTCGAATTATAGTATACATTTTTCAGCAATAAAACAGACAGTTGTATATCTTATTAAATGATTATATGCATATCTTTTTTTCTGAGATTATGAATTCAGTATGATTATGCAATTGAGTAGACAAATATAAATACTCATTAGTTGACAATTGTGAAATCGTCATTTATAGAAGCATCTTTTAATTGCCGTTTGATATAAAGTTAATTATCATATTCATAATCTGAAATTGAAGACATTAGTTAAAGAATATGGGGGTTTAATGTGTCTGTGAACAGCCCCTTTAATACGATACTCATTTCATCATGAGCGTATCTTAAATAGTTGAACAGGATATTAGTAATTTATATGGATTTCTCGCGTGACGAATAGCTCATACAAATGAAACGATAAAAAGTCGGCGGGATTGTAAAAAGAAAATTAATTTATAAGGGGTGGAAAGTTCTAACTACATGATTCCAGTTGATATTTATTGACTTTAATTAGTATTAATCGCTCTAAGTACCTGCGCTCGATCAAAGAGGACGTATCAATTTTTGATTCATTCACAGTTTTATTGCCCTCAACATCTACGGCCAATTAAAAGTGAAATATCATTAGCAATGCATTAAAGATGGCCTTTTACATTATCATATATTAACAGTTATTTTATTCGATGCATAATGAAAAGGTTGACTTTAGTTTTATGAGTGAATAAGAAATTCATTACTCTTTTCCTTTGTTTAATGTCGTAAAGAGGTTATATATGTATAAGGAATTATACAGTTGACATTTACGTTAACTTGTGTATTCATGTGTGATCTTTACATATTTCTAATGAAAAAATAGTTGAGAAATAGCAAAGTAATCATTATATAAATATAATTGTTTTGTAAAGTATAATGCAATTTAAAAGAAATCAACGTGAAATTATTTTTTTATTGATATTTAATACCGCAGTGTCATCCGTTTTTTTTTATTATTATTACGTCTGAGTAATTGTTATGACCATACACAACCACTTATTTGCACATGATTTTTTAACATGGTTATCCTTCCAGGTACTATATCCGTATTTTTTGCTTGATTTACAGGTTAAATTGAAGTCAATAAGCGTTAAATTAATGAACGAAATTTGAGAACTATGTTTAACCGTTTAAACTAATTTATTGAGTCAAATAATTTCGTTAGTCTTTTCTTATTAATAGTATTGCATATGCGGTAATCTTAATAACGTCTATCAAGACATCGCACATGCGATTTTATATCGCGCGATGATTTAGTCGCATATCCGATTTACTGTCGGGCGATGGCTGAGTAGCAAAAATAAAACACACGGCCTGAAATACAAGTGCGCGCAATGAGCTACTTGCGTGCCATTTTTTATTTAATATTTTTGATGAGACGATAAAAACTTGCTATCCATATTTTTTCTTTTGGTAAAATTTTCATTAATTTGCCAGAAAAAAATTAATGAAATTTTAATATTTAAATTACCGCCGAGTATGACGTAGAATTACGCCGAACCAATGAATGGCCGCAAAGCAATAACATCGGTACGTCCAATAGCAACGGCATGTGCGGGTAATTTAAACATGACAGATCATTTGTTTGACGTTTGAATAATAGTTTGGAGGTTAATATTTTCGTTTGTCATTTTAATCTTGTACGAGTATAAGCTAAGTTAAAATCCTTCAAAATCGAAATACGTAATAAAAGTAACAGAAACCACGCAAATTGTAAATAATAAAGAAGAGAGACAGTGACAGAAAAATTAACTAATGTCAAAGTCATTAAAACTCGCACTCGCTTGCCATCTACAGGTTACATTTTTAAATATGCACCCTTTCTCCAGTTCAAAATAATGACGTTAAAGAAAATCTTCTTTCTTAATTTTTAAAATAAAATTTATATTTTTACATACGTTTTCAACTTTACTTTAGGCATTTAGTGATAGATATCAGATTTTCAGAACCACGCCTATTGCGTCTATTGCGACTAAAAACTCTTGCGTATACTTGTATTTAAGGCTACGTGTCTTATTTTTGCGACCAAAAATCGCATGTGCGCGCCTCGCATTAATCTTTTTTTAGTTATTTGTTTATAAATTAATGATTTTTACTTCCCGTCATACTATAGGAAAGGGAGGTGATGTTATCGGTCCAAAAATTCGATGGTGAGTTTTCAGTGAATAAGCACGAATTAGGGTCCCCACAACACGTTTTTACTATTTTTACGATGTGTGTGTGTGTGTGTGTGTGCGTGTGTGTGTGTGTGTGTGTGTGTGTGTGCGTGCGTGCGTGCGTGCGTGCGTGCGTGCGTGCGTGCGTGCGTGCGTGCGTGCGTGCGTGCGTGCGTGCGTGCGTGTGTGTGTGTGTGTGTGTCTGTGTGTGACGAGTCTTATAACAAACTTCCAAATATTTCTATTTTCCCTATTTAAGCTTTCTGCATACATATAAAGAGTTGATTAGATTTTAGGTAAAATTGGATAGACGGAAATGATACTTTACATGTAGCCCGTAACAGTTTTTAATGAAACACTATATTAAAATATAATCCAAAACTTGTCACTTTTAGTATTTAAGACTTTTATATCAAGGGGAAAAACATATTAGTTTTTAACTAGAATTAATAAACCAGAAGTGATACTTTACTTGAAGCTCAGAACAGGTTTTCGTGAAAAATATATTATGATATACTCCAAAACTTGTCAAATTTAGTATTTAAGACTTTTATATAAAGGGAAGCAAGATATTAGATTTTGGCTAAAATTGATAAACCGGAAGTGATATATTATTTGAACAGATTTCCGTGAAAAATAAATTGATAAAATCCAAAACTTTTCAAATTTGGTGTTTAAGACTTTTATATTAATGAGAACGACATACTAGATGTTTTCTAAAATTAATAAACCAGAAGTACTACTTTACAGGAAGCTATAAACAGATTTTCTTGAAAAAATATATTAAAACATGATTCAAAACTTCTCAAATTTGGTATTTAAATCTCGTATATAATTTAAAACATTATATTTTGACTATACCTATACGATAAACCGGAAGTGGTACTTAATATAATTATAATTATTGGGGAAAAACATATTAAAACATAATATAAAATTTGGTATTACAGACTTTTCTATTTATTGGAACAACAAATTATATTTTGTTTACAAACGATCAACCCTGAAATGATACTTTACTTAAAGCTCATTGCTATTTCAAACATGGAATTGATGGGAGGTCATGTGTTGGCCACATCAGAATTTTTTATTTGTTACTTTCCTATATATAAATATGATTAAAGTCAATAAAATAATCATTTAGAACGATCTTAATCATAAATATATTTGAGTATAAAACCATTCTTCGAAATATTAATGAGGTATAAAAAAGCAATTATTACATCGTATTATCATCTTTCCCACGGAATCATAGTATTTGCTACACGTTGTCCAACAACAATGTTATTTACAAAACATTAAATTTGAAATAACGTCACTTGCGTTGTTACCGACATCGATTCAGACAGCGGCCATTAATATTTAATCAAGTTATTGTACTGTTGTCCTCTTGTTGATCAACTCCTCGTAACTTGATACGGGACAATAGTTCAACCGTGAATGAATCAAACGGTTAATGTGTTGTGTTTATCTTACAAAAGTGACGTTCGTATACACACAAAGAATTATTGATTGATAAATTTGAATAAAGTCTTATAAGGACAACTTTACCAGATGAATTCTAATGCGATATCTATTCGTTTAATTTTAATAATAGGTACAGACTAAGTTTGATCAAAATATGTCAATCAAACAAAAATATAATCTTATTACGTGTTATTATTTATTTGTATGTGCAAATTAATATATCTTAGTATTAGGACATAATATACGAGCCCAAACCCATAATATTTCGGCCGGTCTGCATTTTCAAGAAACAAATTATAAAACCTACACAAATGGTGAGAACTTTCTACAAATTTTTTTTGAGTACTTTAACACTTTCTGTGCCATGTGGTGCCACAGTGGTCTCACAGTATTTTGACAGTTCTGCACGCGTGAGACCTATGTGGACTCATAATCTGAAATTACATGTTCGGCTACGTGGTGTCGCACTGGTCTTGAATACAGCATTGAAATTTATGTATTCATGCAAATATTTCTATGAAATGGTGAGGTGACACGTTGGTCTCACACGGCCGTATTGAACAATATGAACATGTAGACATTTAAATTTGAGGTGGCCGTATTGGACAATTTTAAAAAAGATTTTTTTATCTGATTATAAAAGTCCATTATCACTATACCTCTAAAATTAAAAAATCTGATGTGGACACCACACGACTTCCTTGTACGCAAGAGTAATATGAAGTATATACTCAATTATAAAATTGCACGTATTTGACGTAATTTGGCATTAACATCTATTTTTTATTTTTTTGTTATTTTTTGTCCTAATCCATAGCAAGCTTCATTACAAAAACCAAAAAGTATATAAGTTTTAAATTTATATATCTCGCTTATACTAAGGGCTAATTTAATAATACTTGATGTGCTAGACGCAGAATTTAATTTTCTAAAACTTTTATTTGAAGCATTTATTTCTAAAATCAAAATGAAACCATTTTATTCAAGAAAAACTGTTAACAACTTCAGGTAATATATCACTTCCGGTTAGCCTGTTATAACCAAAATCTGCTATGTTATTCCAATTGATATAAAAGTCTTATATACTAAATTTGAAAAGTTTTGGATTATATTTTAATATAGTTTTTCATTAAAATCTATTATAGGCTTCAAATAAAATACCATTTCTGGAAATTATGTAAAGACCAAAAAAGGGAGGTGCACAACTAGATGTTATAGAAGTCCTAAATACAAAATTTCAACTTTCTACGGCTTACCGTTTTTGAGTTATGCGAGATACGTACGTACGTACGTACCAGACGTCACGACGAAATTAGTCAGAATGGATTCAGGGATGGCCAAAATTGATATGTCCGTTGAAATCTGGAAACCGAAATTTTTCGCGAATACAATACTTCCTTTACTTTGTACAAGGAAGTAATAAATAAATAATTGCTAATAAAAATGTTTGACTTGTATAAGTAAACTTCAAAAAAATGTTGACAATTTCTTTTACGACAAATATATGCACTTTTTATCACAGACTTTATTGTTTTGGTCAGCATTCTTTTCGGTGACAATTGTTCTCTGTTTAATGTTAATTTTTGTTGTTACCATAGCAACATTGTTATATTTGTATTGAAATAAAAATATATGTAAATTTCAATTTGAAATAACTCTTTTGTTTTTAATTTTAAAGGCATAGTGATAATGAACTTTTATTAACAGATAAAGAAATATTATTTTGTTGAATAAGTCGTGTATTTGATGTTCAATTGTTTTGCATTTTTCACCGTTTAATTTGTCGTATAATATCGCCCAACTTTGTCCATTTTGTCTTTCTATCTTTTCTAATAAGAAAGTTAGCAACGGTAGCCCGCTTACAGTGAACACCCTGTATATACATAAACATATACTTTCAAATGAGAATAACTTTAAAACGATTAATTTTAGGTTTTAGATTACAAGTTTATTACAATATTTTAGCTTAAAATAACGACAAGAATATATACTTAAGTTATACATATTTTCTTGATGGACATCTTGTATAGATTGGTGAAGAATAATTGGCGATTTCCATCCATTTTACTCATTTTTCATCGAAAGTTGATTCAATAGATGATTTATACCCATTCGGTCTTTTCTTGGACGTTTGATCAGATTACGGCTATAATAATTAACTTGTTACCCCATTCATTTGTACATGTAAGTGAAGTCTAATTTGTCATTCTGCAATGTGTCATTTAAGTTTTTTTTTTTTTACTATGATTGTTGGCTCATTTCTCCTACATCTGCATGTGAGGTTCACGAAACTATTCTTTGTGCATACAGCATGAGAAATATTTGAGACATAAAGATATTCTTTATGATAGTTGTGTGCATTTGGTTGTCTGCCTGTTCTATAATTAAAACTGAATGTCATTTACATTTATTGCACAGTAGGAAGTAGAGGCTTGGAATATGATTTAGCTCATTGCTGTGTTTCATATCTTCTTTATTTTTAGAAGCTGGAAACACAGACGTAACATCTTTTGAAATGTCATTTTAGATGTACATGTACATATAGTACGTACACACAACTAGTTATTTGATGTCATATTCAGTGTCTGCCCGAAGCTTCGCTTTGATACCTTTCGATGACTTATATTTCAGTTGATAAAGAGCTAACCGAATAAAGGAAAGAGTAGGATAGATGCAATACAATAATTTTATATTGCTGACTTTGGTAACAAAACGGCGGCTGTCAATAAGCATACAAATTACTTTTTTTATGTTTTGTTAGTATTTATTGTCGTACATAAGCGGTGAAATTATATAGAAATAAAACAGTTTCTCATTATATTATTTATATAAATACACTTTTGTGCGCCGTTAATGAAGATAAAATGATGAAAGACACACACCAACTATGCCTTATCCGGGATTCGAACCCAAGACCCTAGGAGCATGAAGCGACAGCGCTTCCGCTAGTCCACATAGGTTGCCTATTATTTTGTTAATACAAAAAATAGTAAATGATCAGTTAAATAAAAAAATTATCATTGCTGTCAATAATCTGATATTGATTATTGATTTTAACTCGGAATTGTAAAATTGAATAAATTAAAGAAAGTCTAATTTTATTCCACGACATTTTTACCTTCCGTCACCTTTAGGTAAGGAAGGTATTGTCTTTGGTCAAAAAATTCGGTGGTGAGTTTTTGATGAATAAGCACGTTTTAGGGTCCCTAGAACACGATTTTACTATTTTTACGATGATGTCTGTATGTGTGTGTGTGTGTGTGTGTGTGTGTGTATGTGTGTCTGTGTGTGTGTGTGTAACAAAATTTTCGTCTACGATAACTTCCATACTACAATTCAAAAAATTATAATTCTTTCGTATTCCTATTCGTTACATCCATGTGAAGAGCTGATTAGATTTTGGTTCGAATTGGTCAACCGGAAGTACCCTCATTTGAAGATTTTAACAGTTTTTCTTGAAAAAACGATGTTAAATATCATTTTTTCACATTTGATGTTATTATAAATATTAAAGAATATTTTATTCTCTATGGGATTTGAATGCATTTTATATTTCATATTAAATAGATATAGAGTTAAAAAATGATAAAGAAATTAAATATCATATATTAGCTGCTATGCTATTACTCTGGAAACAGCTGATGTATTAAGAAAATTCTGATTGAAAGGTGTCAGTGTCAAGTACAGTTGACAGTATGTATGTGTTATAATTTTACTGAAAATATAGGATCTATTGCTTTCTGCATGGAATTTGTATAAAATACATACAACTGCCTTAAGGTAATGTACCTACAAGAAATAGAATCTTTTGCAAGGAACTTTCTGTATGACATTTATACAAAATACATAGAACATCAGATTTTTTCTTATTGTACCCTAAATAACCAAGTGCCATCGAAACTACAGGTAGAATATGTTTCCAAAGTCTACATACAAAATCGTCGTTTCAGATCGTGAAACGTTCTAATCTGAAGTAAAAACTGTTTCTCAAAACATACCTCCAAAACACTTGAAAATGCGTTTTCTACGCGAATTACGTGTTTTTAGAGTGTTTTGCAGTAACTTCCATAGTACAAATCGGCACTCCAGCTGCGCTGGAGAGTGCACCACGGAGTGCCTCCAAAAGTTTGTATTCACTAAAAATCAGTGTATTTTGACTTACTGTACCCTAAATAACCAAGTGCCATCGAAACTACAGGTAGAATTTGTGTCCAAAGTCTACATACAAAATCGTCGATTCAGACCGAGAAACGCTCAAATATGATATAAAAACTGCCTTAAGGTAATGTACAAGAAATTGAATCTTTTGCAAGGAACTTTCTGTATGACATTTATACAAAATACATAGAACTGACGGAAGGTAATGTGCTGGCCACATCAGATTTTTTTATAGTAACGTTCGTCGTTTAAAGTTTTGACATGCATGCCCGATCCACATTATTAATTTACTTTGAAAGTAAATTTAACTGAATTATTATGAAACCGACCAAGCAATGAAGAGTTTCGACTGGAAAAAAATCCAGGAGTTTTGGAAATTAGCAGTCAAGTATGGTGTGTTTCAAGATATTTGCTAATTTACCTGACATCGTAAGGACGCGGTACACCGCAAAACAGCATGGAATTTACGATCATATGCGTCAGGGGAAAATTAGAAAAATTTAGGAAAACGATATATTGATACTTTCTCAAAATCCCGCTAATTAATATACTTGCTTTTATTTATAATTTGTGAAAATTTGGTGTAATGTAATATTCTTTGTTCTGTATTTTTTAAAATTCAAGTGAAACATTAAATTCCACACAAATATTTTGTGTGCTGAATTTCAAATATTTTGTTACCCATCAAGCATCAAGCCCATTTAAGAAGCCATCCGCTGCGTAAGTCAAGGCAGGTACGTTTGCAAATTTCTTGTAACAAACTATTAGCATATCCTGAATTATATCCTAAATTTGCAGTCTCGGGGTGTTGCCGCTCGCTCCGCCATATTGGAAAAATTTCCGCCAAAATCAGACTTTTGACAATATCTCCTTTCTAGTATTTCTTAGACCAAAAGTAGTTATTATTATAGAAATTGAAACTTGCAATTTTTATACAAAAAAGAATTTTTACATTTTTTGCCTAGGACGAACTCTCAAAGAGTTACGTTAAAAAATAATTAACCATATAACAATTATGAAAGAAATTTAAATTACACAAGAAATATGCAATGTTATGTGTTTAATATTTAGTGTAATAGCTTTTACTATACGTATTGCAGTTTGCATTCGTCGTGGTAGCGACTTAATTAGATAATTAATTAATTAATTAATTAATATTTTTCAATGAATTTCTACAAATTTTCATTTTTTCATCCACCCAGACATGTTTAAATATATGATAAAAATAAGAACGAATATGATATTGCACTAAACTGCCAATTTGAAAAAGTTCTGGATTTTTTACCGAGCAAGTTTGTTTTAAACTCACTGTTGCTTGGCCTAGACGGTCATATTAATGAACGATTTTCTGTACATTACTGATAACATTGATAACTATAAAAATTTAAAAAAATTAGTAGCATAAATTGACAATATTTTAATGGTGTGTTAAAATAATTCACTTTTTGGACTTTATCATTGTTATAAATAAATGTAATTTCTTTAATATAAACTACATAATCATAATGTAACAGAGAATTTATGAATATTATTATTATGCTTTTTCACAAATAATAACGATAAATATAAAATATAATATTGCTAGCACATTTCCAATTCTGACTATAGTAGAAGATATAATAGTTTCCTTCTTAATCAGTTTCATTGTGTTCTCATTCTCATGACATGAAGTGGTTTTATTTCAACAAGGAAGTACGTATTAACAACTGACCATGAAACTTCGTATGGTTTTCGAAACAGTATAGTTTAGTTCCAAAGGACAGGATAACAAATAAGGGGTCAAATAAACAAGATATTGGGTTAAAACCAAATCACTTCTTATTAAATGCTTCGGTAATTTTATAGTAACGTATTTTTACTTTACTGTTCCAAATATAAAAGTATACATTCATCTTCTACTCGTTGATACTATATAATTACTAAAATATATTTACCACTATACTATATAAATGTATATATGTAATGTAATCTACTTATTTATTTGCAAGTATACTTAGGGCCAGTTTTTCAATCTCTAACTAAAAATTAAATAAACATAATTCAAACAAAATGAACTGTCAAATGACAGATTTATTATTGCTGTCAACAAAACGATGTGATATTGTTTACTTGCTAATACATTTTCTCCATATTATCTTCTGATCTCTTCTTATTGTCTAATAATAAATACTAATACCATTCGTTCGACAAAGTATTGTTCTAATTTGATAACGGTAGAATGATGTTTTTGTTGAAAATGAGTTGAGAAGAGGATTAAAATTAAAATTATGAAAAAGCAAAATTTCAAAAAACAAAAATTGGAAAAAATAGTATTCCTTGTGGCAAAACAATTATAAAAGATGGTTTCGCTTCCATGAAAGAGCATGACCCGTACATTCATCTATGTCAAGCAAAAGATTTTTTCAGGAACAGATTCAAAAGGGAAAAATAAAAGGAAAAGTAGACGCACCGAACCGTAGTGTTTTGACATGACCACTACCATGCTGCTACCATAGCTGCTACTCTCCCACTATAAGTTGGGCATAGGCTCTCCTCGCTCTTGGGAGAAAGATTTTGAAATGGTGACAGATGGGGGCAAAATACAAATTTTCCGAAAACTGTTGTTTTCAGTTATTCTAATACTCAATTCTTTTAAGCATGAAGCTTTAATCTCTTTCACATGACATTGTGTACAGTTGATTTTCTGAATTTGTAGACTACGACAAATAATTGATTTCTTTGGGCTTCGGATTCATGGTTGACAAATTAATTCAACTGTTCCTTTAGATGTCTTATAACACCTTCCCGATGAATTTTTTCTTTCCAAAAACACTGTCTCCTCTCTCCTAGTTCACTGTGGTACTCTAATTCTCTAATCTAAACTCCCTTCTTCCTTTTCATCTAAACCATAGACTTCAATTTGATGAACTATAAAACGCACGTTATCTGTTCTTGAACATTTCCCATTTTAGACAAATGCCGAGTGAAGTATAGGTAACTTTTAGAAGAACAAAAGTCAAACTATGATTTTTAGTTTAAAGTGACCTCCCAACTCCTAGATTAGAAATTAGTCTAATAGAACCCAATCAAAACCCAAGAAAGCTTCGGAAAATCTGTATTTTTCTGTAACCATTGTCCTTCTTTAGCGAGATTCAAACCCAGATCCTTCCGCATAGAGAATAGGGCGCGAGCAGACACGTGACTCGAGCGATCTTGACTTATTTGGGATCAACTGATTTGTGTGCGCATGTCATTTTAACAAGAACATTGTCAATTTGACAAAACTAATGTTTTGACTTATTTTGATTTTAAATTGCTAAAATCTTAATATTTTAAAAATTTTAGGCAGTAAAACACAACATGTAATTAAAAATAATAACATTTTAGCAGTTAAAAACCAAAATAAGTCAAAACATTAGTCTTGTCAACATGACATTGTTCTTGTCAAAAAGTGCACACAAATCAGCTGATTCTAAGCACGTCAAGGTCCCTCGAGTCAGGTGTCTGCTCGCGCCCTATTAACAAAAAAAATGCGAAAATTCATTTATTCAAATAATACTAATTCTTAGCAACGTTTCTATAACAAATAACCAATAATAATTGCAAACACTGAAGAAAATATGAAAATGACAGGCTTTACATTTGTTTTTATTGGCTATTTTTTTATCAATGTAGCTAAGACTTAGCGACTTTCTTACAGAATATGAGCGAATGTGAGTTGGCATTCATTTGACAATCATTATGCCATGTATAAATTAAAAAATAAAAATTATTTTCTTTCCTCCAAAAATTATGTCTTTTAAAGCCGCCACTGTTTCGTCAACAACGCTAGTCGGCTGTCGCGTATCACAGGCATGTTGATTTTACACCTTGTTTTTCATTTTGGTGTGTCTAAATGAAGCCATATCTATAACGCGCGATACTTTTTTCACAGACACAACCTGTGTTAACTTACGCGTGGAATCCGAGCCCGCCACTCGTCCGACAGGTTCCTGCGCATGTGTAGCAGGACTGCGGTTAACAAACTGGTATAATATGATCGCGAAGCTGAAGCTGACATAACCTGATCCACATTATTTTTAACTTGACTGAACGAGCACTGACATTGAAAATGTTCATTTCGTGTTCACTTCAACACACATGAGAAAGTACGAAAAAATATGGTAAACTAAAAAAGAGAAAATAAAAATTTGATACATTTTAAATTTTGTATTTAATACTCGTAAATTAGTAATTTATAGATTAGTTCGTTAATCCTCCAAGTAGATAATAAATAGTAATGTTTAGGCGATGGAACAATTTGGATGATCATCGTTCCGATATTTTTTAAAAAAGAACCGTGTTTTTTGAAATAAATAAATTTGAACTAATGTATAATATGAAGAAAAACGTGCATTTAAAAAAAAATTCTACTAGGAAGATAATAGTAAATAAATAAAGTAAATATATTATCACGGCTTATTACCTATTGCTGGGTGTGCCAATCTGCTTTGTACACAGATATCGGTAATAATGAAATATTTACACCGTGTGGGCGCTTACCAGGCGTCACCTCACGGGCACTTATTGCTGTCGTGGAGAGTGCACCATTGGGGTCTATTTTGTGCCGTTCAAAATTCGAAATATTTGGCGTCAGTCGGGATCGAACCCGGTTCCCCAGGTTCGCGACCTGACATTCAAGCACGCTGCCATAAGACCCCATAATAATAAGATAATAATATATTATGTTATTAGGAGTAGAAAGCGGTCTTTTTGTGTTGAACCCAGCTATTGCGGCCGAGGCGCTAGCGAATAACATACTACTACTACTATTTTTACTTCAAGTATATCACATACTTTTTAGACATTTTTTTGGAATTTTCTTATTTGTAGAATTTGCAATTTCAGCCAAAGCTGGCTGTGTATACTATAAAACACAAACGATGTGTGTTTCTGCGGCGACAGCGGTGAACTAAGAAGCTAACATTTTTTTAGTAGTACAACAATAACAATATTTTTGTACTCGTAAGACAATGAATATTTTCTATAGTATGTGTACAGTAGCATAATATGAATATTATAATATACGTATCTGAAATATGTACATATCATATGTTTTTTTTTATTTAAATTTATTATTTTATTACAGCTAAAAATATTTTGCTCAATAAAATAAATTTATAATTTTTTCTATTTCGGTGTTTTTATGAGTCTACAAACGCACTGAAAATATGTCGTTAAGAAGATCTATAAACGCACTATTTTTGTGCTTTTCGTTTTCAAGAGTTGGTATGTCTGCTCTCAAACCTGTCAGATGAGTGACTTAATGAATTTTCATCTGTGAAGTTAGCGGAAAGCGGTACCAACATAGCTAATAAAAACACTAAATCTAACAAAATGTTAATAGAAAAAATAGTATAAACTATTTCACTCATAAATTTATAAGCCAATCCAAATTCAGGATTCTACCTAGTTTCATTTCGACAAATATAATATAGTTATTTATGTAACAAGTGTGTAAAGAAGTACTTTTTTGGTCGAGTGCGATGTTTTTGTAACACGAGACAACAAATACTATTTTACACACGCGTACAACATTTTTCCTACAAACGAAATGGTATTGATGTTGCTCATAATACTGAGTGTACAGGCATCCAGCAGCTTCAAATACTGTTAGTACTGTTTCTCATAACACTGTACAAATTGTAACTTAAACACTTGGAAGAATCTCAGACAGACGATGATTAGTCTTTTATAATGTACAAATTGGACATTTAATATTTATATTAAAAATTAGGTTAGATTAGAATACATGTCAACTAAATGTTAATGTTCTTACAAATTAGATTAGTACTCAATCTGTTAAAAAATATTAGATTTGTTTCATTAACAGTGTATATTCATATTTCTTAATAAATTTTATTACTTTCATTATTATTTACTACCTAATTATATACTTGACAGGTAAATTAACCGAATTTTAATGTTGCCTAACAACGCTTACTTACTTTTCAGGCGTGAAAAGTGACACTTTACACACTACGTGAAAAGTACTTTTCACGCACGGTTGTAGGAAAAATACATTTTTAAGTCGCAGCTTTTATATTTTCCGTGATTCCACTGGTGGTCTTCGAAATCCGAACAGCTTGTATAGCACGTAAAGAGCAGAACCCAACAATTTTACAGTAGTTATTATTAAACAACTTTATTGTCGACCATTACATCGTATATGTTTCAATAAAACATAAATGAATTAAGTAAATATGTATCATGAACCGTTATATTCTTCACGGAGCAGTTATTAAAATAATAACAAAATTATAACCTTTTATTATTTGTACAAACTCATTCTGATTCATTTATAAATCCAGTACTTACTCATAATTTATTTGTGTGAACAAATACTTACCACACAATTCGCCTTGCTGGTGTGATCTTTTTGCTCGTTTGAAACCTCATCTCTGATGCAATTTCCTCAACGAGCTTCCTCTACCTGTAGTAGGTATCTTAGTAGATCATCAGCAGAATGTGAGAAAGCAATAATAATGCTCGATAAGTGAATTATTAAAATAATTTTCGAGAAGTGCTCCACAGTAGCGTATAATAATAAACAAAGATTCCGAGATAGAATTTGTTTTTGTCTAAGGGTTTTTCTGGTGCAGGTTGAAATTTTAATATCTTTATAATTGTCATCCCGTGATGATATTTACAAAATACCAGCAGCAGCAGCTAGAAATCTACTGAGAGTTTTCTAACATTAGTCGTGCTTGCTCTTTTTATACGCAATCCTACTCTTCTCCTTATGTAATCACGTCCTATGTAAATTGATTGTGTCTAAGCTGAAATATAATTTTTTAATTATTAAACCCCTTTAGGATATCATAATTAAATCTGTAGCTTTGATTCGATACGGTTCAGAAATAATGAACAAAAAATATGAAAATGATATAAAGGTATTAGTTTTTTTCCTAGTTAATGGTATTAAACACTTTATTGTTTTTACTTTTTTATACATCACACTCGTTTCATTAAAATTAATACTGTAGATAACGTGATACCTGAAAACATAAAAATCTGTTATGATGGTTTTTATGTGTGGAATAATTAACTTAAATATTCTTTTAACGCACGCAATTTTTCGTGAATAAAAATTTTTTGTATTTTTAATTTCATGTTTTATATAAATTGAATACCATTTTTCTTTGGGAACATTTGAACGTAACAATCTTAAACATGTTTTGATGAAACTCGTAATATTTTCTCGTGTTTTACCTGCATATATTTCATAAACATGTAATTATGTACCTAACGTAACGTAATATTTTTACCTCCCGCTACCCTTGGATCGTGCTAAAAATCGCATATCGAGATTTTGGTAAATGACCACATTTTAAGAATCCAATTTTAACATTTTCATGATGATGTCTGTGTGTATGTGTGTTTGTGTGTATATGTGTATGTATGAGTGGATTCTCCACTCTAACTCAAATAATATCATTCAGACAATTTTGAAACATTGTATTTCGAACTTTTTCTGTAATGGAAAGAGCCCTTTAGATTTTGGTGTAAATCGGATAACCGGAAATAGCATTTTGCTAGAAGAATGTTATTATAAAAATTTAAGATTATTAAATTTTCTACAAATTTGCATTAATACTTTTTCTATATATTTTATGGATATATTTATAAAATTATCTGTAATTTAAATCCCGGATCCTACGCTTTAAATAAACAAAACTCCTTGGTTGCGCAGTTATTCAAATGTATGTAATAGTAATAGTAAAAAGAAAACAGTAAATAGAACAATAGAAAAGGAAATCAATACTGTTTCCAGCATATGTAAATATGTAGGTAAAAATTTAAATTAATAAAAATTAACGATTCGCAAAAAAGTTTAAGCTAAATCTCATTTTTGGATTAGTGAATTCTATTTTATCCCGGTATTTAAAATGTAATCTTCATTTTATTATCAAAAAAGGTAGTTACTTGGATTAGATTAGACTATATTTTAAGAAATAAACTGCCAAAATAACAGTAAAATTTGTTAATCCAAAAATAAGGATTAGCTTACTCTCTTTTTTGTGTCTCGTGCGGTTCATGGCGGGAGGTTTTGTGTTGGCCACACCAGATTTTTTTATTTAGTTGCTTCTGACATCTCCTTTTTTTGTGTAATCACCAAAACCGTTCTGTAGAGCCTTTGTCTGATTTTAAAATCAAATCTCAAACCATTATGATATTTTCGTTCGTTCTTGCTTCTACAAGCTTTCCAAATTTAAATACTGACAACTTCGGAAGAGAATCGGGAAATTTTCTAAAAAGCTTTGGCAATCTCTGCCTTGCACTCGTACATCAAATTAATAAATAATAAAATAAATAAATATATCATCACGGCATATTACCCATTGCTGGGTGTGCCAATCTGCTTTGTACGCAGATATCGGTAATGTTGATGACATATTTGTACCGTGCGGGCGTTTACCAGGCGTCACCTCACGGGCACTCATCAAAATAATTATAAAAATAATAAAATTATTGAACTCATGCATTGGTACCGACACCGACTTGCTTGATATCGCGACGTAAGCATCTTAGCCAACAATTAGTATTTGGATCGGTGACCACCAACATCAAAACTAGAGAGTTGAGGCAGTAAACGACCCTAGCAATTGAGTCCGCTTAAAATAATAGTAACAATAAAAACAAATAACTTATTTTATAACAGTTTTGTTCCAACACAATCAAATCAGTACGGAACTGTCTGCCGCAAGCGCAGTATTAATATGGGGATCCCATATTAATACTGCGCATGCGTCCGGCAGTTCCGTACCGATTTGATTGTATGTTGGAACAAACCTAATGTGGATTTTTTGTAATTCGCAATAAGTAAATAAATGTTAGAATTACTTAGTACAAAAGTACAATCGCCCGTCTTTTATTTGGCTAGGTAAATAACATTCTCAATCACATATATAAATGAAAAGCACTAATCAGTAAAGCATGTAACTGAAATGAAAAATCTAGATATACAATTTTTAGTTCGAATCCAATACCTCTCTTAGTGAGGGGTAAAAATACTTTTAGGGATGTAGTTTTTCTGTCATTGCAAAAAAAAAAAATCTGATGTGGCCAGCACATTACCTTCCGTCAGTTCTATGTATTTTGTACAAATTTCATACGGAAAGTTCCTTGCTAAATATTCTATTTCTTGTACATTACCTTCCGGAAGCTGCATGTATTTTATGCAAATTTCATACAGAAAATTTATGTCTTAAATTATTATTTTGTGAGGTATTCTATATACAGTGTAATGTATGTATCTGCAGAAATAAAAGATTTATTATTATTATTTCTAGTACATTACCTTAAAGCAGTTGTATGTATTTTATACAAATTTTATACAGAAAGCAAAAGATCCTATATTTCCAGTAAAATTATAAGACACACTATGTCAATTTCACTTGACACTGACATCTTTCAATCAGAATTTTCTTAATATAGTAGCTGTTTTCATAGCTATAGCTACTTTATGAAATTTAATTTCTTTATAATTTTTAAACTCTATATCCATTTAATATTAAGTATAAAATGCAGTCAAATCGTATAGAGAATAAAATATTCTTTAATATTTATAATAACATTAAATGTGAAAAAATGATATTTAACATAGTTTTTTCAAGAAAAACTGTTAAAATCTTCAAATGATGGTACTTCCGGTTGACCAATTGTAACCAAAATCTAATCAGCTCTTCATATCGATGTAACGAAGAAGTATACGAAAAAATTATAATTTTTAAAACAGTAGAATTGGAGTTATCGCAGACGAAAATTTTGTTACACACACACACACACACACACACACACACACACACACACACACACACAGACACACATACATACACACACACACACACACATACAGACATCATCGTAAAAATAGTAAAATCGTATTCTAGGGATCCTAAAACGTGCTTATTCATCAAAAACTCACCACCGAATTTTTTGACCAAAGACAATACCTTCCTTACCTAAAGGTGACGGAAGGTAAAAACTGAAAGTAAAGTTTATGAGTGAGAAGTACTCGTATATGAACAAAAGTGTAACAGTCCGGAGACAATTTTCCCACTGATTGTGTTTACAATTCAATAACACACGGTTGCTATAGCAACGTGGAAACAAAAATAAAATGATTCCTTTGAAGCTGTTTGCAGCACTGGCGTCAAGGCCTATCTAGATAACGATGTTATTACACGCGCCGGCGCGTGCGTGTGTACATGGGTCCACGCCAAATTGGGGTATCGACAACGTCGATTTTTACTCCGTCCGAAAAAAATTCATCCCGTAGCTAAAAAAAATCTGGCTTTGGAAATAGAGGGACATGACTTAACCACAGATTCCTGGGCCCAAAATAAGACGATTTAACTAAACTTACCTGTATCCGACAGTGCACCGTTTAGCCAGTATTCTGCTTCCAAAAAAATATATTGCTTATAATAACGAAACGCTTTGTTGAATTGCTTATGAGTTGTCAATCTTCTGAAGTTGTTTAGGAGTGACCTAACATTATTTAATTGTCTTGTTATACTAATAGCAGTAAAATACTATAAGGCCGAACAAACGGATATGTTACTAGTTTTAAAATACGGCAAACGAAATTTTTGACAACCCATTAACAATAGACCTTTTCAATTTAAAGAGATAGAAGATATGCGCAATGGGGACCTGCGCATAGTAAGAACAACTGAGATCCATGGCGTTTGTTTCTAAAAAATTAGACGTAAAACGTGAGAAAAGTCTGTGACAACTTTAAAAAGCTTCTCATAAAAAGTTACAAAAGCTTTTGTTGAAGCTAAAATGTCTAACGATCCAAATTTTCACCGAGAATATATATATTTTAATGACTGCAATATTTTTGACCTTTGGTTTGACAGCCCAACTGGCAATTTGTTGGCGCCATTTTACTTACTATTTGCAGCGACAGAAAGAGGTAGCCGTTAAATTGAAAAGTCTATTGTTACTGTCATTAAAAATTAGTTGTTTAACATTTAGAAAGACTGCTAGATAAAATTTATTTTAAAAATTACTCGGCGCAATCACTTACATTTTTTTTTCTGACTAAATCGTTGCAGATATCATAACTTACGCAGAGACACGAAAGTTTACAATTGAATGTATTTTTCTGAAAAATAGTAAATTTACATTATTGGGTTTTCCATTAAAAAGTTATGGTCTATTCATGGTCGCGACATCCAAGTTTCATACACTAGTGGTTCACTAACAATAGCAAATACCATCTTAAAAGATAAACTATATCCATATGGATTGTCATACCAAATTTCATTCAAATTGAACAAATCGTTTCGTTATTACAAGCAAATTTTTTTTAGACGGACTTTGAAGCAGAATACTGGCTAAACGGTGCACTGTCGGATACAGGTAAGTTCAGTTAAATCGTTTTATTTTGGGCCCAGGAATCTATGGTTAAATTATGTCCCCCTATTTCCAAGACATCCTGTATATATATTATTTAAATAACTTCACTGCATTTCGTATACATAGACGTGCAACGCGAAATATTTATGAATTCATTTTATCTGAAAAAATAAACGTACTTTATTTTCAAAATTTTGTTTCTTTTAAATAATGCTTTTCTCAAAGTTTTATCTTCGTCATCTACGTTTTTGCATAGAACAACAACATAGACTTGACGTAAACCATAAATGTCAACGTCAATGGATAAACATTAGTACAGATGACAGTGTAGTATATAATTACATGTTTGTAACTCTAACGACATATGTCACTGCTATTTTTATTGTGTTAGAAAGTAATGGCAGCATTTACGTATATCTATCACACCACATAAATTAAATAGACATACGCCAACTAATCTTTCTCTTTCTAATACAAAATGTTGCTAAGCTACTGCTATAAGGTGCTGTGTATTCTTTCTTCGAACAAATGACATTGAATAGTCATCTTTCGTAAATAAAAGTATACATGTTTCATAGATTTATACTTTATAGAAAAGTGCCGATTCGTCTTCGACGTGGGACGAAAAAGTAGTGGACGAAATCCTCCAGAGGGTGAGCATGAGGCATGAATGGAGCACCAACAACCTCGCTGCCTTTCATGCTGAAATGGTGTGGATTTCACATGTTTTGCATATTTCCATTTAAGTTTACATGATAGCAACGAATTTTTGTTTAATTTAAATGCCATATCTTTCTGGGTTAACTTACGGATATGCGCTGGTTTTAGTGCACATTTCAAAGCAATTGCATTCTACGTGCAAATAAAACACATTGTGCACAGAAAGAAATACAAAACGCCTCGCTTCTGAAATGCTAACAAAGGCTGCATAATAAAATATTTAATTGTTTAATGCATGGATACTACTCATATTTTATTCCAATGTGTGATAAAGGAAACCCTTTTAAGATTAATTATTAACTCTGGTATCAACATAATATACATTTTAATTCAATAAAGTCATTATGCTATTAATAATAGTATTCTTTTTGGAATATTTTTGCTCAGCTCAGTTGATAAGCGATTGGGATCAACTGAGCTGAGGTGTGCATGAAAAGCACAACGTTTCAAATATAGAAACAGGAATTCTTACTCTAAAATTCATTATGCCGATATTACATCAGCAGGGTCGTTCCTAATGGGCGTACAATGCGTGCCCCGCGCGCAGGCGACCAAAAGGTGAAGCGGCCGTCGTTACGGTTAACTACAGATATCATAACAAAATATTTATAATAAATATCGTAAATATTTTATCAGATTTCAATATGTACAAGAATGTAGAAATATTTTTAAAGAGTATTATATTTTTGTGTTTACCATACTTGCTACCCAAAGTATCCAAGAATTATTTTCTGCCCTTGAGGAAACATCTAAGAGATTAGTATGATACTAGCGTGGTGAGTTTTTGATAAATAAGCACGGTTTAGGGTCCCTAGAATACGATTTTACTATTTTTGCGATGATGTCTATATGTGTGTGTATGTATGTATGTATGTGTGAGTGTGTGTGTGTGTGTGTGTGTGTGTGTGTGTGTGTGTGTGTGACTGTCTGTCTGTCTCTCTCTCTCTCTCTCTCTGTGTGTGTGTGTGTGTGTGTGTGTGTGTGTGTGTGTGTGTGTGTGTATGTGTATCTGTGTGTGACAAAATTATCAAATCCGATAACTCTAATACTACAATTCCAAAAATTATAATTCTTTCGTATTCCTCTTCGTAACATCCATGTGAAGAGCTGATTAGATTTTGGTTAAAATTTGTTAATCGAAAGTACCCTCGTTTGAAGATTTTCACAATTTTTCTTGATTATTTCACTCATAAATATATAATCGAATCCAAATTCAGGATTCTACCTAGTTACCAAGTTTCACTTCGACAAAACACTGTTTTGCACCCTTTAAGCCAATAAGATGTCCTATTTTTACAAGTAAGTGAGTTTTGATAAGCGAAAAATTTTTGACGTTTTAGAAATATATTGTTTAGATACCTGTCAAAGTCTATATAATTTCAGTGTTATCAGTTTTTATTAAAAACGAGTCGATTCCGACAGAAATCTATTTAAAACGTTGAAAAAGCAAACTGAAACATACTATGTATCTCTGAACACAAAAAAAATACAAGATTTTTGTCAAGAAAAAAATTATATAAATGATTACCTGATTTTTATTTTGGAAATAGTCATCCGAATACCATTCGTGGTTAAATTTTATCCTGGAAAAATTTTCCGATTGCTTTACTCGAGCCTGTTGCCAATTTATCTCGTGACATTGATCAAAAATCACTCGTTGACAACTCGTGATTTTTTTGTCAATGTCACTCAATAAATTTCTAGGCAACCGACTCTCGTAACAATCCGAAAATTTTTCCTGCAAAAATTTACCACTTATGATATTATATATGAAAAAACTATGTTAAATATCATTTTTTCACATTTAATGTTATTATAAATATCAAAGAATATTTTATTCTCTATACGATTTGAATGCATTTTATACTTCATATTAAATGGATATAGAGTTAAAAAAATGATAAAGAAATATTAATCATATATTAGCCAGCTTTGCTATAACTCTGGAAACAGATGCTATGTTAAGAAAATTCTGATTGAAAGGTGTCAGTATCAAGTGCAATTGACAGTATGTTTGTGTTATAATTTTACTGGAAATATAGGATCTTTTGCTATAAACTTTCTGTATGGAATTTGTGTAAATTACATACAACTGCCTTAAGGTAATGTACAAATAATAGAATCATTTGGAAGGAACTTTCTGTATGACATTTATACAAAATACATAGAACTGACGGAAGGTAATGTGCTGGCCACATCAGATTTTTTTTCTTGTTTACACGAAACTAAATAGATCATAGTAAGTAAAGCGTTAAATTCATATCAGCATGAAGCAGAAACCACAATGTATACAATGTTTTATTTGAAACTAATTTATTTCAGTTCCATATTTCACGCTATTATATTTTCCATACAAAATGAAATAAAACTTCACTTTGAAGTGCAGTATAATATTCCACAACAATAACATGTACTTTGATGTTAAATCCATCGCAATATTTAACGCAGTGATATTTCCACAACGAGAAGAGAATTCTAATATTGAGAAAGGCTAATAGAGAATCGAAGCATTACAGCCGATTATTTATGTAATCTGCAGGAGCACTACGAGCAGTCGCGATAGGAAATTCGCATATTTTGTCGTGCCGTGTGCAGGCAAGGCAGACCTGAACAGCACGAGTAATAACCGATGCTTCAAAGGGTGAATATTTAAACGTCTTCCAATCGGTAAAACGCTCTCGACTGCGAACAACGAGAAACAGTGGCGTAGGTCAAGAGTTTTCAACAGGGGAGCGAATGATAAATTACACCATCACTTCATTACTTTCTTATGCAAAATTGGGTGAGAGTTAATGTTCATTTATAAACAATTATGAGGGTCACATTGAAATTTTTAAAATACGGGAAAACTAGACGAGCCATTACCCAGCAAACACAGTTACGTCCTTAGTACGTAATATAGACATAACTAGTGTTATATTTTACATGCCGAATAACATTCCTGGAAAGTACATATATAGACCTATGTCCGCAACTTGGTCTATGAGACCCATGTATGTAGATATTGTAACGTAAATGGTATATAAAAAAAGTATATCACTTCTTTGTAATTATTTGAATATACTCGTACTACTTACATTGTGAATTTTTATACCTGTGACTTCTTTTTAATCCTAAATTTAAATATTAAATATTATTAAGGATGGTAGGAAAATGTGTAGGTATTAACTACAAATAATATATATTTAAATATGTAGTTTATTACAATACTTATATTACATATTTATTACAATAGAAATTAAATGTAAAATAACTTAATGAATCGATTCTGTTCACATCTGTAAGTCGCAAGATCTGTAAATATGAACAAAACCGCACCTAAAGCTGCCACCCTTATGTATAATTTTATATTAATCAACAAGAACATATGTGTTTTATCATTTTTTACAGATTTACAGATCTGTAAAACTTACAGATGTGAACAGAATCGACCCGTAAATTTCACTCAGACTAGTTCAATACAATTTATTATAAAATATATAATATGTAATTTGTATAAACGTTTTTCATTTGAAATTCTAATTTTATAGTATTTTAGTTTGAAATTATTATTTCAGGTTATCTAAATTTTCATTTTCGTTCAAGAATGAAAATAAGCTACATAATGAATATACAGGGTGGGGCAGAAAAACCTATCCGATTTCAAAACGTTATAAAATTAAAACCACTCAACTTGTCAAAAAAAATTTTTATTAACATATCGCAAATTTTATGCCATTTTTAAATTTAAGTTTTGAAAAGCACATCACTCAAATGTCGTCCTTGGGAGCGGATACACTGATTTAGGCGCTCGCGGTAGCTTTCCATGACTTTCACCGTCATTTCCACAGGAATTTCTTCAATTGCCCGAGCAATTTCCCTTCGTAAAGCAAGAAGGGTCCTTGGTCGATGCTGGTAAACCTTCGATTTGAGGTAACCCCAAAGGAAGAAGTCACATGGAGTGAGATCCGGTGAGCGCGGCGGCCAGCCAAGATCACCTCTCAGGGAAATGAGGCGACCGGGAAACAGTTCCCTGAGAATGTCCATTGATCGTCGCGATGTGTGGGCGGTTGCACCATCCTGTTGAAACCACACATTTTCCACGCCATTTTCTTCCATTTTGGGTCTTAGAAAATTTTCCAGCATGAAACAATAGCGCTCGCTGTTGACCGTTACGGTTTGCCCATTTTCTTCAAAAAAGTAAGGCCCCCAGACGCCTAGGCGGGAAAGAGCACACCACACAGTCACTTTTGGGCATTGAAGGGGTTCCTGATGGATTTCTCGAGGATTTTCGTCACTCCAATATCGAAAATTCTGCCTGTTAACGGCACCACAAAGGTGAAAATGGGCTTCGTCCGTGAAGAGCACAACATCGTCGTTTGGGAGTTCTCGGAGATCGCGATACAGGTTCGTACGGGTTTCAAAATCCCTTTCACTTAATTCCTGTGCAACAACCATTTTGTAGGGATGCATTTTGAGGTCCCGGTGCAAAATGCGCCGAATACTGCGGTTGGAAATCGCCAAAGCGAGCGAATGTTTTCGCGCCGAACGACGCGGGGAACGTTCAATCGCGGCTCTCACATTGGCCACGTTTTCAGGTCCTGTTGCTGTCCTGGGACGTCCAGGCGACTTCTTTTTCAATGCTGAACTCGTCTGTCTAAAATTTGACACCCACACTTTAATCGTAGCGTGATGTGGAACAGGATCATGACGCCCGAGTCCGAAATGAATTCGAAAAGCACGTTGTGTAGCAATTATCGAACCGCCGCATTCGATAAACCGCTCAATAACAAAAGCACGATGTTCACCAGACCAAGGCATGTTGACTACTGACAAATGGCATAAAACCGGCTTTCTAACGGTTTTTACCCCACTACTCTACCTGCTCCCTCTTCTGGGAAAAAGGGATTTGAAATCGGATAGGTTTTTCTGCCCCACCCTGTATAGTTACATAAACAAACTTACCGTATGACAAGCCGATTTTGCCATGAAATCAAAGAATTAAAGTATACACACTACATAAAACATAAACAAATACTGCAATGGGTGCAAAAGTAAAATGCGTCTGCACACCTGGCTTGGACAGACAGAGACCTTGGTCACATAAATAGACCAATTAGATTTGGAATAGATGACACGTGATTAATGCGCTACGAATATATTATAAGTACGGTAACAAGTATATAGTTATAGGTATGTACCAGGTCCAATACCAATGTGACATACCGACAATATCATTTACAGTCTCTTGAGAGATGTCCGACATGGTATATGTATATGACGTTATAAGTACGTAAATAAATTTTATACTACATAGGTTTCAGATACCACATACCTGGTACATATATGTTAAAACTGTGTTTGCTGGGTAGCCTTCTCTGGCATCAATGCACTACTTCTCTTTAGATTATTTAATAGATGTGGTTTCTTATAAAAACATTTCCCTATATTTGCTTTGAAAGGAAACTGACCCTTATGTATTCCGTTACAGAAGATTAATTGTACTCAATACCACGAAGCATTTAAAATGTCCCTAGCAACTGGATTCAGGGATGTATTTAAAAAATTTAATACCGCAAATTCTAGTTCGTTCGTCTCAAGCAACCCTCGAGTCGGAATTACTGGTCAGAAATATGTCCTGTTTGTTATTAAATGAAACGTTTTCTGCATGACTAGACTAAAGAAGATTTGAAGTTTAGGCATCAACTCTATCGGCTTTGGTTTTTCACAAAAAATTGTCAGAACCATGTCTTGTTTGGTATCAAATGAAATTTTATATGCAGGGCTACACCACAGAAGTCTCAAAATTTTGTCATCTTATAAAAATAGGTTAGAAATATGTCGTGTTTGGTATCAAATAGGAGGTCTGGTTATGGACTAATACACGCATGTGTCAAAATTTCTGACAGATTGATTGGCTTTTGTTTTATGTATAAATTTAGTTCAATTGAAAAGAGGGGGTACCTACTTAGGTATCTGACAAGGCTGTTGGCGTTAGCACTTTGGTTTTAAATTGTGCGTAGACAAATTGAATGTACGTATAGACTATTATAAAACACTATCGGCGGAGCCCTAGGGAAAACTCGGCAAAGCCGAGGTTACGATAATTTAAAGATCAAAATATTTTGTTATAATAAACATAAACGTATATTGTGTTCATTTTCTTTAATTCGCGTATTTTTCACAAATTTTCAAATGAAATTACAAAATCTAAGCGCGAAAACATCTTTTTATATTAAACGGAACGGTTTTTGACGTTTACATAGTTTGACATGTCCTACTGGCTGCCATTAATTTAGTTTCTTAAAATTCCGCTGATGTCGCATGCTATTCTGCGGATTCTACTTCACAACTATTGTTATCTTCCTCGCACAGCCTACTATAGAAACTAGTGCGAGAAAGGTAGCTATAGCTTTCGTTAAAAATGAAATGGAGTTGAACTAAAAACAATTATGACTTTTTAATACTATAAATTGCTTCAAAATTAAACAAACTTTGATTTAAAATAAAAAATTATAGTGGAGGACCCTATTTAGAAAACGAGCCCTGGACAGTTTTCTAAACCACTGCGTCATAAAACCGTTTTTACTTCCTTGTACTTAGTAAAGGAAGTATTGTAATCGCGAAAATTTCGGTTTTCAGATTTCAGCGGAAATATCCATTCAGACCATCCCTGAATCCATTTTGACTAATTTCATGTCTATCCGTATGTACGTATCTCGCGTAACTCAAAAACGGTAAGCCGTAGAAAGTTGAAATTATGTATTTAGGACTGCTGTAACATCTAGTTGTGCACCTCTCTTTTTGGTCGTTACAAAATTTCCAGAAGTGGTACTTGAAGCATATAATAGATTTTAATGAAAAATTATATTAAAATATAATCCAAAACTTTTCAAATTTGGTTCAAAGTTGTTACCAGGTTTTCTTGAATAAAATGGTTTTATTTTGGCTTTAGAAATAAATGCTTCAAATAAAAGTTTTAGAGAATTAAATTCAGCGTCTAGCACATCAAGTATTATTAAATTAGCTATTTGTATAAGCGAGATATGTAAATTTAAAAATTATATACTTTTTGGTTTTTGTAATAGCTTGCTATGTATTAGAACAAAAAATAATTAAAAAATAAAAAATTAATGTTATTGTCAAATTATGTCAAATACGTGCAATTTTATAATTGGATCTACAGCTGTATTCTTTTTGGACAAAATCTCAGATCACTTCAGATAAACTCAAGAAAACGTTGTTCTTTCTGACACAACTGATTTGAGTTGTTCTGACTAAACTCACTTCCCCCCTTTACAAAACTCAAAATGATTTGAAATACTCAGTTTGCATTTTAAGGTTATATAATTCAACAAAATTCATATTCACATATACAGATATACATACAAGTAATATATTTTCAACATTATCCATTTTTCGTTTATAAACTATATCATAGATCAGAAAAATGTCAATAAATTTGACAGCTGTTACAGCAAATGCTATTGGTAAAGTAGGAAATGATAAAATGGAATAAAACTTGTTCTTTTGCAAAATCACAACTCACTTTAGCTCAACTCAGTTATGTACTGAACTGAGATACAATTGGGTCAAAAAGAATGCAGCTTATATTTCATGTTGGTCTCGCGTACAAGGAAGTCGCGTGGTGTCCACATCAGATTTTTTAATATACTTACTATGATATGTCGAAAATAGTGTAAATAAATATCGTATGCAGAAATTATAATACAGAAAGCTGTCTTTTAAAATTTTGAAGCCATACGAATACAAAACAAAGGTATAAAATAGAGAAACATTCCTTTTAAGGTAAGAAACCATTTGCGATTTTATTCACCGCTTTAAATCTGTAGAAGAAAAGACATGTCTTCTTTCTTCGAGTACTTCTTGTACATGTACGATTACCACAAATAACATCTCCGAGAAGTGCATTTCGAGTGATCCACGTGACGAATGCAGGTGAAGCGACGATGACGTCGTATGGATAGTAATGTCCTGAGATCTGTGCTGCACTTAGTGACACAAGAAAAACAACGAATGAAACTTCCGTGTTGTAAGCAGTTGCGAAGCCATAGAAACAAGAAGCACTCTAGATTCGCGCCCTCTAAACCTTCAATAACTGATGTTCCATTTATAACTCCCAAAAGGAGAAAACATAAGTCATGCGGAGAACGCGAAATATAAAGAATTTAATGGATTGACTCCATTTGCGGGTTGTATATTTTGCTATTGAACCGATTTTCACGATTCAGAAAAAATGTATTTGAATCAAGGAAAGTAAAAATTAATGTTTTTTTTTACTGCCTACTTCATAAGTCAGCTTTGGTACCCTTGCAGCGTTTAAATTTTAAATAATACGTAAGTTAACAATCGAAGAGCCAAGAGAAAAAGGATGAAAGTTCATTTTCTAGAAAAATGAGACAGTAGCTAAATAGGATGACGGTCCAAGCATTTTTGTTTAGTAGATTCGGTAGTAATACTGGTAAAATTCTTAGGTTTCACATAAGTTGAAACTCGACCCATTTGTGGGTATAATAGTCGCGTTCTTTTTATAATTTGCTTCATCTCATATAAGATGAGTTTGACATGAACTGAGTTGAGATCAAGTAATATTTTTATGAAGTAAAAAGACCGACAAAATACAAATTTTGTTGCTAACTTGAACGACTAATTTCGCTGGGTGTCTACCTGTGTACCACGTGTGTACAATTTGAATTTGGCAGTAGCTTTTCAATGGTCAATCAGGATATTTTTAGGTATTATTTTGGATCTCCCAAAGGGTATTATTTGGACTTCTGTTACTCTGTCGATTACATAATAACATCTAGTGCGACGTGCGACGCATTCTAAAATGTTGGCTAAATAGTATGCTATACTTATAACTTCCACATAATTTTCAATTCTATGTTATTTTCCATGGAATTGTCTGCATGTTTATCTATTCTTCAAATAATAATAATAATAATAAATAATAATAATATTTATTTATTTTTTAAATGGGGTCTCGTGGCCGCGTGCCTGAGTGTCTAGTTGCGAATCTGGGGAACCGGGTTCGATCCTGACCGACGCCAAATATTTCAAATTTTAAAATGGCACAAAATTGACCCCTGTGGTGCACTCTCCACGCCAGCAATGAGTGCCCGTGAGGTGACGCCTGGTAAACGCCCGCACGGCACAAATATATCATCGTCATTACCAAATTCTGTGTACAAAGCAGATTGGCACACCCAGTAATGGGTAATATGCCGTGATGATATATTTTATATATTTATATTTATATTTATTAAAGGAATAAACAAATAATCCTTAAAATAACTAATTGTATGTGACAGCCCGTGACAGCAAAACATTCATCCTCACCATTCATCTAAGATTAAAAAATCAACAAGCACAACCACCAGTAGCGACTAAGAATCGGCAAGGGGTGCGAAACTCTTCTCACTTGGGTCTCACTTCATCTCACCTCCGTTAGGATAAAAAAAACGGTCAAAATTTGTGAGGCAATTGAGGTGAGCTGAAACGAACTGAGATCTCATGTAAAAACGCGACAAATAATATCCAATCTGAGTTTTAGACTAAGATTGAAAACAATATTTACTATAAAAATAAGGTTTCAAACTTTGAAATTCGCGTATTGAAAAAAAACATTCTTCATTTTATTAGACCACCTATCAAACCTATTAGTTTATATAAATATGCATAATTAAAACGTCTTTATAGAAATATATTCCGAAAATTGGACCTGAGGGAGTACGAGAAGTTATTACAAACAATTGTTTTTTGCCTGTATCAAGGAAATCTAACGAAAATTTACAAAAAAAAAAAAAATCAAAGTACATACCTATGTATTATGATTTGGCAGTAATTCTATGATCTCAGTTCGGTCAGTGTTATTTATATATTATAATAGCCAATTTATAAGTTCACATTACTGTCGCTGACAAAATTCAAAAGGAATTACAATATAGGAAGTATGTAAATCCAATTTTACATGGAAGTGCAGTTTTCAGCAAGAAATGTTTTCTAAGTAAGAATATTTAAATCATAAAAAGCAGTTTATCAGCATGATTGAAATGATTATAACGAATTGATTTTGAAGAAATTATACGGTATTATCTATAAGAAATTTGAAAACAACTTAATCATAAATTTCCAAGAAAGAAGATTTTGTTTAAATCTTTAGTAATAATATTTATATACATACATAGGTGTTTATATTATTAATAACCTGTAACGCTTTTAGTATTGCTTAAAATCGTCTTTATTAGTAATTACCAATATCTACTAGAGACTGCCATCAGACACTATATAATCTGTTTTCACATAAACTATTCGATTTTCTTTCATTTTCCTTTTTTTCCTAATAACATAATTAATAGGCCTATTCTGTAAAATATTCGCTTAACGAATCGTTATCATAACGAAATCGCTAGATTTTATTAAATTCGATATGTCTACTTAACGACAATCGTTATCTTCGTATCTGTATTTTGTAATACATTTTAAAAAATAATAACCTTGAGAGCAAGTTAAGAACTTTATTTCCTAAAATCAAATTATAATTTTAAATGAAATATATAAAATAATTCAATATCACTCAGAAAACTTCTAGTTTAGATAACTTCTGGTAGAAGTCTGCTCTCAGACTTTTTCTTCTTGTTGTTGTGGGCTTTGCTATACAGCTACTACTACCATCTAAGACAAATTGTGAAGCTCGCGCTAGACGCTAGGAATATATATTTATTAAATTATTTTAATATTACCTTGCAAAAATACTATAATATGACGGGTTTTTGAGATCACTATTCATCATAACAATTTTATTTCGACAGGAATAAAAATACTGAATTAATGACAAAACCTTTATGTAACGAATGATTTTTATCGTTATTTGTTTTACCTCTCGCTAAGAGAGGTATTGGATTCATGCTAAAAATCGTATATCCAGATTTTAGTGAATAAGCACGTTTTAAGGTCCCTAGAATCCGATTATAACATTTTTACGATGATGTCCGTGTGTGTGTGTGTGTGTGTGTTTGTTGGATCCACGATTTCTCAAATACTATAAGACTTAAGACATTTTTAAATACGGATTCCTCAATCTAACAATATTGGGAAGAGTCGAGTCAGTTTTGGTAACAATTGGACAACCGGAAGTAGTAGTTACAAAAAAAATCATCTAAATATTATTTATCGAAAATTTATGTAAATACTTATATCAAAGAACGGAAAGTAGAAAAAAAATTCAGGATATTGAATATAAAGAAAATGTATGTATTGTACATAATTTATATTAAAATAATTATTTTGTAGTGAGACATGAATATATGTATTTGTATTTAAAAATATTTTTCGTTTTATGCGTACAACCAGGTAAAATATCTGGCGAGAGGTTATGTGCTGGCCACATCAGATTTTTTCGTTATGTAGAATCAAATTATTGTTTACAGAATACCACTTTAACGATTATCGTATAATAACGATATGACAATTAATAACAATGCATGTCATAACGAACGTTTACAGAATAAGCCTATTCAACGATTTTTGTTATTATTATAACGATATAACGTTGTAACGATTCGTTATGTCATAACGATGCTTACGAAATAGCCCTATAAGTCAGGACTTAGAAGTAAGGCAAAAAAATAATATTAGTTTAATATTTCTTCAAAAAATTTCTTTGCAATTCTGTCGGGATATGGTTTAGGAGGAATTAAAGTGTCAACTTGCATACAGAACTAAATCTATAAAATACCGGCTATCTCATATTTTGGACAAAGCAAGTTGTCAAAATTTCGCGAAAAATCGATTTTAGATAGGCACTGTTGATATATTTGCGATTCGCGCGCTTCCAGTGTCGGGAACGGAAAACTGAGATGCCTAATTGATTTCCAGCAAAATTTTGAATAACAAACGTTTTATCCAAAAAATGAGATAGACAGTGTTGCCACTTAGGCGACGACATATATTTCTACTAGGATATTGTCTATATGAATTCTAATCTTTGAGTGAATGAATATTATTTGTATTTCCTTTTTCAAGTTTTATTTCTCCTGTCATTTGGAACTTGACTTTTTCTGTAGCAGATATTGCTAGCTTTGTTTAAAGTATAGGTATAATAATATGACAACATGCATCTGTATAATAACGTGATCACACACTGTAAATAGTAATTTGTCAAAACTACTGGCGTAATGAGCACATAAAAATTAAAAAATCCGCTTAGGGCTTGAGATAATTACATAATGTGCAAGTTTTTCTTTCTATGAATAACTATTTCAAGCTCTAAGTACTAATTATAATATTTTATATGGAAATTAAAGACATGCTGACTGCTGACATTTCATACAAAGAAATAACAATTATAAAAGTATAACATATGTAAGTATATAGATTTTTTTTAAAAGAAGAAGCCTTACGAAAGATTGTATTTACTTTTGTAATTATACGATAAAAAGTTCAAATATTTACTTTGACATATTAGACATTCTTCTGTGAAATTGTATAGGTATGATAGTTTTTTATTAAACGTAAAAATATGTATATAAATACGAATATTTGTAGTTACAGACTAATAACTATTAGTACATACCGTGATTGACTCCTGAATATGGTATTACTATTGGGACCCGCAGATTAGGATGCGACATCAGCGGAATTTTATGGAACTAAATTAATGGCGGGCATGTCAAAAATATAAAAGTCAAACATCATCGTTTCGTTTAACATAAAAAGATGTTCTAACTCAAAGGTGCATTCACAAATGAAAATTAGTTTTAGATTTATGGTTTGTACTTTAGATTTAAAGACTTTGGCCGCATATTATGTAATGACGCCATTCACACTTCAGAATTTAGGGTCTCTAAATCCAAATCATAAAGCTAAACATTGCAAGGTGCAAACTTTAGGTTTATGATTTAGTTTGACGTCACAAACTTCACCAATGAGAACGAGTCTGAAATGATATAGCTATATACACCCATCTTTATTTAGTATCCACTTGGTGGATTCGGCTTTTTAAACAAATGCGAGGAGAACATGGAGACTGTCATAAATTAATTGCTGAAATATAACCAATAATGCCAAGCGAATGACAATTTCACGGCGCACAAGTGTCTTGTGTACTGCTCTACCGATATTTTAATCTTGTTTTTGAAGCATTTACACAAATGTCTGTACATATTAAAACTAATTTTCATGTAATTTAAACAGACATTTATGAATGACTTACTTAAACCTAAATAAAAACCATAAACCTAATTTTCATTTGTGAATGCAAACTAACATTTAAAATGAAATACGAAAATTTGTGTAAATGTGTTTTCTTAAACGAATGCATCAGGTATGAAGATTTTTGCATTATCTAATAAGTACAATACCATAATTTAATCTATATAAAATGCATTGTATAATTAATATCTTTGACATATTGTTCTTATTTATTTATAATACACACATATGTGCATGTATCTTGTCAAAAAATAATAGCTGGTGCTATGTTACGAAATATGTGTAGGTATTTAACTTTGAACCAATTCAACGTGTACTTTTATACCAAATTTGTAAGTGGTTAAATTTACAGAACATTGTGTAGGCCTATGTTAACCAATTTTATTGATTATTTGGCATAGGGTTTCTTAGAGTGTTAGGACCTAAGTCAATAGTAAGAAACCAAGTTTGCAGCTTTGAAAGATCTGTGCGAGTTGCGTAACACCCAAAAAACGGGTAAATTTTCGATTTTTATCCTCCGTCACCTTTAGGTAATGATGGTATTGTCTTTGGTCAAGAAATTCGGTGGTGAGTTTTTGATGAATAAGCACGTTTTAAAGTCCCTGGAGTAAGATTTTACTATTTTTATGATGATCCCTGTATGTATGTATGTGTGTGTATCGATTTTTTCGGATCCGATAACTCAAATACTACAATTCAAAATATTATAATTCTTTCGTATTCCTTTTCTTTACATCCAATGGAAGAGATTACTAGAATTTGGTTATAATTGGTCAGCCGGAAGTATCCATATTTTAAGTTTTTAAAAGTTTTTCTTGGAAAAACACTGTTAAATAACATTTTTCCATATTTAATGTTACTATAAATATTAAAAAATATTTTATTCTCTACACGATTTGATTACTTTTTTTACGTTTTTTATATTTTGTACATCATATTCAATGGATATACACTGTAAAGTTTTGAGGTAGAAACAGGGAAGATGAATCTACAAACAAGTCGCTGAACCTTCTTTTGGGTCGGTTTAGGGTAGAGAGGTAGAAAAATGGGAAGAAAAGGGTAGGAAATTTTGGCCAGGCAGATCAAGGTCCCTTACAGGTATCTGAGTTGCACTGTAAGTAAGTCAGGTAGACGCTTCCACCCGTTTTGCATCTTTAGACCTTTAGAGTTGATTCTGCGAATATGAAATACAGTCATACCAAAAATATGGGTACGCAAACCACCGCTTCGAATAACAATAGCTTTTTTTGCTATTTGTCGCAAGCTATTGACTTTGTACTGAAAATAATATTTTATGATAAATTTCTTTTCTTGGTGCCATTTTATTTAGGTATTTAGTTTCTATAATTAGTAATAGATTCCGTACTATCAATAATTCCATAATGAGAATAAATATTTTGTTAATCAAAAAATTGATATTGGAATAACGAATAAATTCAACTTAACATTAATAACACAACAATGTAATATATCTTGAGAAGAAAATTGTAATAGTGGGTACTGACGGTAAACTAATGTGTTGTGATTATGTAAAATTTTAAATGAAGTAAAGGGAAAAGTGGCAAATAAGATTTATGTTTTATTATTTTTATTAAAACACAACACATACTGCATATTGTTAATATAAATAAATTAAATTTCTCAATTAATACTAGCATATTTTATAATTCCGGAATGCATACATTGTTTTCCATGTTAAAAAAAAAAATAGTAATAAACTCTTGAACAAGATAGAACGTTACAGCATTAACAAATGTGTGAAATAGAAAACTTGAATATAACAAATTACAATAGAAATTGAGTATAAATCACACGTAGGTATTCAACAAATTATATGAATGATTAAAATTTGTTTGAAACAAATTTGAGGATGTCGGTGTGTAAGACATAATATAAACAAATAGCAAATGATATTAGTTATCTGTAACATTTTGGAAATGAAAAGTGGTTGAAATAAATGATGTTTAGCATTTCTCAGAAATTGTGATAGCATTGCACGTGCATTGCAAGGTCAAAGCACCCGATGGGTTTTTCGGCTAGCTCGGAATAACCGAATATTTCTTGGGTAAGGGTAGGGGGTGTCAAGGAGATGCGAACTTGTTGTTTTACGTATAATTCTATCATATTGTCGACAGTGAAACTGATCAGTTGTTCTATAGTGGAATTGTGCATTATTTATCTGGTAAGTTTTCAAATGTTATTTTGCTTGATTTCGTAGTATTTGTTCATTTTTCAATACTTCAATAATATAACGTATATTTTAGAAAATTCAATATGGCTGTTTTTAAGTGCAGTATTATATCCAACATCAGCTGAGTACAATTTGGTGTGCTCAAAATTAATTTATGTCTATCCAGGATTGACGGATAAACAAATTCCTAGGCAGTTATACATAAAAAATTCTAATTATTATGTAAGTATATTTATGTACTAACTATAGAATATAACACGTACCAATATTGTTATAGGACACTTGGTTAGCAAGCTTAAAAACCAAATTTAAGACAGAAAGAGGCAAACTGCAAGATGACGAAGAAGTTTTTGAAATGAGAAAAAAATTTGCAACACAAAGGAAAAAAGACGTCGCTACAGAAGACAGTTCCAAACAATACAGAGGGAACAATATTGAAATTCCAGTCGTAATTGGGGAAGACAACAACACAATTAAAACACATAAATAATATGAAATTAGAATTAAACAATCCGACACCCGACTTACTCATAATATCTGATCGTATGGAGCGTACTAAAGGACACAGATTTGGGATGTTTCGTGAAAATACAGTGAAAGAAATTTTGGAAATGTATCCTGTCTTAAGACTTGAGAATCAGGTAAAAATATGTTTTATAAATTAAGTATATGAAAACTAATATTCTACTGTTTTTAGCTCCATCTTGATTTAGAGAGGTATTACAAATGTAATAATATTACATATTATGAAAGAATTGTTACTACAATATTTCTCACAACCAAGTATAAAGAAGATGGTATCTATATCCGAAAAACGTGGACATTTTGAGAAACTGCGTTTTACATATAAGAATAATAACTTTCAAGGTAATTTTTCTTTATTTTATATTTCTACATATTATTTCATTTTCTTTTTATTTATAGATTTTCATTTAATCCATTCGTAATTGTATAATATCGAAATTATAGAATTTTATCTTTCCGCACACAGTGACTATTTAATGTTTATTTTTCATTTAACAATATACTTTTATTATATATTTATATATGTATATGAAAAACTTGTATTAAGTATACCTACTTTTGAAAAGAAATCTAATAATCTTTTTTGTTTTCAGATCTTTCGTTAGACACGGCCATGATAATTTTACCGTGCCTGCTGCAAGAAGATACGCAGAAGATCATTTTAGTTACTGATAATGTTCCCCCAGGACCTGCAATCGTTGGAGCAGTACCCAGCAACAATGATCTTTTTCTAAACAATTTGTTTTACGTTTGCGTAGATAAAATGAAAATTTGCGAAAGTAAAACCATTACTGATGCGGTCATCGATTTGATGGCCGCAATATATATTTTCAATTTAAAATATCCTCCCGCTTTAAAAAAAAAACACTTACGTTTTTAAGTGATTTTGTCATAAAATTAATAAACCCTTGTAAAAATATCACAATCCAGAGATTATTTAATACCTTATCTGATTAAGACTATGAATACCATGTATATATTTTCTTATTATGTAAAGTTATTTTTCAGTTATGTGTTTTTTTTTTATATGATATAGTGAAGAACTCCCGAACATAGGACTTTAACATGTAAAATCATACTTACATCTGAATCAATAAGCAAAATTAATTTTGCATGCCTTCTAATGACAAATTTGAAACGTCGAAAATCACCCCAAAAATAGCGTTAGCCATGAAAATGAAACAAATAAATTAACAAATTATCTATCAAGTTAGGTTAATTTATTTTTATTAGGTCTTTTTTCTAATTTCTGTTTAAGTGAAAAATGATCTATAATTTAAATATATAATTGTTCACTCGAACAGAAATTACAAGTAATAATATAAATAAACTAAACAAAGCTTGACCAATAAATCATTAATATTTGTTATTTTTGGGGCGATTTTCGACATTCTTACAAAATATGCAAAATTAATTTTGCTTATTGATTCAGATGAAGACTTTTATTTAAATCTCTTTTGCGTAAAGGAAAAGAAAGCAGGAAGTACGAAAGTATGATTTTACATGTTCTATATTTGGGTTTTTTTTAAATAATATGTACCAACTTTATTTATAATATGTGTTTTTTTGTAATGTGTACTTATTTTATTTGTGTTTTTTATAATATGTGGCTTTAATATGTTTTTTGTTTATTATGTTTTTTTATTAATAATAATTTTTATTATTATAAACATTTTATTATTTTTCCTAAATCCTAATATTTTTAAAGGAATTTGCAACTTCCTTATGTGGGGGATCATATAAATCACTATAAAGCATTTCTAACAACCATACAGATATTTCCAAGTACCTTGTGTTACGTTATTTACAAATCACTATAAAGTATTTTCAACGACCATATAGATATTTGCAAGTACCTTGTGCTATGATATTTATAAATCACTTACAAGCATTTACATAAACCTCTGTAGGTATTTCCATCCCACTATATGAAGGGTCGCATCGTGTCTACCTGGGTGTGAGGTAGGTTTTCCTACCCTAAGCAGAGATTGGTGCATCGACCTTTTAATAAGGAAGGATAGTTCTACCTTGGGGTTGCATATAGTTTCAACCCAAAAAGGTAGGTCCAGCTACGCCAAAACTTTACAGTGTAGAGTTGAAAAAGTATAAAGAAATTAAATTTCATAAAGCAGCTAGCTCTGCTGTAACCATATTAAGAAAATGCTGATTGACAGATGTCAGTGCCAAGTGCAATTGACATGTTTGTGTTATAATTTTACTGGAAATATAGAATCTCTTAGGTACATGAAACTTTCTATATGGAATTTGTACAAAAAACATAGAACTGGCAGAAGGTAATGTACTTGAAATATGAAATCTTGTGCAAGAAACTTTTTGTATGGGATTTGTACAAAATAGATGGAACTGATGGAAGATAATGTGCTGGCCATATCAGATTTTTTTACTTTTTGCTCAATGTCTCCGTAAGTATGCGTCTAACAGAAAAAGTTACTCAGTCCTTTAAAGTACATTAAATTTACTAAGATTTGAGACCTTGCCGAGCTCCATGCGTCCAGTGCTTTCCGAGATACATCTCTTCAAAGTTCAGAATTTGTTCCAAAAAATAAAAAAAAATACGTTTTTTGGGTGGTACGCAGCTCGCTTCAGTCTTTCAAATCTGCAAACTTGGCTTAGGTCCTAACAAATTATAAAAAAATTAGAACTATATGACCTTTTGCAAAGTCAGATGTATAATTTGACTGGCCTATTTGTTATTTAGATCAGAAAAAGCTTGTTTTACGTAGTGGAAATAGAAAAAAATATAAAAATGTAAAAGAATATTTCTTTATATCTTTTTTGCAGTTTATGTTATAATGAATATTTTATTCTTTATGAGTTTTTATAAGGTATTTTTGTCATTTAAATCTTGTATTTTATACACTTATGGCCCTTTTTAATAATACAGCAAAACTGTCGGGAGGGATTATGGCCACCATATTTTTTTAAAGGTGTGGTGAGCTTTGAAGTTTTCATACATAGTACATAAAAACGTGTAGAATAAAATACGAAAACACATTTCTTTTTGCTTTTAAGGCCCATAAATCTTATTTAAACTAAAATTGTTGTTTAAGCGTTTAAGAAAAATTTCCCTTTTTATTCCCTATCGGATAATCTAATAACAAAACTCATTTCTCGAAGAATGAAATAAAATTCCCTATTTTATGATATCAAAAAAGAATCCACCCTAAACAAATATGAAGAAATATTGCTTGGACAAATTCGTTTACGATCCCTATGTGATGAGCTGGTTTTGGGTGGGATAGGAATGTACGGAAGCCGAAAAGCTTTTATTTACGTCACAATGCGTCATCGCTAATAAATTCTGCGGTGCTGATTGCTGCATGCTGGTGCGCTTCCTCTAGGACCTAGGGTGAGTTTTAAATAGGGACCCCTTCAAGAAGAAATTGTCACTTCCGAAATTGTCCTAAAATAAAAACACTACGAGACAACCCCTCTGCATTAGAAATAAGTTCAAGTAATAAGTTAGGGGGTAATGTAGGGAATCTTATAATGCATCTTTAACAAAATTAAATAATTAAAATATTTCTAGTAACTGTAACTACTTTTAAAATTTCTGTTTATTTTTTTATTTATATACGCTTTCGTAAGAATAGCCTTATATTTCAATATGAAAAGTATAGAAAAATAAGTTACATAAATTGCATTTAGATTTATGAAAAAGGCATATTTTTCAAAATGTCTTTTTTGTTTGTCTTATTCATATTATTTCTAAAAAGACATTTTTAGTTACGTAATGTACATATATATTTTGATAAATTATATAAACCACTCCTCATCGGGATTTAATTTTTTTAAAACGATCCCTCATGCCTAATTCATGACTAGACACTTTCAATAAATTTTGTCACATTAGACATTTGTTTGTCTTTTTGTGAAGATTACGCCGTTGAATTATAATTTTCCAATTTCCATATCATATTTTTGCAATTACTAAACGTATAAAATTATTTCTAAAAAATCTGGTCTGGCCATCACAATACCTCCTACCATTTATATTATTATAAAAAAGATTAAGTTAATCCTTATTTTTGGATTAGCGAATTTTACTCTAATTTTGACAGTTTATTTCTTAAAATATAGTCTAATCTAATCCAAGTAACTAACTTTTTTTAAACCCCTCAACAGGATGAAATCCCAATTAAAGAGTGGATTCACATTCACACACATCCATGCCTTAGTGGGATTCGAACCCATAGCCCGAGGGCACTCATGACATGAGACGTTGCTCTAACCATTGCGCCACCGGATCTATAATAAAATGAAGATTAAATTTTAGATACCGCGATAGAATAGTATTCACTAATTCAAAAATGAGGATTAGCTTAAACATTTTTGTGAATCGTTAATTTTGATTAATCTAAGTACATACCTACATATTTACTTATGCTGGAAACTGTGTTTAATTCCTTTTCATCATCATTACCGTTATCTGCATACAAAGCGGATTGGCACACCCAACAATGGGTAATATGCTGTGATGATATATTTATTTATTTATTTGTTCTATTTACTTTTTTCTTTTTAAAACGTTACTAATATTATTTTGAAATGATTAGTTCTTTGATAGTGACATTTATCTGTCACATTTGAATAACTGCGTTTTGTTTGCTTAAAGTATAAGCTCTAGGATTTAAATTATAGATAGTTTTTACAAATTTATCAATAAAATATATAGAAAAAGTATTAATGCAAATCTATAGAAAATTTAATAATCTTTAATTTTTATAATAACATTAATCTCGAAAAAATAACATTTTAAGGTATTTTTTGAAGAAAAACTATTGAGTTTCTAGTAAAGTGCCATTTCTGGTTATCCGATTTTCACCAAAATCTAATGGGCTGTTTCCATTACAGAAAAAATCGAAATACAAGGTTTCAAAATTTTCTAAATGATAGTATTTGAGTTAGAGTGGAGGATCCACCACACATACACACACATACACACACCCACACACACACACACGCACGCACGCACGCACGCACACACGCATACACACACACACACCACACACACGCACGCACTCACATACATATACACACACACGCGCGCGCACACACACACACACACACACACACACACACACACACACACACATACACACACACACACGCACGCACGCTGACACACACACACGCACACGCACGCCGTGAAAATATTAAACTTGGATTCTAGGAACCTTGAAACGTGATCATTTACCAAGATCTCGATAAGAGATTTTTAGCACGATCCCTATACCTCCCTTACCAAGGGTAGCGGGAGGTAAAAATTTACTTGCAGAATTTTATACACTTTCATTTTTATTTTTATTTATTTTTTTCTAAAATGATAAAACCGTTAAATGCATATGTAACGAATTACGTGCGCCACTTGATATTCGAGGAACTATCTCTGCATTCACTTTTTTAAAGGGACGAAATGTCAGTGGATGAATTAGCATTCCTCTGTCACATCCCGCCCTCGCTTGCACCTGATGACTAGAAAGGAAGATTACTCTTAACTCCCTTCAACTTTCTCCCCATTTGCACACATGTCACCCCAGATATTGATAAATCCCGTTCTGATATTATTATCCGCAAACCATCACTATCACAACTTCTACTTTAAACTGACATTCGTAAACCACCGCTAATAATACTCCACCGTGGTTACATGCATGTTAAATTTAACCATACGCTCTAATTATATTTTAGTTGGCAGATGCTCTAAAGTAATTGTATATGTCGCCGAAATACGGGTAGGACATATTCGCTATCAGATGACTTATGTTCAATTATTTTTCTTTTTCGGGTTCAACGAATTCAAGACATAACAAATAAAAATGATAATGGATATAAGCATGCACGCATATTATATTATAACTAACATATGTTCGTATGATACAGATCTTTAAGTATAATGCACTTTTTATTGTGTAATTACGAATGTATAAGTATGTAATAGTTTCTTTAATAATATGAATAAGAAACTATGTTGTATTCAAGATGACAGTTTTTAAATAAGGAAGTAATTTTATTATGAGTTCAAGGTTAAGCTCGTATCTTTTATGCAAAACCGGACGTGTCACTTTCGGCAATAGAGTTTTCCAAGCCAATGGCTTTTGAAGAAATAAATATTGCATATAAATTTTAAAATATATTAATAAATTATACTGTCTGATATAAGAACGCAGTGTAGCTTGGTATAGGGACAGCATTTCACGGCTTGTGATTGGTGCAAACGCGAGTCAGTTTTAAACTGTCCTAATGTTATTTAAAAGTATTGCAAGTTTTTCCCTGCTTTTGCCTACAATAATTAAGGCTAGGTAATCGAATTTAAGTGAAATAAATAATTTCAATATAAATATAATTGAAAATAACTAATACTATAACGTTAATAATTAACATAAATACAAAAAACACATTACCTATCAATAACTGTCAAAAATATTTCATTATTTATTCAATTTCGCATGTCTGCTGAAAATGGTTCAAATGGATGATATAGAAGATGTTCCACCTATAAATAATGTATCTAAAAGTTTCGATTATTGTAATATTTTAATTTTATTGAAATAAATCTTGAATCGTATTAACCTTATATATATATATATATATATATATATATATATATATATATATATATATATATATATATATATATATATATATATATATATATATATATAGTATTTATGAATGAATTTTTGAATTGAAAATACATATGTTCAAAACGGTCGCCAAATGACGCCACAACCCTAACAAGGTCACACAACGAAGTTATTTCATTTGATGGTGATTGTACGCATACCTGGCTTTTACCGCGAATTATTTTTGTTGGCGTTCAGAGTTTAAATAGTTGTGTGTAGTTACTATAGTTTAAGAAATATAAATAAATAAATATATCATCACGGCTTATTACCCATTGCTGGGTGTGCCAATCTGCTTTGTACACAGATATCGGTAAAGATGATATATTTGCACCGTGCGGGCGCTTACCAGGCGTCACCTCACGGGCACTCATTGTTGGCGTGGAGAGTGCACCACAGAGGTCAATTTTGTGCCATTTTAAAATTGGAAATATTTGGCGTCGGTCGGGATCGAACCCGGTTCCCCAGATTCGCGACCTGACACTCAGGCACGCGGCCACGAAGAAATATACTGTGAAAATTAGAGTAAAATTCGCTAATCCAAAAATAAGGAACTTAATCTTTTTTGTGCCTCTGGCTGTAAATGGCGGGAGGTTTTTTTTATAAAAAGTTATTGTAAAATTAAATGTTATAAGTACTATAAGTCAATTCTTCATCAAATATTGCGTGTTTTGGTGTATCATTTCCATTGGGATCTCAAAATTTTGTCTTTGAAGATGAAAATGACAAAATTGACAGCTGTCTAAAATAAAATGATACATGGAAAACGGGTCATCCAGAAGCGTCCGCATCGCGACCCTGGGTACTGGTTTTTAACTAGCAGAATTCTGTAAATACGATGTAGTAGTAGCCAAGTATCAAGTAGAGGATTATGAAGAAACATCAATTAATGACTATATTTTACATATTCTGCTGTCACTGTCTACTCTAGCTCGAAATAAATAAATAAATAAATAAATAAATCTATTAATACAAATGTACATAGATACATTATTAGTATATTATCATTAAAGTATTGATTTAGTAGCAAGATTTCAATAGATAAGGTGTCGCTTTTAAAGGTGTTGAAAAAACAGAAAGAATTCCCACTATTTTCTCATATCAACTGTGAAATCAATTTTATATGCTTAAATAATTGAATAAAACAATTATCTACATCTCTTAGAAAGCTAAACCAATTAGTTATAACAATTATTTCTTTTGAAAATAAATGTGAAAGTCTATAAAGATATTGTTGAATATCACAAAAATAAATTGTGTGATTTTTTTTATAAAATTGTATAATCATACTGTAAAACTGTATAATTTTTGTTTTCCATTGAAAACTGAATATAATACTCAATTTTCTTCGTTGAATGTAGAAGTCAATTGCTGTGAAAGCTATAGGACAACAGATATAAAAATTCATGGCCTCTTTAATTTTGTGAACAAGAACAAGAAAAACGCTATTAAATTCTGTCGATTCATTTAGTCATGCTTAAATTAGAGCGAGCACTTGATAACAAAAGAACATATTTCTGAAGCCCTTTTAAATCGAATATTAAAAGGTCTTAATTATTCCCATTCGTTCAATTCGTCTTTGAATTTCTTTCTTATCAAACAATCTTAATTCAAAATATTCAGGAAATTTTGGAAGCAATAATTTCTAATTTCCCTTATCGGGGCGCGTTTTACCAGTTAGCATAAAGGGGTGAATTAACTACTCTATTGTTTTACATTTGAAAGAAATAAGCACGGATTTATCATCGTAAAAAGTTTTATATTAGATAGGAACATCGGGAAAAGAGTGAGTGGAAAGTGGAAAGTACACAGCAGTGCAAAATGATAAAACTGCTCGTGGAGACTTCGTTTCTTTATACTCCCAATATTCATCATGAAAGAGGAAGAAAATTTTAGTTTTTAGTTACTTGAATCTATAATCGTTAATCGAATAAACCAGTATTATGTTCTTTTTGTTTATATTTTTTTCGTTACTAGGGTTTTATACAAACCAAATCTTCTTTAAAATGTGTGGGCGACTGTAGTTTTCGAAAAATGTCAGTGTCAAATTAAATTTGTTTTAATCTCAAAGAATTCAAATGACAATAATATTTTACACAGCTGCTACAACACGTTGCCCTGTACGATATAAATGATGATCTTGGATGACACATTCGCTAACCTAAATTTGTTGACAGTGAAAAGTCAACTCTAAAGTGTCAAAATTACAGTAAATCAAATAAATTTTGTAACTCACTAGTAGTATTTTTAAAACCTAGCAACCAGTTTTATTTTGTAATAATATCATCACACCTCAAGATATCCTTCCGGGATTGGTGGATTAAAAAGTCTTGTAACTCCATTATGCAAGCAGCCGCAAATTATTTTCTTCTATTTGTTGGCAACCTATTGTCGTCGGCAAGTGTCAGTTTCGTCTGGGGCGCGAGTTGTGAGACACCCTGTATATGCCCTTGAAAATTTTGGAGGAAATGTTTGTTAATAAAATGTATGCTTTTTTAACCATCGTGACATTCGTGACCCATTCCTCTGCGTTGGCTTCTAGTGATCTATCGTAGGTAATTGTTTAATCTTTTTTGCTCTGGTTGATTTACTACTCAGCAGTAGTGATGTCACAGAGGCTGTAATGTCGTTTTTCTCAAATTCTGTTAATATTTTTAACAAATTTTAATATATATTGTCATATTGTTTTTAACTTCATAATTAGTTGGATAAAATAAAAAATTAGTTACATGTCACATTGGAGTTTAGTTTTTCATTTCATCTTCATTCTATTATGTATTTCACTACAATATTTATTAATTAATAACGTCAGACTTATTACCGTTATTATAAATACATGTACATGGATTTTAATTTTATAGTTTCTAATAATACAATCCTTTGTTCAGTTTAACATTTTGCCTTTTAACTAAAACTATTATAATTACCCCTTAACCTTAAAATTAAATTTAAAAAAACTAAATACGTATTTCGAAAACTAAGTTCTCATCATCAGTAGTACAACAAGGGAAAGTTAAACAGAGTAGTCAAGATTACTCAGCATGTCAACCATGCCAGAGGTCCTAACAACTCTGAAAAACAAGGCAGAGAACTGGGATTAATAGGGACAGGAGTCACGGGCGAATGATTACCTATATAAACTAAGATAAATTTCGTCCAATAATAATGAGTCTTTAAAATTTAAATCGTCCAATAAAATTTAACTTTGTATTAAATCGAAAAGTTTTGAGTTTGGTATGGGACCGAGAGCTGCGTTCATCAAATTATTTTTATATTTATTTATTACTAAACTCTCCTATGCATCTAAATATCTATCATTATTAATATGTTTTAAAAGTTTAATATTAGAATTGTTAACTTTGTGATTATTCATGAACATATGTTGAGCTACGCTAGATTTTTCTGGATTACCGCTTTTTAGATGATAAAAATGTTTTTTAAACCGTGTAGTGTCTTTTAGTTTGACCGATGTAAATGTTTTAGAATCATTACAACTAATTTTATAAATACCGGATTTTTTGTTTTGTATCTATTTTATCTTTAGGGTTACCTAATAACAATTTAATGGTATTATCTGATTTGTAAGTTACGGTTAAATTTAGATTTTTAAAAATTTTGTTTTTCAGAGTTGTTAGGACCTCTGGTATGGTTGACATGTTGAGTAATCTTGACTACTCTGTTTACCTGTCCCTTGTTGTACTATTGATGATGAGAACTTAGTTTTCAAAATACGTATTTAGTTTTTTTAAATTTAATTTTAAATTATAATAGTTTTAGTTATATTTAATCTCAGACTCCATCTATTATTAATTTTGCCTTTGTTGGAAATATTTCGCTAATTTACTGTGAAAACTCTTAAAGATAAGGTATAAGGTTAATTCTCTTCTACAGAAATAATTGGAAATATAAATATTCATAATACTCGTATACGTGTTAAATGATTTGGTTTATGTATATTATTTTTTAGGTCTATTAATGGATTAATAGAATTAATTAATATGAAAACAGTTGAACTTTTATTACTGCTAGATTACTAGTTCTTCCTAATAAATAATCCGAAAAATGTAACAAACAAAAAATGTCCTTCCCACCTTGTTTATATCAACCTAGAGTAGCAAATCCCTAAAATTTTACGTCATTGATTGAGGATGTGGAGGCAAGCTCAAGTCTCCAAATGAATTAGAATTCAGTATATATAACACTTTAGATATTTTTTAAGAAATAAATGTCATGATTTGAATTGCATTTGCCCTATTTCTTTAGATGTATTTTTAAATGGCAATAAATTTCCTGGAAATACTTTTAGTAGTTCTAGTCATAAATTAGTCAACCAAAATTATATTAGTTCTAATTTCTATATTCAAATCTCAGTAAATAAATAAGTATATGAAATACATATTTTCTTTCAAAGTGTTTTTTGTTCTCTTACTATCAAGAATAAATTCACAAGTACGCATATTTTGAATGTAATAATATGTACTCTTTCTAGTTAAGAAACACACTGTGTTTACTTTTACAAATCGATGCATTGTCCATTATTTTCTGTGGGAAGAAATCAAGGAATGAGGAAGAAAAGTTACTTGGCGAAGTTGGTCGCCCGCGTTTGATTGCAGTGTTCCCTGCATAAAGAAAGTGTCCTGCTGCTCCGGTTATTACTTTCCTCGAAAAGAATAAAAGTGTGTTCTCAGCAGGAGGCCGTCATGGCCACCCATGCAAAACTCGACTTTTCACGGTACACATTCAGCAGGAGAAAAAAACAACAGACGGAGTTACGACTTTGGTCTTATCTTCAAATAAAACTCTCAGTGAATGTGAATATTCATTGTCGTTGAATATTTATTTTATCTTCGCGTATGAAGGTGATATATCTCGGAGACTCTATTGTCTTCCTTCTCTTTATAATTAAACACTTTAAAAAGGACAATTACGGAGAGACCATCATTAAGCAAGCTATTGTATTGTGCATTTTAAATAATACTTAATGGTGTTAACCTTAAAATACGATTCTGCCACACTAGGTACTATTAAATGAAACTGTGCAAATGAATGGCTTCGCTAAAACAAAACTAATAATCAGCTAAATTATACAACCGTCGGCCTCATTTTAACATAATAATAATTTTATTACCTAACAATAACAATGGTTTTACTATATTGTTAATTCTTAAGAATTTATCGCAGCATAAATCTCAAACAATCATGAAACTACCAGTACTTGCTATTACCACTATACGGGTCTAAATTAAATATGACGATTAAATATTTCATCATGGCTTGTTATTCTTTTCTATGCATACTAAGCTAATTTTATTAGTTGATTTTGATAATGACAGTGTATCTGTACTGTTGTGGGTACTTACCAGAAGTCAATTTTTGGAAGGCATTTTATCTTCGTCGAAGAATACACTTTCATATAAATTTCTGCTTTTACCAACTCTCAAAATCTGATGAAATTAATTTCCAAATCTATTAAAAACAATTTTTAAAATTTTCTAATAGTGTTTATAACTTAAAAAAATTAGTGTTTTTTACCTTCCGTCACCTTTAGGTAAGGAAGGCATTGTCTTTGGTTAAAATAGTTTGGTGATGAGTTTTTAATCAATAAGCACGTTTTAGGATCCCTATAATACGATTTTATTATTTTTACGATGATGTATGTGTGTGTGTGTGTGTGTGTGTGTGTGTGTGTGTCTGTGTTTCTGTGTGTGAGTGTGTGTGTATATGTATGGGTGTGACAAAAGTTTGCTCTGCGATAATTCTAATACTACAATTCCAAAAACTATAATTCTTTCGTATTTCTCTTCGTTGCATCCATAGGAAGAGCTGATTAGATTTTGGTTATAATTGGTCAACCGGAAGTACCCACATTTGAAGATTTTGAGAGCTTTTCTTGAAAATGTTAGATATAAAAAGAAATAAAGAATATTTTATTCTCTATGCGATTTGACTGCATTTTATACTTCATTTTAATTGGATGTATAGAGTTAAATATTATAAAGAAATTAAATTTCATAAATTAACCAGCTATGCTATAACTATGGAAACAACTACTATATTAAGAAAATTGATTGAAAGATGTTAGTGTCAAGTGCTATTGACAGAGTATGTTTGTGTTATAATTTTACTGAAAATATAGGATCTTTTGCTAGAAAGTTTCTGTATGGAAATTGTATAAAACACATACAACTGCCGGCAGGTAATGTACAAGAAATAGAATCTTTTGAAAGAAACTTTCTGTACGAAATTTGTACAAAATGCATGGAACTGACGGAAGGTAATGTGCTGGCCTCAGATTTTTTGTTTAATAAAGTATATTTACTATTAGCCAATTTAACGGTGAACCGGTTTCTTATGGACAATTGATGAATAGTATTTTTCCTTCTTAAATAGACTGCATTGGGAAAAAAACATTACTACTCCAAACAATATTTGTAAAAACCTCAAAGACCATTGCGCCAAAATTCGAAATTCTTGGTTCAAATACTCTGACATACTTCGAACTTTCGAACCGTAAGCTGTAAAGAATATTTGATCTTTTATCTCATATATATCTTCAGTAGTTCGTGTAGATTTTACAAAGGTTGGAATTATCTAAGTGGAAATAGAGTTGAAAAGTTAGTCAAAATAGAAAACATTGTTAAAAGAAAATAAAATATTGAAAATATGCCGTTTCTTTTGCAAAAACGAGCAAAACTTCAAAGTACCTAGGGATTATACTCAATATACATACGAGCCCAAATTTATATTAGTTGGGCCAGATTTAGCTTCTACCGAGACCCTGTAATTTTGGCACAATGAAAACCAACTAAAAATCCAGTGTGTACATTAAAATCCACCTTGCAAGACATATGGGATAATACTCGCTCAAAAATGTGCAGAACTTAGTGATTCAATGCCTAATAGAATTAAAGATGGTATTACTAATAAAGGCGATGTAACCCAATATTAAATGGCGGAATACGTGAATAACAAATTCAGTTTTTGTAAGTTTCAAATCTATATTTTCAACTAATCGAAAGAAATTTGTAGAAATTTCTCACCATTTCCGTAGGTTTTATAATTTGTTTGCTGAAAATGTTAACCGACCCACTAATATGAGTTTGGGTTCGTATATAACACAATAGTATTTCATATTTGTTCATGTTTTTTTCTTAAATATCATAAACAATTATAACCGTTAACAATAGCTAAACAATTAACCTTTTCTATGGCTATTTTTTTTTTAATAGGAAGCAATTCTTTCTTTCATTACTCATACGTGTAAGAATGTCCCTGACAATCGCCGAGATACTTTTATAATACTTAATAGACTTCCGGTTGCAATATAAAAGTCTAGAACAATTGCATTCCACGGATCATTTAACACATTCTACGAAACATTATGATTTGTCTTCGCCTTCTTATTAATAACTCGTAATTATCCGTACATTTATAGTCAAAAGGAAGAAGTCTTCCTGCTTCTTCGGCTCTTTTATTTGATGAGTCTAAGGTTACAGTTGTTGCCACCATGGCGCTGGTGTAGAAAATGTTTGCTCCTCTCACACTAAGATAATTTTTTTGTAATAAATTCTTTAAATGCGTTTGAATTTCAAATGATTTTAAAATGTCATTAAGACTAATAAGTTTATTCCCTAACCTTAAAATTAATTTTAAGGTAAAGGGGTAAATTTATTAGTTTTAGTTATATTTAACATTACACTCCATCTATTATTAATTCTTTAAATGTCAATTTAACATATTCTACAAAATTTAATTTTAATAATTTTTCTGTATTTATATTTCATAGAAGTATAAATATTGTAACTGCAAACGGAGATTTGTATTTAATTAAATTTTCATTTCCAATAATCAATAGTGAATATTTTAATAAGTAGTGCAAAATATTATTTTTTTATTTTTAGTGCTCCTTCATAGTTATTTTAATTAATATATTTATGTGCTACCATCAAATAAATTAGGTATTTACACTCGTTATATTTATAATACCATAATTTGTGATTAATAAAGCAGTTTATGAATTAGAAATTTCTTTATTTTCTAATTATTATTATATTACTAAATAAAATATTAATATTAAGATAATATGTTTATTTGATTATGCCGACGTTTCGATCACAGGGTTAAATCAAGTCAAGTGAAACTAAGAAATATTTGTACACAATATTAACCATTTGTGAATTAATGTGAAAATACACTCGTTATAATTATTGTAATAAAGAATAATATGTTTCATAATGTGAACCTAAAAATACTGGAAGCATTTAATTAATTTAATATGAATGAACAGGAAATAAACCATATCAAATTCGGCCTCGAATGGCACATTTTCTCTTTGAGGTAAATATTCACCAATATTAGATAATTAAAGAAAATTATCATTTGGAAAACTATACTTATGTGAACTGCACTCTTTAAATACGTCCTACCAATGACATATAGTACGGTGTTTCTCTCGGACTAACCATGATATCAAATATACTGGTTGTCACTTGTCATTAATTTCATTGTTCCTGAGATTTTGATTGGGGCGCATTTCACTGAGTGCCTACTACATGTGCTACAAAAAATAGTATATAAGTCTCCTAATGATATTTTTACAAGATCTAGTGTTTCGAATATGTAAAATCGTACATATTTTTGTATTAAAATAAAATTTTAGTCACTGCTTTCATAGTATACAGGGTGAACAAGAGAATTCGTAACAGGTCTGGTATTTAACATGAGAAAATAGTTTTGTTCAAATATATGTCTTGTAAAACTTTGTGCAGTGTTTCCTATATTGATATTTAGAGAATAAAAATCTGAATATCTGCGTGCCATTTTTTGTGTCCGAGTACACAATAAGAATGTGATAAAAATAAATACAGTACCTATGCGATTATTTCAAAAAATGTATGTCTGATAAATATTTATAGTAAATAAAATTAACGTCAAAACATCTGGTGTGGCCAACACAATACCTGCCGCCATTATTTTTATTAATCTGAATACATAGCTACATATTTACTTATGCTGTGAACTGTATTGATTTCCTTTCGTATTGTTCTATTTACTGTTTTCTTTTTCAAACGTTACTATTGTTAATTTGAAATGATTAGTTCTTTGACAGTAATATTTATTTATGAGTTACATACATTTAATTTGAATAACTGCATAACCAAGGAGTTTTGTTTGTTTAAAACGTGGACTCTGGGATTTAAATTATAGATAATTTTATAAATTTATCGATAAAATATGTAGATAAGGTATTAATGCAAATCTGTAGAAATATTTAATAATCTTTAATTTTTATAATGACATTAATCTCGAAAAAATAACATTTTTCGAAGAAAAACTATTTGGAACTTCTAATTATCCCATTTACACCAAAATCTAATGAGCTCTTTCTATAATAGAAAAAGGTCGAAATACAAGGTTTCAAAATTTTCTGAATGATAGTATTTGAATAAGAGTGGAGGATCCACACATACATACATACATACATACACACGCACACACATACAGACAGACATCATCGTGAAAATGTTACAATTGGATTCTAGGGACCTTAAAATGTGCTCATTTACCAAAATCTCAATATGCGATTTTCAGCACGATCCCTATACCTCTCTTATCAAGGGTAGCGGAAGGTAAAAATAGATATTTGACAGTTAAGCGACGTTAATTTTTTAAATACTAATGCGTAGGTAGGTACTAAATCTGTTTTTGTATGTCTTTATATTTAATTTAATCGGTTAAAGCCATACATTTTAAATAATTAAGAAACCTATTCTCTGCAACTGTATATTAGATAATATATAAAAAATAAAAAAATGTTTTGTACGCAACTTTTTATTCTAAAAAACTTTGTATACATTTCGCCGTAAATATATACAGGGAAGCAAGAAATTGTATAAAACTAATATAACACATTAATTTTCTATGTTCACCTCTAACTGACACCACCCGGTTTATAAATCACTTCATAAATTTATATGAAACAGATATTAAAAATATTCTCATATTAAACGCCTATATCACTGATTCTCGTGTTCAACCTGTATAACGTTGATCTTTCAACAACAATTTATTAGCACCCTGTATAATCCTTTTATATATTCTTTCATACTCTTGCACGTTTTTGGTTCAAATACACTTTTCTAAACAAAATTAGAGCAACAAAACCTTCCACACATTTATATTTAAATTTTACCGCGTCTTTATATGGTTAAATCCTGTGTGGAAGTGGATCTCCTTTGGGAAAGGCCGAATTGATCCCGGGACATAATGCTGCACATGCAGTGTCGTTCACCCTTCCCGATCCGAACCAGACCGTCTGGAATGATTTGAAGATATTTTTATCTCGGTTTTTACTTGACGGCTTTTTGCCGCTGCCGCTGTACTCCCTAGTTTCATATTTCAGTTTTTTCCTTCCCTTGACTTTGACTTTGAAGACCAATGTGGCACATCCGTACGTCTTCATTCATCATCTCGCCGCGGAGATAACTGAATTTAAATTTCTCGCAACATCATTTAAAGAGATGTAATTGAATTGTAAGATAGAAAGAGTTTTTTACAGGTTTTATAAATGGGAACTACTTTAAACTTTCTACATTAAAAAATGCATTATTATAATTTTGTAATAGAATATTTATGCTGAAAGATGAAGTCTAACATTATTCACTGTTAGTTCTGATTCTTAAATAAATAAATAAGTTTGTTGCATAATAATTTGAAAGAAAAAATTCATCTAAAGAGTCAAGTGTAGGTATGTTTTTCAGATTATTGACCTTAGTATGAGTAGTACAGAAGCATATGATTTTTTTTGTTATAATTAATTATAAACGTATTTTAATCTCAAAATATATTTTTAATCTATTAGTTATATTTGTCTGTTGTCGTGTCATAATGCCATCATGTTTAACCTCAATGGGGGAGTTTCCGAATTTTTGATTTTTTTAAATGTTAAAATATTTTTAAATCGAAAGCATGTTTACTTTTATATTTTGGAAAATTTTAAAAATACCGGTGAAAAAAAATGTTAAACTTGTGCAATATTTTCTTCCCGCTATTACGGCGTATATAACATCAACAATGTGCGAATTAGGTCTCGACATACGTGCCCAAAACGTGCTTCATAGAAAGAGCAAAACACGGCCACTTGTTTATGTTTACATTTGACTCTTGACAATTTAATTTCTGTGTTTATCGTATTTTCTAGGTTTTACGTTTACATATTTAAAATCAAATAATTTGCTTTTTGCGATTTGACATTGAATTTGACGTTTCAATATCAAATGTAGAAGAAAAACGTTCATTTTTTTATTGTAAACTAGCGCTCCTAGCGGAATACTACGGCGAATTAAAGATGCTGGATACGTTATCATATTGCGGGCGATTTAACTAACGATAAATTTAATATCGTTAGTACAAAAAAATACGCTATATTTTATTATTTTTATTGTATTAATAGTAATATTGCATGTATAGTAATGTGGAGAAACCATTACACTTCAACATGACTAAACTCCCCCATTGGGTACTATAATTTAATGATATTCATGATAGAACTGAAGCCATTGTACTACTCGTTTTCGATAAATTAAAGAGAATGATACATATTTGGCATATAATTTTTGATGTAGTCAACACATATTTTGTTGGTTGCTATCGATAAGTATTTAAGGTCCTTTAAATTACTTGTGATTAAAAAATATGTATCCATTCTCTTTAATGAAGCATTGCTTTATTATCAAAATTGTTAAAAATAATGTGTCACTGCAAATGCAGATGTTGGAAAAATATATAACTAAAAAAATAGTAATAAGTTGTACACAAAATATAAGATAAATTTAGGATTTCTTAGAACGGACTTTATTTTTTATCTGTAAACGAAATGTGTTTGACGCTTTTAGTTTACTAAAGGTGGCATGACTCCTTTCAAAACTGACAGATGAATGACAAATAACCTCAAATTTCTGTTAGTCAACAATGAATTTTCATCTGATTATTTTTGACATTTCTTACAGCTAATGTTCTATTTTGTGTCACGTGTCTGCGTTTTAACCATGAAATAAACCAAAAAATTATAGAAACCACTTCTAGAAATATCATAATTAGTAATAATATCTTTTTATTATTAATTTTGCATTGTCAAAGTGTGTTCTAGTTGTCAAAAAGAATTACCAACTGTTGATCAAAAAATCTAATTAAATATAATTCGAGAGTTCGATAAATAGACCTTTGCAATTTCTATCGCTGCAAATAGTAAGTAAAATGGCGGCAACAATTGCCATTTAGGCTGTCAATGAAACGTCAAAAATATTGCAGGCATTAAAATACCTGTACTCTTGGTGAAAATTTTTATTTATTTATTTATGCTTCTTTCGACAAGTTTTTTAAAGTTGTCAAAAATTTTTCTCACATTTACCCTCAAATTTTTTTAAAAAACAAACGCCATAGATCTCAGTTGTTCTTACTATGCGCAGATCCCTATTGCCCATATCTTCTATCTCTTTAAATTGAAAAGGTCTCTATTAGATAATAATTTTCCCGATTTTTCTCACACTTGTTGCCATTTAACAAGTTTGCGAATTTTTGTACGATATTTGTAAAACTGATTTTTAAACAAATGTATATGTGTGTACATAATTTTATGTTCAAGAATCTGTAAGATCTTTCATGTAAGCGTAATAATATTCATGTTAATGTTTATTAGTACATATAAAAACGTTTGGTAAATGTTTAAAATATTTTGTCCATTTTGTTGAAATTTCATGTAAAATTTAACAATGCCATTGATGTGGTTACCCATTCGCATTTTATCTATATAGGTAATTATTTACAGAGAAAATATTTATTATTTAATTTATATTTTGGAAATTAACGTTTATTAAATATTTGGCATACTTGTTCAAACTGTAATTGAAAATATTTATCGATTTTAATTTTTAATTAAACTATTTATATTGGCAACGCAAATTGCTAACCTCTATTAAAACAACGTAATTTATTCACGTATAAGTGCTTTATTTTTCCAGTTCTGAATAAAAATTTCATTTTGAATTTCATTACAACATATCAGTGATGTAATTCGATATAGGAGGTATTTTAAATAAATATTATTTTTAAATAATATTGTATAAATATTAAATGAAAAATTGGAATTGAAATTTGTTAAATTACTATTATTTAAAATTTACTACGAATAAATTTTGAATAAACAAAACAAATATGCAAATTGTTTAACATACATAAAAAATATACATTTACACATTTTTATTGTTCAATAAATTATGCCAGAATAATAAAAATACTATAATGGTATATTAAAATATTTTATACTATTTTTATCTTCTGTCACCTTTAGGTAAGGAAGGTATTGTCTTTGGTCAAAAAATTTGGTGGTGAGTTTTTATGAATAAACACGTTGTAGGGTCCCTAGAATACGATTTTGCTATTTTTACGATGATGTTTGTATGTATGTATGTGTGTGTGTGTGTGTGTGTGTGTGTGTGTGTGTGTGTGTGTGTGTGTGTGTGTGTGTGTGTGTGTTTGTGTGTGTGTTTGTGTGTGTATGTGTGTGTGTGTGTCTGTGTGTGTTTGTGTGTGTGTGTGTCTGTGTGTAACAAAATTTTCTAATGCAATAACTCTAATACTACAATTCCAAAAATTATAATTCTTTCGTATTGCTCTTCGTTACATCTATATGAAGAGATGATTAGATTTTGGTTGTAATTGGTACCCTCATTTGAAGATTTTAACAGTTTTTCTTGAAAAAACGATGTTAAATATAATTTTTTCTCTTTTAATGTTATTAAATAATAAAGAATATTTTATTCTCTATAGGATTTGAATGGATATAGAGTTAAAAAATTATAAAGAAATTAAATACCTGTCATATATTAGCCAGCTATGCTATAACTCTGGAAACAGCTGCTATATTAAGAAAATTCTGATTCAAAGGTGTCAGTGTCAAGTGCAGTTGACAGTATGTTTGTGTTATAATTTTACTGGAATTTAGGATCTTTTGCTAGAAACTTTCTGTATGGAATTTGCATAAAATACATATAACTGGCTTAAGGTAATGTACAAGAAATAGAATCTTTTGCAAGGAACTTTCGGTACGACATTGTACAAAATACATAGAACTGACGGAAGGTAATGTGCTGGCCACATCAGATTTTTTCTATTGAGATAATTTTATGGGGTCTCGTGGCCGAGTGCCTGAGTGTCTGGTCGCGAATCTGGAGAACCGGGTTCGATCCTGACCGACGCCAAATATTTCAAATTTTAAATGGCAAAAAATTGACCCCTGTGGTGCACTCTCCACGCCAGCAATGAGTGCACGTGAGATGTCGCCTGGTACACGCCCGCACGGTACAAATATATGTCATCATCATTACCGAATTCTGTGTACAAAGCAGATTGGTACACCCATCAATGGGTAATATGCCGTGATGATATATTTACTTATTTATTTATTTTAGATAATTTTATAATTCTATTATACCTTGTTCTACCTTACCATTTCAGTACAGTAGAGAATAGGGCATAATTTTGAACTCTGCGATTGGCTGAAATTAGTGACAAGAGATAAGTTTACCCAATATAATTTCGGCTACTTAAAACTGGCGCTGATGTGAGCGCCATCTACTGAATTGGTTAAATGGAACGGAATGTAGATTTTATTAAATGCGTCTAAAATATGACAATCTTTTTTTATTAATTATGTTGGTAGCGTTTCCCCCTAACAATTTTAACTTCACAGATGAAAATTCATTATTGACTGATAGCAATTTAAGGTTATATATCATACATATGTCAGTTTTGAATGCAGTCATACCACCTCTAGAAAACGAAAAGCACTAAAAACAGTGCGATTATAGATCTTAATTACTGTTTACCGTCTTAATACGGTTGCGCTTATCTATGAATATAAGAAAATTTTCACAAATTATCAATTTTTTGATATTTTCGGAAAACGGATTATATATCGTATGTTGATTTCATCAATTTGAATATTTTTTTTATAGTTTCAGATATAAATTTAACGTCTTCATATCTCTATTGAAATATTTTCGCAATATTTCAATAAAAACTTGTTGGCATAGATATTGATATAGTGTTTTACGATAGGTAGTCAGAATGCTATTTTCTTTTATGTTTTCATTCCTCTTATTCTGTTATTTCCTTTAGTTTCCTGCTATCATAGAGGAAGTAATCAATTTCAAATGTATTATAGAAGCAGCTAACAATAACTTTGTATTCCTCTCGGCGGTGCTCTCAACTGCAAGCTCTATTTAATTTCTTCAAGATTGTATTTTTCAGTTTCTTTTTTGCACGTTATTGGACAACGTTTTCCTCACAATAACTTACTTTTTCATACCATTGTACGAGATATTTATTTATCTCGCACAGGATATTAATATTCTTTCAAAATAAATGGTTTACATTGTGATAGGTTAAAAGAAAAAACTTGGATATTTAAGGCAACATTGTTGATCGTTGATTCCTGTAGCAACTAAAACACTTAACGTATACACTATTATTCACGAAAGATGACTATTCAAGGTCATTTGTTCGAAGAAAGAATACACATCACTTTATAGTAGTAGCTCAGCAACATTTGGTATTAGAAAGAGAAAGATTATTTGACCTATGTCTATTTAATTTATGTGCTGCGATAAATATACGTAAATAGTGGCATTACTTTCTAACACACTATAAATAATAATGACATATGTCGTAGAATTACAGATACCTAATTATATACTACACTGCCCTCTGTGCTAATATTTACCCAGTGGCGTTGACGTTTAAATTAAATTATTATTCCTTGGTTTATAAGTTAAGTCTACGTTTTTGTATTTTGCAAAAACATAAGTGAAGAGCATAAATCTTTCAGAAAGGCATTATTTAGAAAGAAACATAATTTTCAAATGAATTATTCTTATTTTTTCAGATAAAATGTGTCTATAAATATTTCATGTTGCACGCCTATGCAAACGAAATACAATGAAGTTATCTGCAAATAATATTATATCAGACGGCTCACAAATGACCTTGAATAGTCATCTTTCGTGAATAATAGTTTATTTTCTTGAGGGTGGATTAAAAAGTTTGTGACCTAGCACAGAGAGGGTAGTACTAAACGCACAATTATTTTTTGTGAGGTTATGTGAACTGTCATCAATGTCTCTGCAAAGTTTTAAGGTTAACCCACTAATGTGTGACATATAGTTTTTCTTATATTTATATATTTAGAGCGAAATTTTTTGCAATGAGTGCATGACAACTCGTTTACCATATTTATATAATCAGTGCGCATTAGCTGAGTTTTACGTATTTTATTTATACTTTTCGAGTGAACTGAACTTTACGGAATGCGCACTTTCTTGCTCTTACTTATAGTTACTACGTTTACGCGTATGAGAAAAATTTACTTTGACTTGACTTAATGGTGCGTTTACGCATAAGGTCAAATATATTTCACTTTTCATTTGTTACTTGTCCTTCACTCAACTATGACTTTGACAGCAAAGTAAAGTTTGATTATAATACGTGTGATGTAAGTTACCTATTTAACTATTATCATATAATCATAAAAAGAATAAATTATTTATGGAAAAAAATGGATAGTAAACTACAGTTACTAAATTTAAGCGCGATATATTTTAAATAATATAAATATGCAGCAACAATATTGGATGCGAAGTAGATTAGAAAATAATCGCATAAAATATTTTAAAATTCGAGAATATTTTAAATTCAGATATAAAACACAAAATTGTGTAATTAAATATCTAGGAATTTGTGGATGAAAACTAGATGTCACTGTTAGTAAAGAAAAGTATGTTTCGTTCGTTGTTTCACACGACTTTTTAAAAGTCACTTATGAGTCAAGTCTATTTTATTTTGGACTTGACTTTAGGAAGAAAAGTAATAGGCGAGAGTGTTTACACAACGGCAAAAGTCGTCTTTTGAAAGTCAAAGTCAAGTCAAAGTACATAGTCAATGTCGGCTCCAGGCGGTAAGGAGACGATGCGTTGCATCGGGGCGCCTTCCTTAAGAGGCGCCGGGGGAGCCTTCCTTAAGAGGCGCCGAAGTGAGGAAAAAATTGCAATTTAATATTAACAAATATTAAACAAATATATGGACTAAATAAGTTAATATACTTTTATATAAAAAGTCGCGAGTAATTCATTCTGTCTGTCAGTGTCACTTCATGTCGTGAGTAAAAGGCGCCTTTGTCCAAAGTAATATTTCAGCGCCCTCCACAATGTATAATTTACAAATTAACACACGCTTTAAAATCTATACTTTGATACTTTTCATTCTATAAAAAATGCTAGATTAAAAATATTGATGAAGTTCCCTTCTCTTAATCAATATTATTAGGTTACTCGTATAAAGAAAATCGTTTGTTATGATCAACAATTTTACAGTTATAATTTATAGTTGGCAACATAACAATGCCAGAAAATTATCAATTTGGCAAGATATTTTTTTTTTACTCTATTTCTTCTACATTTGATTAGTACCTAAATAGCTAAGGGGAATTCACTATCGACAATCGGCAGAAAAGAAAATAGCTATTTGTGTATTAAGAGCGCAAAATGGGACATTGTCGATTGAGAGGTTGTTGCCGCGGGACGCAGGAGCGAGGCATTCTCTCGAAATCGACAATGTCTATTTGCGCTCGAAACACACACAAGATTTTTTCTACAGTCGCCACAATGGGGTCCTCCACCATAACAAAAATTTATTTTTTATTTATTTTTACTTATCGGTATTTTCCATTCTTCTTGAGCTATTGCTTCAATCTAATCTAAGTATTTTATATTTTCGTTTTTGTAAATGAATGCCCTATTTTATTTTCACAACAGTGCGGCATTTTGTTTGGTTATGTAACATACCGACAGAACAGTTATATGTCAGATTGACTTGTTAAGTGGGTAATGTGTAACTACAGTAACATTTCTCAACATTGTATAGTTAGAAATTTGAGGAGCGAGCGTTTTTTCTACTTTGTCGCTCTAGAGCGGCAAAGTGACATTTTGCGTTGACAAAAAAGAGTCAGGAATTAATGACACTGTAGTTACACATTACCCACTTAACAAGTCAATCTGACATATAACTGTTCTGTCGGTATGCTACATAACCCAACAAAGTGCCGCACTGCTGTGAAAATAAAATAGGGCATTCATTTACAAAAACTAAAGTATAAAATACTTAGATTAGATTGAAGCAATAGCTCAAGAAGAATGGAAAATACCGATAAGTAAAAATAAATAAAAAATAAATTTTTGTTATGGTGGAGGACCCCATTGTGGCGACTGTAGAAAAAATATTGTGTGTGTTTCGAGCGCAAATGGACATTGTCGATTTCGAGAGAATGCCTCGCTCCTGCGTCGCGCGGCAACAACCTCTCAATCGACAATGTCCCATTTTGCGCTCTTAATACACAAATAGCTATTTTGGTAGGATAATTATGCAAAAATATTTAAAAAATATTGTTCACTTCTATCCCCTTATTGTGTAAGTTATTATTTTTAGTATATTTTCTTTACTTTTAATACTATTATTTACTGTCTTGAAATGTCGTCCCTGGTCAGGCGCCCTTGTGTGGGGCATAACCTGCCCAGCCGCAAGGAGCGTGCACTGCATTCTCTCAAGAATGGATCTAAATTATTGCATTATTGACATGTTCATTTAAAATTAGTGGCTAAAGTTAAACGTTTAGTTTACAAACGCCAAACTTCAACTTTACTAATTTTTCGAAAAATAAAAAGGCGCTTAATTTGAAATACGATAGCAACCAAATAAAATAAAAAATAAAATCATGAATGAAATCTTTTTACGTCACTTCTCACTACAAATATATTCTCCATGTCCAATAGTAGACATAATATTGTGTATCTATAATACTAGTCTAGTCCATGTGAACTTTTATATATTTTGCTTTGTTGTTAATATGTACGAGTATGTTTGTTAATACCTATCTGATATACACAATTCTACATTAATTAAAAAAATTATAGGGCGCTCAATTTAATTTTGCATCGTGGTGCAAAGAACCCCCTCTAAAAGTGATCAGAAACAACTTATTTTCTGGACGATCGCGAAACAAAATATTAAGTTTGTTAATAACAGATCACTGAAAAAAATAGGTTTATATTTATAGTTAAAAATTATTCCCTAATACCTTTTTATTAACATCAGATAATAAAATTACTCAAGTAGAATTATTTTTTTTTGCCTCAGTGGATGCAGCTTCGTGTGAGAACAAATTTTTATTTTTAACGAATAATTTTCTAATTTAGAAAAAAAAATATTTTCCACTTTACTGAATTAAGAATATTGATTACTACTTTAAAAATTAAATTCTCTATTTCAGAATATAAACTTAATAAAATAATTAGAGTATACATTTATTTAGTTTAGAAAAATTAATATTGCATTTACTAATATTTGTTTTAAGACAGCGATTAAATATTCTGTAATAGTAAAGATTGCACCCTAAAGCTACAGCGTCGTAAGTCGCAAGCAACTTGCGACTCGTTTGTAAACAGTTGAAGTAAGTTTGTGTTGAGTTATTTGTTATAAACGAAAGATGCTGCCTCTTTTGTAATGTAAGTAATATTAAATACCCATGTATGTAGTATATATTATTTAATATTATCATACATATACATTTATTGTAGCAGAGGAATTTACTAACAAGGCAACAAGAGGAAACCAAGACCTCGAACACACCAATTTGAAAGAAATTGTATAGTTTATAGTACTTGATGAAATGAAATGATGAAAAAAATGTAGCGGCTATTGTTTTCTGACAATAAGAAAATTTTAAGGGATGAATATTGAAGAAATAATAAAACACTTTGAAGGTTTGTTTCTCGGTTTGTTTATTATTTATTATTGTTTTTTTTACTCAGATTTGTAGCATAATAAACGATGTAGGTTTTTGTTATAAATAAATAAATTCTTTATTCACTATGAATTTATTTATTTCTCATTCCATATGTATGCATCCATTATTGGAACCATATGAAAATTTTCGGTACTAGAAATAAATTTAAACCTAATAATATGAATAAATTCACTGAAATAGTAAATGTATTTGCTATTTTTAGAATAAGTTTTCTTGAATTAGAAATTTTGATATTTATTTCAGTAAAAAAAATTACTGAAATAGCAATTTCTATTCATTTATATCAGATATTATTTCAGAAACGTTAGTATTTACTAATAAATTAGTAATTTTAGTTTCTGAAACAGTTAAAAATCAATAGAAATAATTTTTTATTTCCATAGGAAATATTTTCCTTGTCACGATATTGGAGTACCTTTTTCGCTACTAGAAGTAACCTATTTTTTTCAGTGATGAATTATTGGAAACGTAATTACAAATAAACAGTTGCGGTTGTACATAACCTGTCTTATGTCAGTAACAGAAACCAAACTTGCACTAGGCTTTTGTAACATGTTACTTTTCAAATGTACCAAGCCCTACGTTATAACAACAATTAGTTCTGGGTACGACGTTATTAGCTGCCCTAAGTGCAAAACTAAACATACAATAATACAAATAATTGGAAGACGCTATTAGAAATTTTAAAATTAATGTGTGTGTTAGGAGAATAGAAGCCTATGCAGTAGACAAATGCCTGTTCAAAAACAACTTAACACTCAAGCAAATTCAAGAAGATGTGTCAAATACTTTGAGAACATTTAGCCCTTCATGCACTATGGAACAAAAGAACAAAAGTAGGTAGTGAATTTAAACGAGAGAGGTAAAGCATTTAGGCCGCGAAATTTTCAATCCATTCTCATACATATATACTCACATTGCAAAGTCTTCGGCTTTTTAAAAATTACATGTCGCATATGAATTTTGAATATAAAGAAATAAAAATTGCTATATATTTTGTATTTTTATACCGATAATAATGTAATTAAATTTTTTGGCGTAAAATGGTCGCCATGTTTGACGTTTGACTACAGTCATCCAGTTACCATGTCACTACAGAGTGGACCATTCAAATTTTGCTCATAAATTCGCGTTTGGCTTTACACATTAACATACACATATTAAATATATCGGAGTAACTTTTTATTAAGATCAAAAAAAATTACTTATTAAATAAATTTATATTATAATTTATGTTTTAATTATTGTAATCTCAATACTTGTCGTTGCTGCAATCATTTATTTATTTATTTGGAAAGAAGGCTGTACAACAGGCAAAGGCCCAATAATAGCACAGCACAGTATCAATATAATCAAAAAATATAAATTTCTAGCTAGACAAGAGTATATGGAGAATTCAAAAAATAAAAATAAAAATAACGATTAGAATAAGAATGCGAGAAAACATATTTTATGGAAGATTTAAACAATATAACGAAAAGTTAAAAATATCAGGTACATTATAAATAGCGATCTTATTAAAAGTACACATTAATCGATTCACTACATTTCAACAGAACGAGTGAAATAGGAAGTTACACTCAAAGATATTTTACTTTAAAAAGTGGGACTGCCTATATAATTATTTACAATTTTGTATAAAAATGTCATATCAAGTACTTCTCTACGTTTTTGTTAAATAACAAGAGAGACAGTATAAGACAGCATATTTCATTTAGTAAATAGGCATAAAATGCTGGATTATTTTTTATTATGAACTATGTTTTGATTATTGTAATCAATACTGCCATTGTTGTACTTAATTATAAATAGAAAATAGTTTAAATACTATTTTAATTATAATAATAACACATGATGAGTATGATATCTGATAACCTTCAATAGTATATGAAAGAACGTCTTAAAGGCACATTAATTAAAGCGAATAATTAAGCTGATTATGAAAAGCAAAAATTATTAATTTTACTTAGCTGATTTTTATTTATGTACCTATATGTATTACCGAAGGTTTGCATAATTTAATATTTAACACTATTCATGTAAGTAAATCAAACAAATATACATTTTGAAATGATATAATAACCATCTGACTTCCTTTATTACCATTAACTGTAAAGATTTTTTTTCAGTTTTTACCATTGTAACAGTAACGTATATCGGTTCTCTTTACTTATGGCGCAGTGACGCTAACGTCACAAAATTTTAATAATTATTTCAGGCGTTATTAAACATAATTTCAAGAAAACAAAAAATACGGAATTTCTATTATCAAATTTTTTGTAACATAAAAATATCAAAAAAAGTTGGACGGGCCCATTCGTATATAGACAACTCTGACCTACGTGAATATAATTCCACTATTGTGAATAGTGACTTTTTTTCAAATTACTAATACTGAATAACATTTGGAAACAAAGAAGCGGCATTTTAAAGGAATGTTCTCGTGTATATAGCGTGGCAGTGGTACATAAAATTTAATTCGCCAGTGGCCATTCGAACGAGAACAATTGTTTTTACAAATTACAAATGAACGAATATGAAGATGTTGAGCTTGTGATGTACTAATTAAATACAAACCCGCAGCGAGGTAATAAAAAATAATATCACATTTTTAAGCTGTAATGTGGCTCGTTCTGGCCGCGCCCGCTACATTAACACATACAAAACAAAGAAGGAAAACTACAAATAGAATATTTTTTATAGTTCGCCCGCAGTCGCGTCCGGTATAGATTTTTCAAAAAGACAAAGATAGAAATACTCCCACACATATTCATCATTTAATAACAATAAGTAATTAATTTTTTGCCAAACCAGTTGGTCATTGTTCGCATGCAATACAACAAAGTTTTAAGGTATTTTTTTATACTTTTCAAAACTTTGAGTTATTTACTATAATTACTAGTTTGGGATTATGTAAAATCCAATTTGGTAAATATTAATAATGTACCTATTAATTACATACACTCAAACGCAGATTAAACACAAAAATCCGTGACCGGCGTTTAACACGGGAAAACTGTTTTTTTTTCTTTTCAAATATTATCTGTCCTGTACCACTGTAAACAGTTATTTAAACGAGTGCATAATATCACAAGTTTCGGTCTGTGAAGACTTAATTTTTTTACATCCATTGTACTTACACAGATAATTTTTACATCTCAAAATATATGAATTTGACAGACTGCAGTGGCAAAAACTGACGATCTCATTATGTGTATAAAAGTGCGCACTCAGTAAGGTTCAGTTCACTCAAAAAGTGTGAATGAAACATGTAAAACTCAGCTAGTGCGTATTGATTACATAAATGGGAAACGAATTATGCACTCGGTCCAAAAAGGTTTGCACTAAACACATAAATGGTAAACGCTAATTTAAATGTATATTTGTATTTAATATGCGATTATTACAAAAATGAATATCGTGTAAACTAACAAACCAAGTAACATTTCAAAAGTAGATATATGACAATTAATCGACACCTTTTTACCTCCCGTCATACCGTTGGTAAGGGAGGTAATGTTTTTGTGCCAAAAATTCGTGAGTTTTCAGTAAATAAGCACGAATTAGGGTCCCCACAACACGTTTTTACTATTTTTACGATGATGTGTGTGTGTGTGAGAGAGAGTGCGCGTGTGCGTGTGCGTGTGCATGTGCGTGTGCGTGTGCGTGTGTGTGTGTAACAAAATTTTCGTCTAGAATAACTCTAAAACTACAATTAACAAAAATTATAATTCTTTCGTATTCCTATTCGTTGCATCCATATGAAGAGCTGATTAGATTTTAGTTATAATTGGTCAACCGGAAGTACCCTCATTTGAAGATTTTAACAGTTTTGCTTGAAAAAACGATGGTAAATATCATTTTTTCACATTTAATATTATTATAAATATTAAAGAATATTGTATTCTTTATACGATTTGACTAGTTATAAAATTATAAAGAAATTAAATTTCATAAATTAGCTAACTATATTAAGAAAATTCTGATTGAAATATGTCAGTGTTAATTGACATATTCGTAGTATATTTGTGTTATAATTTTTTTTCTCGAAATATAGGATCTTTTGCTCGAAACTTTCTGTATGGAATTTGTATAAAATACATACAACTGTTGAAAGGTAATGTACATACAAGAAATTTAGACTCTTTTGCAGGGAACTTTCTGTATGGATTTTATAGAAAATACATAGGCACTTACGAAAATTCTACCGGTAGATACCGCATCTACCGACTGTGTTCGAAACACGAGTGGTAAAAAGTTACCGTGTTCGAAAATCGTATAATATCTACCAGATTCATCTACCGGATTCATGAAGAATCTAATCTTAAAAAAAGGTAGTGATGCAAAGCGAAGCACGCGCGTTAAAATTTAAAATGTGTTCAAAATAGGACTCTGCTCAGTTTGTTAACTACATTCAATTTCTAACCTGTTTAAAATTTTCTAATTGTTTTATAGGTTATGGATCTACTCCTGTTTGCCACTGCCGTTCTTAAAATATCGATTCCAGTAGCTATAACCTGATAAACAGCTGTTTACCGGTAACAATTCACCGGTAGAATTTTCGTAAATGCCTCATATAACTGACGGAAGGTAATGTGCTGGCCACATCAGTTTTTTTCAAAAATACTGTCAATTTGCAGTTCACCCTAGGAAGTAAAAATACATCAGTCTTAGAACAAATGCTTTCAAATTTGTCTGTTCAGTATTTAAATATTTATCTATTTGCTCGATTTTAATCTACTTTCAATACAACAATAATTTAATATCGACCTCTATTGATGAATATTGCGACTGCACTAGCTTGAATCATTTTTGTTACGAGCGATTCGGTACTTGAGACAAAACCTTTTTCAATGGGAATCAAATACCACTATCAATAGCTTTATACATAACCTGCGATGAAATTGAAAATTGTTAAATTAAAACATAAAATACTTCATGTCGATTTTTAACCAAACGAGTCATTGAAATACAAAACATTCACTTCAATCCAGCAAATTTGTAAATGTGTTATTGTGTTATATAAATAACCACAATTCATAGGTTTTATTGTTTCATGTTATTCAGTTTCAATCACAATCTGCTTTTGATTTTAAATTGTTTCTCTTTTGTTGCAGAATCATCATGGTAGAACCAGAGAAGTTTTGCTGAGGGGTTCCAGATCGCCGGTTCTTCACAGTAAGTTTTTTTATACAAATTTACTTTTTTGCTGTAACTGGATTCTAATATAACAAAGGTTACTTTTTATTTATCGAACGATCGTGACTTTCCGTAATAGTTAACAGTGCCTGTGAAATTATATCTGACAAAAATAAATAAAAAATAAATGTACCGTGAGATATTTTTACCCGTCTGCTGTTACAATCTGCTATTTATAGATTTGCATAATGGCAATCAAACATCATGCACTGTCACTATAGCATGTTTTACATAGGTTGGTTTATAAATACGGGTTGTACGAAAGTAGTATCTCGGGAATTGCTGTATACATTTTTTTAAATAGTAATAAATATTATAATTTATATTAATGATGATGTTATCATGCTCACGTAAAATCTAGAGTTTACCAAGGTTGAACAGGATTATAATCTGGAATGCAAAACGATCAAAGATACTATATATTAATTCTTTATTAGACTGCTGCATATGCATAATCATGTGTAGTTGCAAAAACTTAGTGTATAGGTACTGGATATCCGTTTTTCGAGAGAAAAACAAGGTCTAATGTATATATATATATATATATATATATATATATATATATATATATATATATATATATATATCGGCTGAGCAACTTCTACTAATTTATCCGCAATTTCTGCTTTTTCCTCAATGCTAGATGTTTTGGAGGCGGCTAATATTAATTGCATGTTGGAAGGTAGCTTTTGCAGAAAAAGATGATTTAAAATTTTGTTTTCTTCTTGTGTCGATCCAGTTAGTTGTTTCATTTTTCGTAAAAGGTGAGATGGTTTTTCATAATTTAAGGCGTTTATATTTAAAAGCGCGTTGAATTTCTGTACATCTGTAGGTGTTGTCCTTTGGAGCAGTGCTACTTTGGTGGTGGTGTAAGGCTTGTCAACTGGTCGTTCGAGAATGAGGTCTCGTATTTCAGCAGCATGCTCTGGACGTAGAGCTGTAACTAACACATTATACTTGCTAGTCTCAGAAGTTATATGATGAGAAGCGAAAATGATTTCAATTTGCTTAAACCAGAGCTTAGGATCTTCTGGGAAAAATTCTGGAAGTTTAGACGAGGAAAGAGCAGAAATGTTCTGAAGTACTGAAATAGGAGGGTCAGGTGAGGCAAGTAGTTCATCTTCTTTGTCCATAGCGAAGGAACGTATTCCACAAGGGGTCACCAGTTGTGACGGCTGGAGCCGTTACAATTGTAAAAATATTAATTGACTTAAACTGTATAAATTATAAAATATAATAAAAGATAACAATTTTTATTTTACGTGAACGTTACCAAAAAATGACAAAATATGAATGAATATTTATTTACTTTTCGTCACCCCAGTTTCCAAAACAATCCCCCAAACCTCACTTGATTTCCTTGATTCCCCCCATGTGACTGGATGCACATTATAATAATCACGTCGGGGTCACCAGTTGTGACGGCTGGAGCCGTTACAATTGTAAAAATATTAATTGACTTAAACTGTATAAATTATAAAATATAATAAAAGATAACAATTTTTATTTTACGTGAACGTTACCAAAAAATGACAAAATATGAATGAATATTTATTTACTTTTCGTCACCCCAGTTTCCAAAACAATCCCCCAAACCTCACTTGATTTCCTTGATTCCCCCCATGTGACTGGATGCACATTATATATATATATATATATATATATATATATATATATATATATATATATATATATATATATATCCGTTACATAGGCATTTAACATGGGAAAACCGTTTTTCCCAGCGCGTTGCCCCCCAAATTATTTTAGAAAAAAATTCCTCAAATAAAAGTTATAGAATCTAAAATTCTGCATGTAAATCAGTAAACAAAATTCATTTCGTATGTTTAGTAATTCCAGAAATTGGATATGGAAATTTTGAAAATTTCAGTTTAATAGTGCTAGCCATGGAATTAAAACAAAAAACTCAAACAAATGTGAAGATTTAAATGTCAAATATTGTGATTTTTTGTCAAGAAAAATGAGTATTTGAACAATATAGAAGAATTAAATTATTATTCTGCTTAAGAATTTTACGTTGTGATAATTTTATTAAATAAATAAAAAGTAAATTTTATGACAGATAAACACACGTTTGTTTGTTAAGCTTTTTGATAATTCCATGGCTATCACTACTTTTGAGTAGATTTTCGACATTTTCATACCTAATTTCTGCTGTTACAAAGCATGCAAAATTAATTTTGCTTATTGATAGAAATGCAAAATTTTATGTTCTACAACTTTTATTTGAAGATTTTTTTTCTAAAATAATTTGGGAAGTAACGCGCTAGGAAAAACGGTTTTCCCATGTTAAATGCCTATGTAACGGATTTCGAGCGCCACCCGGTATATATATATATATATATATATATATATATATATATATATATATATATATACATATATATACATATATATATTAAAACTTTGACATCAATCCTCGGAAACCAACATTGATAAAAAAATTGAGCATCGCCAGTCGAAAGAACATAAAAAAGTGCCCTAAAGATGTACAAACCAAAATCCAGTATGATTTCACACTTCGAAGTTATTTGCAAAAATAAAAAACTGCAAAATTTACATTTTCGCCTATATCTAGTGACCTATGCATTTTTCGCAAATAACAAAATACCATTAAAATGGTCTCCTAATGGGGCAACTTTTGTCTAATTTAACTAACCTCGTAGCTCTTACGGTTCTCGAGATCCCAATGCATTCGTACCTTAAATGGGACACTCTGTATATATATATATATATATATATATATATATATATATATATATATATATATACCGTGTGTCTATTTTAAAGGTGTACATAGGAGATTAACATGGGAAATCAGTTTTTGCAATTTCCTGCCCGCCTAATTATTTTAAGCAAAAACGCATCAAATAAAAGTTGTATGTCATAAAATTCTGCATCTAAATCAATAAACAGAATTACCCTTACATGCTTTGTAACGACAGAAATTAAATATGAAAATGTCGAAAATTACGTTGAAAATATCAACAACCATGGAATTGAACTAAAAATAAATAAATGCTTGACGTTTTATCTGTCACAAAGTAAGTTAACTCATTTGACGTTTCTGACAATTGGAATTTGTCTCGTTTTATTGTCTGAAATTATTATAAAATGAATATTTATACTAATGAATAGGGTGATTTCATAATTGCTAATTTCGTCTTCAAAAAATACACGTGAGCTGCGTAATTAGAATATAGAACGAGTAGGAAAACGTGCGTTACTAGAAGAAAGAGTGTCAGGAATAACAGTAGTCCCCTTCTGTAGTACTAGATACTGGATGTATTGGAAATGAATTGGGAGTACATCACAGCATCATACATAATTTTGTTACGCAGTTGTATTTTAAATAAATTCATATTATTTAAACAAAACTGTATTTTTTAACTTTATTTATTAGTCTAATATAATATTTGTCTTATTATCATAATTAACGATATTTTTCAAATCAAAATATCAGAAACGTCAAATAAGTTAACTTACGTTGTGACAGATAAAACGTCAAGCATTTATTTATTTTTTGTTCAATTCCATGGCTGTCGATATTTTCAACGTAATTTTCAACATTTTCATATTTAATTACTGTCGTTACAAAACATGTAAAGGTAATTCTGTTTATTGAATTAGATGCAGAATTTTATGCTCTAAAACTTTTATTTGACGCGTTTTTACTTAAAATAATTAGGCGAGCATTTCTACACACACTTGTTTATATCGAGACTTTTGACAGAAGATAATACGCTACTTGCGTGGTACTGAAAATCTGATATCTATCACTAAATACCTAAAGTAAAGTTGAAAACGTATGTAAAAATATAAATTTTATTTTAAAAAATAGATGTTTTTTAATAAATTAAGAAAGAAGATTTTCTTTGACGTCATTATTTAGAACTGGAGAAAGGGATGCATATTTAAGAATGTAACCTGTAGATGGCGAGCGCGTACGAGTTTTGATTTGATTTTAACATTAGTTCATTTTTCGGTGACTGTCTCTCTTCTTTATTATTTACAATTTGCGTGGTTTCTGTTACTTTTATTACGTATTTCGATTTGTTAAGCAGGATTTTTAAGAATTTTAACTTAGCTTATACTCGTAACAGATTAAACAAAAATATTAACCTCCAAACTATTATTCAAACGTCAAACAGATGATCTGGCATGCTTAAATTACCCGCACATGTTGCTATTGGACTTACCGATGTTATTGCTTAATGGCCATTCATTGGTTCGGCGTAATTCTACATCATACATGGCGGTAATTTAAATATTAATATTTCATTAATTTTTTTCTGGCCAATTAATGAAAATTTTGCCAAAAGAAAAAATATGGGGAGCAATTTTTTATCGTCTCTTCAAAAATATTAAATAAAAAATGGCACGCAAGTAGCCCATTGAAGCTGAAGAGTATTTTTACGGTTCATTTCTAAAGTTTCACAATAACCTTTATGACTATTATAAAAAAATATTGAATATAGCTAACCGCGCATAACCGATTTGAATAAAATATGCCCGGTTACTACAAACGTCTCTGTCAAATTAATTATTTGACATTTGTCAATTATTTATCTTGCCTAACTGCCAAAATCTCAGCGTTTTAACAGCTAGAAAAGGATGGTTATAATAACCTAACATGTAATCGTTCTACACATCGCGGTTACCTCTTTGACATAACCCCAAGTAACCGGAGCGCTCAGTAAAATGCGGTTACCAAGGTTTGTTCCTACAGCTAGTCCGGACTGGCATATGTACGTCAGACGCATGCGCATTTTAAAAATATCGTTCCAACCGTCTGTTGTACAGTCCATCACACTTTTAATAAGTTTGTTCCTACAGACTTCCGACGTATGCAGGAATGTATCCGCGGACTGTCAGATCCATCCATTGGTCTGTGCTATGTATCATTTTGTCGCGTTGCTAGTAAAATATCGAACATAACCTGTAATTGTTTGTCTGTTTTCATAAGTGAACATAATTGAATAATTTGGAATTTGAATCTAATCCAGAATCATTGTTATCTAATTTATCTTATGAAGAAACGGATAATGATATTTGTCCAACATCGAATAAAAAACAGTAATTATTTGGGTATTCAATATGATAAGTAATTAATATTTGTTTTTAGATAATTCATTGTCTGATATTTCTTCTACTGAAGAGACAGTAATTAATCATGATGATATGAAAAGTTCGTTGTCCGTTCCAACTATACAAAATTTCTTACATACTTCTGAAAGTGTACATGAACAAGACATGCGCATAAAAGGGTTCATGAACACATCCAAAAAGTTGTGTAGGAACAAATCTCATGTAACCGGAGGTAACCGCTCTGATAAAAAACGCCTTATGCGTATTGGAAAAAGAAATTACGTTGTGAACGCGTATATTCAGGTCGAGGGGTGAATCACTCCTACAATTATTGTACAAATCGCTTATAATCATATATACATTTATTACAATCGTTGCCTACAATCACTACATTCATTTAAAATCATTACAATCACGTTACAGTCAGTTACAATCATGTATAATCACGCTACAATCACTTACAGTCATCATTACAATCATGTACAGTCTTTACAATCACATGTTATGCGCAATGAAAATGCGCAAAGCCATAGGCCGTAGTGGATATTGTTTGCCTTAGTGAAGTAAACATATTCACTATTTTCGCTAGTATTTTTGATTTAATTCAATTTTCACTTTTAATATAACGTCAAATATGTATACAGAGTGTCCAGGATAACTTGAGCAATATGGGGATCTCGAGAAATATAAAAGATACGAAGGCGATTAAATTAAACAAAAATTTTGCCCATTTAGAAGGACATTTTAATGTTAGATATTTTGTGATTTTTACGAATACTTTTCAAATCTGTAATATTTGATTTTGATATGCACATCTTTAGGGACCTAAAACAAAGTTTGTTACATGGAACAATTGAAAAACATCATTCAAAACGATAATTTAAATATTTTCATTGATAATTTCTTTATTCATTTCTCAAAATTTATAAAATATTGTGCTTCAATTAATTTTAATATTTTTATATGGACGTCGTAATAGGCAATGACATATTTATAACGAAATTTAAGAAATGTTCAGTGATATGTATTTTAAAAATTATGTTTATAAATTTAATAATTGTTATATTTTTGTTGTTTGAAACAAGTGAAGGTAAAAATAAAAAAAAATAAAAATTTATATTTTCGCCTCTATCTAGTGACCCATGGATTATTTCTCAAATAACGAAACACCATTAAAATGGCCTCGTAATAAGGCAACTATTTTTTTTTTCTTAAAAAAGATATGGGTTAATTTGAGTGAATTCTGTAGTTAAATATTATATTAAAAATTGTAAAATTAAGTAATACTGATTACTAAAATAAATAATATTACAACATTACAATCTTTGCAAATATTGTACATTCTTGCATACAATCATTACAATCGTCTTACAATCCCATGATTGTACAATCTTTTGTACAAAATTGAAGGAGTGATTCATCCCTGATTCAGGTACATGTTCCAAGCTTTGACATAAACTATACCTTGTTCCATTTAAGCCATTCAGTATTGCGGAGCATAGGGAATAGTTTTGACCTCTCTGATTGGCTGAAATTAGAGACACGAGACAAGTTCGCCCAATGTAATTTCGGCTACTTCATATTTGCGCTGTTGCCAGTGCCATCTACTGAATGGCTTAAATGGAACAGAGCATAGAAATTCAATTTGGAACTTAATATTAGTTGGTTGTGAACGCCGCTTTACTCGAATCTAAAATCTAACAGTAAAAAATAAATTTGACCATCATCGTTTGAAAGAAAATGAATTAGTATCCCGAAAAAGAGAAAATAAAATTTCATATTATTTGATATTTAGAAAATATGTACAAAAATTAAATCAACAAAATTTGAAATTTAGCATTTATCTACGAACCTTATGTATGCATTTTTGGGAAAAACAAATACATCTTTAAAACGTATTACTAATGGGATAAACAATCACTCTGCATTTTCAGGTTATAGGAATTTTTTCATTCACATTTTAAATATGCAATACAGAGTGAGTAAAAGAGCAAAAACATGTTATAGGATCGGAGTTGAATGCAATAAAAAGAAACATTTGATTAGTAGTCGCTTACACCACATCAATATTTCATTTCCAACATTTTAATATCCTGAATAAAATTTCATCATTCTTGATGTACGACAATAATACAGTTTGGTACACAGGAAAACGTAAAAAAGCTGATGGTTTTCTTTTGAAAAACGACAGCCCGAATCATGAGAATATGAACATATGCGTGTGCAACGTGGAAATAAGTATTGATGTTCCCTCCGGAGTGCGTACAGTCAACTCTGTCGTTTTTTTGCGCCATTAGCAAGCCTTTCTTTAGCGCCCCGACATTCCTTGTTAAATATAGGCCGTTGGGATTGTCGCTGTACCGTTTATAGACTCGGAGGAACAATAATTGGGCAGGGCAAAGGCAGGATTTTTAGGGAGTTGCGGTTCTGCAAGCGTCACGAAAACACGTCTTATCGTACAGCTGGGACGCTAGACGTCGTTACAGTTGCGTAAAAAATCTGCACTACGTTACCAACATATCAACGTTGTGGTAAATTAACTTTCTAGAGACTAAACTCAAAGCATTCAAGTTGCCAATAAGAGAAATATGTTGTTTTATTTTGGTTTAACCAAACTTCCTCTAGCTGTTGTATACTTTTTCTTAGCAGGAGATTTGGTATAATTATTTACAAATCTATTTAAAGAAATGATTGATTACTACTTAACATGTATGACATTTAAAATTAGTACAACTTTTACTTCTAATTTGTGTTAAAGTAGTAAATTATGTGTTCTATTTTCTTTGAAAGTGTACAAATCGTCGATTTTTATCTATAATAACAATCTTTATGGACCAAATTCTAAACTTAAGTGTACAACTTGTCCAAATTTCGAAAAAAATTCTTTAGCTGTATATTTTTTGATAGACGACATTTTCTTCTATTAAGATTATTTAAGACAAATATTTTTAATTCATTTCCTCATCTCATAAAAGAGTAATAGAATGTATAAAACACAAAAATATGAAACTCTTTTTAAATTGACAACGTTTTGTAGGTCTAATAAATTTTAATTGATATACATTAAGCTGTAATAATCTTTTTAATATTCTATGATGAACTCATTTTGTTCTCGGACAGTGAAGTTCGCTAATAATAGGATTTACACAAAATTAATCTAACACTTCAAATTTTTTACCCTTCTTTAACAGCCTGTATAAAAATAAGTTTAAATTAACTTTCGTAATAATCCGGAAAGTGATTCAAGTGTTGCACTCTCTATGCCAGAAATGAGTGCCTGTGATGTGACACCTAGTAACCGCCCGTACGGTACAAATATGTCATCATCATTCATTACCGATATCTGTGACTATAACAAAGCAGATTGGCACAGCCAGTAATGGGTATATGCCGCGATAATATATTCAATATTCGTATATTTTTATAAATTTAAACAAGTAGTTATTATTTGGTTTGCTTCGGTTTGTTATTTTCTGAATTCATTTGCCGAAAAATGAATTTCGGTTTTTAAAAATAAAATATCAGAAAATGTCGAAATACTAATAAGAATTTGAAATAAAGTATGGATGTGACGCAGTTTAAAAACTTGAAAAACTTAACAATTAATCATACAATTTAAAGTCTAGCTTTAATATGATCCATATTATAATTTTTACTTCCATGTACATAGTAAAGGAAGTATTGTAATCGCGAAAAATTTCGGTTTTCAGATTTCAACGGAAATATCCATATTGACCATCCCTGAATATATTTTGACTAATTTCGTCGTGACGTCTGTATGTACGTATCTCGCATAACTCAAAAACGATAAGCCGTAAAAAGTTGAAATTTTGTATTTAGTACTATTATGGCATCTAGTTGTACACCTTTCTTTTTGATCATTACATAATTTCCAGAAGTGGTATTTACTTGAAGCTTATAATAGATTTTAATAAAAAACTATTTTAAAATATAATCCAAAACTTTTCAAATTTGGTATACTCGTATAAGACCTTTATGTCAATGGGAATAACATAGTAGATTTTGGTTAAAATAAGCTAACCCGAAGTGATATATTACCTGAAGTTATTAACAGTTTTTCTTCAATAAAATGGTTTTATTTTTATAGAAATAAATGCTTTAAATAATAGTTTTAGAGAATTAAATTCTGCGTCTAGCACAACCAATATTATTAAACTAGCCCTTTGTATAAGCGAGATATGTAAATTTAAAAATTTAATACTTTTTATGGGGTCTCGTGGCTGCGTGCCTGAGTGTCTGGTCGCGAATCTGGGGAACAGGGTTCGATCCCGACCGACGCCAAATATTTTGAATTTTATATGGCACTAATTTGACCCCTGTGGTGCACTCTCCACGCCAGAAATGAGTGCCTGTGAGGTGACGCCTGGGTAAACGCCCGCACGGTACAAATATGTCATCATCATTACCGATATCTGCGTACGAAGCAGATTGGCACACACAGCAATGGGTAATATGCCGTGATTATATATTTATTTATTTATTTTTTATGTACTTTTTGGTTTCTGTAATAAAGCTTGCTATGGATTAGAACAAAAAGTAAAAAAATTAATGTTAATGTCAAATTACGTCAAATACGTGCAATTTCATATTGGTCTACTAGGAAGTCTTGTGGTGTGCACATCAGATTTTTTATTATGGTAGAGGACCCCATTAAATGTATGAAATATATATGTTTTAAATGTTTATTTCACACTTTTCAATGGCTAAAATGTGCCATTATAAAAAACAGTAAATTAAAAAATAATTATGAAATAAAAAACTCTCAATTTTTGCTCATTTTTATCTTTTTGAAGGTCTAAAAGCAAAAATTATCAGAAGTAATATCACAAGACCTCCTGATTTTATCGACAAATTTTTATTTTGCACGAATTTTTTTGCTTAGCAACAAACACGAAAGAAAACTGCATGGTAAATCCCGACTCCGAAGGAGGAGGCGTTTTACCTAATGTCAGTATGCTTGAGTGATTTTGCTTAAAAGCAAAAAGAATGAGTGTTTAAAAATAAAAGTTTATCTGAGAAAATCAGAGAGGTCGTGTGGTATTTGGTGAGATAAATTCCAAAGACAACGCAAAATGAAACAATTTAATTAGTAATATTTTATTTTTAAACTTGAAATATTAATTAACTGTCACACTGACAGTTATAAACAATAACAACAGTTTATTTACTTGGTAGCGGAAAATTATCGGGGTAACGGAGTTTTATCAGTATAATACTGTTCCCATTGGTTGAATTTTCAAGTGTTTTGCATCATGATTGGTTAAAAACTTGTCGTTGGAATTTATCAATGTAAATTTTGTCAATAATCCTAACTTCTTCTCCATATCTCTTTTACCCATAATCGGGTGTGGGATTTACTTTTCTTCTGGTTAATTTTGTATTGAAATAGTACCACTACTGAAATCTGTCATCTGCCATATGTTTTTCTAGTTGCTAAGTTCTTTGTTGTATTCACGGTTGAAGTTTAAAAAGTTGAAAGTATTAAATTGTATTATTGAGTAAATAAAGTGTAAGCAATACATAAATTTTCATCAAAATGGCATTTTTCTTTTAAAATTTATTTTAAATTTGCCATAACTGAAGATTATGGATTTGCAAAAAATTATGTATATAACTTGTAATTAAACGGTGCTTTTTTTCAGTTGTGAGCTTTACAGCATTCGTTACTGATTGTGCTTTAAACTGCTCACTTATGAAAAAAGCACTGTTTAGCCACTTATATAAAATATTATTATTTACTTTATAATAGTGCAGGGCATCGGAGGTCAAATTATTAATACTCGTAGTTAATAGTTTGAGTTTAGTATTATAAATGTTTACACATAGGTAATAATTACAGTCTAATTTAATTTTGCATACAAACAACAAAAACCAACATAGAAGCCACCAGCGCATAAGTACCAATTACTCTGTTGCATTAATAGAGAAAATAAACACGGAACTTATAATAGAGCAAGATAACAACTCCGATAATTCCACTTGATAATGTTGTATCCAGATAGAGTTGCTATTAGTGTAACTGTACCTAACTAAACAGTAGTGAGCGGTAGCGAAAAAAGTCCCTATGTGCTTGTCCCACTTGGGTCATAGCCCACTTGGTTTCATGTGTTGCACCCCAACAGGAAACCATAAAACAGACTGTAGCACTGGTGCATATTAGGTTCGGCGCTATAAAAACAAGTTTCCCCGCTTTTTGCTATCTAGAAGGCTTCGGTATCGGAGTGAGATTAGCCGAGTTGCATTGGATTCCCTTAAGGGGAAGGCTATGATTCTATACGCTTCAAAGGTTCATCATCATTAGGACTAGATCCACAACAAAAAAATTTACGGACGAAGTTTTAATTGTTTGTTTTATAATGCACTAAAACACAAGTCTAAACTTTACAGAAAATAAAGATATAACCAAATGTAATGACTTTTCTAAACAAGTGGATCTTAAAACAAACATAAACCAGGATTTTCAAATGTGTTAAAACAAATATGTACAGTTGAACTCGTATTAAAGTTTGAATTACATTATACTATTTTCTCATATTCTCAAAACAAGGTTTTTCGTTTGATTTTCATCCGAGTTTAGTTCGATTTTTATAATATATAATCGTGAAGTATCGACTCATTCCGCACATTTACGTGTATGTACGTATTATGTGATTCCGTAAATGACAGATTGACGAACAAAATTATTAAACATAACCATGAATGCCATTTCTTACGTTCCGTCACCTTTAGGCAAGGAAGGTATTGTTTTTGGTCAAAAAATTCAATGATGAGTTTTTAATCAACAAGCACGTTTTAGGGGTCCTAGAATACGATTATACTATTTTTACGATGGTGTCTGTATGTATGTGTGAGTGTGTGTATGTGTGTGTGTGTGTGTGTGTGTGTGTGTGTGTGTGTGTGTGTGTGTGTGTGAGTGTGTGTGTGTGTGTGTGAGTGTGTGTGCGTGTGCGTGTGCGTGTGCGAGTGCGTGTGCGTGTGCGTGTGCGTGTGCGTGTGCGTGTGCGTGTGCGTGTGCGTGTGCGTGTGCGTGTGCGTGTGCGTGTGCGTGTGCGTGTGCGTGTGCGTGTGCGTGTGCGTGTGCGTGTGCGTGTGCGTGTGCGTGTGCGTGTGCGTGTGCGTGTGCGTGTGCGTGTGCGTGTGCGTGTGCGTGTGCGTGTGCGTGTGCGTGTGCGTGTGCGTGTGCGTGTGCGTGTGCGTGTGCGTGTGCGTGTGCGTGTGCGTGTGCGTGTGCGTGTGCGTGTGCGTGTGCGTGTGCGTGTGCGTGTGCGTGTGCGTGTGCGTGTGCGTGTGCGTGTGCGTGTGCGTGTGCGTGTGCGTGTGCGTGTGCGTGTGCGTGTGCGTGTGCGTGTGCGTGTGCGTGTGCGTGTGCGTGTGCGTGTGCGTGTGTGTGTGTGTGTGTGAGTATGAGTATGTAACAAAAATTTCGTCTGCGATAACTCTAATATTACAATTTCAAAAATTATAATTCTTTTGTATTCTTTTTCGTTGCATCCATATGAAGAGCTGATTAGATTTTGGTTACAACTGGTCAACCGAAAGTACCCTCATTTCAAGATTTTAAGAGTTTGTCTTGAAAAAACTATGTTAAATATTATTTTTTCACATTTAATTTTATCATAAATATTAAAGAATATTTTATTCTCTATAAGATTTGATTGTATTTTATACTTAATATTAAAAATGGATATAGAGTTAAAAAATTTATAAAGATATTAAATTTCATAAAGCAGATAGCTATGGAAACAGCTACTATATTAAGAAAATTCTGATTGAAAGATGTCTGTGTCAAGTGCACTTGACATAAAAGTGTGTTTGTCTTATAATTTTACTGGAAATATAGGATTTTTTGTTAGAAAGAATTTGTAAAGAATAGATACTACAGCCGGCAGGTAATGTACAAGGAATATAATCTTTTGCAAGAAACTTTCTCTATGAAATTTGTACAAAATAAATAGACCTGACGGAAAGTAATGTGCTCGCCACATCAGATTTTTTACCATTTAAGTCAAGTTTTTACGTGTTAGTAATACTGTCTGTCAAATAGTACCCAAGCGTACTTTGAATTTTGTATCAAACTCAGATGAAATAATAGGACAAAACGTATATTTCTAAACTTGAATCTAGTACCTACGAAAATCGAACGAGACTCGGGTGAAAATGTTGTCGAACTAAAATCTGGACAAAAATAGTATAATGTACTTCAAGCTTTCTCGACTATAATAAAAAATTAGAAAATGAGTCATTCATATTAAAACTAGACTAAATCTATATGAACCGAACTACCAAAGTTTAAATAAAGTTTTTAGTTTTCAAAATTTACATTAATAAAAAATTTTACTTCTTTTAATCCTTCTGTTATCGCCTTTTGGGATATACAACTTTTTTTTTAATTGTAGAAAATCCCATTATCCTAAATTCGAAATTTAAATCGTTATCACTTTTGTTAACACTATATTTCATTCCATCTTTTATTTGTTGCTAGCTTTCTGCTGAACGCTGAAAAAGTAAGCAAAATATACTTGTAGTTATTTTTAGCAACACATTATGTTTTCATAAGACATTTTATTTTAACAGTACACATACATAAGTATCTTTTCTTTTATTTTCTTTTTGTTTTCAAGAAGGACAACTTTTCTTTTTTTCATACGTGTGGTCTTAAAGATGTTGATAGATACGTACTTAAAACTAAATATATCATATGTTGTATATGTCTTTAAAGTTTAAAGACAAGTTTCAAATATAAAATAGATTCCAATGACATGATAGTTTTCTGCAATTTTTCGATAATTCTTTTCTAACATATCGTCCAAGGGTACTGGGTTTGTGTCAAGAGTATGGCATGGTCTTTTTATCTCCATTATCTCCTAAAATATCAGTTATCGTATACCTTTACTTATTAATAAAAATAGATAATTTGTAAAATAAAGATAATATGTAATATGTAGGTATATAATTAATATGTTTACATGCAGTTTTGAAAATGGTTTCAGTTTTCAGTCGAAAAACATGCAATTTTCAAAACAAGTTTATAGATTATTTGAAAACAGTTTCGGCGCATGCGTATTTGGCTGATGTAAGTGACAAATCCTCTTCACTCCAAATTCTTCGATTTGCCATTATACCATTTATTTTTCTACTTTGTATCACTACGCACTAAAACTACACAACTGTCAGTTTATTTATAGGTTAGTGACACCAAATAACACAAAGCAACAGAAACATTATGCTATGTACGCATGCGCAATATCGAAACCGAATTTGAAGTGTTTACATGAGTAGTTTTAAAACTAATTTTCAAGTCAAACTTATGAATTTTAGTTTTGGTTTGAAATAACTCAAAACCGTTTTGACACTGTATACATGGCGTTTTCAAAATTAAAAACGGTTTGAAAACTGCATGTAAACTCAGTAAATGAAAGGAATATAGGTTATTTAGGTTATTATATTAGATTGACTAATATAGGGTGAAAATATTTTATTCTAGAGTAGATTCCCTTGATATTGACGTATAGTAGGTCTGTTTACTAGTAACGAATATTCGTGAACTATTCGGTATCCCGTCTATTCGACAAAATTTTCACTATTTGTCCGAATATCGAATAGTAAAGAAATCTATAAATTTGGGGTGTTATGTAATTTAGTATTTTTTACATAAAATAGCTACATTTTAAATCACAAATCTAATTCTACTCTTCAATAGTTTCATGAAGTAGAAATAACTTTTTTAACACTTCAATCAAATCAATCATCGACCGCACGATTTATTGGCACCAAAACAGTCGAATACTATTCGTCGAATATTCGGTTATTCGGCTAAGGAAACCGCCGAATATTCCGTATTTGGCCCAGGGTGTTGCAAGTATTTTTTATCAAATAGAATTCAATTTATGTCAATAAATTTTAGCGATAGATCAAGAATACAAACTTCTATATCTGATTCAGTACTTACAAATATCGGTGTGTTAAGTAGTTAAATTTCAAATAGCATGCAATGAAAACTCGCAATTTAATATTTGTCTACAAATAATTTACAGAATACTGATAAAAAACACAACTCTCGGTTTTATTTACAGAACACTAATAACACTGTACGCTTTCTAGGCATACTGTTTACTAGTAATTTGAACTGGGGACCCCACTGCAAAGAGCTTATGACCAAATTAAATATCATATACTACCAAATCCGTCACCTTAAAGAATATTTACTCAGATAACAATTAGTCATGTTCTATTCGGCGAGCGTTAGGTCGAGACTTCGAGACTACGGTACGGTATTTATTTCTGGGGTGCCTCAAATCCAGCTAACAAAGTTTTTGTAGCACAAAAGAGATTGCATTACAAATATAACCCCGAGAACTTCTTGTGGAGATAGTTTTAAGGAATTAAATATCATGACTTTAAATTAAATTTACATTTACAAACTTTTTCTGTTCATTTATAAGAATAAAACATCATTTACCGTAAGTTCAAGTCCACACGATTATGATACTCGTCATAAGAGTAATTTTTATTTCCCAAAATCTAGACTAAATATCACTAAAAACTTTACAAACAAATATGATTTAGAAATTTTTAATAACTTGCCTGAAAACTTGAAAAACGAAAATAATTTCAAACTTTTTAAAAAATCATTGAAGATTTTTCTGATTGAACACGGCTTCTATGATTTGAGTGAATTTTTTGACATGAAATTTGTATTTCTTATATGTTTTTGACTTGTTCTATACACTGTAATTATTGTGTGTACAGAATCTAATAATAGTTAATTATTATATGAGTGTGGAATATATCATATTAGTCACGAAAGAAAAGGTTTAGCCACGTAGCCCGCAGGGCGAGTGGCTAATTTTCTTTAGTGACTAATATACATTCCACACGAGTGTAATACAACGTTTTATCCAACACTTTTTTTAAAAACTTCTTAAATCAGTTTTAAGTTTTCATTCTTCGTTTGACACTGACAATTCAATTGATGTAGTATTTTAAATTACAAAGTAGTAGTAGTGAATTGTTGTTATGGTTTTGTTACATTGTTATTGAAAAAAAAAAAATTGCTGTAATAAGTATTGTCTGTCATTGGGAATTATTTGAAAGAAAAATACATTAAATTGGGTGAAAATAGGAATTTTCGTTTAAAACGTATTCACTTAGAAGCACAATCAGCAACTTTGAATTTAATTCCGAAGCAAGTAACGAAACGAGAAACGAGTTAGTTATTCGTTTCTCGTTTTCGTTTCATCACCCGTACATGACAGCTGTCATTCTGTAAAGATAAGTAACTTATTTTAGCATAAATGTTAATATTAATTTAAATAAATAAGTTTCATAATGTTAAATTATTTCAATAATAAAATAATTTTGTAAAATTGCTTTTATATTTATATTTAAAAAAACACGACTTCTAAAATATTCTCTCACGGAGTGACTAATGTTGTAAATTAGTTATTTTAAATAACCTTAGTAACAAGTATATTATATACTTAATATTATTCTTTTGTTTTCTGAATTACGTAAAATAATCTGTAATGAACTTTATACTGAAATGACATAAATAAAAAATAATGTGCATATTAATGAGTAAAGACATTGAAATAAGAATAAAATAAACCTGCAGAGTATATACTTTTTTATCATCATGGTAGTCGAAAGATAAAAATGTAACATGAATTACCAGAAATTGCTAATAACATTTTAATTAATAATATGTACATGGAATTAACCTATTTTAATTTTTAATGCCCATACAATTTTGTTATAAATTTAAATGTGTAATTTTCAATGTAATCAATATTTAATATTTATATAAATAATTAGTTTTTACCTCCCGCTACCCTTGGTAAGGGAGGTATAGGAATCGTGCTAAAAATCGCATATCACGATTTTGGTAAATTACCATGTTTTAAGGTCACTAGAATCCAATTTTACTATTTTTACGATGATGTCTGTGTGTGTGTGTGTGTGTGTGTGTGGAGGTGTGTGTGCATGTGTGTGGGCGTGTGTGTGTATGTGTGTGGATCCTCGACTCAAATACTATTATTCAGAAAATATTGAAATCTTGTATTTCTACCTTATTCTAATATGAGAAGAAGCCATTAGATTTTGGTGTAAAGCAGATAACCGGAAATGGTACTTTATTTGAAGCTCAAAATAGTTTTTCTTCGAAAAATACCTTCAAATGTTGTTTTTTCGAGATTCGTGTTATTATAAAAATTAAAGATTATTAAATTTTCTACAAATTTGCAGAAATATTTTTTCTACATATTTTATGGATAAATTTATAAAATTATCTATAATTTAAATCCCGGAACCTACGCTTTAAACAAGCACAACTCTTTGGTTACACAGTGCATATCTCAAATATATGTAACTTAAAGATAAATGCCACTGTCAAAGAACTAATCATTTCAAATTAATAATAGTAACGTTTTAAAAACAAAATAGTAAATAGATCCATATTTATATATAATACAGTTTCCAGCATAACTAAATATGAAAGTATGTATATTTAAATTGCCTAATAAAAATGTCTCGTGGCCGCGAATCTGGAAAACCGAGTTCGATCCCGACCAACGCCAAATATTTCGTATTTTAAATGGCACAAAATTGACCTCTGTGGTGCACTCTCCCGCCAGCCCGTGAGGTGACGCCTGATATTCATTATTAGTGATATCTGTGTACAAAGCAGATTGGCACACCCAGCAATGAGTAATAATCCGTGATAATATATATATTATTTTTTACCTAATAAAAATTAAATAGCGGGAGGTATTGTGTTGGTCACATCAGATTTTTGATGCAATATTTTAATGTACCACAAATTTGTTATTATTAATTATTCGTTAGTGATGACAATATTTAATTTCCAATATTTAAACTCTACTGCTCTAATTCATTATTTTATAGTAAATAATGGTAGAATAAATTTGTAATAAATTACAACAATACTTTTATGTATGACAGACAGAAGCTTGCTTGGCTTCAAATTACTAACAAATACAAATACCTCAATGTTGTGAGACGGAATGTAACAAAATATCGCTATCCTGATGTCACCATCGGGGGTGCTAGCTTTGTCGGTCCTTTAATGTCTTTATGACTGGCTCCCCAGACTTATCAGATCAAATTGACAACAAAAAATGTTTAGAAAATTTATTCCTTTCTGCCTGACAGAGCTTGACTTCCCACGGTGACTCCCTTGAATATTTATCGAAAATGTTAAATTTCAGATTTAATGCTCCTATGTCATATTTTATCACGACCCTTCACTAATTTCAGAGGAATATTTTGGTGGCTTCAAATCTATCATATTTCATCTTATATGTGTCTGGTGATATCATTTGTTATGCGCTAATAAAAACATATTTTGCAAGCATAAAGGTTTGGTTCGCGATCTAGTACGGCATATTTTCTATGGAAATTAATCATAGGAATGATTTGTTTTCTTACTTAGGTCAACAATTTATATCTTGCCCTTTTACAAAAAATACTACGTAATTCATTTTTTAAGTAGATCAGAGAAATGATCTGAAAAATTTGTGTTTTTTTAGCAATCTTGCTCCAGTTACATAGATGTGTAATATTCATTTTTTCTATACTTACTTTTTAACCTTTATTATAATTTTCCAGAAGTATATCTCAAAGAGTAAGTATACAGGGTGTCCAGGATAAATTTTCCAGCATGGGGTCTCGAGAACTATACGAAATACGAAGTCGGTTAAATAAGACAAAAGTTGCACCAATGAAGACCATTTTAATGGTGTTTTATATAAGAAAAAATACATCTGGCGATGCTCAACCTTTTTATCACAATTAGTTTTCGAGTTATGATGTCAAAGTTTTAATTTTTATATGGACGCCATATTGGAAAATTGCACCATAGAAAAGATAATTTTTACCTCCCGCTACCCTTGGTAAGGGAGGTATAGGGATCGTGCTAAAAATCGTATATCAAGATTTTGGTAAATGACCACGTTTTAAGATCCCTAGAATCCAATTTTAACATTTTTACGATGATGTCTGTGTGTATGCGTGGATCATCCACTCTAACTCAAATACTATCATTCAGAAAATTTTGAAATCTTGTATTTCGAACTTTTTCTGTAATGGAAAGATCCCATTAGATTTTGGTGAAAATCGTATAACCGGAAATGGCAATTTACTAGAAGCTCAAAATAGTTTTTCTTCGAAAAATACCTTTAAATGTTATTTTCTCGGGATTAATGTTATTATAAAAATTAAAGATTATTAAATTTTCCATAGATTTGCATTAATACTTTTTATATATATTTTATGAATAAATTTATAAAATTATCTACAATTTAAATCCCAGAGTCTACGCTTTAATAAACAAAACGCAGTTATTCAAATGTATGTAACTGACAGATGCTATCAAAGAATTAATCATTTCAAAATAATATTAGTAAGGTTTTAAAAAGAAAAAAGTAAACAGAACAATAGAAAAGGAATTCAATACAATTTCCAGCGTAAGTAAATATGTAGGTATGTATTTAGATTAATAAACATTAACGATACACAAAAATGTTTAAGCCACTCTTCAATTTTAGATTAGTGAATTCTATTCTATCCCGGTATTTAAAATTTAATCTTCATTTTATTATAGCTCCGGTGGCTCAGTGTTTAGAGCAACGCCTCATAAGTCATTAGTGCGCTCGGGGCTCTGGGTTCGAATCCCACTAAGGCATGGATGTATGTGAATGTGAACCTACTCAGTAATTGGGATTTAATCCTGTTGAGGGGTTTTTTTAAAAAAGTTAGTTACTGATCTAGAAAATCTGATTAGATTAGACTATATTTTAAGAAATAAACTGTCAAAATTAGAGTAATATTCGCTAATCCAAAAATAAGGATTAGCTTAATCTTTTTTATGACTCGGGCTGTAAATGGCGGGAGGTATTGTGTTGGCCACACCACATTTTTTTATAAATATGTATTGTAAAAATAATATTATAATTTGTGAACTACATGGTACAAATTAACTTTTCTTAACAACTATCTGTGAAAAGAATGCTTTTCGAAAATTCCGAGTTTCATTCCACATTTAACTTCCGTCCAAAATGTAATGAATTAAGTTAACCTAGCACAAATAAAAGACTTGTATAAAGTTCATAATAGAGGTTAAAATTCTTTTGTTCTAAACAAGAGAAATTATATTCGGTGTGGTAGTAAGGCACATCACCAAATAACTCCCTAAGCCATTATGATCGCCGTGTCGGAAAGTGTGTTCATCAATAGTTAAATGGATGTTCCGGTCGCTTGTCTTTTGTAGCTTCGCAACAATGCACGCTTCAATATGTTATGTTAGCGTGTATTGGGTCACACTGGCTAATTGTCATCCACGATGATAAAATAGTAATTACTCAAATATTAGGTTTGCTCATTTCCCTACCTGTTATTATAACGATAAATGTAGCACCATGTATTGTTCTCTTGATTTATCTATTCACAACAAAAACTAATAATAATGACCAAATAAAAACGGAAAGATTTAATAGTTATTTATGCTAATATTAATTATATTAATTGCTTTTTGTCAAGAAAAAATCTCAAATTCATTTCTGTGTATATGGTACTCCATTCTCAGTTGACATCAATACGTTATATATAAACTTGCAAATAGATTGTATAGTTGCAAAAAAAAAATACTCAAGTGTCTTCTATAAGTTGTACTTGCATAAAGAAAAATTCTGCACCAAATGACGGATGATAATTGTTAGGTTCTTGAATATCGCAAGTAATTCAATAATAACACAAGACGACATCCGAATACTTAATTCAAATACAGTGTGTTAAAAAAAATCCTAACTCGGAGTAGGCTATGAACAAAGAAACGTATGTCAATTTAAAAATATTTAATTAAAAGTTAATTTGACAATCAAAATATTTTTCTTGAATCTTATTTTAGAAATGGAAACAAATTAGAAAACTGCGAATGTATTCTTCTTTATTGTTTTTTCTCCTTTTGAATTGAATAATGATCAGACTTACGTTTCTCTGTTCATAGCCTACTCCGAGTTAGGAATTTTATTGAACACACAAAACAGTAGGTGCGTTCAATAAGCTCAGCAAAATAAGCAACTGGAATTAAAATTTGTTGTACGAGTTTGCTAGCCTAGCATTTGCTTGATTTTTTCGCAAACAATCAAGCCACAATTTTCTCGCTTGTCTTGCTTATGGCAAATATAATGGCGGGAAATACAAATTTTACATTCATTAAGTTAATTGGAACTGTTTCTATTTCTTTATATGGTGTGTGTCTGTTAAAAAGGCTTTGATAGTTTTGTGATGGATGTTTATAACATTATTAAATTTGAAATATTTTGTTATAGTCAATGTAGCTTTTTCCAAATTAGTCCCACTATATATAAATAAATAAATAAATATATCATATTACCCATTGCTGGGTGTCCCACTATCTGAAAATAAATATATAAATGTATATTCCATGGTCTCAGACCAAGAAAAAATATACGACAGATATATAATGTTATATTAGACATCTATATACGTTTCCCGATGACAGTTATGGATGAAAGTTCATCATATAGCTAGCAAATCGTTTAGCGCACTAAGCAACAAATCTCGTTTGCCACGCACCTAGTAAGCAGAGCTGGGCAATACTTGCAAGAAAAGTACTTTATTAGGCTTGCAAGTACTCTGAGTATTTCAAGTACTGTACTTGAAGTACTTTCTATTTATAGTACTTTGTACTTGACAAAGTAAATCTATTCACATGTACTTGGTACTTAGTACTTGGAAAAATACTTGAAGTACTTTAAATGTACTTGAAGTACTTTAAATGTACTTGAAGTATTTTAAATGTACTTGAAGTACTTTAAATGTACTTGAAGTATTTTAAATATACTTGAAGTATTTTAAATGTACTTGAATTACTTTACGGGGTCTCGTGACCTCGTGCCTGAGTGTCAGGTCGAGAATCTGGGGAATCGGGTTCGATCCCGACCGACGCCAATTATTTCCAATTTTAAATGGCACAAAATTGACCCCTGTGGTGCACTCTCCACGCCAGCAATGAGTGCCCGAGAGGTGACGCCTGGTAAACGCCCGCACGGTGCAAATATATCATCTTTACCGATATCTGCTTACAAAGCAGATTGGCACATCCAGCAATGGGTAATAAGCCGTGATGATATATTTATTTTATTTTTATTTTATTTGAATTACTTTAAAATGTACTTGAATTACTTTGTTTGTCTGTCAGTGTTTCTTTTGCACAGGTGTGGTGTTATGTGAATTTCATTAATAAATATATTTTCAGCGATAATATGAAAGTAAAGATATATTTGCAAATTATTTGGCATAAATAAATTAATTCTAATCTGCGCATATTGCATATACATAAATGTTTGTATTGCCTAACTACAGTGCTAGGACTTTCCGTATCGCCTGGCGATCGCATAACGTAAAAATGACGTCATTCTAACATCTCGGTACAGCTTCTCGCATCGCATGGCGATCATATGACGTCAATTTTACGTCATGAGATCGCTAGGTTATACGGCAGTCCCAGCGAGGAACTCTTGTTTTAAATAACCAAATAAATATCGCATATTGAAATTTTTGTCAACAATCACCTTTTAAGGTCCATATAATCAGAAAAATATCAATTATCTGAAAAAGTACTTGCACCCAAATTTACAAGTACTTTTTTAAGTACTTTAGAAACTAAAAAAGTACTTGTACTTCAAGTACTTTTGAAAACATCAAGATACTTGGTACTTGTACTTCAAATACTACTTTCCGGTACTTTGCCCAGCTCTGCTAGTAAGTGCGTTCAATAAGCCCAGCAAATTAAGCAACCGGAAGTAAAATTTGTTAAACGAGATTTCTAGCCTAGCATTTGCTTGATTTGCTGGTAAGCAATCCAAGCCACATATTTCTCGCTGTCGAATATAATGGCGGGAATTACAAATTTCACATACATGAAGTTAACTTGAACTGTTTCTTTTTCTTTATATGGTGTGTGTGTGTGTGTGAACCACATGTCAAAAAGATACACATATTATATTTAACTGATTACAACATTCTGGATGACAGTTGGGGATGACAGTAGCAAACCGTTCAAAGTACTAAGCAACAAATCTCATTTGCTTACCTAGCATTTGTTTGATTTGCTTACTTCATTGAACGCACCTAGTGATTATTACAAAAGCATACATGGTGTTTGACGTAAGTCCTCATTTATTATGACACCTCTCTCCATAATTTTTAAGTGCTCTAACAATTTTGTGATTTAATTTAATGTATTAAAATTGTTTCATAGCTTGCTATGTTTAATTTTGTATGGAATTTTATTAATACATATTTTAAAAATAAATGGTCGCCATTTTGAAATGGTTAAAGAAAAACTATGATATTTGGGTATCGATGTAAAGCTAATTCTATGTACATTTTGGAATAAAATATAAAAATACCGATTCCCTATGGTAGATTCAAACTTGCACCCATTTCCGCTATAACCGGAAGTGATACAAAATTCTTACAATGATCATCTTATGAGCTCCTTTGTCTAGGTTAAGTTTGCTCCTTAACATTTTTTTGTATCTCTCAAAATAAACGAAATATTCTTGGTGTTGGACGCCAAACATCCTGTATATTACAATACAATATCAAGTTATATATAATTAAGAAACAAGTTATCCAATTATAATATTTGGACCGGCATTCAAAAGTCATCTTTTAGAGCCTTTACTTTGGCATATGAAATCGTAAAAATCCAGTGTTACCTTTCAAGACTTATGAAATAATACTCCAACAGAAGGATGTTGAGGGCTTGTGGATAGAATGCGTAATTTAAATAAAGATGTCTCAGTCTTACCATTTGCGTAGGTTTCATAATTTGTTTCTTTAAAATGTAAACCGACTGAACTAATATGGGCCTGAGCTCGTATATGAGTAATATTGTTTTACTTTTTATAAAAATAAAAATGAAATTATTTTTTTTATGTTGTGCAATAAAAGCACTAAAATATAATATATTATAACATGAAAACGTGCAAATAAAAAAATTATTTTCTTATAACACTATCTGTGTTATATGCTTGATCAAAATTTTAATCAGGTGAAGAAACATCATCTCCCTTTGTGAGCATGGTATTAAAATTCAATTAGTTACATACAATATAAAAACTATACTGTTATTACAAATTTAACGTGTTACTAATGAAGTTCGAGATAATTATTTATAACGAAAACGAGATACAAATTATGATCTAGAAAATCTGATTAGATCAAATTATAAGGAATTTATTTGGTTTTTATCCAGATCCTTTTTTCACTTTACGCACGCAGATAGACAATTATCTTCTGATAGAAAAAATGTCTTATTATAAAACAATTATTTTCATAGTTTTTCTCATGAAGTGAAAAAATTGTTCGATAGGTGTACAAACATTTTTCGGTAAAGATCTTTCTAACTAATAAAAATTAATGAGATGTAATTATAACAATACAATTTGAAATATATTGGGAGTATAAATTAAGTACCCATATCAGGCTTTTATTTTCTTTTTGACGGTATAGTGTGTTTCAAGACATAGTAGATTAACTATTTGTTAAGAATATTATAAGGGTTAGGAAAAAGAATCGTAGTGACATCAATAGTCCGGTATTTTTGGATTTGCGACAGGCTTTTGTTCTAATGATTTGACTTCGATTACATTGCAGAATAAAATATTTTCCAATGTTATTTAAGTACACATTTAGTCATAAAAATGGTCTTGATATTTGAATTTAAACCGAAACCGAAAAGAACCGAAATCGTAACGAATATGATATTTATTTGATTATTTAACCAAAACGAAAACCGATATAATATTTTCAAAAAAACCGTTACCGGTAACCGATGCCGAATTTTAATTGATGTAAAAAATTAACCGTAACCGAACCACAAAATTTTTCGGTTCTAGTCCCTAATAGCAATAATTACATTTGTAAATATTATTAAGTAAAATTTTTCTAATTCTGTAAAATGACGTTTGATTATTTTTTTATTTTTGGCAATTCTGAAGATTTGTATTACTAAACTTATTAACACATGACGTCATTGTTTCTAGATATTATATTTATGACTGGCTGGATGCTCGATATTTTAAAAACTGAGTAAAACATAAGTCTTCTTGATCTAGATTTCATCATAAGTCTACTATATTTTGAAACATACTATGCAGTATGAGAAGCAAGATCATTATAGCTGTGAGGTCGAAAAAATAAATGTTCAATTCTAACGCCGGTTTTTATTGAGTATCATTTTGTAATCCTGTTTCCGGTATTTTACCAGCATTCTAATGTGATATTTAAGTTCTTAACCAATACATTTAGTGTTAAATTACATTTTTTACCTCCATGAAAGTAAGACCGAAATACCACTGCGACATTAAAATGCCATTGACTTTCTTACATACAACAACGTAGTGCATAATGATAATCACATGTTTCTTTTTACATATAAATACGAAATACATTTTTATAATGTCTTTATATTAAAACTTATATGTCTTTCTCGTGATGAATTACCCAGAATACAAAACATATTATCAAAAATGGAAGTAATTGTATTTTATCGGTAGGTATACATTATGATTGTAGTTTATACAATTATTTTACTATATTATCAATGTTGGACTTCAGAGCATTCAACATAGACAGTGCGGGATTTATAGTACCGAAAGACCCAAAGCAATGGGAAAGCGGTGGTACTCTTCCATAAAATAAATTGCTGATATCCACAAGTCTGTAGTATCTCTACTAAACTCAGATGTAGCATCCAACCAGTCAAAGGGTTTACATCATAAATATAATACCACTAAAAAAAATGACGTCATGTGTTAATAAGTTTACATGAGCATGTAAAACGGTTTAAACTATAATCTGCGGGTTGTCTCCATAAATACAAATTATTGTTACGGAAAGTTATTATACATCGATTACCATTACTTCACGTCATTGATTTTTGAACCGCTTAATAACAATTAAGTGTATATTTATCTCTGTACTTATGGTTTCCTCCATTCTTTCTTCGATAGGTATGTCTACTAGCTCCATCTTTGTCTTATTACTACATTTAGTACCCTTATGGCTTATACTGTTTATAATAATTGTCGCGAAGTTTCATTTTGGACTAAAAATGTGAAATATCTGCAATTTAGGTTTGACATTTTATATGAGTCAGTCATTGTTATATTTATAAATTGTACAAATGCGAGAGAAAAATCTGCTGACGCCGGGATTCTCTCGCATTTTTCTCTCGCATTTGTACAATTTATCTCAGTAGTAATATATTAATTACACGCTTCTATAGCATCACTCTTCAAGTTATATTTGTAATTTATTGGTGATATTTACCTTTTCTTATAATAATTTTCGTTCTTCGGTAAGTACGAGTATAATCCTAGAAATAATCGTAAAATGGAGTAGTATTTTAGTTTAAGAATGGAATAATATGAATGTTCAGAATTGCCAATAATAAAAAAAATAATCAAAGGTCATTTTACAAAAATTAACAAAATTTTACTTAATAATAATATTATCAAATATTATTATTTCTATTAATGGTTTCAAATACATAATAATTATAGAAAAACCAATAAAATACCGTTAATAAAATATACTTAAAAATATAAAGAAAATTTTAAAAATCCCTAAACGATGACATAAACCCTTTGACTGGCTGGATACCCTATACCCCCCCTGTAGATCGCGACCCAAAATTGGGTCGCGAAAGAGTTTGAGTGGGTCGCGTAAACTATTCAAAATTTTATAATTTTGATTACTAAATGCCAATCATATTTTTCTAAAACGTATAATATAAAATTTCACTAAAATGTTATTTATGTTAGCAATACAATGCAGATTTCTTACTCCTAATAACCCTTCATTTTGCTTAAAAAGAGGAAATCCAATCTTGGGAAATAAATAATTTAAAATATTATTACCTTTTGCTACTACCTATCTACATGTGCGAATCTGGTTTACTAAATTTTAAGAACCATCGCGTTCCTTTCATTAAAATCTACTTTTTATACTTTTAGATACTTGTCGACGAGATGATTTAAAATTTTCAGACTGTAAATTAATATCTCTTTTAGATATTCTATTTCTTAGCCTCAAAATGTAGATATCATTAAACATTAAAATAATTATAATTATACAATTGTTTTTGTTTTGAAATATTCCTCTGGGAATTTCAGTCATTTTGGACGCTTAGTTACTATTTGAGAGTGTATAAAAATTTAAAATAATCAAAAATCGTGGCATGGTTAAATGCTTGCATTTAATAGGCAATACGTCTACGTTAATTAAAGACGAGTTGGACTCTGTTTACGGGGACTCTGCTCCATCATTTGCCAACATGAAAAGGATGGCCAATAACTGCGACCAACATCGATAGCATCGAAAAAGTTCGCAAAATAATACTGGAAGATCATCATATCAAAGTTGGAGAGAGAGAGCAGAGGTTGTGGCCATACCGAAGGAACGCGTTTATCATAATTACATGAAGAATTGAGCATGAGAAAAGTGATTGGACGTTTAGTGTTGTGACTGCTCACTTTGGACCTAAATATGTAGTTTAATGTACATTTACAAGGGCATGTTGAAGTGATTTTATAGAAACAAATAGGATTTTTGAATCGATTTTTATCTTTTGATTATACTAGAATCCTCCACTATACTTCTGGCATAAAGGAACATTCAAAACATTGGATATATGTATATGTATATATATATATATATATATATATATATATATATATATATATATATATATATATATATATATATATATATATATATATATTACAAGAGGTGGTCTCCTGTGGATTCCTGTACTGCGACCTGTAGATCTATTGTACCCTCCAGATTTACTCCTATTCTAGGAGTCCTGTTTTCTTCAGATCTAAATCTTCTAGCATATCCTGCTGGATTTTTCTGCCCCCAGGATATTATATCTGCTGCTCGTAAAGGCTTCAAAGTGGCATATAAGGTACTGAGGGGTTTCTTCCTCTTCGCCATACCCCCTGCATGTTGGTTCTTGTGTTAGTTCCATCGTGTGTAGGTGTTTGTTTAGTAGACAGTTTTCTGTTAGGAGTCCTGTTATTAATCTAACATCTTGTTTGCTCATTAGGAGTAAACGTTCCGTTCTTTTCTTGGTTGGTTCATTTAGGAAGAGCTTTGAGTGTCTCTGCCCTGGTGACTCCAACTAGTGATTCTTGTGCCATTGATTCAGCAATGTGTTTATTTCCAGCTTAACTGTCTCCGCTGAGATTCCGAAAGCCGATTCTGGTCTTGTAAAAGGAAAACTTGTCCCCTTCTTAGTCAAACTATCTGCTACCTGGTTTCCTTCGATCTCTGAATGCCCGGGTACCCATATTAATTTCATTTTGTTCCTCGCTCCTAGTGCATTTAATCTGTGGATGCACTCTAGAACAAGTCCACATTCTGTCTCACAGGATTCTAGTGCTTTTAGTGCGGCTTGGCTGTTACTATAGAGATTCTTCTGTTGCTAAACTGCCTCTCTAGTAGTAATTTGGCGCAGGTTAAAATTGCGTACAATTCAGCATGAGGGTGAACTTGCTCCGAAGAATTTTCTTTTGCAGAGCAAGACACCAACCACTTTTTGAATGGGTTAAAGACAGGCCCGGATTACCCATAAGGCCAACCTAGGCCATGGCCTAGGGCGCAGGTACAAAGGGGGCGCACATTGAGTAGTTGGATAAATGGGAAAACGAAAAGAGATAAGTGCCTGGAGTTATAGCCGTGCGTAATCTCAAGAGCTGTTGCGCAGAAAGCAAAAATCTTTCTCTTTCTTTCTGCCCTATTGTCTGACCTTTCTTCTAGCTGTCTCTCTTCTTGATCTGCGCATTTCATAGCTCATGACATTTGGCAACACCTCCACTAGACGACGTAAACAGTCACATTTGCTTTAATTGTACAAAATCAGCATAGTAGTGATTGGTAAATCCTGTTGAGCTATGCCAGTTGCCGAAGATTTTAAATAATTCTAATATTTCTATACCGGGTGTCTACTTATGAATGTTAGCAAATACAATGGTAAAATTTTCATAAAAATATAAATACGAAAACTGTTCAGAATTAAAAATTGCATATAAGAAGCAAAATAAAAGTTGTAATCTTTAGCTAGTTATAAAAAGTTGGTAAATGTATCTATGATGACTGATAGTAGGTATATTGAAAAACAAATTTCATAAGGCAATCTGTTAACCCACGAGTCCAACTTTGGAAAACGAGCCGCTTCGCGGTGAGTTTTATAAAGGACGAGTGCGATCACAGTTCCTATGAAACGTTTTTATATAATATTTTCTATATTCTATATTCTTTGTTGACTGACAGTAAGTTAATATGTCATTTATGTATCAGTTTTAAAAGCAGTAAGTCATACCACCTCTAGAAAACGAAAAGATCCGAAAACAGTACGTTTATAGATCTTCTTAATATATTTTTAGTGCGTTTATAGACTCATAAAGGCACCGATATAGAACAAGAAATTAATGAAATCAAGCATTATTAAAACTCAGTACATATTGAGGGGGGGGTGCAGTTATGAATTTTGGCCTAGGGCGTAAAGAAATGCTAATCCGGGCCTGGTTAAAGATATTGCAGTATCGATTGTATTCACTTAAATTGACCGACGAAATACTTGTTTCTATGTCAAAAATATCAAAAAAAGAAACGCCTTATACATATTTTTAAATGGAAATTAAAAAATTGTTGTTGTGATGAAAAATGATGTGTTATACGAGTAGTACCACTTATACACGTTGTATATTTTAAATTCTGTATCCGTGTAGTAAAATCCGCGAAATAACAAGACAGGGTACATGCAGGGATATTTTCCTTTTGCTTTTAAATTGTAGCACATAAATGTTATGATTATTTTTTAGAGAATTAATCTTCGTCCGTGTCATGTGTGACGTGCTTTGCATGCAAATCTTGATTATGAATATTTAGAAAGTTTTCTGGACTCGACTCGGCAACCGCATAATGTTTGTATAAGAGATTCTGGTAAATGAAGCGTATCTGTTGATTGTGGGTAGCAAACATAACACTGAATACATTTATTTTAAATTAAAATTTTTCATTAAATTTTGTCGAAGGTTTGTTATCTTAATGTCGCTTAAGTCTTTGGGAATTTTATCAACCCGGCTTGCCCTGATTACATATGCAAGAATAATAATACCTTCCGTGCATGGTTTAAGTTTAGAATATTATTCTGGATAAAAAGTGGGTGATACAGCAAAAAATAATCATACTTCTCATGGAAATGTTTCGCTCACAATATCTACTTTACAATGTATTAAAATGGGGATAATACTTTGCAATTTTTATACCTTTAACCTAGGTACTGTAATAATATTATGTAGGTAGGTATATTAATTTTTAAAGATAACAATAATTTTCGTTGACACTTCCAGTTCAATATTGTTTGCTATAATATCCTAAAAGACATATACATAGGTAATAAATTGATGTAAAATCACGATAATGTAAATCACACACATTTTAAAATAATATACGAGAGTAACGCTAAAATAATTGGAAATATATGGAAGCTCCTAACCAATCTTCATTTGGAATGCTTTCAAACTAATTTCTGGAAGGACTGTAAAAGCTGACTAATTAATTTAAAATGTCTTAAAACCCGCCAAATATGTGATATATCACAATAGAAGCAGTATCTCTGACTTGTCACGCATTATCCATGACTTCGGTTCATATCGCTGACTTCCTCCAGTGTGATAGCTACAAGGAAGTCATGGATCCTGTTGTCAGATGAAATCGAATCGGTTTTATTGTCTCTGACTATACAACTCTTCGGAAAATAGACCAATCAGATAGCTCAATTTTTCTTAGTTACGCTGTATAACATCGATTATTTACGTTGCAAAGTTGTGTTTCGCGAAACACAACAAGTGGTGTTTCGGTCGTAAACAAATGAATCATATGTAATCATAGCATCCTTCGATATAAAAGAACAAGTAATATTTTTGACATTTCGTAAAATTATAGTTGGTCGATTCGTTGTATCGTCTCAACATATACGCTGTATAACATCGATTATTTACGTTGCAAAGTTGTGTTTCGCGAAACACAACTAGTGGTGTTTCGGTCGCAAACAAATGAATCATATGTAATCATAGCATCCTTGGATATAAATGAACAAGTAATATTTTTGACATTTCGTAAAATTATAGTTGGTAGATTCGTTGTATCGTCTCAACATATACGCTGTATAACATCGATTATTTACGTTGCAAAGTTGTGTTTCGCGAAACACAACAAGTGGTGTTTCGGTCGTAAACAAATGAATCATATGTAATCATAGCATCCTTGGATATAAATGAACAAGTAATATTTTTGACATTTCGTAAAATTATAGTTGGTCGATTCGTTGTATCGTCTCAACATATACGCTGTATAACATCGATTATTTACGTTGCAAAGTTGTGTTTCACGAAACACAACTAGTGGTGTTTCGGTCGCAAACAATTGAATCATTTTATGTAATCATATGATCCATGGATATAAATGAACAAGTAATATTTTTGACATTTCGTAAAAATATAGTTGCTTGATTCGTAGTATAGTCTTACTATATACAACTCGAGCTTGGAAAATCATCTGAATATACAATTTGCGGAATTGATGTGTTACCTGAAAAAACAACTCCACCTACGGTGTCGTTGTGTTTCCTAGGCAACACATCTCGTCCTCTCATCTGCATATTCGATTATTTTCGAACTTCTTTTTGTATAACTATTGACTATTTATCGCTTATTTCTCTACTGCGCATGCGCAATTGTCTCTGAAGTACAGAAGTGTAATTTTGCGGAGTAAAATATAACTGCAGAAACGTCAAAAGTTAGCATTTTTTGTTTCATGCACATTAAATTAGAATGCTTGCCCACAATTGCATTATTTTTCCCTCGTTTTCATTCATGTTACTTGAAATAATTTGATATGTCAAACAAATTTGAAATACGTTATCATTGAACAAACCATATCATAACCATGGAAATCCACTAAAAAACGGAGAAAACAATCGTTTGCAGTGTGATAGATCGAGTTGATTATATAAAATAAGTCAGAGATATGATTGTAGTGTGATTAGGCCTTTAATAATAAAAACTAGCAAAACGGTTAAATTATAAATCATATATGAAAATTCATCAAAATACTTCAAAAAAGTAATTAACTAATGGCTGATCCTACGACGTCTAGTTAAAGTGACAGTTTATTAACCATTTCTTAAGAATTAAACTGAAGGTTTAAAAGCGATGCGAACAGCAGCTTTAATTTCCAATTAGTTCTAAGCAAAGGTGGCAAGAACAATTTTGAAACATAACCCTTGGTTATCACTAACTGTCACTTTAACTAGAGGTTGTAGGAGCGGGCCTTAGGGCCGAGTTTATAATCTCCGATTAAAATTTTAACTGTCAATTAAATAAACAACATTGAGACGAAATGAACGGTCAAAGACAAATTGATCATTGCTGTCAATAATCCAATTGGTTGCTCTTGTACTAAATCATGGAAATTTGTTGATCAATTAATAATATCTTTTTTGATAAACATATGTATATTTGCACACAACATCAAACTCAACGCAGAAATCATAAAAACATTATTAATTTTAAAAATAGTTCCGGCAATTTCATTAGTTGCAAATAAATAAATCATGTGAAAAGAATGTAATTAAAGAAAAGGCAAAAGTTCTAAAGGAAACAATGCATATTATATAATCGTAACCTATATATTTTATAACCAATTAAAATAGTTGTTGTTTTCACTTGATTTATTTGTATTAACTTTCTTTGATCAGGAATATTAAAATCGTTAAGTTATAACTGTCAATAATTTTTGGTGTGAACGGTGTTCTTAAAATTTATATTTTTTATTCAAAATCCTCTCTTTTGTGTTATTTTAGAGCACATTTGAACAAACACTTTGTAGTTTAGTTCAAGTATCAATAAATAACTCTGTTTTCGACTTATATTACCAAACTAGTTCCATGAAAGCAACTACTACCTTTTTGAAGATATAAATTCATCGTTTTAAGTCCTAATCTTGTTATATATTATAGGCAGGTTGTACTATTAAAATTGGAGCAAAGGACATATAAATTACTATAAGGTAAAATACGATTACTTAAATCCTTTATCTCCTCCAACACCTACAAAATAACTTCTGTAAGACATTATTTCGTCTCACTATATTCAAAAAAGATTACTGTGTAATGTATATTTTTTTGACTTTGCTTATTATTAAATTTACGACCTTCTTATAATAAAATATGGGCATCCACTATTTTTATTTTCTTTTTTTGAATCTTCATCCAAGTTGCTAGCGATTTGACATGTTAGAAAGTCTTAATTGTTTTTCATTAATCTCTAATAATTATTGTTTTAATATTATATAACGTGTTAAGTTCATTTTGTTTTATTATCAAACAGTGGAGTTTACCAATAATTAGAATTACGTAAATTGATCTAAATGTTGATATAAAAATAAATAAAAGTGTTCAAAATAACTTACTTGGTCAATAATAGGAAATATGCATGATGAATAAAAATTAAATAAAATAATAAATAAAAAATCTGATGTGGCCAGCACATTACCTTTCGCCAGTTCTATGTATTTCGCACAAATTCCACACAGAAAGTTTCTTGCAAAAGATTCCATATTTCCAGTACATTACTTTCAGTCAGTTCTATCTATTTTGTACGAATCCATACAGAAAGTTTCTTGTAAGAGATTCTATATACATATTTCCAGTAAAATTATAACACAAACATACTGTGTCATTTGCAGTTGACACTGATATTTGTCAATCAGAATTTTTTCAATATGAGCCGCTTTCTTTTTATCAAGAAGATCAACTCCGAGTAGCACACATCTACCCTAAAATTGTTCTTTTTAAAATGGGATAAATGATCTTGTACTACCCATTTTCTTCGTCCCCATCCCCGTAAAGCACCACCTTTGAAACAGGATCATATAGATCCTGAACTGATCCCGAATGTCAATGTCACGTCAGTATGACTGACTGCGATGCATTTTGTCTGTTTTGTAAGTATTTGGTATTAAAATAACATGAATAGATGCAATTAATTAGTTTAAAACGTTATATCATGTTTCATTACCTTAAGAAATAGATCCATATTTAAATACTCAAAGGTAAAAGAATTTAATATGTCAAAATCAAACAGACTATAACCACAAGCAAATTCAGCATATTATTATATTATAAATATAATTCTATATATGTTTTTATTTTCTACTTTAAGAAAAAAGAAAAAAAATAAAAAATATACTGTTCTTTTAGGAGTAGTTCAGTTCAGTTCAGTACGAGGTAAGATCAGTTCATTTTCCCCCTAATAAGAAAGCGCCTATGGTAGATGTTTCCATAGCACAGCTAGCTGCTTTATGCAATTTAAATTTTTACTTGTATATCCATTGAATATGAAGCATAAAATGTGATCAAATCGTATATAGAATAAAATAGTCTTTAATACATAATAGATACATCCATCCGTACATACATACAGACATCATCGTCAAATAGTAAAATCGTATTCAATACCTTAATTACCTAAAGGTGACGGAAGGTAAAAACTGCGTACTATTTTTTGACACGGGCAGCCTATGTCATTCAACATATCTTTCATTTTTATACAAACTTTCGTGGTTTACGTAGCATCTAAATACAAACGTAGTAGTTATTATTATGCAGTTTACTTTCGCTGTTGAAGAAAACTTGAAATTAGTAATAATTTCGAATTCGAGTAGATACATGATGTAGATGTTAAGCGCCTTTTTAACAGGAATATTTTAAAAATTATTAACTTTTTAAAACTTTAATAATCCTTATGACAGTTTTAATATGTTAGAATGCCGGAAGACTCCATCTGAGACCATACATACAAAACAATTATGTCAAATAAATAAGAGATAAATTGTACAATCTCAAAAGTACAATTAAAAAATTATTTTCTGATTACAACTGAATAACAATATCTTTAAAATTATGGCTTCCTAACAAATAATTGATTGAACTAGAATACCTTGGTGCAGTTCTTGTATGATTTATGAAAGTCCTGAAAGGATTTAGGATTTGCGGTGTGACTCCACATCCTTCCTGCTGGAGGAAGCCTCTAGCAGCGGATTCCGGCTTTGCTCGTCACGGTAATCCTGCCGCGTCTACTCCTGCTGCCTGCAGGACGTTTTATTTGGTTATTAAGTACGCGAGCATTACTGCATCATGCCAAGCTAAAAATAATTTTAATAATGAGTATGCTAATTGAGAAAAATTGTAATGGCGAATTGATGGTGGGATAAGGGATGTCAATTGAATTATGATTCATTACACCTCTTTCAAAGATTACAAAAAGATTACAATGAAGTCTTTATAGTATAATTTTCCAGTGACAAAATTTATTTATATCAGTGAAACAAAAGAATAATCTATTGCTGTTACAAAGGCTTTGTCCGAAGTTATATTTTTATCACCTAATGTCTAAATCCCAAATTTATATACACTAAATACCGTTGTTATTTTGGATATTAGGAATTAGATTTTAGGGTTTGGTAGTGGAAGAACGCCTTGAAGTTGATGCGCTTTAAATAAACAGTTTTCACATTTTGTACTAAATGTCAAATTAAATGTCAACGGAAAGCTTCTTGACTATAATTAGCTTTAATTTTATAAAATATAACAAGCTTACATGCAATTTTGAAAATGGTTTCAGTCTTCAGTCAAAATTATGTGAAACTGTTTGTAACACGATGGAGGTCTAAAGGTAATTAAAATTAGGTTTAGATTTATGGTTTATACTTTAGATTTAATGACTTTGGCCGCATATTATGTAATGACTTCATTCACACTTCAGAATTTAGGGTCTCTAAATCTAAAGCATAAAGCTAAACATTGCAAGGTCCAAACTTTAGGTTTATGATTTAGTTTGACGTCACAAACTTCACCAGTGAGAACGAGTCTGAAATGATATAGATATATACACCCATCTTTATTTAGTATCCAGTTGGTGGATTCACAAATGAGAGAAGAACAGACTGTCATAACTTAATTGCTGAAATATAACCAATAATGCGATGCGAATGACAGTTTCACGGCGCATAGGTGTCTTGTTGAGTACTGCTCTGCCGATATTTTAATCTTGTGTTTGAAGCATTTACACAGATGTCTGTACATATCAAAACTAATTTTCAGGTAATTTAAATTTACATTTATGTATGACTTACTTAAACCTAAACAAAAACCATAAACCTAATTTTCATTTGTGAATGCACCTTAAACATACATTTATGGTTTATACTTTAGATTTAAAGACCTTGGCCGCATATTATGTTATGACTCCACTCACACTTCAGAATTTACTATCTCTAAACCCGAATCATAAAGCTAAACATTGCAAGGTCCAAACTTTAGCTTTATGATTTAGTTTGACGTCACAAACTTCGCCAATGTGGAAGAGTCTAAAACGATATAGAAATATACACCCATCTTTATTTAGTATTCACTTGAATTCGGCCTTTAAACCAAATACGAGAAGAACAAGGAGACTGGTAAAACACTAAATTTAATTGCTGAAATATAACTAAAACCAATAATACCAAGCGAATGATAGTTACACGGCGCACGGGTATTTGTTAAGTACTGCTCTGCCGATATTTTAATCTAGTTTTTGAAGCATTTACATAGATGTCAGTACAAACAAAACTAAATTAATGTTAAATTAAACGAACATTTATGAATGACTTATTTAAATCTAAACAAAAACCATAAACTTAATTTTCATTTGTGAATGCACCTTTAGACTGCTGATGATTACTGCATATTTGTTTTCCGACTAAGACTCTCTTTAACTAACTTTTGGGCGCTTGGATGATTGGCGTCCACGACTTTGTGAAAAGTGGGGAATACACACACTCTTACACTTTCACTTCACACATCCACTCACTGGTTGACTGATGAGGGATGCTGATGAACACTTAGATTTATAGACAAAGACATCAATGAGGTTTAAACTACTATTTTCATTTACATATTACAACTTATTATTATTAAATAAACTAAACATAACAGAATATATAATTAAACAAATAAACTAAACTATTACATGTTACATTCTTTAACTCAGCGGGCGGGCGTTTAGCTCGCGCCCCAAAACTAAAACACACTACACGTCTTGTTGAGAACAAAACTCCGACTTTTTCATGTTTACTCCGTGATTAACTAATACAGACTATCTCAAAAACAAAGATATTTCGAGGGGGTTCAGAGTACAGGGTAAGGCATCTATAACAAACTATCAACACTGCACGTAAGCTTGTAATAATTTAAATACTTAATTGTCACACACAACTGTTAAAGTCTTCTGACAGCTAGACTCAATAAACCACTGTGGAAAAAATGATAATTATTTCTAAACAGAATTTGGCTAATAAGCATAAAAAGTTATTTATTTGTTATTGCTCTTACCCTCGTCTTATCACATATTTACATGCAATTTTCAAAACAGATCTATCAAATTAAATCCAATTGCGTAATGCAATTTGTTGTTCTAAAGTGTTTCCAGTACATGCCATTAGTGCGCCATTTATGTAAAATAGACCTTAAATCCTAAATTCCATAAAGGACGTACAATTTATAATAGATTTAAAACCATTAAAGCCTCTTTTCCGGCCAAACTCTTTTTACTTTAACTATATTCACCTTTTTGATATAAAGTTTTTAATAATAAAAAAAAAAATAACAAAGAGGACTTAAATTTATAGACAATGTTATACAGGGTGTCTCTAAACTACTTGCACATACATAGCTTAATCATAGATTCATGGGCGTTAAGTAAGTCGATTTAAATATGAATAAATTTGTCGGCTGTGTTATAGTTTAGGGCAATAACTCGAAATTTCAGTCATACAGACTTAGAAAACCGACGTTTAGATATTCACTTATACCTGTTGAAGATATAAATATAAACCGAACCAAATTGTCGATTTTATAAGGATAATTCTATATGAGATTTCGAGTTATTATTAACATCTGGTGTTAATAATATTTAAATTTTAAATGGCATGGACATAAATCAGTTTTATTATAATTTAATTGTATTATTATTTAATTATTTAACATAAATTGCATTTAATTTTATTAAAGTGATTTTAATTAAATAAATTTTATTGCTTTCTGGACAAGTTTTAATTTTATGAACTTTTAATTCAAAACACAATATGGTGTTACAATTATTTATTAAAACACTTTAGAAATTAAACATCGCAGCAACGAGTTTTTAGTTTGTGATATAAATATAGTTCGTTATTTATTAAACGTGTTTTGTTCGGAATAAAAACATTCTACTTTCCTTGTAAGTTGCTGGAGTGAGTTTAAATTTTAATTACATTTTACTCTTAACTTGAACAATTTTCTCAATGGCGGAAAATAAAATAACTGTAACTCGTCCCGTGCAATAAAAACACTTCTATATCCATCGCACATGCAGAGGAAAAAGTTGCTATATAAAGTATATGTGGTCTTGTGGTATGTGGTTTTGTCGACTAGACATGAACATGTAAACCTGCTCTAAAAATTCACTCAAACAAAGAACATGAAAAATTACTTTGTACATGTTGTTACATGCTTAAGAAAAAGAAGATACTAAACACTATTAGAGAGAAAATAGGTCGATTTAAGGTGGTTCTATCATTATAAGCATTTATGACAGTTTTTAAAGAAAAATAAAATGTTATTTTTCATGAGTTTTTACTCATTATTTTTAAAAAGGTTCAGTAGCCGTGACCCCGAGATATTTGAAACCAAAATAGAGCGAAAATATGTACATTGGAAATATAGGAATAGTTGCTCACATGGAAGGTTTTTTCGTAGTAACTCACATAGAAAAACGACAGATTTGTACCTAGCGACAGTTCAAGTGACAGTTTATACAAGAGTGTAAAAATAAAACTCCAGTTACCATCTACTTTTATAGTTAATCACTTCGAAAAACGAAAAATATGTGATTTCCACAGAATTGTTGCATTTATTAAAAATATACTTATTTTTACCTCTCGCTAAGAGACGTATTGTATTCATGCTAAAAATCGCATATCCAGATTTTAGTGAATAAGCACGTTTTAAGGTCCCTAGAATCCGATTATAACATTTTTACGATGATGTCCGTATGTGCGTGTGTGTGTGTGTGGATGTATATATGTGTGTGTGTGTGTGTGTGTGTGTGTGTGTGTGTGTGTGTGTGTGTGTGTGGATGTATGTGTGGATGTTGGATTCTCGATATCTCAAATACTATAAGACATTTTTAACTACGGATTCCTCAATCTAACAATAATGGGAAGAGTTGATTAAGTTTTGGTAACAATTGGACAACCGGAAGTAGTAGTTACAGGAAAAAAATCATCTAAATATTATTTATCGAAAATTTATGTAAATACTTATATTAAAGAATGTTAATTTCTTTATTCGATAAATATCAATTCATTATTATATCTTCTATAGATTTAGAGATAAAGAAATGCATATAAAATACTTTGATGTAAAAATTCTCAAATCAAACTATTTCAAGGCAAGAAATTCAAATGTTTGTAATTGACACATAAATGTCAAATGTCAAAAATATTTGTATGCCGCTGTCAAAAATATTTGTACATTATTATGAAGATTATGAAAATAAAAAAAAGTCAACAACGTAAAAGAATATACGTAAAAAAGAATGTAACAGGCATTTGCGAAAAATTGAAGAATATTAAGAAAAAGAAAAGGAAAGTAGAAAAAGTAAATTTCAGGATATTGAATATAAAGAAAATGTATGTATTGTACATAATTTATATTAAAATATCCCATAGATTTTGCAATTATATGTGAGAATTATTTTGTAGTGAGACATGAATATATGTATTTGTATTTAAAAATATTTTTCGTTTTATGCTTACAACCAGGTAAAATATCTGGCGAGAGGTTATGTGCTGGCCACATCAGATTTTTTTTAGTTATTGTTCTGTATTTTTATTAAATACCCGACGTTTCGGCAGCATATATTGCTGCTTTCTTCAGAGAAAATACATAAATAAATAATAGCAAAACATTAGCAACAAGTAACCATGGTAACAAATTACAACATTTTTAATATAGGAATTTGATTTAGTGAAATTCTTCCAGGGCATGCTCTGTAACAGACAATTATCTAGGCTGGTTCAATTTGATCGATCGCTGGTGTTCATTCAATCTTGTATAAATAGTTGTACCAGTCTGGCAAATGTAAACTTCCCCGCAGACACATGGAATCTGAAAAATCCCTGAAGACTGAAGAGGGATGACGTCTATCACTTGTCTCAACATATGTCGAATTTTAACATATAGAAAAAACGAAATCTTCATGTTCTTCTTACGAAAAATTCTACCAATCTTGTCGTGACATTTTTGACATAAGGAAGCAAAGCATGTATTACGTTCTTTTCATTTGCATTGTTAGCTGGACTTTTCTTCTTTTATTTAACTACCTTAAAAAAGAAGATACTAAACACTATTAGAGAGAAGAAATGTTCAAATGTTTAGGTAATACACCTATTTTAAACTTCAGAAAGAAAACGAGTCGGTATAATAAAGGCAATTAGTTTTTTATAGCCCAATTTAAAACAATGTGAACCGGGCTTAATGTTGTGATAAAGTTCGGATTTATGGTTTTATTTAGTTTTTTATTTTAACTATTAGTAGCAGAAAGAACCGTATGTTACATAATTTCTCTTTGAGTGTTCTTGTGTCAGGTAATTTGTGTTGTAAAGCTTTTATTTTTCAGAAATAATGTAGGAAATTTATATTACACTTCAGGTAATACTCTTTTCAATAATCAATATTGGAAAATATTAAATTCAAATGACTCAGTTAAAGAAATGAAGTAATAATATTTTACTACATATAATAAGTATTTAAGTATTAAGGGCAGTAAGTGGTTCTTACAGGATAAGAATTATTTTGAAGATCTAGACGAAGTTAAGATCTCCAATACATCTGATACCGGTAGAAGAGCACTTACTGATGCAATGCTTATTACGTTTTTGCATGATCGACGCACAAAATTAAAAATACAGATTTGAAAATTACTTTAACATTAAAAAATTTCAAATATCATTTTTAAAGTAAGGTTTGATGGATGTTTTTATTTACTACCGCCACACGTCCTGATCGGTAAGTAACCATAATCACTTATCGATCAGTAATTTGTAAATAAAACCTACTACCATGAAAGGGTATCAGTAAACACTTAAAAATACCCGATCGTGAAAAACATGTTTTACTTTATTTTGGAATCATAAACTTGTTTATCCGCCCTCAAAAACGGGCGCAATTTGGCTTTTATTGACCAAGGGCTTATAAAGTTGCCAAGCATCATCTATTCAAACGTCAAAATCGTCGTTTTTAGATAAATGTCAGACAACATAATAAATTCGATAAACCACATTTTTTGAACACCGTTACTCGTAAAAGTATTCGTATCCTTTCTCGTATACGTCTTTTCCCTTTGTGGAACCAACTTGCTCTGGGCAGCGTCAAATTCAATCGATATCTTCCATTTTCATTCGACACTAAATTAAAATTTGTTATAAACAAACAATAGAGCTAGAAACCACAGCAAGAATTGTGGCATACGGATAATTAGTGATACTGAGGCTGTAGAAAGAGAAAGTTAGTTACATAAGTAGACAGACAGTGAGGTGAAAGGTACGACTTCTGTCCGAACAGTTGAATATACAAACGCTGTTGCGTCAGTTGAGTATACAGACGCTGAAATTGGTAGGCGGACAGTTGAACGTGATATAAGTATATAGTGACATAAATATAGTGATATAAATATCGCGTAAACAGTCTACAAGAGTCTGTAACAGACCGGCAGTCTAAAATTGGAACGCGTAGTGAAATAAATAATTAGTAATATCGTGGAAATAGATAGTAATGTTAATTGGTTAAATAAATAAATAGTGTTAGTGTTATCTAGTTAATTATAGTTTTATGATGCTATTCTGTACCTTTCTATAAGCTCTATAGGCTCTGTAAGTAACCAACGTTACAGGATGTAAGCAAATTGCTATTTTGTAACCAAGTTACAGTACTGTAAGCGCTACAGAGTTATAGAAATTTCTATAAATCTTACAGCGCCAAAATCTTGACTGTAAAGTATTTACAGAGCATATTAAAACGTCAAAAATATATTTTAAACGTCAAATATATGTATTTTATATAAAAAAAATAAACAAATATGTATAATAAAAGCAAAAGTTAACAATTTTTATTATATCTATTATTAAATGAAAAACATAGAAGGTAATTATACATCCTACCAATTCTCATAGAAATTTATGTTTAAAAAAATATTTTACCATGAAAATAGAGAAGATTTTTCCAGACTTATCAAAATTCATTCAGATCAGTGTACCAGATAATGAATTACATTACTAATTAAGAAATGTTTTTAAACTCATTGTAAGACTTTAAAGTGATTTTTTTTTAATATCAAGTTGAATAATTTTAAACTGCTATAGTTAAGAATTTGTCATAATTATTGGTTCAAAGCTAAATACAAGGGCAATTTCCGCTAGTCAAGATAATTTGAAAGAAACCCCTACCTACTTGTACGAGTACGAGTACTAATTAATGGTAGAGAACTGTCCACAGTTTCATAGAATAATTGAAACAGTCATTAAATGATGACTTCATAATTAATATTAATAGATCACGAGGAGAATAGATTACAAAAATTAAAACACGAGAGATAAAAAAATTATTAACAATGACTACCATTGATTACAACAATGACAAAAATTAATTTCCTGTAAAAATCAAAACATAACGTATTTTGATTCAATGATTATATATTTCATTTAATCATAAACCTATGTATTACATATGTGTAAATCTGATGTATTTATAGAAATTAATAAAAATGAAAAAATCGTGATGGAATCTCTTGCTTATTCAACTACATAAATATATTATGGAATATGTATCTTTGAACCAACATACCTACCATTTTATAGTGTATTATTTATATAAAAATCGTTTCTATTTCATATTTTTTAGAATGCCCACAAAATTACTGTCAAATATACTGTAGCATATTTGACAGCTAAACAGGAATGAAGTTAGGCATTCTATAAGAATAACTCTGTAGCGAGACTTGTTATAAAGGGAGTTACAGAATAGGTAACTTTACTACTCTGCAGTGGCGTAACTAAGAGTTTGTGGGCCCGCCCGCACAAAGTTTTTGGGGCCCGTTTTTAATTGTAGCGTTTATCATAAAGAACTACATACCACAAGAACTTATGGAAATTGTGACTAGGTTCACTTTCATCTGAGTTGACATGTTGAGAAGCAAAAGACCAAGATTAGGCACCTTTACATCCCATCAAAGTCACTGTATGTTGCGGCATTTACTATGAAAATGTGATTGGCCCGTATTTTTCAGTATGGATCAGTATCATACAGTTTAAATAGTAGCAGTTTTGCGAAAATCATTCTCTTATCGTTATTGAACGTCACGTTTTGGTAATACACATTGGCCGCCAGGTGTCTTCATTTGACAGCCCCAGACTTCTTTTTATGGGGTTATTTTAAAGGAAAACTCTGGATCAGTTTCAGGAAAATATTTGCTAAGAAATCGAAATTCTACCGGCCGAAATGTGATAGAAAATAGAGAGTTTGATTTTGCATATCGGATAAGGGGCCCCTAAGACAATATTATTTTTGGAAATTGACATTTAAAAAAATAAAGGACTAAATAAATTTGTATGTTGCTACAAAAATGGTTAAATTCTAAATTTCGCAGTAGTAACAAAATTATAAATCATGTAAATTGGGGCCTCTCTAGAGCCGGGGGCCCGCCCGCAATGCGGGCCCTGCGGGCCCGTTAGTTACGCCACTGCTACTCTGTAAGCTGTCGTCTTATAGAGCTCTATAGCTTATAGAGTCTATAGAGTTACAGTCTTACAGAGCAGTTACAGAATAGCACCATTAGTCTTAATTAGTTTTTAATAATTGTTCAATATTAGTAATCGTCATTATTTAATACCTTTTTAATATTTAGATATAGTTTAATAAACCTTTATTTTAATTAATAATAATGGTTTAATATTTACGCTTCACCCAAATAAATGAAAACGTTACAGTAATATACCATGCATCTATAGTTATCGCATTCCAAAGTACATCTTAGTTTTTGTTGATATAAAAAAGACAATAATTGAATACTTCACTTAATATTGCGATGGAAGAGTGCTTATGAAAGCACTTTTAGTAAGATTGATATGAAACCGAAATTAATGTTCAACCACGTCATTAAACTGTGCCATGCGCGGTTACGGTCACATAATTCCCAATACGAGAATTTAATGATTATCCTGAAACAGGGAAGAAGCTTGAACCTTGAAGAGCGTAATTTAGCAGCCGAGTGATACAACTGTAAATACCAAGTGACACAAAACCATGGCATCGTCAAGCGAAGCGTCCCTCGGGCAGCGGCTACTAGCATTGGCCGCTCGACCGCTTGGTAGGTTCGTTTTTGCAACCGCACGTCATTTATCCTTTTTGTTATTTTTGTTTTACTTTTGGCCTCGCGTTACTGCGCTGGCAATCACACACAACTCGCGCTTCTTTCAGGACTTTTTATTCATTAATTAGTTTTTAATTTTTACGATAAAATAATGTTTCTCTTTCGGCGTAAGAAATGAACGGGGTAATTTGTATGTAGATATACGTATTTCTCCATGAAAATTACATACTACGTGACACAAGCTTTGTGTTAATAAATTGGCGTATATTTAACTTCTTCAGAAGTCGCAGCTTTGGACTTTAATCTTCTTTAAAAAGTATTATTCGCTGTACGTTGTACAAGTACAATGCCAATGTTATCTGACTCATACAAAATATCGGAGATAATCATTTCTTTTTCATACAACAATCTTTCAAAGAATTTACTAGTAATTTTATTTACTGAGTGTAATAACTCGGTGTGAAATAAATAAGTTGAATTACTGTGTCACATTTTTAATAAGCTATTTAATGTGAAAGATACATATACAAGAAAAAGAACCCAGACATGAATAATACGCCGTGATGATATATTTATTTTTGAAATAAGAGTGTAAAGTTAATATAGAAATTTCAAATAGCTTCTTGCTAGTATGCGAAATTTTTGGTGTACCCATTGTCTCTGGTATTCACCGTGTTGTAAATATAAAAATCTGATGTGGCCAGCACATTACTTTCCGTCAGTTCTATGTATTTTGTATAAATGTCATACAGAAAGTTCCTTGCAAAAGATTCTATTTCTTGAACATTACCTTAAGGCAGTTGTATGTATTTTCTACAAATTCCATACAGAAAGCAAAAGATCCTATATTTCCAGTAAAATTATAACACAAACATACTGTGAACTGCACTTGACACTGACACCTTTCAATCAGAATTTTCTTAATACATCAGCTGTTTCCAGAGTTATAGCATTGCTAGCTAACTCTATATCCATTTAATATGAAATATAAAAAGCATTCAAATCGCATAGAGAATAAAATATTCTTTAATGTTTATAATAACATCAAATGTGAAAAAATGATATTAACATCGTTTTTTCAAGAAAAACTGTTAAAATCTTCAAATGAGTTTACTTCCGGTTGACCAATTCTAACCAAAATCTAATCAGCTCTTCACATGGATGTAACGAAGAGGAATACGAAAAAATTATAATTTTTTTAATTGTAGTATGGAAGTTATCGTAGACGAAAATTTTGTTACACACACATACACACACACACACACACACACACACACACACACACACACACACATACACACACACAAACGCACACACACACACACACACACACACACACACACACACACACACACACACACACACACACACACACAACACACAATCAAACAAACACACACACACACACACACACACACACACACACACACACACACACACACACAAGCACAAGCACGCACGCACACATACACAGACAACATCGTAAAAATAGTAAAATCGTGTTCTAGGGACCCTAAAACGTGCTTATTTATCAAAAACTCACCACCGAATTTTTTGACCAAGGACAATACCTTCCTTACCTAAAGGTGACGGAAGGTAAAAAACAATTAATTTAGCTGGCAATGGAAAACAAATTAATAGGAGTCCTAGTTCTTCTTTCTTCGTTTCACAAAAATTGTAGAGGCAGATATTCTTACAATTCCAGAACGAATGAACTTAGATGCTTGTGGCCATTGTAGATACACTGGCTTGCAAAAAAATCGCGTACACCTTAAAAATCAAGTAACCGAGCTTTTGTAATTTTTGAGCTCTGTAAATATTGCAAAAACTGACAATGTTGCCACTGTCATCACTATTAGATCTATTATGGAGCTAGTTCTTAATTGTGTTTAATTTACCTACTATTAAATTACAAATATATTCCAGAAAAATGAAAGAACAATCAAGTATGTTTTTGAATTTCTGTTAATTTTGACATCTTAATTGACAATAGTGACATTGCCAAGTTAAAAATCAAGATCGACTCAATACGACAAAAAATAGGTGTTCACGATTTTTTTGCAAGCCAGTGCACTTTGCCTTATAGACACGATTTTAGATCTACAATATCAGTTATCAGTTACAAAATTGGGGCGAACTTAAAATCTACTTTTGGGTGTAAAAATGTCCTGGATTCCACAGGTTATCAAAAATAAACCAAATTATTTATTTTTTAAAATTTGGAAATAAATAATATGTACGGTAAAATTTTTGAAAGATGTCAAAATTACGTCAACTGATAAGTTTATTAGCAAATGTAAAACCAAATATGTGAAAAATAAGATACTGACACATTGTCATTGTCAATGACACTGACAGAAAATAATATTATTCGTGAAACAATGTGAATTTTCGAAAGACAAGCGTTATATGTCCATCCTTATCGCACACGCTTGTTGTGAGAGAGATAAATATATGCCAATTTGTTAATGCGTTCATGACACAGATGTCCTTGAAAGGACATCTTTAAAAAAATTTACTGTACCGTACCAGTCCAACTGTCTAATTTCTAATAAAGAGTAAAATTTGAAACAATACAGATTTATTATTTTTATTTGAAATCTTCACTAAAGTGCACAAAAATCGTCTTTAAAAGTTTAGATATTGGCACAAAAATCATAATACAAATGCAGTGTTGCCATTGCTACCAACCTTTTGATAATGATTGTACATATAAGATAATTTGGACAGATATTCGATGTACAATAGTAAATTTGTACGTAGAATGAAAAAAATATGTACAAGAAGAACGAACTAAATAATTTAGACAAAGAATTTTGAGATAAAATACATAATAACTTCAATGTCCGAGATTAGCAACATTGCCAGATTGACAGATTTGTAAACATAACCTATAAAAATAAATATTCCTTTCATTTTCACAATTTTTCGATTTCAAATAAAATCTAATATGCACCACGGCAGTGAAGTTTCTTTTTATCACTGATATGCTTTATTTCCCTTGGCCCTACAGGCCTCGACAAATTCCACATTCGTGATAAAAAGTAGATCTTCAGTGCCTTGATACATAAATAGGTAACTACTTATATTTTCAATTTATATTTTGTTTAGTACGTTCTCGAACGATTAATTATTTTTTAACTGGACTTGTATTTTTAATATTTATAAATTTTTTTAAATGGTTTTTACGATGACAAAGGACTTAAATTCCTGTTTTATGTAAATATTAAAAATGGTCACGTTTATTTCCAAACATTTTTCGATAAAAAATAATTCAAATTGAATTACATAGTATTATAAAAGCAAAGCTTATAATCTTTATTTTTCAGTTTGACTTTTAATATCTTTACATGAGGATATGCATTTAACCAATTGAAACATTATTTATATCGTCCACCACCGTACGAATATAGAATCACAACGATCTCTTGTTTCAGTTTGACAATGGAATTCCTACATGTTGTTTGTGTTATTGGACTAGCATTTAAATTGGGTCCACATTTTCAAAAAATATCTGTATATTTTTCAATACAACCGACGATATCTGAAAACAACTATAAAAATCAACAAAGCCAGCTTTAGGTTTAGGATAAACTCACGTTTGCGAAAAAATACCGGGCAAAATTGATTCAACTTTATCTCTCCAATAAAAATATAACCAGAAAATAAAATATTGAATATTCGGCTGCAGGTTCCTCGTGGTGATATTAAACATAAAAAATTCCCCTGCGAAGTGCCTACAAAGCAGCAGCATATATTTTTCCTTCAGTTTATTGTCACGTCATAAAATGAAAGGATACACTACTATCGTACATCAACCGACGCTTTTGTTGCTAACTTGAGCGCCGAGGTGCCGATTTTCATTCACTTTCATTGTAACTTTTGCATCGTTTACATTTTACAAGTATATCTAACGGAAACTGTTACCTATATTGAATACTTCTTATCCGTTACTTTCTTAAAAATTTATACGTATATTCAATCACCATTTCCTATATGTAACGTTAATTTATTTAGAATGTACTGTTACCTTTAGGTTTGTATACTTTGCAGTTTAATTGTTTCAATAAAAGTCATTTAAGTATTACGGGCAGTAATAACAGTTGAGGATGATTTGGATATCTAGATCTCCAATACATCCGATACCGTTAGAAGAACTTACTGACCGCAATGCTTATTAGGGTTTTTGCACGATCGAAGCACAAAATTTTAAAAAATTATTTTTAGGGTAAACTTTTGATCGTTGTTTTTATTTATTTACTCGCCTCCTGATCGGATTAAAAAAAAATCTGATGTGGCCAGCACATTACCTTCCGTCAGTTATATGAGGCATTTACGAAAATTCTACCTGTGAACTGTTACCAGTAAACAGCTGTTTATCAGGTTATAGCTACCGGAATCGATATTTTAAGAACGCAAGTGGTAAACAGGGTAGATCCATAACCTATAAAAAATTGAAAATTTGAAACAGGTTAGAAATTTGATGTAGTTAACAAACTGAGCAGAGTCATACTTTGAACACATTTCCACTTTTAACGCGTGCACTTCGCTTTGCATCACTACCTTTTTACCTTCCGTCACCTTTAGGTAAGGAAGGTATTGTCTTTGGTCAAAAAATTCGGTTGTGAGTTTTTGATGAATAAGCACGTTTTAGGGTCCCTAGAATACGATTTTACTATTTTGACGATGATGTCTGTATGTGTGTGTGTGTGTGTGTGTATGTATGTGTGTCTGTGTGTGTGTGTGTGTGTGTGTGTGTGTGTGTGTATGTGTGTGTGTGTAACAAAATTTTCGTCTGCGATAACTCTAATACTACAATTCTAAAAATTATGATTCTTTCGTATTTCTCTTCGTTACATCCATGTGAAGAGCTGATTAGATTTTGGTTAGAATTGGACAACCGGAAGTACCCTCATTTGAAGATTTTAGCAGTTTTTCTTGAAAAAACTATGTTAAATATCATTTTTTCACATTGAATGTTATTATAAATATTAAAGAATATTTTATTTTCTATACGAATTAACTGCATTTTATACTTAATATTAAATGGATATAGAGTTAATAAATTATAAAGAAATTAAATTTCATAAAGTAGCCATAGCTATGGAAACAGCTACTATATTAAAAAAAAATTGATTGAAAGATGTCAGTGTCAAGTGAAATTGACATAGTGTGTTTGTCTTATAATTTTACTGGATATATAGGATCTTTTGCTATAAATTGTGTGGAATTTGCATAAAATATATGCAACTGCCGGAAGGTAAAGTACAAGAAATATAATCTTTAGCAATAAGGAACTTTCTGTATGAAATTTGTACAAAATACTTAGAACTGACGGAAGGTAATGTGCTGGCCACATCAGATTTTTTGAGATTAGATTCTTCATGAATCCGGTAGATGGATCTGGTAGATATTGTACAATTTTCGAACACGGTAACTTTTTACCAGTCGTGTTGTCGGTAGAATTGTCGTAAATGCCTATGTATTTTCTATAAAACCATACAGAAAGTTCCTTGTAAAAAATTCTAAATTTCTTATACGTACATTACCTTTCGACAGTTGTATGTACTTTATAAAAATTCTATACAGAAAGTTTCGAGCAAAAGATCCTAAATTTCGAGTAAAATTATAATATAACACAAATATACTACGAATATGTCAATTGACACTGACATCTTTCAATCAGAATTTTCATAATATAGTAGCTGTTTTCATAGCTATGTCTACTTTATAAAATTTAATTTCTTTATAATTTTTTAACTCTATATCCATTTAATATTAAGTATAAAATGCAGTCAAATCGTATAGAGAATACAATGTTCTTTAATATTTATAATAACATTAAATGTAAAAAAATTATATTTAACATCGTTTTTTCAAGAAAAACTGTTAAAATCTTCAAATAAGGGTACTTCCGGTTGACCAATTATAACCAAAATCTAATCAGCTCTTCATATGGATGCAACGAAGAGGAATACGAAAGAATTATAATTTTTGGAATTGTAGTAGAGTTATCGCAGACGAAAATTTTGTTACACACACACACACACGGACACACACACGGACACACATACATACACACACACACACACACACACACACACACACACACACACACACACACACACACACACACACACACACACACACACACACACACACACACACACACACACACACACACACACACACACACACACACACACACACACACACACACACACACACACACATACAGACATCATCGTAAAAATAGTAAAATCGTATTCTAGGGACCTTAAAACGTGCTTATTCATTAAAAACTCACCACCGAATTTTTTGACCAAAGACAATACCTTCCTTACCTAAAGGTGACGGAAGGTAAAAACGATCATGCAAAAAGTATTACAATTTCCTGTAATTGTTTCGGTCTTTTATCCTTGGATCAATGTGTAAAAAAAAGATATTAACAGTTTTTCTTGAAAAAACGAAATTAAATATCATTTTTCACATTTAATGTTATTATAAATATTAAAGAATATTTTATTCTCTATACGATTTGAATGCATTTTATACTTCATATTAAATGAATATAGAGTTAAAAAATAAAAAGTAATTAAATATCATATATTAGCCACCTATGCTATAACTCTGGAAACACCTGCTATATTAGGAAAATTCTGATTGAAAGGTGTCAGTGTCAAGTGCAATTGACAGAATGTTTGTGTTATAATTTTACTGGAAATATAGGATCTTTTGCTAGAAACTTTATGTATGGTATTTTGTTTTTAAATGATGAAAAAATAAATAACGTTTGCAATATTTCACTTACTTCTCTTACTGTTCCAATAATCCACAAGAGTGTAGGATACAGGAAATTCTACTTTATTTTCTCAATAAAGTCTGGTACCAGTTTTATTACTAGTTCTTCACTCATGTCTTTGTTTCTGCTTTTATCTAAAATTGTGAGTTACTTAATCCAGACGCCTATTTACTTTTCTGTGTAAGACTGTAATTTAATTTAACTTATTCCTTTTTCTTGTGTCTTACTAGTCCTCTATAAGTTTTTCCAGGCTTTTCTGACTTGCATAATCTTTACCGCTTCTTGCTTCTGCTTTTCTGATATTTTTACCTCCCGTCATACCGTAGGTAATGGAGGTAATAAAACCGATCCAAAAATTCGATGGTGAGTTTTCTGTGAATAAGCACGTGTGTGTGTGTGTGTGTGTGTGTGTGTGTGTGTGTGTGTGTGTGTGTGTGTGTGTGACGATTTTTTTCCTCCACGATAACTCTTATTACAAACTTCCAAATATTTCTATTTTCCGTATTTAAACTTTCTGAAATCATGTAAAGAGTTGATTAGATTTTGGGTAAAATTGGATGACCGAAAGTGATACTTTACATGAAGCCCATAACAGTTTTTAATGAAAAACTATATTAAGATATAATCGAAAACTTTTAAATTTTAATATTTAACACTTTTATATCAAGAGTAACAACATATTAGATTTTGGCTAAAATTAATAACCAGAAGTGATACTTTACTTGAAGCTCTGAACAGATATTCGCGACAAATATATTATGGTATACTCCAAAACTTGTCAAATTTAGTATTTAAGATTTTTATATTAATGAGAACGAGATACTACATGTTTTCTAAAATTGATAAACCGGAAGTACTACTTTACAGGAAGCTATAAACAGTTTTTTCGGAAAAATATATTAAAACATGATTCAAAACTTCTCAAATTTGGTATTTAAAACTCGTGTATAATTTGGAACAACATAAATTTTGACTATATCTATATGATAAACCGGAAGTGGTACTTAATTTGGAGCTCTTAACAGATTTTCGAGGAAAAACATAATTAAATATAATCTAAAATTTGGTATTACAGACTTTTCTATTTATTGGAACAACAAATTAGATTTTGTTTACAAACGATCAACCGGAAGCGATACTTTAGTTAAAACATCATTGCTATTTTAAACATGGAATTGACGGGAGGTCATATGTTGGCTACATCAGATTTTTTCGCATGTTTTTATTAAACTACCTCTTCTCTTATTCCTTACAGGTTTAGCTTCATGTATTCGTTTTGTTTTTCTGTTTTCGTCTATCCTTTACAAGTGATCCCTCCTATTTAGTTGTCCTTCTTCAATGATTTCTTTCATTGGTCTTGCTTTCAGATTCTTATAGTATGTTTCGGTTCTGATTTGATCGTATTTTAACACCTTTGCGATAAGACAAAATAGTTGTCAAAAATTTCAAAAATCTGTGTCAACTTTTTTCTTCTCAGGTCTCTGCATTAATTAACTTTATTTCGTTATAAACTACAAGGAATTACTTTAAATTTAAAACTTTCCAGAGAGCAATGAGCTATTTTTCTCCAGTTTATTGTCACGTCATAAAATGAAAACTTCTACTTCTTTCGTAATCAACTGTTGTTTCTAAGTTTAGTCTCTCGTTGAATATATATCCGGCGACTCTCCATTCTTCATTTACTATCTAAATAATCTTTTTATCATTTTCCTTCTGTGTGAGAAGCAGGAGTTAGCTATTATTGAAATGGGGCGTTGTATACCGCTTGGTTTAGTCGCCGACGCATGTTGGTCTATTTTAGTCAGTTCGTTTCAGTCTGCCGGTATGTGAGCGCTTTCAAACTTTAAACTGAAAGTGAAAAACCTCGTGAAATTAAATCATAGTGTCCATAATCGCGTTATCGCCAACAAAACAACCTACGAACGCCCCACGAACGAACCATCATCGAATAATATATTCTAATCGACTGCTTGATTCTCTCTGGGGATTTAATTAATGTAAGTTGGTAGTAAATCTCAAATACACTCACTCAGAAATAAATTTTCATTTTGATATAACACTTGTGTTTTGTGGAATGTGTTGTCATGAACTAACCATGTTGTGTTGAAAGTGTTTTACCATCTGCATGCCGTTTCATTTGACGCGGGGTGAAAGCATTTCCCTCACGCTGAAATGTATATGAAATTTAATTTTGTTATTTAATTTCATGTTAACGTTTACACAATAACCCTTAATATTTCATTTTCGTTATTATTCTGCAAACAATTAGTGAACTTCAAACCTTTTTGGAAGGTTTGAAACAATGCCAAATTCTTTTTTTCTTTTCTTCCTGTAATTAATTATTATGAACTGTCACATGTTGCTCTAAATGTTATCATATTGTATAAACGATATATGTACAAAATATTATGTATAATAATCATATCGTATTATCTTAAATTGCACTATTAGTTCCATAATCATGTACAGGTTGTATTGGCTTTTATTTTAACCACAATAAGAGCACCATTCTATTAACATTAAGTGCAGTAACTGTATGTTATCAGAAATATTAGTTATAAAGTTCATACTGATTTGTTATAGCCAAGAAACTAAAAACGTGTTAAAGACACGGTAAATTATTATTTTTACTTCCCGCTACTCTTGGTAGAAATCACATATCGATATTTTGGTAAATGATCACGTTTTAAAGTCCCTAGAATCAAATTTTAACATTTTCACGATGATGTATATGTGTATGTGTCAGGGACGTGCTGGCCAACATGCTGGCCCACCCAAAAAATTTAAAGATATTTTGTTTATTTTATAAAAGAGATAATAATTTTAGAACGTACGTGTAATACAATTTGTGTGGGTGTAAAACGTACATATTGCAGAATATACATTTTAGATTGTATGTGAGCCTACTGCCAAAAATAAGAAGGGTAATATATCTGTCCGTGGAAAAAAATTGAAGTAACTATTTTTTAATATTTGTTTATTTTGTTTTACCGTTTCTATGGTGCTATCTATATTATGGTGATATGTAATTTATTTTTATTGTAATACTGTTCTTAAGATATAAGTTTGGCCCCCCTCAGATGGTATGTGTATGTGTGTGTGGATCCTCCGCTCTAACTCAAATACTATCATTCAGAAAATTTTGAATCCTTGTATTTCTACCTTATTCTAATATAGGAAGAAGCCATTAGATTTTTATGTAAATCAGATAACCGGAAATGGCAGTTTACTTTCTACAGGTTTGCATTAATACTTTTTCTGTATATTTTATGGATAAATTTATAAATAAATAAATATATCATCACGGCTTATTACCCATTGCTGGGTATGCCAATCTGCTTTGTACACAGAAATCAGTAATGATAAAATATTTGCAGCAAGCGGGCGCTTACCAGGCGTCACCTATCGGGCACTCAGTGCAGGCGTGGAGAGTGCACCACAGGAGTCAATATTGTGTCATTTTAAAGTTTGAAATATTTGGCATCGGTCGGGATAGAACCCGGTTCCCCAGATTCGCGACCTGACAATTATAAATTTATAAAATAATTTAAATCCCGGAGCCTAAGCATTAAACAAAACTCCTTGGATGCATATTGCATAGTTCAGATCTCAAATGTATGTAACTGTCAGATAACTGTCACTGTCAAAATACTAATCATTTCAAATTAATAATGGTAACGTTTTAAAAAGAAAATAGTAAATTGAACAATAGTTATATGGAAAAGAACTAAAGACTTATAGTTTCTGGCATGAGTAAATATGTAAGTACCTATGTAATTAATAAAAATTAAATGGCGGGAGGTATTGTGTTGGCCACATCAGATTATTTCTTTGTAAAACTCAAATCCACGATATTTCAGCTAATAAGCGAATTGTAATCTAGAATTTTTGTAATTACGGAAAAATATTATTTTAAGAATAAATCATTAGAGCTATGTGTACATTAACTTAAAATATGAATGTGCAAAAAAGGCTAATTAACAAGTATTTTTAAAACTAGGTACGTTTAAATATGTTTGTAAATCCAACATAAAAATTCAAAATATACACAATGCATAAACATGATTTTAACATTACAGATAATTTTCATACACATTTTTAGTAACGGTAGAATTCCTGACTAAAGTGTACATTTGGGTGCTCGTTAAAAAATAGTTACATGTATAGATATTAAGGCTGTAATAGTAATTTACGTTATAAATCCGCTAAATGAGTTTTTACGGTACGGACGAAGCGACGAAGGAGCCGAGTCAGGAATTTCGGAATGAGTACCGTGAAAATCATTTAAGGGACGTATGACGTACAACATTATATATCATTCAAAAAATTATGGTCGACTGTGTTGGGGATGGAATAAATAAAGTTTCGGACTGGCAGTCAATATTACAATTTATTCACGCCGACGTTTCGACTATACAATAGTCTTCTTCAGGGCTAGAATGGTCGAGTTGAAGGAAAAAATACACGTGTGGATAAGCGTAGATACAATCAAGTCGGACATTTAAAAAAATAAATAAATAAATAGTCAAAAAACACAGATCACAGAGTGAAAATCGTCAAATAATAAAAAATTGTCCAAGATGACTACAATAAACTAAGCTGAATATAAGAAAAAATATTTTAAAATGGTAACTGTACATGTGTGTTTTACACCAATCTAAGGACTAATTTTGAAAATTAGTCCTTAGATTGGTGTAAAACACACATGTACAGTTACCATTTTAAATATTTTTTCTTATATTCAGCTTAGTTTATTGTAGTCATCTTGGACAATTTTTTATTATTTGACGATTTTCACTCTGTGATCTGTGTTTTTTGACTATTTATTTATTTATTTTTTTAAATGTCCGACTTGATTGAATCTACGCTTATCCACACGTGTATTTTTTCCTTCAACTCGACCATTCTAGCCCTGAAGAAGACTATTGTATAGTCGAAACGTCGGCGTGAATAAATTGTAATATTGACTGCCAGTCCGAAACTTTATTTATTCCATTATATATCATACCTGTATCGCATTTTTGGACGAAATTTTACAATTATTCCTCCTTTCTTTCGTTTTTAAAAAATCACGTCGCTTGGTCTTAATAAAAATAAAACCGTAATGACAGCAACCAATTTTGTTTTCTTTTTGCCATTTCTAATATTTTTCTAAATTGAGTAAGAAAAACGATAGTTTCAATCAAATCCTCTTAAAATCTTCGGAAACAAACGGAAAATTGATCTTGAGAAAATCTGCTAAAAGATATAGGAACGAATATTGGCTTTTTGTAGTATGGGGAAAAGTAAATAATCTAACAGAAGATGTATTTTTGGCATATATTTATGTTAGATCTGGTGAGTTAGTGTTTATTGTATTGCAGTTTTTCTCTTTATAGAATTTTTATAATTTTCTAGTCGAATAAAATTACTAGTTCTTCATTATGATCAAAATACTCCGTGGATCTATGCTCCTGATGAACAAAATGTAGATAATTCTCATATTTATTTGGAAATAAATTGTTTCATTGGATATTAATGTTATTACAAATAAAATATTCTATGTCATTTTAAATTTCATTATAAATTATATGTGTTTGACAGTTCAATAATAAGTAGGTTGCTTAGTAACAATACAGTATTGTAAAGAATATTAGTACTGTAAAACCTCATTTACCGGACTGAAATCACTCTTATAAACAATGGAAATGCGACCCAATATGAAATAAAATATTCTTTTTTGGCTGAACCTTAAGTTTACTGCTGATACGAAAGCCGGGGCCACCAAATCATCTGACGCTAAAAAAAACTTTTTAACTAGAATTGCATACAACATTTTCAAGCGACATCAAAAAAAAATTATTTAAAAAATATTTTGTATCTTATTCATTCGTGTAGCTTGCGCTATCTGATTTGGTTTTTGATTTGATATATTTTCTCTTTTTGGTGTATGAACTTGGGGATAAACGGAACTCGTATTTCTGTCTGATGCTAATAGGAAAATGCACATGCAACTATTTAACTAGAAACAGGCCGTCCTTGAGTAAACAAAAATATACTTCCGTTTCTACTAAAATACCATCTAGTCTAAAAATAATAAGATTCCCGAGAAGCATGGAAATGAAAAACATGATGGAAAGGATTTGCGCTTGACTTTGTAACTTTAAAGCATCTAACAACATATGACATATGTATATTATCACTTTTGTATTGTCATTAGGTACTGAACATGATAGTTTTTATTTTTCGATAATGACGCCTTGAGAAATAAAGGGTAATACATGGTCCGAACCGAGGAAACACAAGGGTTACACATAAAGTATTTGGTTTTAAAAAAAATGATGTAATAATGTTTTTAATTTGTTTCGATGTAAATAATTTATTTTTTGTGCAACCGGACGCGAAATTAGTATTTCGCAGCCGCAATACAAGCCGCGAAATTAAATTTCGTGACCGTTGTCATGCTAGCGACCGCGAAATTAGGTAAACAATCACTTTGACACTTGAGAATTGCATGGTTTTGTTTATCAAATGTTAATCTTATAGCCACCTTGAAAGCTAACTTTCTATATACAATGAAATTGTTTAAAATTAATAAAATTTGAAATTACATATTTTCTACGGTTGCACAAAAAATATTTTGTACACCTTGTCCGCGAAATCCTTTAGCGCCCTCGAGATTGTCTTGCCTCGGCCGCAAGCGAACTCGGCGACAATTTTTCTCTCTGTACGCTAAAGAGTGATTTCGCGGCATTGATATACAAATAACTATTAAAACCAAATACCTTTTGTGTAACGTTTAATTGAAAACCATACGATTCCTCTGTCGAACTCTATATAAACAAAAATAAAGAACTCTATATAGAATAAATGAAGAATAAATTAAGGGGTGCTGTATAAAAATGAGATGTATTTGAAACGATACCTGAGGTTCAGATTTATTTAAACAATAGTTATTTGTATCAAGGCCGCGAAATCACTCTTTAGCGTACCGAGAGAAAAATTGTCGCCAAAGCGGCTTGCGCGAAATTTAATTTTGCGGCTTGTATTGCGGCTGCAAAATGCTTATTTCGCGTTGCACAAAAAATATTATACAAGCGAGTCTTATTAGAGGACTTATTGATATTACAGCTTGACCGGCCAGCTGTGGGGATGAGTAGTGCGCTGAGAGAGAAGACACTAGAAAGAGACAGGGCTGCTGGCAATGGAGTGAAGTCCCTACCACAATTTGAAGGCAAGGCTACTGCGCATCCAAGCTGGTCGGTCACAGCTCGTTGGTCAAGCTTTAAGAAAATTTATTGTTTCACTTAGGCTTTGCCCACTGTTTTCTTAGGCTGCGTCCGATGTCGCATTTTGGCATTTATTATTTAATATTTTAGTCTGCTTCACAAAAAGACAACTTTGTGCTGCGCACTAACGACATCTGTTGACTTCCATTCCACAACAAATGTTAATATTTTATTTCATAAAATAGAAACCAAGATTTTTTTTCACAATAAATTTGACATTTTGTACAAATTGTAGCAACGTAAGAAATTTGTTTCAGTACTACGCATCATCGTTAAGGCGGAGTTTGTTCTAATTCACAAGTTGATTTCTGAATCAAGGAATCATGTTCAACAGATTCACAGTTTTGTTTTGGTTTTTGACACTAAAAGTAACTGTCATGTAATTTTATTCGTGGTAATTGTACTTTCCGTTAGAAAAGGTACAAATATGTAGGTTTTTAGTTTATATAAATAAATATATTTTATAAGTTTCCTATAATAATTTTATAGTTTTGATATAGGTAGAAATTACACTGATTCCAATAAAGGAGTGTTTTAAAATATAGTAAAAATAAAAGATAAATAAAGTATATTTGAAAAAAATAAAACTAATGCGGTTTTAAATAAAGATAAAGAAGACCCATGAAGCAAAGTTACAAATGAGTACAACAGCCAAAATCCTGCATACATACATACATACATACATAAAATCACGCATTTCCCACTTAGTGGGTTAGCACAAAGCCGAAAGAACAACAATAATATCATCCAAAAAAAAAAACAGTCTCTCTTTCAACAACATGCGTACTAACCTGACATCATAGGTACAACATATATTCATCACTCTTAACATATTAAAGTGACCGATTTTCGGTAGCTAAATACAGCAACCGGACCACAATAATAGTTACGAAACAATCATCCTTCGCCACACATTCCTGTCTAAGCACACTTCTTTCGCCTCGGCCACATTCATAATCGCATTCATACACGCTCTTATTCTCTTTCCACTCGGAAACTTTATCTCTTTTAGTACCTTATCAATCACATCCATCCACTTACACACTGGACGGCCACGCAATCGAACACCCTCAATTTCACCAAGATATACACGCTTTACAAGCCGTTCACTCTTGACTCTCTCCACATGACCAAACCATCTCAACTGGCTCATTCCTACTCTCTTAACAACATTCTTCCTAACCATACATTCTTCATACACCAAATTATTCCTCACGCGATCCCGTCTTACATATCCACATACTCTACGTAAATACCTCATTTCCACGGCAGTCGCTCTCTTTTTATGCTTTCCCGTCCATGCCCAACATTCGCTTCCATACATCAAAGCAGGCACTAGCACTTCATTATACACACTTAAACGAGCTTCTCTAGATACGTTTACGTTTCGAGCAAACGTACCCAGAGCACCCATTACCTTACATCCCGCACTCACTCTCCTTTCAATTTCTCTATCAATTCGACCATCCCTTGACATCATACTACCCAAATATACAAACTCATTCACTTGCTCCAGTTTCACTCCATCCACCAACACATTGCACATAGTCACCAATTTACATGGCTATATAGGTAAAAATTAGGTTTCAAAGATGTGATCAGTGCTTGATTCATGGAATATGACGAATCAATTGATCATTAATTTTGATTTGTAGATTAGCTTGATTTTTCATGGTAAATTGGATTGATTCAGGATCAGCGTTGATCTGTGGATCAACTCATGATTAAGGTATGAAGAATTCGGCCGTTAAAGTAATAGATTTAGAAATTAGAGTAACAATAAACAGCTTTACATGTTACTCATTGTTGTCTCAACTTCTATGTTTTGTTATTTATGTCATTTTTTCACTGAGTTCTTCAATTATAACACATAGATTTACAAACATTCAACAATTTTATCACCAAATTAATTAATTTTTTAAAAAAATAAATGATCCCATACTGCGAATAAGTAATGTAACCCTTAGACTTCAATTAGATTCGAACTGAGGTCGTGATAACCCTAACCTATTATCGTAGAGTGCTCTCTCACATACCCAAACGCAAAAACCTATTGGCAGAGATTCGGATTTGAGTACGAAACAGCATGAGCCCCTCGGCTTACTTGAAATCCTTTTCACTTAATAAAAAATCCAGCTGAATGGAGCCGTACAGTACAAACATACCCGGTCTTCCCCTGTGTCCTTCACATGTGAGGTCGAAAGCTCCTCTAATTACTCCTGGCGACAAAGGCCAGGCGATGGGTCTTTTGTTTTCAGTTCAGACGCCCTCTGCGATGTTCTTTCACCACACTCAGACCGTTCATATTTAAAAAATTCTAGTACGTACATCATTCCCTAGTAAAAAATTTAATTTACGAGCATGCAGTGTCCGAAGCAGATCTCGTGTATTTATGCCGGCGAAATATTCCGTATCGCAGATCCTGACATTATTTTTTATTGGTAAAAAATTCGCGGAAGTTGGGTTTGATATTTCTCAGTATACTTAACATAGACATGAAGAACAACGAGATAACTTATTCCGCTGTCACTGGTAGGCAAAAAATTAAATATTAAAGGATTTAAAAATAAAAATTTCGTAATTATTGGTACTTAATTTTTTTATATAGAATTACCAGATATGTTTTATTTACTGTACAATAGGCAGTCAAAGGCTAATATAATTTATAATTTAAAAATGACACCTAACCTTAAAATTAATTGAAAAAAAACAATATCTACGTACGTATTTCGAAAACAATATTCATTGATAATATTTTTAAACATTTAATGTTAGTATTATGGTACTTATAACTTATACAACCTAATAAACGAAAAATTATAAACTGAAAAATGAAATGTAGGTATCTTGATTATTCATTATTATTAAATTTTCAGCTCGATTTTTCTCAGAATTTTTGTTATGCAACCTTATGATTTATGTGCATGATCACAAAGGGAAGAAAAATCACTATCGGATTCCGCTACTAAATGTCTATATTGCCATTTAATTTTTTTTGTGATGACGTTATAACTTAAAAACAAGTAAAAGTCGAAAGGTGTATCGCACATATTAATATGTGTATTTTAAAAACTAAAATCGACGTGTTTTAGCGTTTTTAAAAAAACCCGTTGAGTGCGCTGTTTTTTATCTTCGGTCACCTTTAGGTAAGAAGGTATTATCTTCGGTCAAAAGAGTCCCTAGAATACGATTTTACTATTTTTACGATAATGTCGTATGTGTGTGTGTGTGTATGTGTGTGTGTGTGTGTGTGTGTGTGTGTATGTATGTGTGCATGTGTGTATGTGTGTGTATGTGTATGTGTGCATGTGAGTGTGTGTGTGTGTGTGTGTGTGTGTGTGTGTGTAACAAATATTTCGCTTTCGATAACTCTAATACTACAATTTCAAAAATTATAATTCTTTCGAATTGTTCTTCGCTGCATACACTGGCTTGCAAAAAAATCGCGTACACCTTAAAAATCAAGTAACCAAGTTTTTGTAAATTTTTAGCTCTCTAAATAATGTCAAAACTGACAATGTTGTTACTGTCATCACATTTTGATCTATTATGGAGCTAGTTCTTCATTGTGTTTAATTTACCTACTGTTAAATTATAAATATATTCCAGAAAAATGAAAGAACAGCCAAGTATGTATTTGAATTTATGTTAATTTTGACATCTTAATTGACCCTAGTGACATTGACAACTTAAAAATCAAGATCGACTCAATACAGCAAAATATAGGTGTAGGGGTTTTTTTGCAAGCCAGTGTACATATAAAGAGCTGATTAGATTTTGGCTACAATTGGTCAACCGGAAGTACCCTCATTTGAATATTTTTAGTTTTTCTTGAAAAAACTATGTTAAATTTTTCACATTTAATATTTTTATAAATATTATAGAATATTTTATTCCCAATACGATTTGACAGTATTGCATACTTCATATTAAATGGATATAGAGTTAAAAAATTATAAAGAATTTAAATTTCATAAAGTAGCCAGCTATGGAAACTACTATATTAAGAGAATTATGATTGAAAGATGTCAATGTCAAGTGTCATTGACATGCGTGTTTGTCTTATAATTTTACTGGAAATATAGGATCTTTTGCTAGAAATTTTCGGTATGGAATTTGTATAAAATACATATAACTGCCGGAAGGTAATGTAGAAGAAATAGAATCTTATGCAAGGAATTTTCTGTTAGAAATTTATACAAAATACATAGAACTGACTGAAGGTAACATGTTCCATAATTTAATCCCATACAGTTATAAATGATATAATTTAATTGTTTTATGATTTATGTTATTTGTTACATGTATTTCTCAATATTAATATTGAAGATTATGTTACCGAAAGGTATTATTTAAATTTTTATTTATTAAATATTGACAGTTGATTTGGTAACAGTTTTGTTTATTTAAATGGCAGTGAAATAAACTGCCTCTGTTTCTAAATTTCAAAAATTAGAGTCTTACAAACTTTTGTTTTCAAAAATCGAAATAGTTATTAAGAAATACTAGTAATTTAACTTCAAACCTTTAATTGCTTTTTGAGTATGTATATTTATTATTGTTTCATTGTATTTTGCAAGGAGTCATTACATTTCATGTATGTGGGTAGATGTTTTATTTCCGCCACCTGAGTTTCCAAGAATCTGCACTATAATTACCATATAGTGCTAGGCTACACTAAAATTACGTTGAAATAGGTTTCAATTAAACTTTGCAAAGTTTTCTAGATAGTTTGTTTCATTAAACTTTCCTACAGGTATAGTATAAAACAATTCTTAAAAAATTCATGCTACAGTAAAACACGGTTCCGTTACTTAAAATGTTTGTATTTAACTTTCCGCCTAGCTGAAATATTTTTAACTCTGACGATGGTATAACTAATGTAAATATTTTCCCCTGAGATTTGCGCAGTTAATTGACAAATTAAAAACTTTCCTGCTGAATATACTATTTGTTCTTTTAATAATTGTATAATATAAAATTTATTTACGTACTTCGTACATGTGTAAGCAAAACAAAAACTAAAACAGAATAGGAAATGGCAGCATTAATTTCGCTAGAAGAAATTATAACGGAATAATAACTGTAAATAGCACATAACTTCTTCGCTTACTTTGTATGAAAAACGTTCAAACGCTTTCTGAGAAATTATTTGCAGCAATCATTACCGTATTAAGTATTTTTCTTAACTCGCCGAAAGGAATTGTTTAACCACGGACACTACTAATAATTTATATTTAATTTATTGAGATTAATGGTTCAATTATGTAAAATATTATATTAATGTAATGGCTTTTATTATTATATCGTACATACAAGTAAATAAATGTAAATAAAAAATTATTTATTACATTAAATAACACAATTATTGAGGAAATTGTTTTTATGTTGTAGATACAATTTACACACAATCAAACAAATGAAAACATTTTATAATTTGTTTATTTTATGTACATACTACGAGTAAATAAATGTAAACAAAAATTATTTATTACATTAAATAATAAAATTATTGAGGAAATTGTTTTTATATGTTAGACTTAGATACAACTTACATGCAATCAAACAAATGAAAACAGTTTATAATTTGGTTATTTTAATGTCATAGTATAATTCTCAAAATTTTACTCGGTTTAATTAATTTTGATATTTTTATATGGACGTCATAGTACCTACTATAGCTACTATATATATAAATTACAGCTGACTCGTCCGCCATTATGGAGTTTTGTTCCAAATTGTGCAAATCATTTAAGAAATGGGTATAATTTTTACAGATACTTATGCAATACATATATTTTTCTCTAACCTCAAAAATTTAACAAACCGTATTTTTTCTTGTTTTATTTTTTCAAATAAATATAATATGGCAAATATGGAAGTTATATTTAATTATGAAAAATAGTTACTACATAAACTTATAAAAAATGCACTTTTATTTCATAATTTACTGCGTTCATTTTGGCGCCAACATGGCGGACGAGTCAACTATGTATTATCTAGTAGCTGTAGTACCTACCTAGACGATGATCATATGGAAAACGAATTTGAAAAGTGTTTCACAATTGAATAAATTAAAAATATTAGTGAATTTGAAAAAAATAATTTGTTTTATTGCACCCTATAAATATTTGTTTCATTTTTGCTATCTGAAACAAATGAACATCCATTAAGTAATATATCGTTGGACAGCTAAAATAAATGGTGTAACTTTAACATAACTCGAAATCTAACAGTGATCAGAATGTCTCATTTTCCATTGTTGTGCATTTTAAATAAGTGATTAAATAGCACCTAGCTTTTAACAGCGATTAAATTGAAACTAGCTTTTGTATGCAAATTTTGAACATTTTGATGGCATATTTAGCCGGATAATTAGTCGCAGAAACAAGATACTTAAAACATGCCGAATTATTCACTTCAAGCACATTTTATGTATTATTTAAAAAATACCCTCGTGCTAAAGAATTGAATTTATTAAATTTGATGTCTGGCTTATTTATAGAATTTTGCTTTTAAAAAAGTGTTATCGTACATAATAATTTAAGATATTTTTTTTTTCAAAATATTATGTACTCAAACACTTTTTTTTACTTTTTATTCCATAAGCTAGACATGTAAAATTTTCCAAGAGCGTCACAAAAAGAAATTAATTACCTAATTATTTTGAGTTCAAACACTAATAGAACGTATAGAATTTTTGAAATCTTAAGGGGTTCGCTAGGATTAGTGATGCACGAAAAGGCGAGAGTACTGTCGCATCTCGTCTCGTTGCATTATGCGAGACAAGAACGAGAGCGAGATCGATATAACAATTGCGAGAAGCGAGAAATCTCGCGAGATTCTCGCGATGAAAAGTATTTGTAACTTTATAGCTTTGACTCATAAATTCAATGAAAAATGCACCGTACAAGGAGTGGACTCTACGCTAATTCGTGCATAGAATACGTAAATGTGAAAATTATATGAATTCGCTACATTATTGAGTCTATCTAGAGTCGATTAGTATCGGTTCCAGAACACGGAAATGAAAAATAAAGACAAAATCGGGTTTGCATTCAAATAGAACTAGTTTTCTCCAATATTTCAGTCCCTAATTCACCCCAGTTAAAACCACGGTTAACATTTGCTTGCCACCCCTGAAAAGTAAAGGATGTTATATTATGCGGGGGGCAAAACGGAGAGAAGCGAAAAAATTTGCGAGAACAAGATCGAGATTACAGATCCGAAAACGAGACGAGATCGATGTTTTATATTTCTCGTCTCGTCTCGCCTCGCGTGCATCACTAGCTAGGATAATTTTTTTGGGAAACACTGCCCTAAAGAATATTTGTTTTCCTACCATATTTCCATTGAACGACACCATTCGACCAAAATGAATCTGGTATTTTACATATTCTTTGTACTGAATTGAACAAGCTTTCCCGTTTTCCCCTTTTTAAAGTAAACATTTTTTCGTTATATCTGAAAAATTTTCATCCCCTTCAATGTTGTTGAAATCTGCGCATTTCACTTGTTAGGAGTGATCATTTGATGCTTGTATTATTTTGAGTGTGTTAGTGTTATCAAATCTAGCAGATAGTATCGCATGGAAAACTCGATAAAAGTCAAGAATGACAGTGACAAAGTGGTGCTCGGCTGAGCTGCTCGCAGTGCAGCATCCGTCGTGATGTGTAGCAGCTTCGTCCATAGCGCTGGCGTCGCGGCTAGACGCTGAAGTATCAACACTGTCAGACGTCGCGTCAGCTTACTTAACGCGAGAGGTTATTTTTGTAACACACCGGAATTCTTCTTAAAGTAATTAAATCACATTAAGCTAAAGTCAGACATGGTTTTTCAATGAGAATAAGGAATTTTTAATGGATTGGAAACAAAAAATTAAACTATTATGACGATATGAAATTATTCAATTTTCAAATAGCGCAAAAGTGTACCTTGTGTTGCTTCCTCCACGCCTGCTTTGAGAATCTATGAGTTGATGCTTGGCAAATGCCATCGTCGGTACACATATCTGATATCAATTTTTTTTTTCTGAATGAGAAATATAGTATTCTTCTCGTAAGAATGTCAATGCGCAGTAAATTTTGTTTATAGGTAGTTCAAATCGTTCTATAATCTGTACTAATACCTATTACGAAACTATCTTTTTCTGAAACAAGAAACGCACATACAAACAAGACCTTTATTTCATTCCTTTACGTAAGTCAACACGAGACACAAAAATGTTAAAATACACGCCAACGTATATGAACTACGAGTATATTGACAGTTCCAAATTATTTTCATTTTTTCATTTTTCATATTAACAATGTTTAAGTAATTTTTAGTTATTTCTTTAATTGTGTTAGCTCCTACATGATGAAACTTATTATTCATTTTAATTATTGAAAATACTTGGTTTTTAGTTTCACATTTATTTTATTTGATTACTAGTTTCGCTACAACATTAGCATCATCAGATCTTTCTTATTGTAAAACTATAAATATAAATGTGTAAATTATTTGAAATAAGTATAAATGAATGTCAGTATGTCAAAATGTCAATTAATGTTTTTAAAAATAATTTTTGATTTGTTGAAAATTATTTTTAAAAATTATCAAATTCAAAATATTAATATAAACAAATAAATTATTACACAAATTTTATAATGTTTCTAGAAACTTCATTAATGGTGAATTTTTAAGGCTTGTCTGTTCATTTAGAATATTTTCGTTATTCTTTATAGGGCGCGAGCAGACACGTGACTCGAGGGACCTTGACGTGCTTAGAATCAGCTGATATGTGTGCGCATGTCATTTTGACAAGAACATTGTCAATTTGACAAGACCAATGTTTTGAGTTATTTTGATTTTGAATTGCTAAAATGTTAAGCTACGTTTCCAGCTCTTAACATAGTCACTGTTTTTGTTATTTGTCATAACCTTGAAAGTTTGTCATACGTATAATGGCTTGAGCGTTTCCAGCTACTGTTTTAGTCTTTAGTCTTTGTCTTTGTCATAGCGCATAAACACAAAGTTTGCATGCTTCATACTTTCGTCATAGTCTTTGTCGCTGTTCTGTTGGAAAGAGATAAGTGATGTAAGCGCTATCTCTTTTTATGTTGCGCAGTAGTTCTACGCGTTGTATCTGTCATTATTTTGGTGGTTATGTTATTATTTTTGTGTTGAGATAATATAAATATAGACAACAGAAAGAAAAAAAAATCATATTTTTTATATTATAAGTACAAATAAAATTATATCATATCTTATAGATATACAGACAATATTCAAATTTAAAGTGGAATATTAGAAATATTGTGGCTCGTTCACCATATTAATTTCGTGCTTTATTTCAAATGTTATTTTGAAATTATACAAAATAATTACATTATTACTTAATTTTAGTAATGATTACTACTTATCATTAATATCATTAATAACTATATAATTTTTGAAGCATTGTAAAGAGTTTTATAAACGTAAACTTAAGACTGTGCTTATGTTAACAGCTGGAAATGGCCAATATCTTCTAACAAAAACATAATACAAAATACAAAAACAAAGACTAAAACAGTGACTATGTTAAGAGCTGGAAACGTAGCTTTAATATTTTTTAATTTTAAGTCAAAACATTGGTCTTGTCAACGTGACATTGTTCTTGTCAAAATGACATGCGCACACAAATCAGCTGATTCTAAGCACGTCAAGGTCCCTTGAGTCACGTGTCTGCTCGCGCCCTATAGCTTTACCAATTTCTATTGCTTCTAAAAAATCTAACCTTGGTCCTTTAGTTTCTACATGCAATATTTCGGGATTAAAATTGCTGGTATGATTTTCTTCTATTAAATGATTGAAAATATTGAGTCAGACTTATTGTTTAAATATGATTTTTTGTGTTCATTTACCCTTATATTAAAATTTCTTCCTGATTGACCTATGTACACAGCATTACATTTTTCGCAATTTAATTTATATATACCTAATTTTGTTAGAATATTCATTTTTTCTTTAACATTTCTTGTTTTCCTAAATTATTATATGTTTTGAATGCAATTTTATAGTTGTCATTAGTATTTTTTTATAATGTTTGCTATTTTATTGGATATTGTAACTATGTAGGATAATTTTATAAATATGTTTTCTTTTTGTTCATTTTGAAACTAAAAACCAAGTATTTTCAATAATTAAATAATTTTTAGTTTAATAAAAAAATACGTACGATTTTCGAGTTTTTCAAATCCTAGTAATAAATGTTTTCATGAGAAACAAAAGTAACAATGTTTAACGTTATATTCTTATCCAAATTACTATTCTCTGAGAAAAGGGCAGAATGGACCTGTGGCTTGATTGTCATGTTGATTAATCCTAATACATATTATACAGTTTCGCCTGAACTTTACTTCTGAAGATGAGAACATTGTTCTCGAAAGATAAATATAATTTTTATTTCCACTTAATTTTAAGGTTAGTGGTAATTTTAATTTTTATTATAAACAGTTACTGGTATATCTTGACTGTTGGTATGATGCTAGGGAAAAAAAAAGTATTAGAGATGCAGTCTTAGTACAACTGATTTATTAAATTGTCATTTTACCAATACTGCATCTCCAATAATTACGTCCAGTTAAATTTGATTCCAAATTCGAATCAATTTTCCCTTTTTACAACATTTAAATAATTATTTGATTCAAAAATATGGAATTAAATAACTGCATAATTATTAGCGTGGCTGAGTTTGACATATATTTAGCTGTGCAAAAATAGCTAACCTAATGTAGCCTTGCCCGGCCAATTCGTGAAATGACCTACTACGTATTGCGGGCTTTGGCCATTACATAATTATGTATGTATATAATCTCGGGATTTGACTCGAACGAGTTATGTCCTTAGTGTGACTTTTTATGGCAACACACACTATTTTTATTTTACTTTGCCACGGAGTTATCGTTAATGTGTCTTGCCAGCCACCCAGTGAAGGCCCTTGTTACAGCCCCTAGAGGTTGCCAAGTTAATTATATCCTAACTTGGAAAGGTAAAAGGAGTGGATACCGATCAAGGCCAGTCGAGAAAAATCGGTAGAAAAATTCCTGACCTGGGCCTCGGTTTTGTAACTTTAAATTCTGCTCGATTTCAAATTCTGTCAGAATTGGATTTTCCCCACTACGAATTCAACTGCTCCAGACCAGTAGAATTTGAAACCTATCCGGAGAAGGAATTGAGGAAATCTCAATTCTGTCAGATTTAAAATTCTACTGATCTGGAGCAATAGAATTCGAGGTAGAATTCTTAGTGGGAAAAACCCAATTCCGACAGAATTTGAAATCAGCTAGAATTTAAAGTTACAAAATCGAGGACCTGACTCGGATTCGAACACGCGACCTTTTAGTCCAGAGGCTAGCACTCTACCACTGTGCTACCCCGCCTTCCCGTTATATTATTATTATTATTCTCTTTGCAATTGAATAAAAAAAGAATATCTCAAATGATTTCTTTTGAAAAATGTGTTATTTGAAATCCCTGCAATGCGAACGCTAACGAGGAATTTTAAAATTTAACTCCATTTTACATCTCGAAAATGTAAAATATTTAAAATATTGGTGAAGTTGTTCACAATGAAAACAGCTATTGATTGTGAGCACACTTCAAAGTGCGCAGCGCCTGTTATAGAATACACATTTTGTGCAATCAAAAAGCAATCAATATACTTGCGTGGTTTTTGTAACGCCTTTCTAAAATGCAAATCAGTAATTGATTCGTTTTTATAAAAGGATAAAAATTTATCCGTGAAATAATTGCAAAGAGGAAGAAAAATAACATGAATACTGCATTTTGTAAATATAACACTCTATCTCTATCATACATCAAAAAAACAAAATCTCTAGTTTGATTCCTGGTAAGATCTCATCTCTATTAATAAAAGAATAATCCTATGGTTAGAGGTAATTTTTAATTTCATTAATGTAGCAATAATAGTTGTGACATGTCGTTCTAACGGCTCAGATTCAAATGCGACTGGAGTCAACTAGAAAATTATTTCCAATTTTCAAATCAGCACAAAAGAGATCCCTGTTGTATTTTCTACGACAGTATTGAAAACCACCACCACAGTCAACTAGGTGACGACGACTAAGCGATAATCATTGGAAGACATTGGCCCCGTCCAACTTTTTTTGAATTTTTTATATGTTACGAAGAATTTAAAAATAGAAACTCCGTATTTTTTGATTTCTTGATATTACGCTTAATAACGCCTACAATAATTATTAAAGTTTTGGCGCGAAAGTTGTGACGTTAGCGTCACTCCGTCATAAGTAGAGAGAACCGACATACGTTACCATTAATAATGGTAATATAATATACAATAAATGTTGCAAGAATAAAAATACGTATCCATTACAAACTGTGATCAAAAATCTTTAGAGCTTATGGTATTAAATAAACTATATAGTTATTAAATCATTTCAAAATATATTGTTTATTTACTTACATGAATACTTATAGGAGTAGTGTTAAATATATATATATATATATATATATATATATATATATATATATATATATATATATATATATATACCGGGTGGCGCTCGAAATCCGTTACATAGGCATTTAACATGGGAAATAAGAATAATTTGAATATTTGCCTCCCATTAAAACTTATTGCAGTAAAACTTTATACACATGTTTGGGAACACTTATTGCATCATATTAATAACAAATTGTTTAAAATTAATTAAGAATAATTAAGTAAAATAAGAAAATGTTATGGCAATTTTAATGTGACAATTATTATTTCCTATAAAAGAAAGTTTAATATGCAAGTGATCGTTGCATGGTGATAACGTGCTAGCTTTTTGTTCCAAAGATTGTGGGTTCAATTCAAACCCCCAGCACACTTCTTTATTTTATTAAATTTTTATTTTTTCAATTTATTTTTGTGTTTTTATTTGTTTTAATATTTTTTATTTAAATATTAAATGCCTATGTAACGGATTTCGAGCGCCACCCGGTATATATATATATATATATATATATATATATATATATATATATATATATATATTATACATAAATAAAAATCAGGTAAGTAAAATAAATAATTTTTGCTCGTTTTCATAATTATGTTAATCATTCGCTTTAATTAATGTGACTTTAAGACTTTCTTTAATATAATATTGAAGGTTATTATACTCACCAAATGCCATTATTATAATTAAAATAGTATTAAAACTATTTTCTATTTATAATTAAATACAACAATGTCAGTATTGATTACAATAAGGAAAGCATAGTTCATAATAAAAGGTAATCCAATATTTACATTCCTATTTACTAAATGATTACAACAATGACAAGTATTGAGATTACAATAATTAAAACATAAATTATAATATAAATGTACTTAATAAGTAATTTTTTTGTGCAATACAGGCCGCGAAATTAAATTTCGCGGCCGTTGTCATGGTAGCGGCCGCGAAATTAGGTAAACAACCACTTTGACACTTGAGAATTGCATGGTTTTGTTAATCAAATGTTAATCCCATAGCCACCTTGAAAGCTAACTTTCTATTCACATTGAAACTGTTTAAAATTAATAAAATTTGTAATTACATATTTTTTACGGCTGCACAAAAAATATTGTGTACACCTTCGAGATTGTCTTGCCTCGGCCGCAATTTTTCTCTCGGTACGCTAAAGAATGATTTCGCGCCCTTGATATACAAATAACTATTATCTTCCCTTCATGATGTAAAATTTTCAAATTAAAGTTTAAACTATATTTTTTGTTCTTCAAAAATGCTAGATTTAATATATTGTTGAAATTTTCCCAGATTCATTCTTGTAATCAATAGGTTATAATCAAAATCGTTTATAGTAATCAACAATTTTACAACAGATTTCAGAATTGTATGTGCATTTTTGGTTCTTAGCAAAATGATAGTAGGTATTTAAATATTGGATTCATTGTGGGACTCATTCTTAATCAATGTATAATCAATTCATTATTGTAATCAATATTTTCGTATTTATTATTTCAATATAACAATACTAGAAAAAAATCGAACCGATTGGTACGATAATTATTTTACTAGCTCTAATGCAAACAAATTAAAGAATATATTGTTCACTTCTATCACGTTAATTTGTAAGTTTTATAGTAATTTTGTCTTTACGAACAAGAGCATTTTATAAAAATTTATTATTTACTTTACTGTCTTGGAACGTCGCCCCTCAAAGTCAAGTGCCTTTGTGCAGGGCACAACCTGCCCACCCGCACGGAGCGACCCTGGAGAGTCCTGGGTGAATATCTCAGTGGGGTCTATTTTTCACAAAATCTTTCTTCTTAAATTTTCATTGACCCTAAACATCTCTTTCTATTATTTACATCTTTACAAATGGATCACATTGCAACAACGAGTGCAACAATATCAAAATTAATTTTTTTATTATCTTCATGTCAACACTACTCCCATTAAATTAATGAAATTTGCACCCTTGTACTTCCATAACGAAAATTACAATAGTGAGTAAATCAAAACTTCATTATAATTCCTATTATCATCCGTAGCCCCGTAGCCCTTATACATTTACGGTGACAACATCCAACCATTACTTCCCCTCTATAAACAATCTGTATCCTCCTCTTATCTGGTGTTATTTCACCATCATACGCCTCCTTCCCCCTCCATCCACCTACAAATGCATTCCAATGCGTCGCGTACGATGAGTCACCCGTCTATGCAGCGTCTATTTCCAGCGTCGTCGTCGCGACGAACGCCGTCTGCAACACCGGAAGTAGCAATCAGCTGTGACGTATGCCACAGGGGTGCGCTACTTCCGATACCAAGGTCACTGACTGAAAGGGTACGACAGCAGAGGGTAATAAAGGTAAAAATAGTAGTACTGAGTGATGATGAGTGCTATTATTGCAAATATGGAAATGAGGAAGATGTCTCAGTCGGTGAAGTTTTGGTTGTTTAGTTCAAAATAATTACTTATGTAGGTGTATAAAAATTATGGTCCGTATTAGGAACCCACTTTTATAGGGCACCTTTGTTAAAGGTGACGTTTAACCTCATAATTATGCGATCGAAATGCAAACCAATCATTGATGAGACTTTCATTTTGTATTACTTAAATAGTTAAATGTCATTTATGTCTCACTAAAGTATTATGAACTGTTTATTGCTAGGATACGGTGTATATAAACATGTATATAACAATCGGGGCATTATATGAGGGTATAATATTTCATTATGCCCTCATTATAATCCGACCATCCTTTATGTACTTTAAATTAGAAATAATATGAACGATTTATAATGAAAATTATTTTATTTTTAATTATTATTCAGTACAATAATAATAAGAATTGATTACAACAATTAATACATTAATTGATTACAACAATTAATATAGTACGCAAACAGCTTTGAAAGCAGAACACAGAAATAATTTTAAATTTAATTATAATACTTAAAATTGTTTATGAAAATGGCCTTAAAAAGCAATTTCCTTTCACCACATATGTAAATAGTAAGTACGTCGAATTGCAGACTGCAATATTTCGCATGGATTTTTGACGGTTGATGAATCACTAATTTTTTGGGGACGATATTTTTGATATTATTTACTGTCACATGTGACACATCCAAACCAGTACAAAGTCTATAAAATGTTATAATATTCAGAAATAAGTGCAAAAGAAATAAAGAACTGAGAACTGTCATGTGAAAACGAACCTCAAAATATAATACTTACATTTTCTACAGACGAGAATGGAATAATTAGGGGAACATTTATGTGTTTGTCTTCCTCAAAGTATGCAGAAGTCTTCAAAATAACTTCTTTACACCGTTTCGATAAAATATCTTCCGAAACATCAAATTCACCCATTCCATCATCTCCAACGATATAGAACGTTCATGTTTTCAAAATAAATAAATATTGATAATACACAAAACAATTAAACAATATCCTTAGCAACGCCAAAGCTTAAGCATTATTGTAGGTAATCAAAATTATTATAAATGGAAACTTATTTCACATATTCTAGTGAGACATAAAATCTTGTATGCAGCATGAGCGTTACTAAATGATAATCAAAGCCAGTAGTTATACTAAAGTACCGCCATGGCGGCCATCTTGGCCTTAAAAAGTAGCAATAACTATTTTTTCCGCCGGTTGAGGCGCTTTTATTTGTATTTGTGTTATTGCAGGGTTCTATAATGTTGGCAAATCTTGTATGCACCACGAGCGTTACTAGATGATAATGCCCATCGGACGACATGTATCCTCGTCGCCCTCCTGGCATTATAATCATCGTAACGCCCTTGGTACATAAAATACTATAGTAACCATTTTTTTCACCACGTAGGGCGTTTACAATAGTTACATCATTTTGGAGAGGCCAATAAAGGAGTTAATTTGATTGTATTCGAATCTAAATCATGAATGTTTTAGTTGAACTACTAGGTAAACTAAAAAAAAAATAACAAATACATATGTCAATAATAATTTGTTCAATGTGGGAATCTCAAGTACCCCATTGGAGACCGTTTTAGCAGTTTATTGTTCAGTCTTACCGACCGGTATGGCAGGTAATGAATTTGGTCAAAAATAAAATATGCCAAATTTATAAATAATCACGGTTTAGAATCCATGAAAATGAAATTATAAATAATGTCTTAAATTACATAGAAAACTTTCAAAAATTCAATATTAAATTTAAACATAGCTTGCATGGCTATGTGCAATTGGTGACCGGTTCTGATTCTAACAGCCCAGATTCGATTCCTACTGACTTAAACCTTAAAAATTATTACAACTTTCAAAAAAGATAAAAATTACTGTGTTCTATCTGTCCATAATTCAAAGATGCTGTTTGTCTTTTTCAGTCAAACATTTCCGAATGGAAGACAATAATTATTACAGAATTTTTTTCTGTAACAATATAACAAACACATCACATATTACAATACATAGGCGCCCACAGGGGGGGTCGAAAGGGTCGACTGACCCCCCTTTCATTTATGGAATGTATCCATGTTTAAAAATAAAATTATAATTTTATTTTTTCATTTCAATGTATAATTGTATTTTTTAAATAATTATTGGTAATATTTTTTTATATTTTAATCAAAAATTTATTACATACTATCTATTACTAAGTACGAAATAGCTGAAGTGTCAGAATGAGTAAATTATGTTATGTACTGTTATTATATTACATTATCTTCGGTGTTGTATTTTCTTTAATATGCCGTAGTTTATTCTAATCATTTTATGATCACGTTCTTCTCAAAACTTTCACAATTATCGATTTTACTGTTATATAGAAATAAACAAATAGAAAAGTAAATAATGAATAGACATTGCATATTTATTTATATTAAAAGTACCTACGTATGATTAGGGTTACCGTATTTTGTGAGGAGCGCGATTTAATTAACATTTAATTATTATACATTTTATTTTGAGCAGTTCAATAGAATAATTTTTTTGTTACTCAGTAATTTTTATATTTTAATTTAATGCAACATTGTATTTTCAGATTGTCTGTTTCTGTAGTTATTGCTTATGCTCGCATCTCGCATCATAAAGCCTAGTAGAAGGGGCAAATCTACGCTTTTAGAGCGTACATACGCATTTTCGTCATAAAATATTGATTTTAATTTTTTAAGAATTTGTTAAATTTGCTTTATTGTAATGAACTCTATATTATCTTACTTTGCATTAAAACACGTTTGACCTTGAAAATTATGAAAAATTCCCCTGCGGCGCATTTTTTTCTTACAACAAAAATTTTAACCCACCTTGTAAAAAAGTTTGCGGGCGCCCATGTTACAATAACAACCATTTAATACCTACTTTGTAATTTAAAATACTATATCAATTGACTTATTATGTGTCAAACAGTTAACGAAAACATAAAAATGATTTAAGAAGGTTTAAGAAAAGTGTTGGATATAAGGTTGTATCACACTCGTGTGGAATACATATTAGTCACTAAAGAAAATTAGCTACGATGCTTTTTTCATGACTAATATGTTACATTCCACACTCGTCTAACTATTACAAAAATCAGCTGTTAATATCCATGTGCTGCTAATCTCACTTCACTCCCCAGTTACCAACAATTTTGTATTGTGTTTGTGTTTGACATTATGTATTAGTGTATTAGTCACCGGTATTAGTTTTATTTACAATTGTTATAAACAATATGACGATCAAATTAGTGTTTAGTGCTACAAGAGGGAACATTTCAATTAGGACATTATTACTGATGAAAAAGTAAGTAGAAAAACAATTTATACAGAAGTAGTTATTTTATTGCTAAATGTGAGGTTATAAAAACTAAAGATATGCATATTAAAATATTATTCATAAACAATATTTAATTAGGTTTAAGAATGCATACTTTATAATGATCAATCAGGTTAAATATATTAATATTCGTAATAATATTAAGTACAATAAATATTTATATACGTATTAGTAATGTTTATCTGCATAATAAAGTGTAATAATTATTGAAATATATTTTTCCCGTTAATTAAAGTAGTTATTTTTATTGAATACAATCTTTTATCTATTTAGAATTACTTAAAAATGTATAACATAATATAGGTAGGTTCAAACTACTTAACCTTTGACCTCCTAAAAAGAAAACTAACATAACTACTCACTTTTTTAAACAATTTATGGTAACGTGTTGCTTTCGATGTTGCTAGTTCATTAAGGAGATAATAGAAAACTGGAATACAGTAATCTGTAGCGAAGTATATCAAGCTAACGAAATCGGTTATGGAAATAAGCTTTTAAGATTGCTTGTCTATAAGTAAATAGGCATATAGGAAATTGATTATTTTCACACAGAATGACTGAGTGCCTAACAGGTAAACGCTTGGAAGATTACTATATAGTGTGGTCAACAATAAGAATGAGAATAGTTATTATTTCAATTGGATATCTTTAATACCCTACATTGTGTGGCATATAATGAAAGACGTTTAAAGTTGTGGTTATGACGTTTTTAGCACCATGGAAACCATTATGTTGTCACAACAAGAGTAGAACAAAGCAATTAAAATAAACAATAAAAAATTAAACTTATTTGTGGTCTATGTTGTGAAAACTAATGTAAATTCTTCAACTGGTACTTTAACAAAATATTTTTGATTTCGTTATTGTAATGGTTTGAATTTAACCGACGTCAAATTTGAAAATTATTTCTTACTTTAATAGCTTGATGGTCTAATGATAGCTTTTAGAGACTGGAAGGTGACGCCTGGTAAGCGCCCGGAACAGTACAGATATATCGCCATGATGTTCATTTTAAATGGGCCACCATTGCTATCTCGAGAACTATAAGAGCTACAAAGACGGTTAAATGGGCAAACAATTTCTTTTTCACAAAACATATTTAAAGCAAAGAAAAATTATATTTTTCGACCAGTGGTTCTCAAAATACGAGACCTAACTTCTTTATTTTAAATTAGAACATATATTTTTTATTTGCTCATTCATTAGAGAATTTAATTCTGAATTCAGTGATATAATATTTATACATCCTTGCATAACGATTTTTTTGAGAAAAATGCATATAAAGTTTTATACTAATTTGATTAAAATATTGCTATAATAAGAGTGCCACGACTGGTAAAAATGAATACATTTTTAATACATAAAATTAGAATGTCCTGGCCGAAAGAAGTGATTGTTTTCTTCTTGTAATTGATCATAAATGTCAACGCAAACAAAATATTCACGTATTTCTTTCTTGGCATTCAAATTCTATGTAAAAAATTAACACGTATTCGTTTATTCCAATCATGACACTCTTATTATAGCCATATTTTATTCAAATTAACGTAAAACTTTACATGCATATTTCTAAAAAAAATTGTTATGTGATGGAATAAAAATATTATATTACTGAATTCACAATTACAATCTCTAACGAATGAGCAAATAAAAAATATATGTTCTCATTAAATATAAAAGTTAGGTCACCCATTTTCAGAACCACGGGGCGACAAAAATAATTTTTCTTTTCTTTAAATATGTATTGTGAAATAGAAATTGTTTGCCCATTTAACTGTCTTTGTAGCTCTTATAGTTCTCGAGATAGCAATGGTGGCTCATTTTAAATGAATACCCTGTATAATAAAAGCAGATTAGCACACCCAAAGAAGGCTATTAAATCGTGCTCTAGTTTTCTCGAACTAAAAACAAAAAACACTTAAAAACGGTCAGTAAAAATAACACCTGGGTTTTTTAAACGTACAAAAAAAAACAATTAATAGAAAGTAGTCAGAATTTATTAAATATTGTTTATTATAAAAATATTGTTTAGTTAACGTATGCATTATCATACAATTATTTAAGAAACAATAATGTTAAATTCAATAAAATTGAAAAACACAATAAAATCGGGACAAAAATTCAAAAAAGCCCAATTAAACCAAGCCCAATAAAATACAATGGGCCGGATTTTTTAAAAAAAACTTTGGGTTTTCACAAGCCCTAATTATTATTATTACAGGTACAGTGATGGACAGAAAAAAATAGGACAAGTCGAAAAATCAAGTAAACTTTCTTCTATAAGATTTAGTTGCTTGAATTTCGCTTTACAATTATGACATTTATAACTTTGATTTGTCAAAAATTGGACTGTGGAATCGAAGTAAAAAAATGACTCGAATTAGCGGTATTGTAAAGTGTTCGGTAATTGTTAAAGCGGAAAAAGGAATGCCGATCAGACAAATTACCCAGCGCTATAATATTATTAAAAATTCTGTCATTAATATAAAGATTAGTTTACACTAAAAAAAATACTGTCCTATTTTTTCTGTCCACTACTGTACATAAATATTTCTCTCGGAATTTAATTTCTTTGGAAATTTCGAATTTGATTATTTTTCCGGATAACTTCTGATTCTTGAACATACTATATGAAAACCTTCAACACGCCATACTTTTGAAGACAATTAAGACAAGTGAAGGCTACCTTCTCATTAACAATTTCTAGAATAATTAAATCGTCAGCATGTCAGTTTGGCAGCAAACAAATGAAGTCTCGTTATTGTCTTAATTAGACTGGAATGTTTTTTAAGCAGTGTGAAGGTATCTGAATATCGCTAATCAAATGAACACCAGCTAAATTACATACGTGTTGTTTTAATGTGTAAAAGTTGTGCTTGCATGGCGCCAGTGGATACGAGAACTGAGTCTAACAAAATGAAGATATATGTCATGCAGTCGACAACTACTCCACCGAATTGAAATAGACCGTACAGAGTTCTTAATTCTTTCGGCAAGCATTTATTATTAAGCCAACCAAGGGAGCTTGGACCATATCGGTTTAACATGTGAAAACAGTATTTTCTTGCGCAAAAGTGGCCCATTCATTTTAGATAGTAATGCTTCAAAAAATGTTGAAGAGAATTAAATTTTGCATTTATATAATCAAATTTAATGTTGCACGTTTTGAAACCAAACAAATCGAAGAAAAATTATTTAAATAATTTTGTACATTCTGCACAGATTTGAGTATAAGAATAAATGGTATATATGTACATTTAGTAAAGATAAGTCGTCATATTTGCAATGATATTTTTTCGTAAGCAATGTTGATGAGGTTGGAAATAGATTCAAGATGACCCGAAGAACGAAAGAACTAGAAGCAAGAATAGGGTTTTGCAAGGCATCGGCTTTTGAACAAATAGATATTGCACATAAATTTTAGTATAAAGTATATTAATATAAAACAAAAATAATGATAAATTATTTAGTATTTATCAATGAATTTTTAAATTGGCTATTTCACTCATAAATTCATAAACCAATCCAAATTCAGGATTCTACCAACATAGTTACCAAGTTTCATTTCGACAAAACACCATCAAAAAAATTTTTCGCACCCTTTAAGCCAATAAGATGGCGTATTTTTACAAGTATGTGACGCTACGGCCCGTATCACGGTCACGGTTTTAACTACAACACTGTTTTAAGAAATGTCAAATTCAAATTTCAATATTTAATTTCTCCCTTACGTTTAAGAAACGATTTTTTTTTAAATATTTGTTTGAATACAAACTATGTTCTGCTTTAAAATAATAATTAGATAAATTTTATATTATTTATCATTATTATTATTATTATTATTATTATTATTATTATTATTATTATTATTATTATTATTAAATAATGTTTCAGGTTTTATTAAAAACGGGTCGATTCGGATAGGAATCTATTTAAAACGTGGAAAAACCAAACTTAAATATAACACTTCAAAACACAATAAAAATTAGAAGATTTTTGCAAAGAAAAAATATATATAAATGATTATCTAATTTTTATTTTGGAAATAGTCAACCGAATACCATTCGTGGTTAAATTTTATCCTGGAAAAATTTTCCAATTGCTTTACTCGAGCCTGTTGCCAATTTATCTCGTGACATTGATCAAAAATCACTCGTTAGACAACTCGTGATTTTTTTGTCAATGTCACTCAATAAATTGCTAGGCAACCGGCTCTCGTAACAATCTGAAAATTTTTCCGGCAAAAATTTACCACTTGATATTGATGATATTATATATGAAAAATACATATGTTCAAAATGGTCGCCTAGTGACGTCACAACCCTAACGAAGTCAAACAACGAAGTTATATATTATATCATCCCGGCTTATTACCCATTTGCACCCTGCGGGCGCTTACCAGGCGTCACCTCACAGGCACTCATTGCTGGCGTGGAGAGTGCACCACAGGGATCAATTTTGTGCCATTTAAAACTGAAAATATGTGGCGTCGGTCGGGATCGAACCCGGTTCCCCAGATTCGCGACCTGACACTCAGGCACGCGGCCACGAGACCCCATAATTTTAAAATTAATAATAAAAAAATAAATAAATATATCATCACGGCATATTGCCCATTGCTGTTTGTGTCAATTAATAATAATTTAGTGGTTATTTTTAATACTTATTTTGAAAGTTATCGATATCAAATTTGTTGCTATGCGTCTGTTAAACGCTTGCTAAGCGTTTGTTGAGCGGTTGCTATATAATAGGCAGCAAAAATATTTTTAATGCCTAGGCAGTTAGACTCTTAACTGTCAAAAATGCAAAATGCAAAAGAGAAGACTTTCTAGAAATACATATCGCTTTTAATTGAAATAGTTTTATAAAAAAAATAGTAGAGGACCCTATTCAACTTGTTTCTTCTTGGCTAAGATATATTTGACAAGGTTTGTGGATCTTTTCGATGGCTGAAGGCACAACTTTTCGATGCAGTGGTTGTCGACCTGGTGACATGCTTCGTTAGGGAGTGGGTCTAACAAGATAATAGTCAGGTTGTTCCTGACTTGACTCAGTCCGATGAGGAAGAGTCGGACGGATTAATTTCGCTTGCAAAATGCAGCATTCCGCTCTGCAAATTACGCCACTGACAAGAGAGGGACTACTGATGAAACATACACAGTTGCACGTATCTTAATCTGCATCATCAAATTATATTCTTACCATATTTTCTAAATTACCATCCCGAATATATTATATGAACATACGTTCTATACGTTTCGTGTTTCGCAAAAAGAATATCACTATGGTTTAAATTCTGTAGTTACAATTAAGTTAGAAACTTTTTTTTTAATATCAGCATTCCGATTCTATTTATTATACCTATACTCCTATACATATAGGTATGTACTTAACTGTAAAATTAATTTAAAGCATATCAGTTGCAATAAATTATTATACCATTATATCAGCAAGTCTTAATTTCCAATCTCGCATGATTCAAAGAGATATTTCCGCTAAAGGCTTTGATAATGAACAAATAGTTTTACTTTAATTAAATGTATCAAGGAAGGGTTAACTGATTAAAATGGTTAGTACAAATATTAATGGCCGCTCAGGGACACTATACAGAATATAACAGTTATAATTGCTCATAATATCGACTTTATGATCTAAAAGATCTTCGATCAATCAGAACGCTTTAAAATTACAATTTTAATATTTATCAGATAAGAACTTACGTATAAAACATGAACAAAGAAGCCAATGAAATTATAATCAACTGATCTTTTGAGATCGACCGGTTGATTGCGGTTTACCTGTTGATCAACCTTTACATTATGGTAACAATTTAATTCCAAAAATTGTTTATTTTAAACAAGTACTCAAATTTAAATCTCAAAAAACTTTCAAAAATACGAACATTCAGTCCTATTCTGTAACTCAATCGAAAACTTTTATCGATCGATAATAAATTGTAGCCAATAATTATAATAGACACTGAATAAAAAATGATGCTGACAGATGATACATTTGTTTCTATTTGTTAAAAATTGTTATCGATCGATAACTATTATCGATTGAGTTACAGAATAGGGGCGATTATTGTATATTAAGTGTTAAGAACGGTAAGATCGATCGAAAACAATGTTTGGGAACTGAGCAAAGCGAAGGCTCCAATCTTGTCTGAGATCGGTAATTCTTTAACGTTCATGAGGCTTATAACATTTTTTACATGAACGACGCACAAAATTTAAAAAATCTGGTGTGGCCAACAGAATACCTCCCGCCATTAATAGCCCGAGTCACAAAAAAGATTAAGCTAATCCTTATTTTTGAATTAGGGAATTTGACTCTAATTTTGGCAGTTTATTTCTTAAAATATAGTCTAATCTAATCCAAGAGACTACCTTTTTTGGATAATAAAATGAAGATTGTATTTTAAATACCGCGATAGAATAGAATTCACTAATCCAAAAATGAGGATTACCTTCAACTTTTCTGCGAATCGTTAATTTTTGTTTAATTTTTTCGTTTTAAAACGTACTATTATTAATTTAAAATGATTAGTTCGTTGACAGTGACATTTATGTCAGTTACATACATTTGAATAACTACGTAACCAAGAAGTTTTGTTTGTTTAAAGCGTAAGCTCCGGGATTTAAATTATAAATAATTTTATAAATTTATCTATAAAATATGTAGAAAAAGTATTAATGCAAATCTGTAAAAAATTTAATAATCTTCAATATAACATTAATCTCGAAAAAATAACATTTAAAGGTATTTTTCGAAGAAAAACTATTTTGAGCTTCAAGTAAAGTGCCATTTCCGGTTATCCGATTTACACCAAAATCTAATGGGCTCTTTCCATAATAGAAAAAGGTCGAAATACAAGGTTTCAAAATTTTCTGAGTGATAGTATTTGAGTTAGAGTGGAGGATCCACACAGACATCATCATTAAAATGTTTAAATTGGATTCTAGGGACCTTAAAACGTGCTCATTTACCAAAATCTCAATATACGATTTTTAGCATGAACTCTATACCTCCCTTACCAAGGGTAGCGGGAGGTAACAAATAAATTTAAAAATTATAGTTGTCATTTTGAAAGTAAGTTTTGTATGTTACTTTTATTTACTTACAGTCTCGCCTCCTGATCGATAAGTGTTTCACATCACTTATCGATGTGATACACATCACTTACCGATCAGTTATTTGTAAATAAAACCTACCGCCTTGGAAACCCTATTGGTAAAGCCGTGCAAAAAAAAATAATTACATAGAATACAGAAATAAAATCACAAAAAATATAGTCGGCCAGATCATTTGTAACTTATAACACATACAGATCATAATATATTAGGTATGTAGAAATTTTTCTCGAAGTGGCTACTAAGGTATACTTAAAATATATTTTTAAAAAATTGGAAAAACTAAATTTAAAAATGTACTAGGTTACTTTATGACACATGAGACAAGTTACATAAATAAGGATAAAAAGATTATATTACTTACATACATTATTAACAATAACAATATAAGTGCAACCTGTATTTGTTATCTACAATATTTTATGCCCTAAAATTTTTATTAGATACACCTACGAATAAACGTGATCCATTTCCTTTAATTTATATTATAATTTGTAATCTAATAGTAAACAAATATATAGTATGCTTTAATGGCCCCAATGAATCTAATCTAACAATTTTACGGTTATTATTCTGATAATACTAAGCATAATGTAATTGAACTTGCATTTATTCGATATAGGAAACATATAATATGCTACGTAGTTTATTGCCATTAAAGTAAGATTTATGTCAGAATAGGAGTGTGTGAATGTGTTGCTGTTGTTACTATATAGGTACTTTCCAACCAAGATCATATCAACGAGGCAAGAATGTATTTTTACCAATAACGCTGCAAAAATATAAGAACTGTCAAGAGTAATGGATTTAGAATTGTTTAGCGCTCAACAAGTAATCATAAAGTATTAGTATTAAATACTTTTACTATGAATAAAGCGTGTAATTTAATGAATTATTTCAACTTGACAGTAGTTTTGTTGTTTATAATATTGTTAATTGAAATACTGGTTGTAACACAAATTCCAGATTGCAAAGTGATTGTGTTTATTGTTGTTTAATTTGCGTTTGAATTGGATGTAACATATTTTAGATTAACGTCTCTCAAACAATGAGTCGCGTTAAATTTTTTGTATAGGTCGCGAAATGATATAGCTCCTAGAATTGGTGAATTGGTTTTATCACAGGTCTGGTCAAATTTTCTCCTTCCGAGGTTTTAACAATAATCGTTTAAAAATAGCTACCCGTATTTAAAAAAACTCACTTAAAAACCCAATTAATATAAAGTAATCAGAATTAATTAAATACGAGCTGATAACTAAATCGACACTAGGTTTCCAATACCAATGAAAGTAAATATTTTACTAAATATATTATAAATACAATAAAAATTAATCTTACGATTTAATAAATTAAAACTAGTTCAGTACCGAGGTATTTACATATTAAATTTTATTTTGAAATATAAAAATTGTGAAAATGAAATGAATATTTATTCTTATAGGAGAAAAAATGAACAAACGGCGACATAATCCGTCATTTGTCTAGTAAAATAGTGTGAACATCGAAACGATTTAGTGAAAATATCATTTATTAGTCCAGTCATTAGTTACTTTTTTGGTGTAAAAGGTTGAGGAGTTTTGAAATTTAGCAGAAATGTAGACTTGGACGCTCTAAGTATGGCGCTAAGTTTGTGACTTTGACAATATCTTCTTTCCAGTATTTCCTAGACAAAAAGTAGTTATAAAAATTGTAGCTGGCAATTTTTTTATACAAAAAAGGAATCTTACATTTTTGATATATCAAAAAGTTACCCTAAAAAATAATTAACCAAAATAACAATTTATGAAAGAAATTTAAATTACCTAAAAAATATGCAAGATGTTATAAGCAGTAAAAGCTATTATAATAAATATAAAATACATATTCGTATTATTACATATTTTTTGTTTAAATTTCTATCATAAATTATTATTTTCGTCAATTATGTTTTAACATAACTCTTTGACAGTTCATCCTAGCTTAAAAATGTAAGAGTCCTTTTTTGTATAAAAAATTGCAAGCTATAATTTTAGCGTCATACTTAGGGCCCCCAAATCTACACTCCTGCCAAGTTTCAAAACTCCTCAACCTTTTGTACCAAAACAGCTTTTTTATGTCACTACACTAACAAATGATAAAAAGTAATGTTTTCCCAATTTTACAAATCTCTCACCAGATGTCAGCTACTTTGATTTTTTCTCCAATGGGTTATGTTGTTACACTCACTGTTGCTAATCTCGGACATTAAAGTTATCATAAAGAACACTCAAAATTACGTGTTTTATCTCAAACTACTTCATCGGAATTTAGTTAGTTTTTTTGCACATATTTTTTATCATTTACGCAAAAAATAATATTTTACTGCATTAGCATAATGGATACTTTAGTGCCGATATCTAAACTTTTAATGATTTATCAGTAACAGAGTCACTAAGGCCCGGTTTTACCAAGTATAAATTAACATGCGGTTATGAAACATGGAGTTAAAAGTAACATGAAGTTAATGTCCGTTTACCACCGTAAACGTTTTTACACACAAGTGGAAACTGCATGTTAGCTAACCCAAAGTTTTTGGTTATTTTTGTAAGGTTTGTACAATTTTCTTATTGAAAGCGGAGTTTTATACAGTTGACAACAATGAATTTTGACAATTGTTTGTTTTGTTTCATAATATTTCATTTGGTTTGGCTGTCTACGTTGTGTAAATGTGTAAATCTATAACACATATATACAATTTGGAAGACGACCAATATTGTAAAATTCGTATTTTTTCCACAATTTTTTCAGGGGTGGTAGGCATTTGTAAACGTTAAGATATTAGAGCTGCTAAGGCCCTACTTATTCGAGCAATAGTTGTGCTTGCTATATATTGATTTAGAAACTAACATATCTTAAAATCAGCAAAATTTGTTCTGCAGGAGATAATGCATGATTTCTAGAATTATATAAAGTTTATATAATAAAAACTCTTATAAAAAACTCCTTCCGACTATATTTTTCGAAATAAATAAAATAAATATATAAATACAGGTATCTTGGAAATAGGGGGACATGGCTTAACCACAGATTCCTGAGCCCAAAATAAGACGATTTATCTAAACTTGCCTTAATAGGAAAATACACCGTTTAGCCAGTATTCTACTTCAAAGTCCTTTGCTAGATAAAATTTATTTTAAAAATTACACGGTGCAGTGACGAACATTTTATTTTCTTCTGTCTAAATCGTTAGAGATATCACAACTTACGCAGAGACAAAAAAGTTTAATATTGAATGTATCTTTCTGAAAAATAATAATCTTACTTTATTGACGTTGCCATTAAAAAGTTATGGTCTAATTATGGTCGTGACACCCAAGTTACATAATATAATAGTGGCTCACTAACAATAACAAATACCACTATAAAAGGTGAACTATATTCATATGGATTATCATACCAAATTTCATTCAAATCTAACAAAGCATTTCGTTATTACAAGCAATATTATTTTTTTAAGACTTTGACCTGGCTAAACGGTGCATTTTCCTATAAAGGCAAGTTTAGCTAAATCGTCTTATTTTGGGCTCAGGAATTTGTGGTTAAGTCATGTTCCCCTATTTCCAAGACAGCCTGTATATCATCATGGCTTATTACCCATTGCTGGGTGTGGCAATCTGCTTTGTACACAGATATCGGTAATGATGAAATATTAGTACCATGCGGGCGCTTGTCAGGCGTCACCTTACGGGCACTCATTGCTGGCGTGGAGAGTGCACCACAGGGGTCAATTTTGTGTCATTTAAAATTCGAAATATTTGGTGTTGGTTGGGATCGAACCCGGTTCCCCACATTCGTGACACCTCCTCATCATCGCTATATGCATTTATATCATACGGATTCATAATTTGATAATTATTATACATTAAACAATGTCATTGTCCGCCATAAAACTGAAGGTTAGTTCATGTTACCAAGTTAACATGTACTTTTTCTCAGAGGCGTAACTAGTAATTAAGGCGCCTATGGCCAGCCAAAAAAATGCGCCTTTTATAAGTTCACGCGTGTAAAATAAAAAGATCTAGATATAATATAGAACGTTTATAATAAAAAAAAAACACAGAGTCGCAGAGATGATATAATCTGAAACTCACAAAATTGTGTATTGCGAGATGAGACGAGAAATATAAAATATCGATCTCGTCTCGTTTTCGGATCTGTAATCTCGGTCTCGCTCTCGTTCTCGCAAATTTTTTTGGGTCTCATCTCGTTCTCGCGCGAGAGTCTCGCTATAAAAATAAGCGCTTGCGCACTACGGATTTACGTAACTCTTTAACTACAAGTTCGCACCAATAGCACCGTCTTCCATGTATTTGTAGTTGTATAACTAACTATAATAAAGAGATGAAACACTAAATTCTAGTCACCAAATTATTTCAATACGAACATAATGTTTATTAATTTACGGTCACCACAAAATGTGATAAGTTAGTAAATAATTTAATTTACCCCTAAAATATCCAATTTATCATCAAATTGTGATCTCTAAACTATTTCAAAAAGAACACATTATGTCATCAGTAAAACGAATTAAACATTTAAAAAATATTTTTTATAATTAAAAGTACCTACACTTTTTCTTTAAATATATGCCACTATTTAAGTAAGATTAAGTAATAAAAAACCACTACACTGGTAACCCGCTGGCAACCAATCACTCCGCTTCTCTCTCTGTTAGCTCCCATCGACGTTTAATATAACATCCTTTACTTTTCAGGGGCGACAAGAGTTTTATGAACCATGGTTTTAACTGGGGTGAATTAGGGACTGAAATATTTGGAGAAAACTAGTTCTATTGGATGCAATACCGATTTTGTCTTTATTTTTGCATTTTCTCGCTCAGAGACCGATACTAATCGACTCTAAATAGACTCAAAAAATATTGTGAATTCATATAATTTTCACATTTACGTGTTCTGTGCATGAATTAGCGTTGACTCTACTCCTTGTACGATGCATTTTTCATTGAATTTATGAATCAAAGCTATAAAGTTACAAATACTTTTTATTGCGAGATTCTGGCGAGATTTCTCGCTTCTCGCAGTTGTTATATCGATCTCGCCTCGAATTTTAAACAGCAATCTCGCTCTCGTTTTCGTCTCGCATAATGCAATGAGACGAGACGAGATGCAAGAGTACTCTCGCCTCGTCGTGCATCACTAGGTACCTGCTGAGAATTTATGCAGAAAACTATGTTGAGTACAATCGACAGAGAAACTATGGCATTTAATTCAAAATTCACAATATCAATCGCAATTTAATCCATTTTCGCGCCTTTTCAATAAGGCGCCTATGGCCGCCGCCATATCGGCCCTAGGCTATTTACGCCTCTGCTTTTCTAGATGTTAAGATACATGTACTTTAGCTTGAGGTTATGGATAACATGGCCTGAAAAAACAACTTTTTTTACTAACATGAACTTAACCGCATGTTATTTCTTAACATAAAGGTGGTAAAAGATGTCCCCTATGGTACATAGCACCGCACCACATGTGAAGTCTCATGAGATGACGACTGATCTGATAACTGAGTTCTATTTTAAGCAGAACTGCAACACCTAAATGTGTGATGATACCTAGTATCGAGGCGAATATTTAGAAAATAATATTCAATATTTGGAAAACACAAGTACCATTTTTCTCTTCCATAAAATATCATTAAAATATTAAATTTCAATAAAATTGGATTCAAGTTTTGACTATTTAATAATGTACAAAACAAATGTAGTGTGCTGTGCCGCAAACAAAAGAAATGATTTATTTTCCAACCACATAAAAGACTATAATTTCATTTCCGTGAAAAGTAAAACTTAATTACAATACGTCACTTTAATAGACATATAATTAGCTACATTACGACTAATGTAATACAACAAAAGTTTTCATTTGGAATGAAGTTAAATTCAGAACGTAACAACATAATTCAACATTTCCTTAAATCCAGAGGAAATAAATAATAGTTAGGGTCGGGAAATGAAATTTCTATATTTTGTGAGCCGTGAAAGTTTGAAGATGAATGTATCCTTTCCCCTTTGTGGAAGGGATAGCGTAGCACTATTATCATATAAAATTATACACCGCTGGCTACAGTGACAGGTGACTGAAATAGGAAGAATTTTTACTATGATATTATTCTCATCTAAATAGGTACAGATGTATTCATAAAATATGTGTATAGAAATATACATCATTAAAAATATCCGCTGTATTGAAAATAAAAATTAGTACTTGAATAGAAAAATTTTCTTTTATAATTTTTCAATATCACATGCCAATTTAGAAATACCTAGTTAAATAAATATGTAATGTGCCTATTTAATGGAGGTAACGGCTGGTAGGTAACATGAACACCTGATTCAGGGTGATTAGCGAGCAGTTGACTAGCAGTGTCTTATTTTTGTAAATCGTTTATGGATTATTTTAGAAAAAGAACATCAAATAACAGTTACTGAAAAAATAATTATACGCATCTTTTATTTGAAGCATTCTAATGTATAACCGATTGACAAAAATAAAACAGTGCGAGTGAACTGCTCGCTAATCATCCTTAATTTCTTAATTACTTATAAAATCCTGAATTAGTGAAATGACGCCGTCAATGAAAATTGGCCGCGTTTTATAAAATGTCTAGTGTCTAGGCGCTTTTTACCTTCCGTCATGCCTTTAGGTAAGGAAGGTATTGTCGTTGGTCAAATAATTCAATAGTGGGTTTTTAATGAATAAGCACATTTTAGTGTTCCTAGAATACGATTTTACTATTTGTACGATGATGTCTGTATGCCTGTGTGTATGTGTGCATGTATGTATGTTTGTGTATGTTTGTGTGTGTATGTGTGTGACAAATATTTCTCCGTCGATAACTCAAACAATACTTTTCGTAAAATTATAATTCTTTCGCATTCCTTTTTGATCCATATGAAGAGCTGAATAGATTTTTGTTATAATTGGTCAACCGGAAGTACCCTCAATTCAGTTCTTAACAGTGTTTCTTAAAAAACCTTAGTTAAATATCATTTTTTGACATTTTTTGTTATTATAAATATTAAAGGATTAATTAACCGACGCCAAATATTTCCAATTTTAAATGGCACAAAATTGACCCCTGTGGTGCACTCTCCACGCCAGCAGTGAGTGCCCGTGAGGTGACGCCTGGTAAGCGCCCGCACGGTGCAAATATTTCATCATTACCGCATCTGTGTTCACAGCAGATTGGCACACCCAGCAATGGGTAATAAGCCGTGATGATATATTTATTTATTTATTTATTATTTGATTAAATTTCTTTAATCAGGCAGCTATGCTATAACCATGGATACTGCTGATATATTAATTGACAGTGTCAAGTGCAATTTACATAGTGTATTCGTAGAACACGAAAAGAAAATATAGAGTGTTTGGCGTAAGTCCGGCATCAAGAATATTTCGTGTATCTTGAGAGATACAAGAAAATGTTAATAAGCAAACTTAAACTAGACAGAGGAACTCAAAAGATAACCATAGTAGGAATTTCTTCAGGTTTTAGCGGAAATGGATACAACTTTAAATCTAGCATAGAGAATCTGTATTTTTATATATTTTTTCAGAATGTACATAAAATTAGCTTCACAATGATACCAAAATACCATAGTTTTACTTTAACTATTTCAAAATATGTATTAAAAATTCCATACAAAATTAAACATAGCAAGCTATGAAACAATTTTATTACCTTAATACAAACGTATTTTTGTGCAACCGGACGCGAAATAAGCATTTCGCAGCCGCAATACAGGCCGCGAAATTGGATTTCGCGACCGTTGTTATGGTAACGGCCGCGAAATGAATTTTGCGACCGTTGTCATGGTAGCGGCTGCGAAATTAAGTAAACAATCACTTTGACACTTGAGAATTGCATGGTTTTGTTTATCAAATGTCAATCCCATAGCCACCTTGAAAGCTAACTTTTTATTTACAATGAAACTGTTTAAAATGAATAAAATTTGTAATTACATATTTTTTACGGTTGCACAAAAAATATTGTGTACACCTTGTCCACGAAATCCTTTAGCGCCCTCGAGATTGTCTTGCCTCGGCCGCAAACGGCTTCGGCGACAATTTTCCTCTTGGTACGCTATACAAATAACTATTATCTACATTAGTTATGTCACCTCTCTCCATAAAGTTGAGTGCTCTAATAGCTGGTTTATGATGAATTTAATTTATAAATTTAGATTTACAAATTTAGATTTGAAATTTACGATTTATCTTGCTGGTTTATAGTGAATTTAATGATATGAAATATGCCCAATCAACTTACGTGGTTTGACACAAATGGGATGACAGTTATATGATATTTATCATTTTTATCATAATCAATCTGTATTGTTCTATAGATAATATTAATAATATATCCATATTTTCAGAATCTATTTGTCAAATAAAAATTAAATAGTTTCAACTGTCACTTGAAACTGTCATTTTCCCCACCAAAAACCATTGTTTGAAATACTGTGAAATGATTGGACGCATTTACAAATTTACATTTAGAATATAAAATATGGTGATATTTTAAATGTAAATTCTAAATCATAAATTTCTTAAATTCATCATGAACCAGTAAAGGCAGATATGTACAATTTATATTTATAAATTTAAATTCGTAAATCTAAATTTGTAAATTAAATCCATCATAAACCAGCCATAATAACTTTTGGATTTAATTTAAGATATTAAAATTGTTTCATAGCTTTCTATGTTTAATGTTGTATGGAATATTTTAAAAACAAATGGTCGCCATTTTGAAATGGTTAAAGAATAGCTATGATATTTTTGTATTGTTGTGAACCTGATTTTATGTACATTCTGGAAAAAAAATATAAAAATATCGATTCCCTATAATAGATTCAAACTTGTACTCATTTTTAGTATGATCATCTTATGCGCCCCTTTACCTAGTTTAAGTTTGCTTATTAACATATAAACGAAATATTCTTGGTGCCGGACTTACGCCAAACACCCTGTATAAGGAATGCGAGGATAAAGGAATTGGTTCGCGTGATAGAAGTTTCTAGGAAGATACAACAGAGACGATTACATTGATACGGACATGTCATGAGGGGAGGAATAATATATCGGAAGAAGAATGAACAGCTTAGTAGAAGAGGGTAGAAGAAACAGAGGAAAACCAAAGAGAAGCTCGAAGAACTGAATTTCAGAAGACTTGAGAGAAAAGAAATTGAAAAAGGTCGACACGCAAAACAGAAATGAGTGGAAGAAGAAAATCAAGAATAGCGACCTCTAACAAATGAAAAAAGCTAAAGACAAAGTTCGTGTTATAATTTTAATCGAAATATAGAATCATTTCCAATGATCTATCTGTATGGAATTTGTATAAAATACATAGAATTTACGGAAGGTTATGTACTGGCCACATCAGATTTTTTTTAAGATAGATTTTATTATATGCAAAAAATAGTCAGAATTTTAATTTTCAACAACAGTCCGGCGTTCGGCGTTTCAATAATTTTCCACAAGTTCCAAACGTTTCTACTTTTACTAATACAGAACGCCTCAACTGGATTTTATTTTTCCAAAACGATCCCAAGTTCGGGATTTTATATAAATTTAAAATGAACCTTAAACGGCTTACACTAAAGTCAATATGAAAATGAAATTGAGAGTTATATACGTAATGTGCTGGCCACTTCAGGTTTTTAATAGTTAATAATCCAAATTTGAAACACACCATGAATTTAAAGTTTGCAGAATTTAAAAAAAAATGTAGCTTAAATTCGAAGTAATAATCAATGTAGGTATGTATATTTATTTTAATGATAATGAGTAGATAACAATAAATAATGTTATTTACATAAAACGAATAAACATTAGCTATAGATAAATGCAAACATTTATAAAGAAAACAACAAAAATATATTTTTTCCCTGGTATTTACCATTCATACGTTTTTCAGAGCCGAGTAAACAGTATAAATAATTTTAATCCCAAAATGAGTCTCATCTTTTTAAAAGCCTGTATTGTAGTTTTTTGAGGATAATCTTCTCTTTAATTAGAATTACTGTGTCATTCTTAATGCGTGTAATTCTGGTATGTAGCACAACACTTGAAAGTCGGATTTACAACCGCTTCACAAAGGGACAAGAGATTCCAGATCGAGCTATCTGCTTCAAAGCTAACAGGGAAATAGTTTATTAAGAATGTGTGCACTTTGCGCAGCGCACTTAATTGCTATTATACTTTCTCGGAAAATAAAATAGAAAACTTTGCCATTAATTAAAATCTAATAATAATTACATGATGCTGAAAATTTTATTTATTGCGAAAATTATAGGGGATATAATATGCAATTATTTAATTATAATTACTACTGGTTATTGTGTGGTAGGTACTTAATGATAATTAGTTTATTATAAATTTAATTGTATTAATAAATAAAACTAGACAATTATGCTATTATACATATACATAGGCATATATTTATTTGAGAGTATTTTTCATAAATGGTTACTATTAAATGATCACTAATTTATAATAAAATTGTAATTCATGTAAAAAAAATCGGATGTGGCCAGCACATTACCTTCCGTCAATTCCAAATATATTGTACAAATGGCTGCGTGCCTGAGTGTCTGGTCGATTCTGAGGAACCAGGTTCGATCCCGATTGACGCCAAATATTTCCAATTTTAAATGGCACAAAATTGATCCCTGTGGTGCACTCTCCACGCCAGCAATGAGTACCCGTGAGGTGACGCCTGGTAAACGCCCGCACGGTACAAATATGTCATCATCATTACCGAAATCTGCGTGCAACGCAGACTGGCACACCCAGCAATGGGTAATATGCCATGATGATATATTTATTTATTTGTACAAATAGGCTACTTGTGTGGTACTGAAAATCTTATATCTATCACTAAATACCCAAAGTAAAGTTCAAAACGTATGTAAAAATACAAATATTATTTAAAAATTATTTGTTTTTTAATAAATTAAGAAAGAAGATTTTCTTTGACGTCATTATTTTGAACTGGAGAAAGGGATGCATATTTAAGAATGTAACATGTAGATGGCGAGCGAGTGCGAGTTTTAATTTGATTTTGACATTAGTTCATTTTTCTGTCACTCTCTGCCTTCTTTATTATTTACAATTTGCGTGGTTTCTGTTACTTTTATTACGTATTTCGATTTGTTAAACAGGATTTTGAAGGATTTTAACTTAGCTTATACACGTACAAAATAAAAATGACAAACGAAAATATTAACCTCGAAACTATTATTCAAACGTCAAACAGATAATCTGTCATATTTAAATTACCCGCACATGCCATTGCTATTGGACGTACCGATGTTATTGCTTTACGGCCATTCATTGGTTCGGCGTAATTCTACGTCATACATGGCGGGAATTTAAATATTAAAATTTCATTATTTTTTTTCCGGCCAATTAATGAAAATTTTGTCAAAAGAAAAAATATGGGTAGCAAGTTTTTATCGTCGCTTCAAAAATATTAAATAAAAAAATCGCACGGAAGTAGCCTATTCCATACAGAAAGTTTTTTGCTCAAGATTCCATATTTCAAGTACATTACCTTCTGTCAGTTCTATATATTTTGTACAAATTCCATACAGAAAGTTTCATGTACCTAAGAGATTCTATATTTCTAGTAAAATTATAACACAAACATTCCAATTACACTTGACACTGACATCTGCCAATCAGCATTTTCTTAATATAGTAGCGGTTTCCATGGTTATAGCATAGCTAGCTATTTTATAAAATTTAATTTCTTTATAATTTTTTAACTCTATATCCATTGATTATGAATGAAGTATAAAATGTAATAAAATCGTATAATATATATATAAAATATTTTTTAATATTTATAATAACATTAAATATGAAAAAATGATATTTAACAGTGTTTTTTCAACAAAAACTTTTAAAATCTTAAAATGAGGGTACTTCCGGTAACAAAATCTAATCATCTCTTTAAATGGATGTAAAGAAAAGGAATACGTAAGAATTATAATTTTTTGAATTGTCGACTTGAGTTATTGGATCCGAAAAAGTCGTCACACACACACACACGCAAGCACGCACGCACGCAAATATAAGCTTTGTACACATTGGTATGAAATAATAAGCAGGATTGCACTCCACACTTTTTCAATATTAATAAAACAACGTGTGTTAATTGTTAATATATGTTTTACACCAGTTTACCCTGATGAAGCTGTAAGTGGCAGCAAAACGTTGGCCTCAGACTAAACAATAAAAATTTGGAATGCTATCCTGCTTATTATTTCATCCCATCAACAAAATTAGTGGTTTATTCTATATTACTTTATATATATATATATATATATATATATATATATATATATATATATATATATATATATATATAAAGTAATATAGAATAAACCACTAATTTTGTTGATGGGATGAAATAATAAGCAGGATTGCATTCCAAATTATATTGTTGTTATAGGTATTAATTTATGAATATACACGGATTCCAAGAAAGGTTACTTATATTTTGAATGAGTCCTGTTGGTTTCATATATAATCCATAAATTTGATTGTCATTTTAAATGAAATGTCATACTTTAATCTCTATGCTGTGTACATGTATCTAAACCTATGGTTTAAATTTACACTCCAGTGGATATTTGTCTGACAATGACAATTGTCCACGAAAAGACCACGTACGTTTTACGGTTAAACGAACTGAATTTCATGCTTCAGGTGAAAAAGAAGTTTAAATTAGAGTACCACAGTTTTAAGAGTTTTAGGAGAGAGATTCTGTAGAACGAAAAAAATATTCTGGAAATGCTAAGCATCTAATCGTAATGAATGTGACAATTTAATTTAATATTCATATATTCACAGCTTCAAAAATTATTATTCGTTATAGCCTTCAATTAGGGCTTCCAAAATCAACAGTACTCGATTTCATGCGAAAGAGATTGAAGAACTTTATTAATTTATATTTAAAAAAAACAAAAGTCAGTAATAATTTCTCCGTGACTTCTAAAATATTCTCTCACGGAGTGACTAATGTTGTACATTAGTTATTTCAAATAACCATAGTAATAAGTATATTATCAGTCAGTGTTGGATAAATGATATTTATTTATGGTATAGTGATCAGAAAAAAGAAATGGTATTGAAATTTATAGGCCAATTCTGAACAAATCTGTAAGACTTACAAATTTTTAAATCTGTAGAAAACTGCCAAAACACATCTAGTTTTGTTGATTAATGTAAAATTATATATACGAAAAGCTTGTTTATGATGGGTTATATTTATAAATTTAGATTTATGAATTTAGACTTATAATTTAGATTTAGTGCATAGGTTCATGATAAATTTAGATTTATAAATTAATCCAATAAAATAAATGATAAGCTTGAATGATTTGGTTTTCTTGTATTACAAATTACATTAAAAATTAATTCCATTCCTAATTTATATTAATTATCCATTATGAATTACATTTATTATATAAATATCTAAATCTAAAGTTAAAAATTGTATACCTGCCTATATTTAGTTTCCCTTTTTATAATTTTAGTATACCACATTTAACAGTCATAATAAATGGGCTCTTTATTTGCCACTTTTAAGTTTAAAAAGATAATAAATTTAAATATTTTCAAAAGAATTGCAAATTTTTACCTCGAGGCAGTTTTGTCATTTGTTTTTCGACATATACATATTTCATTTATAAACAGAAAATCGCAAAAAAGTGATATATCATATATCTGCTGTTTTTTGTAACCACAGAGGTAAATATTGTCACCATAATTTATAAAAGAACACCGAGTTGTAAAAATGTATGTCAAATTTATTTATTCCCAAAAGTTTAATTTACTATAATCATAAAAATTTACCGCAATAATATTACTGCATAAAAATTATTTTCATTTTTCGGATTTTTTCGCAAATTTCTGCAATATTTCCCGCTATAAAAAATGCAATATTAGGGAAGTGAAATATGTTGGAGATTTCATCAGGTCTCCCCCAAGCGTCCGAGAGTGTGGTTAAGATCAAGATAAGACACGGAAAGCAAATAAAATTCTCGAACAGAATAAAAGTAACAATAGCAGTGAACACATATAACGTCAGACAAGCATATGACAAATCTAGGATACTAGCACGTTTATAGTCCTCCGGAGACCAAGACATCTTAGTGAAAATACGGCAATAAATTCTACATGGCTTTCCAGCTCACGGGCCATTATCAACAACAAAGTCGTAAACGAACTCACATCTATCAAAATTCACAACAAATGGAACAAATAGATTTTAAACACGCATATACACACATTTAACACTATAAGGTTATCAAATCATATAATAATAACTGAAGCATTCAAGTATGAAAGTTCTAGGTTTTATTTTTATACATAGATGATCGTTTAAATTGGTATTACCAAATACAGTATATAGCAGCGAAACTATCGGGTATTATTTTCTTATATCGCAGACTTACAACATTTTAAGATATGGCAACATTAGTTTCAACTTACTATGGTCTTTTCCAATCTCTTATCGATTATGGTATTATGTTGTTCAAAAGAAAGTATTGCGAATTATTACTGAAGTACGAATTAATGATCATTGTAAACCTCTTTTCATTGGCTTAAAAATATAGCCACTTTCATGTCTTTTTAAACTCGCATCATTATTACAACTACATAACAACAATTATAATTTTCAAACGTCATCAAAAAACCACAATTATGTTACCAGAAATACTGACTTAGTTCGCCCAAATCGATTTAAATTAAAAAAGTCTGAAAACAATTCATTCAGCGAAAGTAATGGAGAATTCTTGGACGATGTTATGGAAATAAGGCAAAACAATGAAAATTACCTACGGGTGGTAATGCCTCAATACAGTTATCAAGTTTTTCTGGAAAATTTTCGAATTATATGCGTCTATTATATTTTAATTATAAACTTAACTTCCATTTCTTCAGTTTAAATATAATCTAATTTAATAAATTTCACAGATTATACTCTCAACTCACTTCATGATAATTCACAAGTTGGTGTGATTTATACCGATTTAAAAAAAAAATATTCGATACAGTTGACCATTCTATTCTTCTTTACAAATTATATTCTAATTTCAATTTTTCTTCCTGTCTTGTTTCATTTATAAATTCTTATTTATGTTCTCGTACTATGATAGTTCAGCTCAATAATTTTAGTTCATCATCTTTTACTCCTACCTCTAGTGTTTCTCAAGGATCTAACTTAGGTCCATTGCTCTTTATTTTGTTTATCAATGATATAGTTAATGTGGTAAATAACTCTGAATTACTGTTGTATGCTGATGATTTAAAAATCTTTCGTAAAATAAATTCAGTTGAGGATTGTAAATTATTACAGAATGACATTGAAGGTATTCTAAAATGGTCTGAAAGTTCTAAATTATTTTTTAACTACATCAAATGCAAAATAATGTCTTACTTTGTAAAACAATACGTTTATACCTATTCATATTATATGCAACTTACGTGTCTTGATCGAGTTTCTAAATTTAAAGACCTTGGCGTGTTATTTGATGACAAATGATCTTTTCAATTACACATTGACTGCATAACCTCTACATCTCTCAAAATACTAGGATTCATAATTCGTTCAGCTAAATCCTTTAATAATATATTATCTGTGAAATGTTTGTATCAGTTATTGGTCATGTCAAAATTAGAATATTGTGCTTTAGTTTGGAACCCTATTTATGGCAAACAAATATCTAGACTTGAATCTGTACAAAAAAGGTTTCTTAAATACTATTATTATAAAAAATAGAAACAGTACCGTAGTTATGATATGACTTATGATTCCTTGTTATCTGAAAATAATATTTTATCATTAGTTAATCGTAGAAGGCTTCAGACTTGTCTTTTTGTTTATAAAATAATCAATAATATAACAAATGATCCATGTATTTTGCAGCAACTTCCATTTCATGTACCCCGTACACCGTCACGTTCCAAATTACTTTTAAGGTCAATAAAGCTAGGACGAATTATGAAACTAAGTCACCGATCAGGCAAATGTGTAACATTTTCAACTCAATTCCACAATACCTTGATGTATTTAATGATTCTCTCTTAGTGTTTAAACGTAATTTAATTTCCTACTATTTGACAGTTTGATATCTTTTGTTTATTACTACTTCTCTCAACACTTTAAGCATTGTTTTTGTGTTTTTTTTTGTTTTTTTTTTGTATATATGTATTTAGAATGAAATATTTATGTATAATATTCATCCTGTAATTGGGGCATTAGTCCTGTTGGATTGAATTACATTAAATAAATAAATAAATAAATTTATCTGTTATTGCTCTTATCCTCGTCTTATTACAATACACGTTTTTCCTATAAATATTATTCCACTGCCCGAGAATATCATGTAGTGTTTTCGAGGGTGCAAAGAAGTCAATGGCACATGTGGAAAACAATAATGATTTCATTCCCTGAGTTCCCCTTAAGGCACGAAATCATTTGGAACTTGTTTAGTATGACAAGCATTGCCATCCGGCCTAATCATTCTCCAACTAGCCGGGCGCGGGCGCACCCCTCTTATTCAACCACTGTGCGTGCAATTTCATTATTCACTCGCGTATTATTGCGACAAAACAATTCAACAACATATTGCACACGTGCGGTCACGTGGCATAGTAAGTACAACTCCCACATATGACTGGTGGTCTGGCTCGGCACCTTTGTCGCATGACATATGGAAATGCTTATTTGGATGGTTTCGCAATTGGAATAATTTTATAATTGCATGTGACTTTACATTAAGAGGCATATTTACCCCTGTGCTGAAATATGAAGCGAAAATTCAAATAAATTGTTCCCGTACTAGAACTATCAACATTTTAAAAAAATCAACACAACCCAAACCTACTTGCGATATTAACCTACATTTTAAAAAAATAATTTTTGAAATCTATTAATATTTGACTTTGATTTTATAGGCAAAACAGCATTTCTCGATTTTTCCATAAAACCAAAGTCAAATACTAATAAATTTCAATAATTATTTTTTAAAATACAGGTTAATATCGCAAGTAAGTTTGTGTTGTGTTGAATTTTTTAAAATGTTAATAGTTCTAGTAGAGGAACAACTTTTTTGAGTTTTCGCTTCATATTTCAGCACAGGGGTAAATATGCCTCTTAATTCCCCCTAACTCTTGGCAACATTGTGTAGCAAGTAACCAATAATAATAGCAAACACTGGATAAAACAGTGACAGGCTTTACACTTGTTTCTCTTGCTGGCTACAATTTTTTAACAGTATTACTAAAACTTTCTTATTGATTTGAGGTAATTGTTCATTATTGTTATTATCCACTTAATAGGGAGATTTTTATGAAAATAAAAACTGACACAATATTTTCCTTCCTAAAGGTGACAGAAGATATTTTCTTTGGTCAAAAAAATTCGGAGTTTTTGATGAATAAGCACGTTTTAGAGTCCCTGGAATAAGATTTTGCTATCTTTACGATTATGTTTGTATATATGTATGTGTGTGTGTGTGTGTGTGTGTGTGTGTGTGTGTGACGATTTTTTCGGATCCAATATCTCAAATATTACAATTCAAAAAATTATAATTCTTTCGTATTCCTTTTCTTTACATCCATGTAAGGAGATGATTAGATTTTGATCATAATTGGTCATCCGGAAGTACCCTCATTTTAAGATTTTAACAGTTTTTCTTGAAAAATCACTGTTAAACATCATTTTTCCCTGTTTAATGTTATTATAAATATTAAAGAATATTTGATTCTCTATTTGATTTGATTACATTTTATACTACGAGTACTATACATATTTAATGGATATAGAGTTAAAAAAATTATAAAGAAATTAAATTTCATAAAACAGCTAGCTATGCTATAACCATGAAAACCGTTACTCTATTAAGAAAATACTAATTGACAAATGTCAGTGCCAAGTGCAATTGACATGTTTGTGTTATAATTTTACTGGAAATATAGGCCCGTATTCTTACCTCTTGAAGTAGCACTACTTCGGAAGTAGTGATTTGTTGTTTTTTTAAATTTTATTTTATTTTTTGAATAAACAAGAATAGGTTACAATTTTCTATAAATTAAATGTATAATATTTGAAATAAGTGGTATTTAGAATTTAATTTATTTTTATTTCTTCAATTTGTGAAATTCAAATTGACGTTTGACAGTTCAAGTTGCGATTTTTCGGAAGTAGCGCTACTTCTAGAGGTGAAAATACAGGCCATTGAATCTCTTAGGTACGTGAAACTTTCAATTTTAAGAAACTTTCTGTATGGAATTTGTACAAAACACATAGAATTGACAGAAGGTAATGTACTTGAAATGTGGAATCTTGTACAAGAAACTTTCTGTATGGAATTTATACAAAATATATGGAATTGACGGAAAGTAATGTGCTGGCCACATCATATTTTTTATTTTAATTTTTTAAAACAAAACAAAATTAACTTAAATTAATAGAAATTCGTACCTACTATCTTAAATCTTTCGATATGCTGGCACCACCTGTGTTTTACTGAACGAAATACAAGAAAAAGATAATATTAAGAGAAACTCAAAACCCTTTTTAAATAAAAATGTATTAATACTTTGAAATAAATTGTGAAAAATTGACTAGTCAAAACTACTCACTAATTTCTGACACTAAATGACCAAAGGAAAACATCCCTTGGGAAAAACAAATTCTTACTTCACTTCGTGGACATGAATCATCAGAGCAGATTTTGGAATACAAATGAATAACAAGATAATATCACATATCTATTAGAGAAAATTGATCTTTAAAGTGCACCCTCCATAAAATTAATGAGCTCATGAAGTGACATCCATTACACAGAAAAAAATAAAAATCCATAACGATGATTGTAAATATTCTCATAAATTGTAATTACTTACATGATGATTGATAATATATGAACGATTTGAATGGTACGCTATGTGAGATACTTGCACTTTTTGTGTATACATGTTAAATTTATGGTAGACTTTTGTAAGGTGCAACAGCCACTATGTACCGGGAAAATGATTTACGTAAATGACATTAATTTTATGCAAGTTATGTTCGCAAGAATTCAGCATAATCGCCACAAAAATATTTGCATTTGTCCATGCAAAATTCCGTAATACACTTAAGATTGACTATCTGGAGACGATAAATACCAATTACAAGACCAGTCTACATCTTGTAATAGGTTTCAAATAATTCCTGTAGTTGCATTTTTACCTCCCATCATACCAGTAGGTAAGGGAGGTAACGTAATCGTGCCAAAAATTCGATGGTGAGTTTTCAGTAAATAAGCACGAATTAGGGTCCCCACAACACGTTTTTACTATTTTTACCATGATGTCTGTGTGTGTGTGTGTGACGATTTTTTTTCGTTCACGATAACTCTTACAACAAACTTCAAAAAATTTCTTATTTTCTGTATTTATGCTTTCTACATTCATATAAAGAGTTAATTAGATTTTGGGTAACATTGGACGACCAGAAGTCATACTTTACTCGAATCCCATAGCAATTTTTATTAAAAAATTATATTAAAATATAATCCAAAACTTCTCAATTGTAGTATTTAAGACGTTCATATAAAGGGAAATAACATATTAGATTTTGGCTAAAATTAAGAAATCGGAAGTGGTAGTTTACTTGAAGCCCTGAACAGATTTTCGTGAAAAATATATTATTAAAAAAATTTAAATTCAATATTTAAGACTTTTATATGAAAGGGAACAACATATTAGATTTTGGCTAAAATTGATAAACTGGAAGTGATACTTTATTTGAAGCTCTGAACAGATTTTCGTGAATAATATTTTGTTATATACCAAAATTATTCAAATTTGGCATTTCAAATTTTTATATTAATAACAAGGACATATTAGATTTTTTCTAAAATTGATAAACGGGAAGTGATACTTTACTAAAAGCTATGCACAGATTTTTGTGAAAAATATATTGATATATTCCAAAACATGTCAAATTTAGTATTTAAGACATGTGAAGTGGAGCAACATATTAAATTTTGGCTAAAATTGATAAACCGGAAGTGATACTTTATTTGATTTTTATATTAATGAGAGAGACGTATTATTTTTTTTTCTAAAATTGATAAACCGGAAGTAGTACTTTACAGAAAGCTATAAACAGATTTGAAAAATATATTAAAACATGATCCAAAACTTATATTTGGTATTTAAAACTCGATTTTGACTATACTTATATGATAAACCGAAAGTGGTACTTAATTTGGAGCTCTTAACGGATTTTCGAGGAATAACATAATAGAATTTAAGCCAAAATTTCGTATTGCAGACTTTTCTATTTATTGGAACGAGAAATTAGATTATGTTTACAAACGATCAATCGGAAGGTCATTTCTATTTTAAACATCGAATTGACGGGAGGTTATGTGCTGCCCACATCAGATTTTTTAGTTTATATTCATGTTAAACACCCCACAATTTCTTTAATCCAATTTTAGAAATTACAGTCCTCGATGGGTATATTTACAAGGGTGCTGGCTTCTTAACGGGGCGTTACAGAGCTAGACTCAGCTGGTGAAGTCGTAGTAAGAATTGATTAGAGTTGAATCATGTCGCATTTTAATTCGACACATGTGAGTCATGTTCGAGGGAATAGGGTTAGTCATGTGGTACGAGGGATGTCTCACCGCAACCAAATGAGAAGGGAGGGCGCTGGATTATTTCGACTACTCCATAGGGTGGAGTGTTGGTTTCTTTACACTGAAATGAATGTTAGGTACGTTTTTAGATGTACTGAATTTTAATTAATCATGCTGCTTCTTTGTTCTTGAAGTAGCAAGTAAACTTTCAATAACTAAATTCTTATTGATAAATTCTTATTCACTTCCTTTGTTAACATATACAGTTGTCTAATAATTTTCAATTATTTATTTTTTGTGCAAATTAGTAAATTTGACAAATTAATTAAAAATTGTTTGAATATTGTACATTCATGGTGTAAAATTTACAAATGAAGAATAAATTTTAATAACTGATAATGAAAGTTGTTTATGGATCGTTAAATGCTAATTATGGAAGTGTAACACGAGGGGGGTGCGGAAGAAGAATGATGCTAATACTGCTGTTTACTTCAACGATGATACACTGACTCTTACTGACTGGTGATAAGGAAGAAACCCGCATACACTTTAACTTTACACTGATGAACACTTGAGATTTACAGACATGGACATTACTAACATATTTTACTGATTACTGACTAACGGTTTTATTTACAATTAAACTAATGTTTATTTACATGGTTACATTCCGTAACCCAGCGGGCGAGAGTCGCCCCAAAACTAAAGGACACTACATGTCTAAAACAAGACACGTCTGCCCGACGCGACAAACTCATCTCGACTCTCCATGTTTATCCCATGGCTAACTAAAACCGACTATCTAAAACAACGCTATCTTCAGGACAGGATTATCTTAGGGGTACGGGGTGCATAGGCTAGAGCATCCAAAGTCACGCACGTATACATAATAATTTCGAGACTAATGATAAACAAATAAATGCCGTGACTATCATAATACAATATGAATTTCTAAACTGAATTTTGACTTAAATAGATAAACAGAGTTAAAATATGAATATTGAAACTATTATTTAGAAAAGTTTATAAAAAGTTATTTATCTATTATTGCTCTTACCCTCGCCATGTCACAGAAGAATTTTCTATGTCAGGCGGAGAGACTCTCGGGTAGAAATATCGTTTTAGTTGCATCATGGCATGGCAAATGGCCGACCCTTTAGCAGTTCAAAATGAAGGCAAAAGATTAAGACACAGGTGCCCCACGAAAGAACGTCAATACGTTAACCACATATTCTTTAAATAATTTTAAACAAAAAAATTCATTTTAATTGTTGAAAATACTTGGTTTTAGGTTTCACAATTAAAATGAATAATAAGTTTCACCATGTAAGAGATGACACAATTAAAGAAATTATTCAAAAAAATACATATAAAAGTATAACTGATCTCTCCTATAGGAGTACCAATTTGGCCCAAAATTGTTTAGTCTCTAATTTGAAAACAGTTACATAACGAATTATGAAGTTAGGTACATTTTCTACTTCATTTATAAAATAGTTATTTATGCTACAAGAGATAGGTACCATTTACCATTCGAGGACAATTTTGCGCCCGAGCGATAGCGAGGGCCAGCAAATAAGTTCGAGAATGATCAAATGTACCTACATCTCGTGTTGCATATAAGATTTTTCACTTCAGATGATTTATTTTTTACCTGTTCATTTTGACTGCCAGATATGTTAAGAAATACCGTTGAATACATTGAAAAAAAGGATCTTAGTATTCCATGGAAAACTTAAAAAGAAAAACGCTGTCATCTGTCATACTTGATACGTCAATGGTCACCTTTAAATATGAATATTTATGAAATAAGGACAATCTGATAGAAATTAAATTTAAAAATAAATTATAAGAAAGAGCAAATATTTGATATGTTTAAAATAACTAACTGGTGGTATTTCACAAAGTGGGAGGTAAGTCCAGCTGCCTACGGAAGTAAGGGTAATATTTACATCCCGTCGCTAATACAAACCGATATCTTGACAGTAAAATAAACATACATCCCTACAAACAATGTCCTAATAGCCAACTTACGATATCGGGAGTGGGAAAACATTATTATGTGAAATTTTCAGATTTGTTGCAACTTTCCATTTTAAATTTTAAAATTTGGATTTTGTAATGTTTCTACTCTCGACGAAAAAAAAAAATAGTAGGTAACTATATACACCTCAGGAGTGCTTTGTAGCCTTCGAACTGCGGTCTTCATTGATATATAATATATTATTTTTATATGAAAATTGCATGAAATTAATGTTAAATTACGAACATATTTGTTTTAATACTTTGAAACAATGGATATCAACGTGCAAAGTTTGCTTGATTTATTCAATCATAAATACAAATGTAGTATGCATTAGTTTCACCTAACATTTATGTAGACTATAAATTGTTTCATTTATTTACAGATAACATTTTATTTCATGCTAAAAATGTTAAATAAATTGCTTACCATTAAATGGAGATAAAGTTTTATATGGTATAAAATTGCATACTGCAAATTATAGTTATAACAAATTACAAGAATGTGATAAACTTTATTGTTGTTACTTTTTTACCTATGACATTTAGATAACTAAATAAAAAAATGTTACTTTGTCTTAGACATAAAACCATGTTAGGAACTAACTTGACCACTATCTTATCTTCCATATTAGCATACGCTATTAGAATTGAATAATATAATCGAGAATGTTACTATTTTAAATGTTACAAACTTATATGTAGTCGAATAATGAAGCCGTATTTGTTAATCTTGTTTTTAACTTTTCAATTTTAATCCTCTTTGATCATCTTAGCTGATAATCTTGAGCTTCCTTAGTTATTTTACGCTCATTTTTGTACTGTTATCTGTTAAAGCTTTCTTCCTCTTTATATTTAATGAAATAATTCGTGTGTGAATGCTGACAAAATGACAAATTAACGATGAGTAACACGAAGTACAACTAACTAAAAAAAGAAGGATTGGAGAAGAGAAAAGAATTTTCAGAGAAATAAGATAGAGGTTAGCCAACTGGATTAGACTTATTTTAAGGAGGAATTTTCTTCAAATGATTGAAGGGAAAACAGGACGAGGACCAATGAAATTTGGAATATTAACAAGTAATTTTTTACAGGAACTTTTTACAAAATACTTTTGTTTTGGAGAAAGCCAACAGGTAATGTCTACATCTACTTGGGAAGAACTATTCATATAAAAGGCACTTACTGTAGTACTTTAAATATATTCTTTGGACCTTTGAAAACACATGTACAAAATATAGTAAGTTGATATAGTTTATTTTGGATTTTATTGAAAAATAAAAGTAACTCTACATACTTCTAAATCTGCTGTTGTCAATGACTAGGTTTATCTCGATAATTCAAGCGGCTTCAAATATATTATGACTTGTAAAATCTTATTGGTTTATCTCAGCGGATTGAAAATAGGATTGAGTTATTTTCAATCTTCTTTAAATTCGTATCGACTAAAAAAAGATAGTTAAATACTCGATTATGCAGACAGATAGGGAGAGGTATATGATCTAATTTCATCCTGGATATATAACCCCAAATTCTAAAAATTGTCATGTTGTTATTTGTCTTCTCTTTCAAAAACATTAAAAAACATTTGTTTCTTCATCGCTCCAAATTTTCGCTTTTCGACAATTTTACTAAGTTTTATGTCGCGACTTTTATAAATTGAGGTAAAATGCAAACAACCAACAAATGATCTGAATTTAGTAACACTGCAACATATTGCGGATGTGCGCATGTGTAGTTACATTATTTGAAGCTTCACTGTTTATTTCGACAGAAGTCAAGCCGCTTCGTAAGTCCAAGCCTGTTATTTTACAGGCTTGACTTGACATTTTCAAGCGGCTTGAAATATTAATCTCGATCGTTTATTTCGAAGTTTGAAAAATGATTTCCTAAATTCAAGCAGCTTCAAACCTCGAGATATGCGTAGTCAATGGCCTGTGTCGGTCTTTATCCATCTAAAATTACTTGGACTTAATTTTTTTGAGGTTAGGTTACGTTATTTTCTCGATTTGATTCATTGAAACCCTGAAATTACCAAAAATGAAATCGAGTGGGATGCAATTCGCAATCGAAATTAACGATAGAGGCGCTGATTTTCGAAACAAGATGGCCGCCATACGATGGGTTTGACATATGACAGTTCACATTGTTCACTGTGTTTCGTTGACTGTGTATACAAACCGAGTTTAAAAACTTATTTATATGAAGGCGATAAGATGAAATATTTAATTAGTAATTAATACACTACAAACTCAGCTGGCACTTATTTAATATGGCGCTTGTACGATTGCTTTTCGTAGTACTGATTTGCGCCACTAGAGGGAATTTTTTTATCTACGATTGCGAATAGTGACTATTATTTTTTAGAAAAAAAAAACTATCGCTGACTAATATTGATCATGGCAATCCACAACTGCCAAAGTTCTATAAGATTTCCTGAATGCACAGATGTATAATGGGTTGGATATACAAAAGAATTGACACGTATAAATTTTACGACTTATTGTAACACGAGGGGGGTGAGAATGATGCCAATACTGTTAACTGGTGGACGCCTCGGATGATTGGCGTCCACGACTTCGTGACAAGGATTTCGCTGCCACGGAAGAACATATATACACTTTAGTTTTTACACTTTACACTGATGAACACTTACATTATGACATCAACACTACTGATATTTTACGGACATGGACATTACTAACATATATTTACTGATTAACTAAACGTTTTAACTAATTAACTAAAGTTTTTATTTACGTGGTTGCATTCCGTAACCCAGCGGGCGGGCTTACAAGCACGCGCCCTAAAACTAAAAGACACTACATATTCCGTCAACTAACGTCTTCCCGACGCGACGAACTCATCTCGACTCTTACATTTTTACTTCACGAGTAACTAAATTCGACTCCCAAAAACAAAACGCTATCTTCAGGAGAGGATTATGTTAGGGGTACAGGGTGCATAGGCTAGGGCATTCAAAGTCACGCACGTATACATAATAATTTCTAGACTAATGATAAACAAATAAATGTCGTGACTATCATAATACGATATGAATTTCTAAACTGAATTTTAACTTAATAGATAAACAGAGTTAAAATATTATTCAGGGACTCGAACCGAAATATTTTGGGGTTCGGTTACGGTTAACGGTTTTTACATTAATAAAAATTCGGTTTCGGTTATCGGTTACGGTTTTTTTGAAAATATTATATCGGTTTTCGTTTCGGTTAAAAAAACAAATACATTTCGTTTTCGTTACGGTTTCGGTTCTTTTCGGTTTCGGTGTAAATGAAAAATTAGCTTAGTTTTTTTTTTTATTTTTTGCAACATGATATACAGTACCTATTTCGTAATGTAATAACATTTTAATTTCACGTTTTACTAACAGCTAGTACTAATAGATATGTTCGGCATGTTAGGAATTTAAAATTCGAAAAGAATCTGTAAGTAATTATATTAAGGTGTGATTTAAAAATAAAAATTGCGGTTCAAAAAGTAACTATAAATTAAAGTTTTCATATTTAAATTCTTAAGTTTATTTTTGCAACAAAAATTAAATACGTTTCGTAAATTAATAATATTTTATTTTTAAGTTATAATAATTCTATTCCAGTAGTAATACGTAAACTAAATGGGTGAGTGAAAAATGTCAACAAATGAGTATTTTTTTAAATTATAAATGCAAAATGGAGTAAAATGCTTTAATTTTTTTTTTAATAAGAAACTACTTTTTTATGAACTCGATGGTATGCAAAGTATTTTTACGAAAAACGTGTGGGTTAATAAAAAATACCTATTTTTAAATTTACGGTTTTAGTACCGATATTATTTCGGTTCGGTTATATTTCCGGTTACAGAACGAATTTATTTTTCGTATCGGTTTTCGGTTTCCATATTTGAAGAAATAAAATATAGGTTTCGGTTTTCGGTTACGGTTTCATTAAAAGTCAAATATCGGTGCGGTTTTCGGTTACGGTTTCGTTACGGTTCGGGTCCCTGATTATTATTGATACTAAAATTTAGAAAAGTATATAAAAAGTTATTTATCTGTTATTACTCTTACCCTCGCCTTGTCACAACATTATTTTATAATACCGATGCTATATTTTTTATTTTATCTAACAGTTAACACACAGACAGACAGATGAAAATACCGAGTGCAAGAGTATAATGTAAAACAGCTCTATATGGAAATGAAATATGGCGACTAACTTTCTACTTAAGAGAAAAACTGAAAACAATAGAGGTTGATTATATTAGAAAATGACTCCGAGTAAACAAAGAAGATAACGTTAAACATGTAGGCATCTCGAATCAAGAATACCATTCTCCATAACAAAAAGACAAAAAGTGTAGAAAACGGAGATGTGAAATTTTATGGACATGTCAAATGAATTCCAGAACCTCACCAAATATAGAAGTAGAAGAATGCGAGGTAGACCACGGAAAACATAGCAAAAGTATATGGTTCCAGGGTTCAAGCTATGAAAGAAGAAGGGTGAGTCCAAACGGCGAATTTCCAGGATAATATCGCTCACAGAAGAAAAAGTACTATTTGTTTTTAACTACGAAAATATTTCAGAAAGAAATTTACCTACATTATTGTTTATTAAAAGAGGTTACGTCAAAATAACTAACACTTTAAACTGGAAAACCACGATTTTTTTGTTTTAAATATATTTAACTATTTCTTATTTTAGCACATGTAAACACTACTTCATTGTAGTCTCAAATAGAAACAGAACTGCGCATTTCGTTCATAATTTGAGCAACAAATAAGAAAAGACGATCTGTTTGTGCTTGCACGTTTTCCTATTTTTCGTCCCACCTCTAGTGAGTTGGAGCAGTGCATTTTTGAATATTCGTTTGAATATTCGTTAATATGGCATGGGCCTGTATTGCTTAGGACAGGGATGGCGAACCTTTACGGATCAACGTGCCATTTTTCTAAAGAAATGTTTAATGCGATCATAGACGTGCCATCAAATAATTTTGACTGGGAAAATAATAATAATAAATACTATCAACTCAAAACTCTTTATTTACTACAAAAAAATAGGAACATTTTGCAATGTTTCAATTATACGCGTAATTTAAATTAAAGTAAAATTAGTGGACTTCTGTTGTTGCAGATTAGATGACAAATAACATATGTTAGGGTTGTAAGATGTTACTTTTAGCAGAATGCATGCTGAACTGGAGTCATCTGTCAAACGGTTTCTAACCGAGTCTTTAATGTTATTCATCTCTGAAAATAATGACTCGCAGGCATAGGCTGATGAAAATATTGTTAAAATAGCATGAGCCAGCTTCTTCAAACAATTAAATGTCTCTGGTAACGCATTCCATGTTTCCAAAATTTTGTTATAAGCATTTTCATTTATATTACTTCAATCTTTCTGTTTCAATTAATTCTAACTCTTTCCTTGTTTCAATAAATTTTTGAATCCATATTGAACTAGACTGGAAATCAATCAGCTGCATTTAAAATTCTTCAATTTCCAACCAATCGAATTGGGACAAATTCAGTTTATCAAATGACGTCACATCAGGGTACGTAATAAACTTGAGTATTTCCGATAATTCTTTGAACTGAGAAAATCTCGCTGAAAATTCCTTGATTGAAGAATCAATCACAGAAATAAATTCTTCAGTATATTTTTTCAAATCGCAGCCCGCGCACCGCACCCGAACATTCCGTAGCGTAGGGATCACTCGCGTTCGCTCGTCATATAATACCTATAATTCACACTTTTTTTTCGTAGTGCATCATAATGAATTTTGTGATTGGTTCGCCACCCCTGGCTTAGGACAACTGGGTAGGTAGGACAAGGACTGGTGGTACAGTTGTAGTGTGCGGCACAGCGCACATCATTGAAAAAAACGATAAATTCGTTACTGACTCCTTGAAATTGTGTGTTGCATTAGATGCGCCAGAAATGATTAACAGTTCTGTATCTATTTGAGACTACTATATTATATTTCTGTACAAATGTGTAATAACTAGACTAGACATACTAAAATATTTTTTTTAAATATAAACTAAACAATATTTTATTAATACAAACGCTTATGGTTAAAGTTCTGTAAGAATTTTTAAAAAATATTAAAATATTTTATTGTATCTTATTTGTAATATTTATTATTGATTTTACTATTTACTTATTTATTTTTTAATAAAAATATAATATATCGTAACGATATCGCGGGCCGAATTCACAGGCTTTGCGGGTCGCATTTGGCCTGCGGGCCGCACTTTGGGAACCCCTGCTATAGGGAAATTTAAAATTAATCTTCACGTAGTGATTTTATAGGAGAAAAAAATGAACTGTACATAGATCGGACGACGACAAATCCCCCCATTTGGCCGCCATTTTGTCTAGTAATATAGTGATGTAGTTTGTTATTTTAAAATGTAACCATCAAAACGATTTAGTGCAAAATATCATTTAAATTCAAAATAAATTACACCAACAAATGATAAGTGACATTTTCTCCAATTGTTTCGTTCACAAATCTTTCACCAGATGTCAGCTACTTTGATTTTTTTCTACAATAGACGACATAAATTACTTCCAAAGTTAATATACATAATTTATTCCTAATGACGAACTTTTGACAATAATGTTATATTTGTTATAAAATGAATAAAGTTGATTTGAATTGGTTAATTCAAATAAATTTACTATGGATCACGGTGTAGTATCTATAGGTGAGAGCACGAGATGCGTTGAGATGGCTAAGTAACTGGGAAACAAAATGGTGCTAACACGACCCGTTACCATTTGACAGAAATTGTTTTGATACACAACAGGGTATGGATGAAATAAAGAGAAATATAGTCTTTTTAATGTGCCAGCTACACTATAATCACAGAAACAGGTTCTAAGATAAATTTCTGATTGAAAGGTGTCAATGTCAAGTGCATTTGACATATGTTGTTTTATAATTTTACTGGAAATATAGAAACGTTTCTGTATGGAATTTGTACAAAATACATACATAGAACTGTCAAAAGATAGAAGGTAATGATTGAAAATATAGAATATTATGCGTTATGTATGAATAACAAAACCTGACATCTAGCGGCACACTGTATGAACTAGCCCAGTTAGTTATCCATTCTTCGTAATGCTTTGGAATACGTTGTGCACTCACCTATAGATACTACACCGTGCTATGGATGTATATTTATTCTGCCCTTTATAAATCGGGTGTTATTTTTAAAACTAGCCTACATATATTAGCCTATGAATCATGCTTTGTAGATATCGACGTAAATATCTTATCTTCATTTATTAAAAAAATTGTATCCAAAGAAAAGTGATTAAAAATGATTGATATTTTTATCAAAACGGAAAGGAAAATGAAAAATAAATCCTAGTATTAGATTAGATCGTATATCAATATTCATAATAATCATTTGGAATATTGTGTAACTAAAATTTAATCCACGTAAGGAACAAGAGAATAATTAATAATGAATGTCAGTATGTAAGTATACAAAGGGGAATAAGTTTCTTATGTCATAGGAAATCCACTTTGAGTTGTGTGTATGAGTATATCCTAAGAAGGGAAAGAGTGAGTTAGGGGGGAGTGTAGCAGTATCAAATGACTCATTTAGTATGAACAAAGCCCTGCTAAGTACGAATGGGAGAACCTGCGAGTGTATATCAAGTAGTCAGGTTATTAAGCACAGAGGAGCCGCGTGAATCCCTAGCTAGTGAAACCACATTATATTTTGTAAGTTGGGAACTCCTACAGAACCACAGCCAGGTACTCCAGGACCGGAGTGAATCTATGATAGCAAAAATTAAGATTTACACAAACATTCGCCAGAAAGTTTCGAATTACATGAGTAGACTCGAAGGAACTGGAGACATAATCATGCTAAAAATGGCATATCCAGATTTTAGTGAATAAGCTCGTTTTAAGATTCCCAGAAACTAATTTTAACATTTTTATGATGACAGAATTGAACATTTTATTACATTTAATGCCAATAACAATAACGCAACCAACAATATATCATATATAAATAATGTTTTCAGAAGTACATCAATAATAATTATTAATAATACACCTAATGCGGTTTATAAATTTGAGATTGACGTATATCGTAGTGGGGATAAAAATACCAGAGAAACCAGGATTATTTCGTGGTTGCCGTGGTCCGACTTTTACCAACCTTGGAGTTATCGTCGGAGAAAAAATTGCCACACACAAACACACACACGCACATGCACACACACACACACACACACACACACACACACACACACGAACACACACACGCACGCACGCATACACACACACACACGCACGCATGCACGCACACACACGCACGCATGCACGCACGCACGCACGCACGCACGCACGCACACACGCACGCACGCACGCACGCACGCTCGCACGCTCGCACGCACGCACGCACGCACACACACACACACATCGAATTTTTTAAAACAATACCTTCCTTACCTTAAAGATATGACGGAAGGTAAAAATATAATTATGTTCCTATTTAAAATAAAAAAAGATAGGGCTCGAATTTGGAGTACCACTAATAGTGTTCACATTGCAATAGTCTTGTAAAATAGAAATTAGTTGCCCATTTAACCCTCTTTGTAGTTCTTATAGTTCTCAAGATAGCAACGGTGGCCTATTTAAAATGAACATCCTAAAATTCAATATATTTTGAATAATTAAATCTCTGAAATTGAATGAAAATCATTTATCAATAAATTGGGAAGGTTCTGATAAATTGCTAATATTCTTTACTGGCACTTATTTTAAAAAAATTAATACTTATATAATAGACTAAATTTTCAAACATTTTTTTTTCGAAATGTCAATATGGGAAAATGACTTAGCAAAAAATTTCTCCTGCTCATTCGAAAAATTTCGCATCCGGCCCTGGATAAACTTCGCCAAATATCTTCTCCGGTAGCGAAACCACGCCTGATTAATTTTTTATTAGTCACGGCACAAAACTAAAGGGGTGAAATATAGGTGACTCAAGAAATGAATACATTAATACTGGAGCTTGTAGTTAGTCATCGCTCTAACGCCAACGCCATTACTAAATGTACCCGCTTTATCACCTTGTATGAATTTTTAATCAAAGTATAGTCAGCTATGGCTAATTAGAATTTTTAACCCTTAATTCTGACATGTATGACTTCATTATGAACATTTCAGGTTATTAAATGCTACCTCTGCTCTCAATCCACTGTAAAACAGCGATTAAGATTGAAGAGAATTTTTTCAGTCATCTTTATTTTAATATTAACAATGAGTTAACAGTTTGTATATTTGAAATAATATCCTCAGCAGTTATACGACTTTAAAAGTGAAAGATTGTTCAGCCATCGAGAGGAGAGCAGCCAATAGCTTAGTTGGTAAGAGCACTGTCCCGGCAAGATAGGGGTCTCGGGTTCGAATCCCGGTGGCTGACAATTTTTCACAATTTATTTCATCTTTATTTTATATGTTCATATATTTAGCTCCAAATTACATGCAAATAGTTATGATAACACTGTTCCATTACAAAACTATTTATCGGTATTAAATGATTCCATACCTTAGCATTGAAGATAATTTATTATGTATTAGATGAAGGTAAAAACATAATCTGTTCCCAACTGATTTTATATTTTATTGTTGTTCGATCAATTTTAAAACAATTTTCATTATGATTCATGGACGAACGTAAAACATGATTTATGAAGAGTTATTGAATCCCACAGAGACAGTAAATCTTGCAAATATATCGCGAGGTATTATAATATACTTAAAAGTGCAACGTAAAGTATAATACTGAAATATATGGCGGATGGAAATCCCTATAATGTTCAAAACTATATTTAGGTTGGTCTCTAATAATGAATTTGTTTAATAAAGTACCCTATCCCAATAAAATCAACATAGTTTGTTAAATTATTGATGGACGCAAATTTTAAGTTACAATTTTTGAAAAAAATACGGATGATTTGTAACATATAATGATATACAAAAATAAATGTTTAACAAATTGTCATTGCCTAGAGGCGACAAGTTCAAAAGGCCGCAATAATTGGAAATTAAAAAATATAAGGTATATAAGTACTTCAGCCTGCATCATTTGGGCTTCATCGATTTTGGCGGATGCAAATACACATCTTAGCCAAACGCCAAACCAAATATTGATGACTATTAGTTAAGGTTAAGGATAATGAACTCAGTCTTTAATTTTTAACCAATCAAGGGCGCTATTTTGTAAGTCGGTGGTTAATTTTTAACCACTGGTGTAAAATTTTTATCCAATAGTTATTGACTTGACAACTAAAAATCCCTTTTTTACCTCCCTCTACCCTTGGTAAGGGAGGTATAGGGATCATGCTAAAAATCGCATATCGAGATTTTGGTAAATGACCACATTTTAAGCCTAGAATCCAATTTTAACATTTTCACGATGATGATGATGGTGATGATGTGTGTGTGTGTGTGTGTGTGTGTGTGTGTGTGTGTGTGTGCGTGTGTGTGTGTGTGTGTGTATGTGTGTGTGAGAGAGAGTGTATATATATATATATATATATATATGTGTGTGTGTGTGTGTGTGTGTGTGTGTGTGTGTGTGTGTGAGTGAGTGTGAGTGTGTGTGAGAGAGAGTGTGTATATATATATATATATATGTGTGTGTGTGTGTGTGTGTGTGTGTGTGTGAGTGAGTGTGAGTGTGTGTGTTTGAGTGTGCAAGTGTGAGTGTGTGTGTGTGTGTGTGTGTGTGTGTGTGTGTGTGTGGTTCCTGTTTACGCTCTAACTCAAATACTATCATTCAGAAAATTTTGAAACCTTGTATTTATACCTTATTCTAATATAGAAAGAAGCCATTTTAGTTTTAAATCAGATAACCAGAAATTGCACTTTACTTGAAGCTCAAAATAGTTCATCTCCGAAAAATACCTTTAAATGTTATTTTTTCAAGATTTATGTTGTTATAAAAATTAAAAATTATTAAATTTTCTATTAGTTTTTTTAATAATAGTAACGTTTTATATGGAATGTATTTTAATACAGTTTCTAGTATAACTAAATATGTATGTATATTTAAATTAATGAAAATTAAATAGCTGGAAGTGTTGTATTGGCCACATCACATTTTTTGTTATATGTCAACATACTTGAGTAGTAGGAGGGGGCACACTTCCCAGCCAGACTTCTTAATTTATTCAGGTCACGTACATGTACTTGTACATGTATTTGTACACGTACTTGATTCCTGGAATTGCAGGTGTGCGTAATTGTAATTATAATTTTTGTCATGTACTTGTGTCATGTCGTAATCGACCGGAAGTAATAGGTTAGGACATGTTTGTACTTGCTTTTTGTAATTGCAGGTGTGCGTAATTAGGTAATTATAATATTTCATACGCCTTGAAAAAATATCCGATTATGTAGCAATGGCTTTTAACACAGGGTACGCTACCTTCGTTGATTTGTTCCTTTTGTAGATATTATCTTCGTATTATATGCAGGTCCAGGTATATTCTGTTAGGAAGCCTTTATATTTCCGCTGTAAAATATTTTCTATAGGTCGGTATATTTATGTTGATGCTTGATTTTTGTAATTGCAGGTGTGCGTAATTATAATTGGTCATACGACTTGAAAAATATCCGATTATGGGGCAATGGTTTTTAATACAGGGTAGGTTTCCTTAGTTAACTTGTTCGTTGTGTAGATTTTATCTATACAATTTGGGGTCGTATTATGCCCAGGTACCAAATGCTGTACACGTCTCTTCTCGCTGTGTTTTTAGTAAGTTTTTATATTTCCGCTATACACACAGGGTAGGTTAATGTTTAAAAATATAAAATTATTTTAATAACAACATCCGCTCTTCTATTGCTCGCGGTGTGGAACATAGATTTAAATCACTAAAATACTTTAACACAGGAATAGGTATGTGCTTTTAGGAAATGCAGGTGTGCGTAAGTAATTATAATTTCTGTCACGTATCAGGGCACTGGAAGTAGCTGGTTAATACTTGATTTTTGGAAATACAGATGAGCGTAACACGTATGAAGGTGGGTGTACCGGATTGTAAGCGACAGGAAGTATCAGACTATAGCATGTTTGTTCTCATCGTACCCACAGGATCAGGATCCCATATATATAAACAATGTTTTATTATTATGCAGTACATAAATAAATATCGTAAGTTTTACTTAAAATAAGTGCTTGAATTGCCTTCTGTAATGTATGTTTTATACTATTTTCTCTGTTGAGGCTTTCTCTTATATTATTTCTTTATAAAAGTATTTGACAATTTCCAATAAGGGAAAATTTTGATAAAATTATTATTTATGTTTTTTATTCTGTCCGTTGCGTCCGTTTTCTAAATTTTTAGTGTATTTATTGCAGTCATGCCAATCACAAATAACAAAATTTAGCAGAGACGTCTTTTTCCTATATTCTCGCATATAAAGTTGAATTACACTTTTTATTCTTCTTGTGTTTTAGTAAGTCTTATTATTTACGCTATACAGGGTGTATAGAGTTCCCTAAACATTCTTTCTTCAGTATACAGTTTCTCTTCATACAAAACATTTTATATTCTTATACAAGTAGCTATGTTGAAAACATAGGCTACCCCCAAGCCCCAAACCAGGTAAGAAAATATTTAAATCATTATATTTATTAATTCTATATACGCATTAACCCTGTTTGCGACGCCCCTGCATATAATATATTCCAATCTACAAATACATAAATTTATATTAGAAAGCACAGTGAAAGCCAGAATAAATATTTTAGGGATTAAAATTTAATATTAATCGGCAAATATATCTATTTTGGAATTATATGACTATGATCGTAATGAGAATATCAACCGTAGATAATCTCTGTATTTGGATTAATATGTTATAAAATATTTCTATTTTTAACACAGAGTAAGTTTATATTTAAAAATATATTGCAATGAGCATTGTCTGCAGGTATACCCGAGAGAATTAGATATTCCGTGTGTTTTCTGATTACGATATAGATAACACATTCGAGCGTGAATTTCAGCAGAGACGCGTCTTCTTCCGTATCTTCTCACATATAAAGTTGAATAATTCCGTACAAAAGTCACACCTTATGTACTTACATTTATTCTGCTTATTATAAGGACCTCTCTATGGTTTGCAAGTATCAGGACACCCGGGAATTACATATTTTGTGCGGACTCTGATTATGAGATAGATAACTATTTTTCAAAAGATTTTTTTCCTCAGCGTTAACCACAGGGTAAGTGTCTTGTTTGCAGGTGTCAGAGTATTCCGAGGAAATTAAATATTTCCTGTGTTTTCTTCTGTATGTGTGTTTTACAGTAAAAAATTATAAATCTTTTCTACTTAAATTATGATACTTTTATAGTACCTATTTCAAGTACATTTACTGCAACAATTTTGAGAATTATAAGTAAAGATCACAGAAATTCTGTAATAAATATATTTATGTTGGTAATGTAATTTTTAATATTTTCAGTATTGATATATTAAATGTACCATAAAGATTTATGCCTGAGTACTTTTGCCTGCAACATTTTTCACAGTTAAAAGCATTAGACTCTCTCCATGAGTAATTCTAATTAAATAGTTTCTTACTACATTTCTTTTTATTTACTACAGCAGAACTATGTGGACCAGGAAGAACGTAAATAATTGTAAATGGTAATGAATAAGTCGCAATTTATTGGGGGTCAAATATACAATTTCATATAATAATTAGTTATTTGCTTTATTTACCACAATATTAGTTGCGTATTTTAAATCAAGAGTTGTATCATAAAAAACCGTATCTGTATAGGTACTATACAACCAAAATTCTGTTATATTCAATACCTATATTTAAAAAATCCGTATAGTAAGTCTTACTATTTCTGAAGGACTAACCTCTTAGCAGCCCGTTTTTAGAAATAAAAATTGCTTGGTATCAATATCAGATATGAAAATTCCCGGTTCTTTAGATACATGTTTGTCCTATTTGAATAAAACTCTGTAATTTAAATGAAAGTTAATGACAGTTTTTATTTTACGTATATGTATATAAATATAAATAAAAAAACATAGGTGTTGTAAAATTTGTTTTTTTACACTATTCTGGTCATATTACTTGTTAGTTGAAATTATTTATTTTCTTATTATTACTTTTAAAAAAGAATCATGTTTTTTTTCTAAAAAAAAGAATTCATAATGGACTGACTATGCGTAGCAGGTAGAGAATATTCCTAGAACTTTACCAGTTGGACAATCGACTCAGGTTTATGAAATAGAAATTGCTTAGTATAAATAACCGTGTCTGTGTAGGTATTATACAACCAAAATTCTGTTATATTCAATATCTATATTAAAAAAATTCGTATAGTAAGTCTTACTATTTCTGAAGGTCTAACCTCTTAGCAGCCCGTTTTTAGAAATAAAAATTGCTTGGTATCAATATCAGATATGAAAATGCCCGGTTCATTAGATACATGTTTTGTCCCATTTTAATAAAACTCTGTAATTTAAATGAAAGCTAATGACAGTTTTTATTTTATGTATATGTATATAAATAAAAAAACATAGGTATTGTAAAATTTGTTTTTATTTTTACACTATTCTGGTCATATTACTTGTTAGTTGAAATTATTTATTTTCTTATTATTACCTACTTCTAAAAAAGAACCATGTTTTTTTCTAAAAAAAGACGAATTCATAATGGACTGACTATGAGTAGCAGGTAGAGAATATTCCTAGAACTTTATCAGTTGGACAATCGACTCAGGGTTATGAAATAGAAATTGCTTAGTATAAATTACAAACATGAACAATTGACCATTTTTGTCTATATTTTAATAATACTCAGTAATTCATATAAACTACATATTTATATTTCAGTTTAAAATATTACGAAATGTTAGATTGCGTTGTTCTAAATATTATATTTTTAAAGATAGTTATAAGTTTATGTTCGAAATTTTTAAAATTACAAGTTAATTATCTTACAAAAGCATTTTTAAAAAATACATTGTCCGAAAAATATCTGACAGAAATTAGATTTTCAAGATAAGTTTTCTATAAACTAGTTTTATTTCAGTTCATAAACTATTTTTATTTCAGTTTAAAATATTACTAATGTTACATTGCGCTGTGGTAATTATAATATTTTTAAAGATTTCGGTCGAAAATATTCAAATTACAAGTATAAGCTATTTTTATTTAAGTTTAAAATATTACGATACGTTATATTGCGTTATTCTAATTATTATATTTTTATTTTTATTTCAGTTTAAAATATTACGATATGTTATATTGCGTTGTTCTAATTATTATATTTTTAAAAATAGCTATAAGTTTTCGTTCGAAATTATTCAAATTACAAGTTGAATATGTGATATAAATTAGATTTTCAAGATAAGTTTTCGATAAACTATTTTTATTTTAGTTTAATATATTAAGAAATGTTATATTGCGTTTCTCTAATTATTATATTTTTATTTCAGTTTAAAATATTACGATATGTTATATTGCGTTGTTCTAATTATTATATTTTTAAAGATAGTTATAAGTTGTTGTTTTTTTAAAACATGATTCTTTGTTGGAAGATGAATTTTACGAATGTTATATTGTGTTCTTATTTGAACTTATAATTTGAATATTTTTGATCAGTTTAAAATATTACGAATGTTATATTGTGTTTCGTTCAAAAATATTCAAATTACAAGTTACCAGATAATTTTTAAAAATTATTACTATTATAAACTTGATATTTGAATAATTAAAAACTTTTAATTAATCAATCTTAATTGAAATTATTTTTAAACATAATTCTTTGATAGAAGATGAATACAATCCTTCTTCAACGCCATATTTAAAACTGACCTGCGCTTGCTCGAAAGGCCCAAAATAAATGGATTATGATGTAAGATTGATATTCTGAAGAAATAGGAAGAAATGAACTTTTAACACCAGAGGATTACAGGGTTGTACATCATCACTGTATCGTTATTATTGTTTGATATATTTATTATGTAGGATTAATTGTTACATTAATAACAATTTAACAAATGTGATAATGATATTTATAAATAAATGTGTATAAATAGCTTTATTTCTTCAGTTGCTTCCACCTTTGTCTTTCTTTAGCATAGAACGCTTTTTTAACTGTTTTAGTGGCATTCACTGGTGGAGTAATTAGTACTAGCTTTTGTTGAATAGCTTGGGCAGGTTTGTATGGGGGGTCATCACACATGTCCCAATTTTCACTTGAGTGGACGTGGTATGTAGGCACAGATGGCGCATTTTCTGTTGAACTGCTAATGAGGGGTCGTATGAGGGATCATCACACATGTCCCAATCCTCACTTGAGGGGACATGGTATGGTTGTACGGGATGGAGCGTCTGCTGAACAGGACATGTGGGTTGCTGGCTATCCATATCTAAGAACAAATTTTATAAATGAATAGAAATAATAAAAATATACTGATTTAAATATTTCTAAGAACAAATTTTATAGATATAATGAAAATATACTGATTTAAATATGTCTAAGAAGAAATTTTATAGAATTATTCATATCAGTGCGAAAAAGAAACTTATTTTTTTATTTAAATCACAACTTGCAGTAAAAGTACATAGGCACAGATATTTTAAACAAATCATAGTGGTACATTTAACATATTAATATTGTAAATATTGAAAGTTACATTTGCCGAACAGTCGGCTAGTCGGCCAGAACCGTATTCGGTACATCACTAATAAATATATTCATTTAAATATTTCTTACTTAGCTGATAACTGATGTTTTTTTTCAATAGAAGAGGGTGTTCTCGTAGAAGATGATGACACCAGCAGCACACAATAATATAAAAATGTTTACAAACGGGAGACTTATACAAGAATAGGATATTACGTAAAAAAAGCTTATAACTTATACACCGCCATTTTCAACACACCCCACTCGTAGAAGGGGCGTGTCTAAATTGTAAGGTTAGTAAGTAGGGGGTGAATTAAACATTTATGAAAATATATGGCAATCATTTTGTAATATTTAACAATATTCCTTATACATTTATACGAAAATATTTTATAATTTCAAATAAGATTGATTAATTAAAAGTTTTTCATTATTCAAATATCAAGTTTATAATAGTAATAATTTTTAAAAATTATCTGATAACTTGTAATTTGAATATTTTTGAACGAAACACAATATAACATTCGTAATATTTTAAACTCATCAAAAATATTCAAATTATAAGTTCAAATAAGAACACAATATAACATTCGTAAAATTCATCTTCTAACAAAGAATCATGTTTTAAAAAAACAACAACCTATAACTATCTTTAAAAATATAATAATTAGAATAACGCAATATAACATAATATTTTTTACTGAACTTATAATTTGAATATTTTTGATGAGTTTAAAATATTACGAATGTTATATTGTGTTTCGTTCAAAAATATTCAAATTACAAGTTATCAGATAATTTTTAAAAATTATTACTATTATAAACTTGATATTTGAATAATGAAAAACTTTTAATTAATCAATCTTATTTGAAATTATAAAATATTTTCGTATAAATGTATAAGGAATATTGTTAAATATTACAAAATGATTGCCATATATTTTCATAAATGTTTAATTCACCCCCTACTTACTAACCTTACAATTTAGACACGCCCCTTCTACGAGTGGGGTGTGTTGAAAATGGCGGTGTATAAGTTATAAGCTTTTTTTACGTAATATCCTATTCTTGTATAAGTCTCCCGTTTGTAAACATTTTTATATTATTGTGTGCTGCTGGTGTCATCATCTTCTACGAGAACACCCTCTTCTATTGAAAAAAAACATCAGTTATCAGCTAAGTAAGAAATATTTAAATGAATATATTTATTAGTGATGTACCGAATACGGTTCTGGCCGACTAGCCGACTGTTCGGCAAATGTAACTTTCAATATTTACAATATTAATATGTTAAATGTACCACTATGATTTGTTTAAAATATCTGTGCCTATGTACTTTTACTGCAAGTTGTGATTTAAATAAAAAAATAAGTTTCTTTTTCGCACTGATATGAATAATTCTATAAAATTTCTTCTTAGACATATTTAAATCAGTATATTTTCATTATATCTATAAAATTTGTTCTTAGAAATATTTAAATCAGTATATTTTTATTATTTCTATTCATTTATAAAATTTGTTCTTAGATATGGATAGCCAGCAACCCACATGTCCTGTTCAGCAGACGCTCCATCCCGTACAACCATACCATGTCCCCTCAAGTGAGGATTGGGACATGTGTGATGATCCCTCATACGACCCCTCATTAGCAGTTCAACAGAAAATGCGCCATCCTGTGCCTACATACCACGTCCACTCAAGTGAAAATTGGGACATGTGTGATGACCCCCCATACAAACCTGCCCAAGCTATTCAACAAAAGCTAGTACTAATTACTCCACCAGTGAATGCCACTAAAACAGTTAAAAAAGCGTTCTATGCTAAAGAAAGACAAAGGTGGAAGCAACTGAAGAAATAAAGCTATTTATACACATTTATTTATAAATATCATTATCACATTTGTTAAATTGTTATTAATGTAACAATTAATCCTACATAATAAATATATCAAACAATAATAACGATACAGTGATGATGTACAACCCTGTAATCCTCTGGTGTTAAAAGTTCATTTCTTCCTATTTCTTCAGAATATCAATCTTACATCATAAACCATTTATTTTGGGCCTTTCGAGCAAGCGCAGGTCAGTTTTAAATATGGCGTTGAAGAAGGATTGTATTCATCTTCTATCAAAGAATTATGTTTAAAAATAATTTCAATTAAGATTGATTAATTAAAAGTTTTTAATTATTCAAATATCAAGTTTATAATAGTAATAATTTTTAAAAATTATCTGGTAACTTGTAATTTGAATATTTTTGAACGAAACACAATATAACATTCGTAATATTTTAAACTGATCAAAAATATTCAAATTATAAGTTCAAATAAGAACACAATATAACATTCGTAAAATTCATCTTCCAACAAAGAATCATGTTTTAAAAAAATAACAACTTATAACTATCTTTAAAAATATAATAATTAGAACAACGCAATATAACATATCGTAATATTTTAAACTGAAATAAAAATATAATAATTAGAGAAACGCAATATAACATTTCTTAATATATTAAACTAAAATAAAAATAGTTTATCGAAAACTTATCTTGAAAATCTAATTTATATCACATATTTAACTTGTAATTTGAATAATTTCGAACGAAAACTTATAGCTATTTTTAAAAATATAATAATTAGAACAACGCAATATAACATATCGTAATATTTTAAACTGAAATAAAAATAAAAATATAATAATTAGAATAACGCAATATAATGTATCGTAATATTTTAAACTTAAATAAAAATAGCTTATACTTGTAATTTGAATATTTTCGACCGAAATCTTTAAAAATATTATAATTACCACAGCGCAATGTAACATTAGTAATATTTTAAACTGAAATAAAAATAGTTTATGAACTGAAATAAAACTAGTTTATAGAAAACTTATCTTGAAAATCTAATTTCTGTCAGATATTTTTCGGACAATGTATTTTTTAAAAATGCTTTTGTAAGATAATTAACTTGTAATTTTAAAAATTTCGAACATAAACTTATAACTATCTTTAAAAATATAATATTTAGAACAACGCAATCTAACATTTCGTAATATTTTAAACTGAAATATAAATATGTAGTTTATATGAATTACTGAGTATTATTAAAATATAGACAAAAATGGTCAATTGTTCATGTTTGTAATTTATACTAAGCAATTTCTATTTCATAACCCTGAGTCGATTGTCCAACTGATAAAGTTCTAGGAATATTCTCTACCTGCTACTCATAGTCAGTCCATTATGAATTCGTCTTTTTTTAGAAAAAAACATGGTTCTTTTTTAGAAGTAGGTAATAATAAGAAAATAAATAATTTCAACTAACAAGTAATATGACCAGAATAGTGTAAAAATAAAAACAAATTTTACAATACCTATGTTTTTTTATTTATATACATATACATAAAATAAAAACTGTCATTAGCTTTCATTTAAATTACAGAGTTTTATTAAAATGGGACAAAACATGTATCTAATGAACCGGGCATTTTCATATCTGATATTGATACCAAGCAATTTTTATTTCTAAAAACGGGCTGCTAAGAGGTTAGACCTTCAGAAATAGTAAGACTTACTATACGAATTTTTTTAATATAGATATTGAATATAACAGAATTTTGGTTGTATAATACCTACACAGACACGGTTATTTATACTAAGCAATTTCTATTTCATAAACCTGAGTCGATTGTCCAACTGGTAAAGTTCTAGGAATATTCTCTACCTGCTACGCATAGTCAGTCCATTATGAATTCTTTTTTTTTAGAAAAAAAAACATGATTCTTTTTTAAAAGTAATAATAAGAAAATAAATAATTTCAACTAACAAGTAATATGACCAGAATAGTGTAAAAAAAACAAATTTTACAACACCTATGTTTTTTTATTTATATTTATATACATATACGTAAAATAAAAACTGTCATTAACTTTCATTTAAATTACAGAGTTTTATTCAAATAGGACAAACATGTATCTAAAGAACCGGGAATTTTCATATCTGATATTGATACCAAGCAATTTTTATTTCTAAAAACGGGCTGCTAAGAGGTTAGTCCTTCAGAAATAGTAAGACTTACTATACGGATTTTTTAAATATAGGTATTGAATATAACAGAATTTTGGTTGTATAGTACCTATACAGATACGGTTTTTTATGATACAACTCTTGATTTAAAATACGCAACTAATATTGTGGTAAATAAAGCAAATAACTAATTATTATATGAAATTGTATATTTGACCCCCAATAAATTGCGACTTATTCATTACCATTTACAATTATTTACGTTCTTCCTGGTCCACATAGTTCTGCTGTAGTAAATAAAAAGAAATGTAGTAAGAAACTATTTAATTAGAATTACTCATGGAGAGAGTCTAATGCTTTTAACTGTGAAAAATGTTGCAGGCAAAAGTACTCAGGCATAAATCTTTATGGTACATTTAATATATCAATACTGAAAATATTAAAAATTACATTACCAACATAAATATATTTATTACAGAATTTCTGTGATCTTTACTTATAATTCTCAAAATTGTTGCAGTAAATGTACTTGAAATAGGTACTATAAAAGTATCATAATTTAAGTAGAAAAGATTTATAATTTTTTACTGTAAAACACACATACAGAAGAAAACACAGGAAATATTTAATTTCCTCGGAATACTCTGACACCTGCAAACAAGACACTTACCCTGTGGTTAACGCTGAGGAAAAAAATCTTTTGAAAAATAGTTATCTATCTCATAATCAGAGTCCGCACAAAATATGTAATTCCCGGGTGTCCTGATACTTGCAAACCATAGAGAGGTCCTTATAATAAGCAGAATAAATGTAAGTACATAAGGTGTGACTTTTGTACGGAATTATTCAACTTTATATGTGAGAAGATACGGAAGAAGACGCGTCTCTGCTGAAATTCACGCTCGAATGTGTTATCTATATCGTAATCAGAAAACACACGGAATATCTAATTCTCTCGGGTATACCTGCAGACAATGCTCATTGCAATATATTTTTAAATATAAACTTACTCTGTGTTAAAAATAGAAATATTTTATAACATATTAATCCAAATACAGAGATTATCTACGGTTGATATTCTCATTACGATCATAGTCATATAATTCCAAAATAGATATATTTGCCGATTAATATTAAATTTTAATCCCTAAAATATTTATTCTGGCTTTCACTGTGCTTTCTAATATAAATTTATGTATTTGTAGATTGGAATATATTATATGCAGGGGCGTCGCAAACAGGGTTAATGCGTATATAGAATTAATAAATATAATGATTTAAATATTTTCTTACCTGGTTTGGGGCTTGGGGGTAGCCTATGTTTTCAACATAGCTACTTGTATAAGAATATAAAATGTTTTGTATGAAGAGAAACTGTATACTGAAGAAAGAATGTTTAGGGAACTCTATACACCCTGTATAGCGTAAATAATAAGACTTACTAAAACACAAGAAGAATAAAAAGTGTAATTCAACTTTATATGCGAGAATATAGGAAAAAGACGTCTCTGCTAAATTTTGTTATTTGTGATTGGCATGACTGCAATAAATACACTAAAAATTTAGAAAACGGACGCAACGGACAGAATAAAAAACATAAATAATAATTTTATCAAAATTTTCCCTTATTGGAAATTGTCAAATACTTTTATAAAGAAATAATATAAGAGAAAGCCTCAACAGAGAAAATAGTATAAAACATACATTACAGAAGGCAATTCAAGCACTTATTTTAAGTAAAACTTACGATATTTATTTATGTACTGCATAATAATAAAACATTGTTTATATATATGGGATCCTGATCCTGTGGGTACGATGAGAACAAACATGCTATAGTCTGATACTTCCTGTCGCTTACAATCCGGTACACCCACCTTCATACGTGTTACGCTCATCTGTATTTCCAAAAATCAAGTATTAACCAGCTACTTCCAGTGCCCTGATACGTGACAGAAATTATAATTACTTACGCACACCTGCATTTCCTAAAAGCACATACCTATTCCTGTGTTAAAGTATTTTAGTGATTTAAATCTATGTTCCACACCGCGAGCAATAGAAGAGCGGATGTTGTTATTAAAATAATTTTATATTTTTAAACATTAACCTACCCTGTGTGTATAGCGGAAATATAAAAACTTACTAAAAACACAGCGAGAAGAGACGTGTACAGCATTTGGTACCTGGGCATAATACGACCCCAAATTGTATAGATAAAATCTACACAACGAACAAGTTAACTAAGGAAACCTACCCTGTATTAAAAACCATTGCCCCATAATCGGATATTTTTCAAGTCGCATGACCAATTATAATTACGCACACCTGCAATTACAAAAATCAAGCATCAACATAAATATACCGACCTATAGAAAATATTTTACAGCGGAAATATAAAGGCTTCCTAACAGAATATACCTGGACCTGCATATAATACGAAGATAATATCTACAAAAGGAACAAATCAACGAAGGTAGCGTACCCTGTGTTAAAAGCCATTGCTACATAATCGGATATTTTTTCAAGGCGTATGAAATATTATAATTACCTAATTACGCACACCTGCAATTACAAAAAGCAAGTACAAACATGTCCTAACCTATTACTTCCGGTCGATTACGACATGACACAAGTACATGACAAAAATTATAATTACAATTACGCACACCTGCAATTCCAGGAATCAAGTACGTGTACAAATACATGTACAAGTACATGTACGTGACCTGAATAAATTAAGAAGTCTGGCTGGGAAGTGTGCCCCCTCCTACTACTTACTTGATTGGTTAGAAAATTTAACCAGCGGTTAAAAATTAACCACAGAGTTACAGAATAGGCCTGTTAATTGGTTAAAAAAATTAACCAGTGGTTAAATATTAACCACTGAGATACAGAATAGGCCCCCAAGTATGTTGATATAAAACGAAAAATTGGATTTTTAGTTTTCAAATCAATATATATTGGATAAAAATTTTAACCAGTCGTTATTAATTAAAGACTGAGTTACAGGCCCGTAAGTATATACCTAATAAATCAACTGGCTACAACTGTGTTGAATGTAAATCTAGCATGATTCTAGTCTAGACGAAAAAAAGTATAATGTAATTCAGGCTTAATACCAGCCAGGGTCGTATATAAAAACATGCAGTACAGTAATGCGTTTTATTGAAATACACTATCCGCTCCACACGCATCATGTACAAATGATAATTATTATTCAGTTTTTCAATTACACATGAGTATCAGCGCTGCGGATTTGAATCAAGATCCACTCTATTGTTAATATTTTGTAAATAATAAATATCAGGAAATTAAAATTTATATTTGCTTTTCATTTTCATAATAGATTTATATTCTATTGTTATCAGATATATTTATGTTTTGTTCTGATACAGACCTATGGATTTATTTACCAAAATGTGAAATATGTAATTGCTGTCGCATGCGCCGCATTTATTTTTAAAATAAATGGATATTTTCCATTGGGGCTGCGGCTGCACACCAAAACTAAATACAAGTAATCTAAAATATACATAACGCTACTTTTGCGCGACTTAATTATAAGTGTGTCATTAAAAAAGATTGGAATACTGAAGACTGTATTTTTCCGAAAATAATATACAATTTTTTTCAGGGGCGAATTTGATTACAAAAGTACCTCAAATGCAAAATTACAATTTAAAATAATTTGACGAGAATAATAAAAGTTAAATTATTTTCATATATATCATAAGTTGTAAATTTTTGCCGGAAAATTTTTCAGATTATTACGAGAACTGGTTGCCTAGCAATTTGTTGAGTGGCATTGACAAAAAATTCACGAGTTGTCAAACGAGTGATTTTTTATCAATGTCACGAGATAAATTGGCAACAGGCTCGAGTAAAGCAAACGGAATATTTTTCCAGGATAAAATTTAACCACGAATGGTATTCGGATGACTATTTCCAAAATAAAAATCAGGTAATCATTTATATATTTTTTTCTTGACAAAAATCTTCAATTTTTTTATTGTGTTTTGAGGTGTTTAAGTTTGCTTTTTCAACGTTTTAAATAAATTCCTGTCCGAATCGACTCGTTTTTAATAAAAACTGATAACACTGAAAATATACTCACTTTCACAGGTATGTAAACAATATGTTTCTAAAAACGTCAAAAAAATTTCGCTTATCAAAACTCACTTGTAAAAATATGACATCTCATTGCCTTAAAGGGTGCGATAAAATTTTTGTGACGATGTTTTGTCGAAATGAAACTTGGTAACTATGTAGAATCCAGAATTTGGATTGGATCATAAATTTATGAGTGAAATAGTCATATAAAAATGTAATGTCCATCTGTATCTCATGATTAAAAAAAAGATTTTCGCTTGCAACAAATATTACAATAATGAAAATTTGATTACAATAATAAAATAACACAAAGAACTTTAATCAGGGTGTAAATACTAATGTATACAGGTTGTCCCAGGACGAACTTTCGCTGCCGTTATTTTAAAAACTATTCAATATTATTTTACAAAATTTGGTATCTAGGAGTTTTCCGACATGCCCGTTTTAACTAAAATTTTCAAAGCAGTAGCACTTTCGGTTTAATCGAAAGTAGACCCTAACTTTCTTATTTTAAATGGAATGCTATATTTTCTATTTCACCATTGAATTCAGCAGAAAATTTTATATGTGAAACCATAAAAACATTTTACTCATGGTGGATCACTTCCGGCGTAATTCAGCTTTTTTGATTTTTTATCTAAAAACGGCCACTTCTTTATCACTATATTTCGAGAATGAAATAGAATTTCTATAATCTGTAAAAACAGTTTTATAAAAAAGCTTTTGTTCGCACTAATATAAATTAATAATCGACAATTTTTAAAAATGTAATCTCTACGTCAACGTAAACTTAAAGTTAAGAAAGTTCAAAAAGTTTTTTAAATGGAACACCTCATAAAAAACTATAAACTGTCAACAAAGGATATACCATAGATACCAAACTTCGTAAAATAATATTGAGTAGTTTTTAAAATAACGATAGTGTAAGCTCGTCCTGGGACATCCTGTATATCCATATTAAGGTTGTAAGTAATATACCTACGTCCCAACGATTATATTCTTTCATTTTTTTAATTACAACAAAAAAAAATGTGTAATTACAACAGAAAATGTGATTGCAATAATGAAAATGTCTTATCACACATACAATTTATTATAATAATTATTACTGTATGCCCTAATCGGGGCATATGTATGTTAAAAGATTACAACAAAGAAATGTTTAATTACAATTAAGAAAATGGCTAACCACGATTGCTAACATTTTTTTCACTATTGCGAATTTGGTTTACGTTTTTAACAATCAGAAAAAATACTTATATCTAGTCTCTCTAAGTCTTAGCTTACGATTCATTTTTAACTGAAATAAAATAAGGTTCGTGAAGCTGACACAATCACACCAAATCATTCAGTAAAGTTAGTAGTCATTAATTACTAATTAATTATCCACTAGCGATCCGCCGGAAGCCAATCATTTGTCATCGCTCCGTGTTGACTCCAATCGATGCTTAATATAACATCACTTACATTTTAGGGACGGCAAGAACTGCATGAACCGTGGTTTTAACTGGGATGAAGGAGGGGATAGAATTTAATATTGAACAAGATTTAGTTCTGTTGGACCCTGTAACCCTAGCAAATATTTTATTATATTACTATTTGCGCAACCCTATATATTTTTACCTTCCGTTACCTTTAGGTAAGGAAGATATTGTCTGGTCAAAAAAATCGATGATGAGTTTTTAATGAATAAGCACGTTTTAGGTTCCCTAGAATTCGATTTTACTATTTTTACGATGATGTCTGTATGTATGTATGGATGTATGTATGTATGTATGTATGTATGTATGTATGTATGTATGTATGTATGTATGTATGTATGTATGTATGTATGTATGTATGTATGTATGTATGTATGTATGTATGTATGTATGTATGTATGTATGTATGTATGTATGTGTGTGTGACGATTTTTTCGGATCGCATAACTTCATTACCACCTTTCCAAAAATTATATATATATATATATATATATATATATATATATATATATATATATATTATATTCCTTATCTTTATATCTATATGAAGAGCTGATTAGATTTTGGTTACAATTGGTCGACCGGAAGTACTTTAATTTGAAGATTTTTCTTGAAAAAACGGTGTTAAATATCATTTTTTCACATTTAATGTTATTATAAATATTAAATAATATTTTGTTCTCCACAAGATTTGATTACATTTTATACTTCATATTAAATGGATATAGAGTAATAAATTTATAAAGAAATTAAATTTCATAAAACAGCAAGCTGTGCTATAACCTGGAAACATCTGCTATATAAAAAAAAATATGATTGACAAATGTCAGTGTCAAGTGCATTTGGCAATATGTATGTGTTATAATTTTACTGGAAATATATAATCTCTTACAAAAAAAATTCTGTATGGAATTTGTACAAAATGTAATGTACTGGAAATATGGACTATTTTACAAGAAAATCTCTGTGTGGAATTTTTACAATATACATAGATCTGACCACGATCTGACGGAAGGAAATGTGCTGGCCACATCAGATTTTATTAAATAAACAACCGTAATAAATTTGGGGTCTCGTGGCCGTATGCCTAAACATCTGGTTGCTAATCTGGGGAATCGAGTTCGATCCCGACCGACGCCAAATATTACGAATTTTAAATGGCACAAAATTGACCCCTGTGGTGCACTCTCCGCGGCAGCTATGAGTGTCCGTGAGGTGACGTGTGGTAAACGCCCGCACGGTACAAATATGTCATCATCATTACCGATATCTGTGTACAAAGCAGATTGAAACATCCAGCAATGGGTAATATGCCGTGATGATATATTTATTTATTATTTTATTTATAAATTTGGTTTTTCGGTTAATTAATAATTAATGAATTCTTAATTTTCTGTCTGTTTTCATGTGATTATGCCGGAATGGTTGTGCCAGCTTCACGAACCTAATAAAATAATCTAATAAGAATATTATGCATAAAAAATATAATGTAACTCAGGCTTTACACATGTTCTCAGTATATAATGGTCGGGAAGTAGTGATAGAAAATTGAATATATTTCATTTATGGTTTTAATTAAGAGCTTAAAAGTTGGAAGCCCCTGCGATCCCGATCGCTGTAAGGGTAGGTAGCGAAGTACTTTGTATGCAGTTCCAATACAAGTGTTTACCCTATAAAATTAAAACGAAAAGTTTTAAACTTTTTACCGTTCCGGTATAAATTTTCATGAGGTATTTATTGAAATTAGTCTGCGGCAGTTTCCTCAAAATACACTAGTGATAATGAAATTTTAATACCACTTTATAAAATGTCTATTAAATTTAAATGTGCAACAATGAAAATAAAAAAAGTCACAGGATATTCTATTTAAAAATGTAAATATATAGCAAAGTATAAAGGACTTGATGACATACTTATTTCTTAAAAACAGAAAGTGTTAGAAACTGCTAATATAGATACGTTGCTCATCATAATGTTTTGTTTGTTTCTTGCGAAAGATTCTGTATTTCCAATACATTACCTTCCCTCAGTTCTATGTATTTTGTACAAATTCCATACAGAAAATTTCTTAGAATTGATTCTATATTTGCAGCAAAATTATAACACAAAAATACTATGTTAATCGCTCTTGACATTGACATCTGTCTATCAGAACTTTTTACCTCTCGCTAAGAAAGATTTTAGTGAATAAGCACGTTTTAAGGTCCCTAGAATCCGATTATAACATTTTTACGATGATGTCCGTATGTGTGTGTGTGTGTGTGTGTGTGTGTGTGTGTGTGTGGGTGTATGTGTGTGTGTGTTGTGTGTGTGTATGTGTGGGTGGATGTGTGTGTGTGTGTGTGTGTGTGTATGTGTGTGTGTGTGGATGTTGGATCCACGATTTCTCAAATATTATAAGACTTAAGATATTTTTAACTACGGATTCCTCAATCTAACAATAATGGGAAGAGTTGATTAAGTTTTGGTAACAATTGGACAACCGGAAGTAGAAGTTACAAGAAAAAAATCATCTAAATATTATTTATCGAAAATTTATGTTAATACTTATATTAAAGAACGTTAAATTCTTTATTCGATAAATATAAATACATTATTATATCTTCTATAGATTTAGAGATACAGAAATGCATATAAAATAATTTGATGTAAAAATTCTCAAATCAAACTACTTCAAGGCAAGAAATTCAAATGTTTGTAATTGACACATAAATTCGTTATTATATCTTCTATAGATTTAGAGATAAATAAATGCTTATAAAATAATTTGATGTAATAAATCTCAGATCAAACTACTTCAAGACAAGAAATTCAAATGTTTGTAATTGACACATAAATGTCACTGTCAAAAATATTTATATGCCACTGTCAAATCATTATGAAAGTAAAAAAAAGTCAACAACTCAAAAAAATATACGTAAAAAAATAATATAAAAGGAATTTGTGAAAAATGACGAATATAAAGAAAAAGAAAAAATATCTGGCGAGAGGTTATGTGCTGGCCACATCAGATTTTTTAACTCTATATCCATTGAATATGAAGTATAAAATGTAGTAAAATCGTATAGAGTATAAAATATTCTTTAATATTTATAATAACATTAAATGTGAAATTATATTTAATATCGTTTTTTCAAGAAAAACTGTTAAAATCATCAAATGAGGGTACTTCCGGTCGACCAATTATAACCAAAATCTAATCAGCTCTTCATACGAATATAACGAAGAGGAATACGAAAGAATTATAATTTTTAGAATTGTAGTGTTGGAGTTATCGTCGGAGAAAAAATCGTTACAAACACGCGCGCACACACATGCACACACACAATTTCACACACACAATTTCACACACACTTACACACACACTTACACACACACTTACACACACACTTACACACACTTACACACACACTTACACACACTTACACACACACTTACACACACACTTACACACACACTTACACACACACACGCACACGCACGCGCGCACACACACACACACACACACACACACACACGTGCTTATTTATTAAAACCTCATCATCGAATTTTTTTGGCCAAAAACAATATCTTCCTTACCTGAATGTATGACGGAAAGTAAAAATGGCTATTTGTCCCTATTTTCTCAATCACCCAGTTTTTGAGATACAAAAAACAACTACAAAAATGTACAAAAAAAGTTAAACAATTTCCTGATATAAATGTTCGTCCTTTAGTGCTTTAGTGTAAAGGAAGTATGGTCAGCATAGGTTGCTATGCGAAGTTTATGAAATAAAAGCAATTAGAAATATAATGAAAGAATTTTACGCATATCATGCATTTAACCTTGCATACGAATTATTAACGCAGTAGAGTAGTAAAACTACAATTATTGCAACCTTTATAAGAGACTTTCACTCGAGTAATTTAGATTTAATAAATACAAATACAAGACTGATAAACAATGTGATCATTTCTTTGTTTATCTGACATAAATGGCTACCGCATTTTTTTGTGTCTGGAAGAAGTAGTAGTCAGGTTTTATAATAACAACATTTGGTAGGACTAATGACAGGCTTGTGTATGCCACCGACCGAATATGATGAAATGTAAATATGAGATAGTTTGTTTTAGAAGTGACAGACACAACAATTGTTCGGATATCAGGATCTATGTAAGTCAGTCGTGACCATAGCACTTTTTAAACAATCGATGACATGCAGGGCCGGATTTAAGAACGAAAGGGATTTTTGATAGAGAAATTTGTAATCAACATTAACTTTCGGACAGTGTGCTGGAAAATAATTACGTGAACAGTGTGGTGGGGTGTGACATATCCCGAAATGTATATAAAGACTGCTATGGTTTGAAAATACACTAAGTAAAAAATCTGATGTGGCCAGCACATAACCTCTCGCCAGATATTTTACCTGGTTGTACGCATAAAACGAAAAATATTTTTAAATACAAATACATATATTCATGTCTCACTACAAAATAATTCTCACATATATTTGCAAAATCTATGGGATATTTTAATATAAATTATGTACATTACATACATTTTCTTTATATTCAATATCCTGAAATTTTCTTTTTCTACTTTCCTTTTCTTTTTCTTTATATTCGTCATTTTTTTGCAAATTCCTCCTATATTCTTTTTTACGTATATTCTTTTACGTTGTTGACTTTTTTTATTTTCATAATCTTCATAATAATGTACAAATATTTTTGACAGCGGCATACAAATATTTTTGACAGTGACATTTATGTGTCAATTACAAACATTTGAATTTCTTGCCTTGAAGTAGTTTGATTTGAGAATTTTTACATCAAATTATTTTATATGCATTTCTGTATCTCTAAATCTATAGAAGATATAATAATGTATTTATATTTATCGAATAAAGAATTTAACATTCTTTAATATACCTAAGTATTTACATAAATTTTCGATAAATAATATTTAGATGATTTTTTTCTTGTAACTACTACTTCCGGTTGTCTAATTGTTACCAAAACTTAATCAACTCTTCCCATTATTGTTAGATTTAAGAATCCGTAGTTAAAAATGTCTTAAGTCTTATAGTATTTGAGATATCGTGAATCCAACATCCACACACACATACATCTACACACACACATACGGACATCATCGTAAAAATGTTATAATCGGATTCTAAGGACCTTAAAACGTGCTTATTCACTAAAATTTGGATATGCGATTTTTAGCATGAATACAATACCTCTCTTAGCGAGAGGTAAAAATTGTTACGAGTCTGATAACTTGCTTACAATAAAATGTAAAGAAAATGAACTCATTGTGATTATAAGTTTTATTTTGGAAATATATATATATATATATATATATATATATATATATATATATATATATATATATATATATATAAGTTATAAAAACAGCATTTACTCAGGATCTAACCTTACTTCTTCCCATATCACTAATAGTATATTTCCGGTTCTATGCTTGCAGGTAATTTTATAAATAAATTGATCAAAACAAAGCTAAATATGATAAAATATAAGATCAATACAACAAAAATAAAAATAATATTACTTTTTATTTTTGTTCAAAAAGTTACGCCGCTGGTTTGGTGGGGTGTACTACACCCATAACGACTTTAAAACGTTGTAACATGCGTAATAGTAAGAATAGAGAAATCATATTACTTTAAATATTTTCATTTCAGTATTATTGGAAGCTAATGAAACGTACATGGCACTGGCATTCGTATTTCGAAAGTTCTACATCAATTAAGTAGTCATGGGGTATATTATACTCCACCATACCGTCCAAGGGTTTAATAATGCCAATGTCAAGTTTCACAGAAAGAAATAGTTATTTAACTATCAAGTGTGTTAATTTTCGCCAATTACCACACGTGTTAGTTACAATATTTTTCCGTTGACCGAATCGATGGTTATCCAATAAAATCTTTTATTAATAAAACATCATGCATTAATAGGAACCACTAATGAATGATTTTATATACAACAACATAACCTATTAATAAAAGGTCAACGGAAAAATATTTAGGTGCTACACTTGCAATCTTTGACCATGTATGGTTTTGCAAGTGTACAGGGGGAGGTAGGAAGTAAGCGTGATCGGAATACTTCCCCTACCCCGTAAAATAAGCAAGGGCGGATACTTCACAACAGGTAGCAGGTCATCTGTATTCACTGAACAACGGGGGTTCTATGACACACTGTCTCAAAACTTGATATTTCATCAAACATGAACCAGTAAATATCTCGCTTATTTATTGATAACCAATTTCGAACAAATACACGTCTAACCTATACTATCTACAGATTTTAAAAATTCATTGTTAATACTCATTATTTCACATTTTAACATGTATTTCGAAAGTTGTTTTATAATTTTAAATAATTCTATGAGTAATGGCCGATTTCACCACGGATTCCTAAAATGTAAGTAATGCCTATATACCCGGTATGCACCACATAGGCATTACCTATAGCTACCTAGCAAAATTTCGTTTCCACCAACCGCTAAGCATTGCCTAACGTCTGACAGCTGACACTTTTAAATAAAAATTGTACAAGCTTATTAAATATTTTGGTAGTTATAACGAAGAAATGTAAAGACGTGCACAAAATAGAAAATAAATAAATTATTTTAAATTCTGTGGGAAAAATTGATTTGAAAAAGATTTATTGCAGTTTAGAAGACAGCATTTTATATGTATCGATTATATATGAAATAAATTTGATTAGTAAGTACATATAAATATGTATATCGTTATTATTCTTTATTTTATATTTTGGGAAATTACATTCACGTATAATTAAATTCATATTTTTTACAAAAATGACAAATAGCCATGTGTCATATATGTTCCGGTTGTCTAATTTTAAATTTTTTATTTGAAATCAGAAGATTCAGTTTCTGTTTTTACTTCCTTGTACAAAGTAAAGGAAGTATTGTAATCGCGAAAAATTTCGGTTTTCAAATTTCAACGGAAATATTCATTTTGACCATCCCTGAATCCATTTTGTCGTAATTTCGTCGTAACGTCTGTACGTACGAATCTCGCATAACTCAAATACGGTAAGCCGTAGAAAGTTGAAATTTTGTATTTAGGACTGCTATAACATCTAGTTGTGCACCTCCCTTTTTGGTCATTATATAATTTCCAGAAATGGTATTTTATTTGAAACCTATAATGGATTTTAATGAAAAACTATTTTAAAATATAATCCAAAACTTTTCAAATTTGGTATATAAGACATCTATGTCAATTGGAATAACATAGTAGATTTTGTTTAAAACAGGCTAACCGGAAGTGATATATTATCTGAAGTTGTTAACAGTTTTTCTTGAATAAAATGGTTTCATTTTGATTTTAGAAATAAATGCTTCAAATAAGAGTTTTAGAGAATTAAATTCTGCGTCTAGCACATCAAGTATGATTAAATTAGCCCTTGTTGTACTGAAGCTTGCTATGGATTAGGACAAAAAATAATAATAAAATAGATGTTAATGTCAAATTACGCCAAATACGTGCAATTTTATAATTGAGTATACTTCATATTAGTCTTGCGTACAAGGAAGTCGTGTGGTGTCCACATCAGATTTTTTCACCACACAATTACTCGTTTGCCAATTACATCTGACATTCTACAATTTGATTTTTCATAAAATTTAAAGATATAATATTCAGAATGATTTATTAAAAAAGTATGTAGAATATAAAATACATTAATCATAAAATTATTTACATTGGTACCTATAAGAGGTTGGGAAAGTATTATCACATAAATAAATACGACACCCAAATACGATTCATATATACAAGTATATGTAAGTATATATTTTATAAACTCTTGATACAGATAATATACCTAAATGTTCTGAATTATAAATTCGCTATTTATCTTTTGTCCGGTATTCAGGATATCTACCGTGGAGCAGTTATTTCTGGTAGCAATCAAAATAATTTTTTTTAATGTATCTGCTATATTTTTTTGCCAACATTCATCATCTCTGCTAATCTATAAATTAAATAAATGAATAAATATATTCCCTAAAATATTATTCTGAAATTACGCATTTCCTACCTTTTCAAACTAACATTCCCAAAAGTATCCAAAATATGAAATAGCAAAATTTTCTGTTCGCAATTCACAATTGTCCTTGTGCTCTTATAGTATTTACTTGTACTTAAGCAAATTAATAGGTATGGAAAAATAGTAGACACCCGGTATTTCGATAGGAGTATTTGACAAGAATTGAATGTAACATGTATTTATTTATTGAGTTAATTCAACCCCAGTTTTGGGAGAAGCCATTATTTGATTCCTTCCCTAAATCTGGTCCTGGTGTCTGGTTGAAGTGGATACCTTCACAATCACATCACAAACCTCGACGGCTCTGCTCGATCTTGTAAAGAAAGCTCTACAACAGTTTGCACCTGCTTCGGATATCCCTCAAATAATTTACCGAGAAAGATACCTGTAGACTGACACGAAACACTCTTGCAAGGGATCCTCATCCTTATGTACAGCTCTCATAACGATGCCCTGTCTAGCACCTGCTGGCTGCTGCTTCAATCACAGTTCCGGGCAATTCTCGACCTTACGGCCAGCCGCAGAAAGAGAAATCGACGGGCTCTTGTGTACCGATTGCTTTAAATAAAAAGACGGAGGAGATGTAAGACATCTCGACGTGGCTCTGCTGTATAGTAGGTCACAAGAATAGTTGTAAAAAATATTTATACTCAGACCATTTCCGGCCTTTTTGTTTCTACTGCAGCACTTGTGGCTTTTTTATTCTCATTCGCGTACAGTTAAATTTAAAAGACATCTCATAATGTGGTATTAAAATTTCATTACCGACAATGTATTTTTGGACGAATACAACATATTTCTCATAAAATAAAAATAAGAATTTGAATTTGATGGGTCTGTTTTCGACTATGAATAAATTGCTTGCAGTAAGAAAAAATCAAGCAGGAAATTTCGAAATCGGATCCTATACCTTGTTCTGATGATAAATACCCGTCGAAAATGTTCACAAAATACATACTAAGCATAATTATAATTAAAATTCGAAATAATTTTGACCCGGGTTCGATCCCGACCGACGCCAAAAAGATTTCGAATTTTAAATGGAACAAATGATTGCCCCTTAGGTGACGCCTGGTAAATACCCGCACGGCAAGATTATGTCATCATCATTACTGATATCTGATTACAAAGCAGATTAGCACACCCAGTAATGGGTAATATGCCATGATGATATATATTTCTTTTATTAAAAATTTGTTTAAAAAAGAAACTAACATTGCGATATCAACGCGCTCCATTAGACCTTTGTTTGTGGGGCAGGTTGAAAAATGTAGTGATGCACGACGAGGCGAGAGTACTCTCGCATCTCGTCTCGTCTCGTTGCATTATGCGAGACGAGAACGAGAACGAGAGCGAGATTGCAATTTAAAATTCGAGGTGAGATCGATATAACAACTGCGAGAAGCGAGAAATCTCGCGAGATTCTCGCGAGAATCTCGCAATAAAAAGTATTTGTAACTTTATAGCTTTGATTCATAAATTCAATGAAAAATGCACCGTACATGAAATAGAGTCAACACTAATTCATGCATAGATCACGTAGATGTGAAAATTATATGAATTCACAATATTTTTTGAGTCTATTTAGAGTCAATTTATTAGAATAAAGACAAAATCGGTATTACATCCAACAGAACTAGTTTTCTCTAATATTTCAGCCCCTAATTCACCCCAGTTAAAACCACGGTTAATAAAACTCTTGACGCCCCTGAAAAGTAAAGGATGTTATATTAAGCGTCGAAGGGAGCCAACAGGGAGAAAAGCGGAGTGATTGGTTGCCAGCGGGTTACCAGTGTAGCGGTTTTTTATGACAACCTTACTTAAATAGTGGCATATATTTAATGAAAAAGTGTAGGTACTTTTAATTACAAAAAATAATTTTTAAATGTATAATTCATTTTACTGAGGACAGAATGTGTTTTTATAGAAATATTTGTGTCTTAAGAGCGCAAAATTGGACATTGTTGATTGAAATCGACAATGTCCATTTGCGCTCGAAAAAAACACAGGATTTTTTCTACAGTCGCCACAATGGGGTCCTCCACCATAACAAAAATTTAATTGTTTCAAGTACATTAAACTAGTGAAGTTAAAAAGTGGGAGCATTCACGCTAAACTTGTGGCAGTACAACTGGTCACTCAATTTATTAATAATAAGTTATCGTTATTTTCCATTCTTTTTGTAAATGAATGCCCTATTTAATTTTCACAGTAGCGCGGCATTTTGTTTGGTTATGTAATATACCGAAGGGTAGTTATGTGTTAGATTGACTTGCGTAGGTGATAAATGTGTAACTACAGTGCCATTAGTTCCTGACTATACATTGAATAGTTAGAAATTTGGACAGTGAGCGTTTTTTCTACTTTGTTGCGCATGAGCGGCAAAGTGACATTTTGCGTTGACAAAAGAGAGCGCAAATGGCTACTTTGTATGTAGACTGTAGAAAAAATAATTTAAACGTCAACTTTCATTCGCTAGTCGTACCATAGCACAAGGGCTCGCAGAGCTATTGTGAAGAACTCATCTCAGTGGACACTTTTGTGCTATTTGAAAATTGGAAATAATTTTCAAACGGAATCGAGCCCAGGTCGTGTGAAACAATCGGTTACCTAACACACACAGATACGCAACTTAATATTTTTGTAACTGGTAACACAACCACTTCAATAAATTATGCATTTGCTTTTTTTCCGGATTTTCTTAATTTTTCTTTCAAGATATTCACTTATATTACTATCGGGATTACTTACTTGACTTGCTAAAATATCCTTACAATTCAAGTAATCTTTTTCGGGACTGGTAACTATTAAGATATGTGCCAAATACCAAACCCACTGTAGGTATTTGTTACGTCATATTTCTTTACCCGGATGCAAAACCTAATTGTCTAAACTACAATGAATTATGAATCATTTCACCGTAGTATATACGGTCATGTATCCCATGATAAATACATATAATAAATGTGTCGTCGGGTCTTTTACCCTTGATCCAACTGATGCCAACTTTGAACTTAAACAGATTCAGTAGCAAAAGATTTATTTTTAGCTTTGAGTAGCAGTTTTCAACTTACTTCTCTCAAGGGCAATCACATATAAAAAAGGAAAAATTTTATATATATTAAGATTATCATTCCGTAAACATTTTTCATGAAGAAATGTAAGTAACGCTTCCCTTGCTTGTCAATAACCTTTAAAAATATCGCAAATAGTCTCCATAAACATTGCAAGTGAGCAAGACAAGTTTTGTGCAGGGCAACCCCACATCTAATTCTGTGACGATTAATAATGTCCTCAGCAGTTATACGACTTTAAAATGTGAAAGATTGTTCAGCCATCAAGAGGAGAGCAGCCAATAGCTTAGTTGGTTAGAGCACAATCCCGGCAAGATAGGTGCCTCGGGTTTGAATCCCGATGGCTGACAATTTTTCACAATTTCTTTCACATATACAAACTGTTAACTCATTTTTAATATTATTAATTATATTTAATACAGTTATATCTGAAAATTATGTTACTGATTTAATCGCAATCAGAATACAGAAATTATGGCTTTTCTAACTCAGAAGTCAACCCTATGTAATGTATTGTTAAACCATTCTTTTTTTTTCAATTACGGCGATCTAATTTATATTCTGATTACAATCTTCCTTGGTACGAAATGAATAATGATGCTAGTTTAACAATGAGCACTGACATATTTACCAACAATGTTTGGGCATTATTATCCTTTTGATGAAATATTTATCAAATGATAGGAAAGCCTATATTTATATCGATCGCACTTCACTTTGAAGAGAATTATTTCCCAACTTTTTACCTCCCGCTACCCTTGGTAAGGGAGATATAGGGATCGTGCTAAAAATCGCATATCGAGATTTTAGTAAATGTCCCTAGAGTCCAATTTTAACATTTGTGTGTGTGTGTGTGTGTGTGTGTGTGTGTGTGTGTGTGTGTATGTGTGTGTGTGTGTGTGTGCGCGCGCGCGCGCGTCCGTGCGTGTGTGTGTGTGTGTGAGTGTGTTACTTTACATGAAGCTCAAACTATTTTTTCTTCGAAAAATACCTTCAAATGCTATTTTTCCGAGATTTGTGTTATAAAAATTAAAGATTATTAAATTTTCTACAGATTTGCATAAATACTTTTTCTGTATATGTTATGGATAAATTTATAAAATTATGGAGCCTACGCTTTAAACAAACAGAAAACTCCTTAGTAACACAGTTCATATCACAAATGTATGTAACTGACGAATAAATGTCACTGTCAAAGAATTTATCATTTCAAATTAATAATAGTAACGTTAAAAAGGAAAATAGTAAATAGAACGATAGTTATATGGAATGGATCTTAATACAGTTTCCACCATAACTAAATATGTACGTATGTATATTTAAATTAATAAAAAAAAAGCGGGAGGTATTGTGTTGGCCACATCAGATTTTTACCTCTCGCTACCCTTGGTAAGGGAGGTATAGGGATCGTGCTAAAAATCGCATATCGAGATTTTGGTAAACGACCACGTTTTAAGGTCCATAGAATCCAATTTTAACATTTTCACGATGATGTCTGTGTGTATGTGTGCGTATGTGTGTGTGTGTGTGTGTGTGTGTGTGTTTGTGTATGTGTGTGTGTGGATCCTGTTTACGCTTTAACTCAAATACTATCATTCAGAAAATTTTGACACTTTGTATTTATACATTATTCTAATATGGAAAGAAGCCATTAGATTTTTGTGTAAATCAGATAACCGGAAATGGTACTTTACTTGAAGCTCAAAACAGTTTTTCTCTGAAAAATATCTTTAAATATTATTTTTTCGAGATTTGTTATTATAAAAATTAAATATTATTAAATTTTCTATTGGTTTGCATTAATACTTTTTCTATACATTTTATGGATAAATTTATAAAATTGTCTGTAATTTAAATCACAAACCCTGCGCTTTAAACAAACACAACAACTTAGGCAGGTTATACCTCAAATGTAATGTAATCATTTCAAATTAATAATAGTGATGTTTTAAAAAGAAAATAGTAAATAGAACCATAGTTATATGGAATGGATTTTAATACAGTTTCTAGTATAACTAAATATGTAAGTATGTATATTTAAATTAATGAAAATTAAATAGCGGGAGGTGTTGTGTTGGCCACATCAGATTTTTTAATTGATATAATTTTTTCAGCAGGATAATTAAATAAATATTTGTGAATAAAAAATTAATAAATGATCTTCTTTGAGGTGTCATATAAAATTATAGTTATAAAAAATACCTTCCGTACGTACAATAAAATTATTATTGTAATGAAGAAGCGTGGCTGTATGCAATGGTATACCGCTGTGATCTTCAATGCTGCTACATTAGATAAGTTTATTAACATTCCTACAATAATAATTAACGTAATGATGGTCGTATTTGGGAGCACCGGGAAATCAACACTGTAGTGCTTAGTTACATTGCGTTGAAAAGGAATGCGTAAAACCGTTGCTAATACAAAAGGAGAAACATTCAGTTTTCTATAATTAATACTGGAATTAGTGGAGTTAGATTATTAAGGTACAGAAGAAGCGAATGGGTTAGATGACCTTGACCGAATATAGAGAAAAAAAAAATTTCTACAAATCTATTAAAAGTGGGCTTTTTAATGTTTTTTTTATCGTTAAAAATGTCATTGTATGACACCAGTGTTAAAAGTAACAGATCATTGTTACTTTTGATACTAGTGTTAAAAGTGAATGTCTAAAAATTATTTGAAATACAAATTTAAATTAAAAAATAGTGTTTGTAGAAAAAATAGTGTATGATATACGTGTTACCAAACTTCCTTCTCACAAAATAAAATGTCACTTTTAACACATATCATAAATAACTATTTTCTATTCTGCGTCTGAACCTATTGCAGCACCCGTTAGTACTATACATTTTTTAATGTTAGTGGCCATGAATGTCAAAAAATATAAAATGTCAAATCTCGCTAAATAAACGAACACAAACGATTGTTAATAATTTTTATGTTTATATAATTTTTAATTTAAAACTAAGAATGGAATGTAATCATAGATAGTTGATGTTAAAAAATAAGGTTGAGTTCGAATTTTCTAACGTCGCATTAGTATCATCAACTAACAACAAATTTCCTAAATTTTGAAAGTACGATTTTTTAATTAAAAATGCCTTAATAGGCGCAAAATAGAAAAAATAGTATAAAGAACTCATTGCATTATTATTTGACTATTCTGTGAGCGGCAGAAAAAAAATTTTTTTTAAGAAAAACTGTTAAAATCTTCAAATGAGGGTACTTCCAGTCGACTAATTAAAACCAAAATCTAATCAGCTCTTCATATGGATGTACAGAAAAGGAACACGCAAAAATTATAATTTTTGGAAAGAAATTATTGGAGTTATGTGATCAGAAAAAATCGTCACACACTTATTTTCCATATGTCAAATTAACGTTTGACGTTTTTAAATAAATTATGAAAACTAAAAAAAGGAAACAATGTTATAGCCATTACTACTAATAAACCGAAATATTGAAATTTCTTTTTAAAATTGTGAAAAAACTAAAGACATAATAAAAAATTTAAAAACAGTATTATATACAACTTTTAATTTTGAACAACTTCTCACTCTACAGTTTTTGCCGTAAAATGAACAGGAGAGCAGGAAATTGCAAAATACTAAAATCCCATGTTAAATCCCTATATTCTCACCTTAGCGGCATCATCCTGTATGTATGTATGTATAGGGGTACAAAAAAGTGCCAGTAGAACAATTGTTTGAATTTATTTTCTGTTTTTTTCCTTCTAATGTACAGGTTTTCTCCAAACTTTTTACCTAATCTGAACTTAATAAAGAATTACAAGTAATCAAATAAAAAATTTAAAAAATTGCTATTATTGAAACAATTATGAATAGCAAAGGTTGTCTCAATATTCTAAAAAAAATTTAAAAGAAAGTGCTGAAAAATGGGGCTAAGCAGACAATTATAATTTTATGCCTGAGAGCGACCTGATAATTCGCATCTTATAAGAGAATAATTAAAGTATAATCAAAAATAAGTTCAGTCATTCCATATAGTCACTAAGACGTCTTCTGCTGTTACGCTGACGTATTTGGAATATCTGTTTTTTACTCGGTATCAAATAATTATAATTTGAACTTCGTTTACGTACAGTTTTAAATTTGGTAAAATATTTAACACTTGGTTGAAGAGTCAGTCTTCTGAAAATGGTATAAAAACCTTATTTTGTGAAACTTAGCCGTGTTAATTATTTTACCTTATTAAAATTTCAACTAGTTCCAACGACGGATTCAATCAATCATAGTTTTAAGTTTTTTGTTTCAATAAATTCGTTTTGTATTGCTTCTAATTTTATTAATTGATTTCTGATCACTATGTTTTTACATACTGTATTCGAAGTTTTTATATTCTTTCACAGGTTTCTTATATAAGTTTAATTGTACTTCTTTCGTTGCAGTTTGTAGCGTGAATTTCTATGAATTTATACAGAAAACACATTTCATTTCACAAAGTAAAAAAGTGCAGTTCTAGTAATTTTAAATCTATTGAAATTTCTTGTTTGCCTATTAACATTATTATTTAATTCGCTCTGTAATTATTAACGGAAATTCACATAATTGATTTAAAAAGTGTATCAGTGAATCCAGAGAAAGTTTATTTGATAATATGCCTAAAGAAATATATTTTTTCCAGATCTCCAGACAATATCTATTTACACACTTCGGTGAAGGAGGTCCGTCATCTATATCGGCAAAAGTGAGTAAAAATTTTCTAAATTATTACTTTTTATAATAAGTTCTATTAAGACTGGGTATTTTCACTTCCGAATAAAGTTATATGTATATTTATCCAACAAATAATTCTGTTGCCAGTGTTGCGTTGCGTCTTTTCATACATTTTACAGAAACAAATAGTTATCTGTTGAATAACTTTTACGTTCGTGAATTGGTAGCCTTGCACAGTAAATTTGTCAGTAGAGAAGGATAAAGTTTGGCGTAACCACGTTAAGCAGACAAGGGTGAAATGTGTCAACTTCTTTTGAATCCGTAGTTGTCAAAATTTTGTATGACATCTTTCGTCAAAAAACGCAATACCTATTTCGAACAGAGCTTTCTAATATCAAATGTTCATGCAAAATGGTGAATACACTGCCTTCTGATATCTTTAACGTGTCAGCTATCTCACGCAACTTCAATTTACGATCGGCCTAAACCGTTTTGGGGACTTTTTTATGTTTTCTGGAACAACTGCCGAATTTGGGCGACCAGAGCGTTCAGCATCATCGGTGTTGTATGGCCGCGTTTAAAATGAGCAAACCACTTCTGTACCATTTTTCTCGATGAAGCAAAGTCCGAATAACACGTGTCAAGCCATTGCTTTGCTCGAACGGTATTTTTTCTCATTAAAAAGCAATGTTTTATTAACACACGAAATTCAGATTTTACAATTGTATTGAATATTACAAAAGTAGTGTCACTAAAACCACTGTAACTTGTGAACTAAGCATCATATTGTCATCAAATTTTGACACGTATCGTTTGAAAGTTGGTACCTTATATATAATATATAGTAGAAGATTGGCTATGTCCCTTATAAACCGTGATAACAAGTTTTAGTGACATCTATGAAAAGGTCAGAGAACTAAATTTGACAAATGAGAGTTGGCGGGAAATATGAATTCATATTGAATTATTCTAAAAATTAAATTTCATTTAATGTAATTAATAAAAAATCTATCGAAAATAGATAATTTATTAAAGACATTATTAAGAAATTTGAAATATTTGTTGCATTGTAGAAAAATAGGCAATAAAAGTACTTAATATGTTACTGTCTTTATTTATATATGTAGGTATTACATTACATTATTTAAATCAAATAATAGATAAATAACTACAAATCTCAAACTACTCAGCGACAACTCATAAAATTTAAGCACATGCTACTCAAAAAAAAAAATTGAATTATTATTATAACATGAAGTAGGTAATTTTATTTCAAAAAAGGGTTGTTACCACGGTTGTTACTTTAAATGTCAGCTAGAAATGCACTGCTTCTTTCGATATTCGTCTACTACAAATCTACCCTCCTTTATACGCTTTTTTTTTATTAAAACTGACAACACCATACTGTTCCAACATTCTTTGATGAATCTTATGAAGCTTCACGTCCTTTCGTCAAAGAATGGGATTTCTTGTTGCTCTCCTACGGTGCAAACATCTAAGAGCACCGCGTTGATGTACATTCTTGTGGTCCACTTGCACACACCATTTCCTAGTGGGCACTGTCAACTTCTGCTAGACTGTCTCTTTACTACTTAGAAGTTACAAATATGACAAGTGATCTTTTTCTGGAATATGAGTAATATGTTAATTTTTTATATCAACCTCGTATATTAATGCGAATATATATTGAATGAGAAAGCACTATATTGCAATAAAGATATAAACAATGCAATGATAGAGAATTGTGGGAAATTTAAAGCAGTTTTCAAACCTTTATCACCTTTTTATAGGATTTTGACATTAAAGTTTAGGAATCACTGTAAAATCTGTACTACTAACGACATCTATGAACAGGTCAGGAAGTATTTCCAACGCTACTAGATTGAAAACTTGTTATCACGTTTCTCAATGCAGATTCACCCCCCTAGTTGGTACTTTCTGAAAATTATATGGATATGTCAATAATAACAGTATCTTGTCATCCTACGAACTTATTGAGTGTCGGATATATTTTTCATAAGTTGTGAAATTTAGGACAAAGATATTAATTGATTAAATTGTTTTCTATGCATAGTTATTTGTTACAAATTGTTGTGAAATATCCTACTCAATATATAGAACCGTGTAAATCTTAATTGAACCATATTATATGAATATGAAAGTAAATTTGTCTGCTTAAAAACCAAATTAGTTATTTAACAATGCTTTATCGTCTTTTACATTACAAATCGCTACCTCCGGGATACAAGGTCATAAGTCGATATTTTAAATTACTGCGTTTACCTACCTACAAAATTTTGTTTGAGAACAAGGCTATAAGTTTTGTAAGATTATGGGCATGCGTAAATACGGTTCAAAGGGTCTAGTTGTACGTTTTAGGTACCTACCAAATTTAATCCAAACAAATTAATTGAAAAAATCGATTTATTATCTTTTGACGGCACTAGCGAAATATCCTTGAATATTGATTGATGAGAATTTTTAAAGAAAATATTTAAATATTTATAAAGTTACTGCAGAACATGTAATCTAGAAAATACGAAAAATAAAATCTGATTTGTGGATGTCTCATATGATTATGAAATAAAAAAAACAAATTTAAATCTAGTAGCCATAATTTAAAACAAAAGAAAATTTAATACATCTTCTACAGCAACGTTTAATTCTACAAACATATACTTAGGACTCATACTTACAAATCAATAAGTTTTTCTCTCACTAAATCAATGATTTCTGCAGGAAACTTCATTTACAATCATCACACATTATATCGTGCATATATAATTTGATAGCAATCAATGTTTGATCTTGATTTTCACATTATCGTTAGGCGATCTTTGAAACTAATTCCCAGCGTAAATATTTTGAATGAGATTGCATGGTGTTTTTTAGTCATAATAATAGTAATTTGGATACTTCAGAGACATGATAATGGCGTGCAAGGGTCATTTGGAAAGGATTCTACCTTACGCACAAGGTTCGTGGTTCGTGTGTATAATTTGAAGGACGGACTGCAACCCTTGTTGAAGACAAATTGGTTTAATTTACAGTTATAGAATAGATGACATTGTGGTCACTTTATAATTATTTATACACAAAACAATAAAATTAAATAGAATAAAATGATATACGACGAGATACACATTAGAATTATTAAGAACAAGAAAAAAAATAAGTCGTGGAAAAAAATTGTAGTATCAATTTAAACAGTTATACATGGTGTAAAGTGCATTAAATTTAACCAGTAATATAACTCGGCGAGAGCAACAATATTTCTTAATAACTTTTTCTCGAAATCGCATATTTTTTTAGCATTTTTACCACCCCGTAAATTGACGAGTCGTTCCAAATATTTTTGTGATAATTGAATGCAGTAGCAATAGCTTTGAAAAATTTTGTTTTAGCAATTGACAGTCCTGTCAATTGTTGCAATTAAATTTTGACATTAGTAATAAACTTGTTTATAAGGTAAAATTCTGTCAAAATGCGAGTACACAGACATTGTAATTATTTACCTATGGTTTATTTATTTATTTTTTTACTCGTATCTGTACTACATTTTACTTGACATCACGGTTGACATAAAGACAGTGTCATGCCAACGCATTTACACGGTGCGTTTCCAAATCATCACCAAATCATTCTGTTCTTAATATTCGCACATTTTTTAATCTTGTACATCTTTATCACATCACAATACAGAGTGTCACATATGACAATTTTATCTATAACATGTGCAAAAAGTTCTGTTTTCAGCATATAACAGACTTCAATTTTGGGAATGGCTCATTATGTTCATTAATGAGACTGAATTTACTTGGGAAGGTGTACTTATTATGCACAATACACATCTCGACAGACGAAAATGCTGTAAAAATTTTCATTAAAAAATGTTTGGGGAACAATAAATTGACAACTAATTGTACTCATGGTACCTCTTTTAAATGGACAAAAGTTTGTACTTACATTTTTTGAATAACGAATTTAAACTATTATGATTTATCGACGATAAATAATAATCTCATAACCTAATAATTATGCTTTTGCTCTTCCTCTCGTTACCTCATTTCTCCTTGTCTTCCACTATTCACAAATGATTAAAAGCCTGGTTTAATACACAACTTTATAATTTTGTTATCCAAAATTTAAATTTATTTATTTTAAAAATTGTATTATTACGTATTAATAAATAATAATGTTATTTCGCTTGATTCGTTTATTAATTACTGTGACTGTAAGTGTAACCGATAACCGACATTTTTTGAGCTGTTTGTATCCCACTTGAATACGGCAGCAGCCATTTGTTGTCCAAGGGCGGGTAACGAAATATGCAGCAAATCTTTAAAGAATTTTAACTCAAAATCTAAAAGACTTAGAAAAAAAAGTTATTAATATTGTTGCTCTCATCGAGTTACATTACTGGTTAAATTTAATGCACTTATTTCATTTACACGCTGTATATGTGTTATTTGAAATTAAGCAAAACAAAATTTAAAAAACCAAATTTAATACTTTTATCATTGCGCTGATTCCAAATTATAGAACTGAAGGTGTATATCTTTTTCCGTTCCCCAAATCAGGCCCGGATTAACCACTAGGCAAACTAGAGAATTGCCTAGGGCCCGTAATGAATAGGGCCCGGAAATATCGAAGGCTTGTTAATTACAAATGCATCATTAACAATTATTTTGAATTTTATTTTATAACCAAATTGTAATATATTTTAGCTAAAGCCAACTAAAAATAGTTATGTAGATTCATAGAACTGAATTAAAAGTAAAGGAATTATCGTATATACATTAGTCTGCCATCTGGTATCTGGTGGTGCAACTGTGCGAGCATGGGTTGACTATCGTTGCAAATTCGCTTATTTGTGGTAATTGATAATTTAAAAAAAAATGTATACATCTAGCGGAGTTAAAAGAAACTACCCAAAGCGGTGCTAACGAGGGAACGCGTACAGTTGGAAAAGCAGTGTTTATCCCGTTTAATTAATTTTTGTGCAATATTAAAATGCTATACCTAATATTTAGTTAATAATTGAGTTTTAAGTTCACATTTAAGATTACTGTTCTCTGAATTATTTACTAAATTAGAAGCAACAAATAATTCGAGGAATTTCTTGGAGGGTGAAGAGGTTATAAATTCAGGATTAGCTATTCTTTATATAATATAAGTAACCAAAATTTCAATATTGTACCTATTTATTTACATTTTAACATTGTTAAATAAAAAATATATATTGGGGGGGGGTAGGTACTTGACGTAAACTCTTTGCCTAGGGCCCCATATTTCCTTAATCCGGCACTGCCCCAGATATTTGAGTCGCTGGTTATACCCCAAAAATACATGTGGAAAACAAAATTTGCTCTATCATTTGTCATTTGGAATTAAGTTGGAACTAATAATCATTTTTATTTTAAATCGTTGTGAGTGAAAATATAAAATTAACCAGAGCATTTTTAATCATTATTTATTATTTGACAGCTTCGACACTTAACTTAACCTGAAATTAATTTGACAGTTTTCATGTCTCGAGTAATTAGATTGACATATTTTCGTGTCGATTCTGTACATATCTGTAAATCTTACAGAACTGTAAATCTGTAAATAATGAACAAAATCGCAACGTAAGCTGCCACTCTTATGTATAATTTTGTATTAATCAACAAGAGTAGATTTGTGTTTGTCTACTTTTTACAGATTTACCGATCTGTAAGACTTACAGTTTTGTACAGTTTAAGTCATAAAAAATTAATTTGACAAGTTGGACTGTTTTTAAGTGTTCCAGAATTGTGGATTTATGCAGTCTACATTTTTTACTTTTTCGTTAAGTTTGGTACTTTAAAGTCTTCGAACCTACACACAAAAACAAATACACAACACGCTGACGTGGCTGACGTTTGTGAAGTGGAGCTCATGCGCAGTTGTGGCAATCTTTTACTTTAACGGTCTAAAGTTGAAAGTTGGTCAACTTAAGGTCTGGAAGTAAAATTAAAAGTATGAACATAAAGCAGTACATATATTAACACACATTTAACTTCTATAAAGTAAAAGAAAAAGAAAAGGTAAAATAAAAAGTAGGCTTCATAAATCCATCTTTAGTTTGAAAACATTTTAAAAGAAGATTGGTTCGGAGCTTTTAAGATGTGAAAGGAAAGAATGGTGAAATGTATGATCTATTTTTGAAGGAAACTACTTTGAACGTATTTAAAATAAATTTTTAAATAATATGAACCCTGCGTCTTCTTTTCAATAATTCTAGCGTGGCCCCCGTATATTCTCTCATAATAGAAATTTATATGTAAAAAAATATAGTATTAATTATCGTTTTTAATTTGCTGCAAAACATTTTTATCGAATCACTCTAAAACATAAAATGTATATTTTTCAGTGTTAGATTAAAATTCGATGAAATCATTAATTATCCTTGTTACTGGGTAGCTCCAGAAATAATAAACAAACCATACAATTATTGAAATCTAAATTTTGTCAGGAATAATAAATACAATGGTAGCGAATTTCATTTATTAAAATTGTTGACAAACTTGAAACGCAAACTCAAAGAAATTAAAGAGCATATGTTCCATAATATTGCTCAATATTATTGACATTTGCAATTTATTCGCAAAATGTTTATTTTCACATATTTCAAAATATAAAAGCATTCTTTACTGTCTTAAAAAATATTAGACATTAATATTTGTTTACAGCGAATACATTTTCATCGCTCTTGAAATTTATTGATTATATTTTTAGAAACCCTATTTCATCAAACGAAAATAGATTAATGACTCGATCATCTGTAGGTTTAGCTGTTATTAAAAACAGAAAAAAAACTATGTCTAGTCTAATCATCTGTCTTTTTCTAAATAGAATCGAAATAGGATTGAAATAATAATATTGCTCAATATTTTAAAATATTGTAACGTGGAACGCGCGCCGTTGCCACCGCTGTAAACGAGTGTCTATTTATAGCGGTTACATAACCGCGTTAGTAGCCGGGCGACTTAAGCAAACAGGGCGTAACGTGTTTAATTACTTCCGGTCGCCTGAAACTTTTGTGTTCATTGTTATTATGCGGTCGAACATTCTAGGGCTTTTCTAGAAAATAATGGCAGCTGTATATAAGGGGCGTAGCTATGCTCACGGTCAGTTACATACAGAGTCATGGAGATATTGACGTGGAGTAAAATGTTAGGAGAAGCACAGCAGTATCGTAGTGAGCGTATGCAGTTGGTGTCGAGTAGGTGTACTCGGGAAGTTACTGGTATATTGGGATAGCTGTGGATGTGAATACTCGGTATTGTTGACGAGAATTGGGAAGCTATAGTGTACAAGGACACTAACGGCGAGTCTGAAAGTTATTGGTATACCGGGATAGCTGTTAAAGAGAATACTCGGTGTTGAAGAGTATTGGGAAGCTAGATATACGGGGACAGTAACGACAAGTGGAAGTGAATACTCGGCAGTGGTGTTGAAGAATTGTGGTATACGGACAGTCGGTGATACTGAGGCTGTGGAAGGAGAAAGTTAGTTAAATAAATAGACAAACAGTAAGATGAAAGACGTGACTTCTGTCCGAGCAGTTGAATATACAGACGCTCTTGAGTCAGTTGCGTATACAGGGTGTTTCCTTTAAAATAACCAGCGCTTTTTTTGGGCGAACTAACAACTTTAGATAAAAATGTTTTATACAAAAAATGATCAAGAATAAAGGAATAATGTATCAATAGTAACAAACCGAATATTTAACCAGTGGTTCTCAAACGGTAGAACAAAATGATATTTTTTAAAATGGCACCCTACATAATTTTTTAGCCCTTTAAATAAAATATTATTTTCTGATTTCAACGATATGTAACAATTATTTCGAGAAAAATGATATTAAAATCTAGAAATAATGTAATAAAAAATGGGTTTACTACTAGCGTAACTAGGCAACAGACGTATCAATACTTGTGTACGCATAGCCTATTGTAATATCATTATTTTTAATACTATTTTTCTCGAAATAATTGTTATACAACCCTATACCATATTTATATCGTTGAAATCAGAAAAAATTCTCTATCTAATGGGCCGAACAATTATATAGAATACAATTTAAAAAAATATAATTTTATTCTGCCTTTTGAAAACCACTGGTCGAATTTTCGTTTTGTTATTATTAATAAATTAGCCCCTTATTCTTGATCATTTCTTGTATATAACATTTTTTTCTAAAGTCATTAGTTCGCCCAAAAAAGCGCTGGTTGTTTTAAAGGAAACACCCTGTATAGACGCTGTGGATGTCGGTAGGCGGACAGTTGAACATGATCTAAGTATATAGTGATATAAATATAGTGATATAAATATCGCGTAAACAGTCTATAAGAGTATGCAATAGACCGGCAGTCTATGATTGGAACGCGTAGTGACATAAATAATTTGTAATATCGTAAAAATAAATATAGTTTTGGTCTTCATTAGTTTCTAATAAGTATTTAATATTAGTAATAGTAACTTTCATTATAGTTTAATAAACACTTAATTTTAATTAATAGTAATTGTCTAATATTTACACTTCACCCAAATAAAAAAAAAAACATTACAATATATAAGTATTCTTTACTGTTATAAAAAAATGGTGGACAATAATATTTGTTTACAATGATTACATTTTCATCGCTCTTAAAATTCATTGATTATATTTTTAGAAATCCTACTTCATCTAACGAAAATAGATTAATGACTCGATCATCAGTAGGTTTAGCTGTTATTAAAAACAGAAAAAAATTGTATCTATTCTAATCATCTGTCTTTTTCTAAATAGAATCGAAATAGGATTGAAATAATAACTTTGTTATTTTATTTGTAGTAGCTGTATAGGTACATATAAGGAATAATTACTTAATTATTCAAAAAATTTAAATTACTTTTGGTTGCATTAGTTCATAAGCTCGTGATATTTATTTAATATAACTTTGCATAATTTACAAAAAATATTTCGCCGTGAAAAGTCAATTAAGAATCTAATCTAGTTCAATGAAATAACGCATACTTATCTGTCATTAAACAAGCAACAACTTTACCCGCAGTCCATGTACTCTAACGTCAATTACAAATTTTTTTCCGCGCCGCTACAATTAGTTCAACTAAAAGCAATAAACTTCGCTTGCAAAAGATGCTTCGACATCCGTCGCCAGTGAAGAGGATTATTATAAACCAGAGGTTTCCAATCAGTGGAAGGTGCAAAGGACAAAGAACTCAGCAAGAAAGTTATTATACTTTGTAGGAAATCCTTTACAATTGAACGACTCTGGTGGTGATACTGGTTTTTAGGAATTTGCATTTACGATTTGTTGGTTTTGTTGGCGAATATTTTCAACGTTTCGGTTAACAGGATTTAATGCAGATCTTTCTTGGCAGACAGTAAACAGTCTTATTTAAAATTCTCTACAAGAAAACTCATATAGATTTACTTGATTTAAATTTCATTATTAACTATACAGGATGTCTGGATTTCGATGGCCACCATTGGGATCTTGGAAATTAAAAGAGTTATGAATTCGGTTAAATGGGACGTGTGGTGTACCTTTGGGGGACCATCTTAGATGTACCTTTGTTTTAACAAAAATTCTGATAGGTTACTAGAAAATGACGGAAAACTGAATTTAGTCAATATATTCATTTTGAAATTACTTTTAAACTGTCAGTAAACGAGAAAAATGTTTTAAATAGAAAAGTTTGATATTTTTATTGTCTATCCAGAGGCGTACGAAAATGATTTTTCTGTTAGTAAATTTTCAAGATATAACACAAACTTACATTTTCTTAAATGGCACTCATATTTGATTTTTACTCTAAAAAATACTTATTTTTTTTCTCTGAAATGTAATACCTAAGTTCTAAACTGTTTCACCAAATTGTTTTTATTTTCAAAGCAAAGGCTGCATAATTTATAAAAATGGATTATTTTATAAATCGATTTATATACATACAGTGTGATTACTGAAAACCGTGACATAGGCATTTAACATGGGAAAACAGTTTTTTTTTCAAATATCATCTATCCCGCAAGACTATAGTAAGAGTTTTTGGTATCATTACAAAGATTATTTAATTTGGCATCTAAGAGTATCTAAATACTCTTAATTTAATGGCTTATTATTGAAATATTTGCAAAAGTAAATAATGCAATTTGACAGTTATTACTTATAATTTATTAAAAACAGTAATCATGGAAACGTATTCAGTGTAGCTGAATTGGTTAGATGGAGCACCGTAATAATTATTCACAAGTTCAAATCCTGCCCGCCTTATATTTTTATATATTTTTTTTTTTGTAAAATGTATTTTTAAATAAGTTATAAAATTAAAATCTCATTTGTATGGTAAATCTACGAGAAATTAAATAAAAAAATTATCGTACCTAAAGCACCTTTAAACTAAAATTAATAAAAAAAATGAATTTTATAAAATACTTGATTAACTAAATAATTTATGTTTTAATTTTGTATTTTTTTTAAATAATACATTTTGCAAAATAAAATAAAAAATAATAAAAATATGAGGCGGGCAGGATTGGAACCCGTCTCGAATAATTATTACGATATCCCGAACTAACCAATTCAGCAACAGAATACGTTTCCATGGTTACTGGTTTTAATAACTTATAAGTAATAACTGTCAAACTGCATTATACTTTAGCAAATATTTCAATAATAAGCCATTAAATTAGGAGTATTTAAATATTCTTCGATGCCAAATTAATTATTCTATCCAACCATATCAAAAACTCTCACTATGGTCCTGCGGGACAGATGATATTTGTAAAAAACTGTTTTCCCGTGTTAAACGCCTATGTCACGGTTTTCAGAGTTCACACTGTATATATATATATATATATATATATATATATATATATATATATATATATATATATATATATATATATATATATAAACTAAAATTCTTGTCTCGTCTCTTCCGTAAGAGGATAGGGGATGAAGGGTATAGGGCATCAAAACGTAGGGCATCCAAAGTCACGCACGTATACATAATAATTATAAGACTTATCAACAGATAACTGTCAAAGATCGGTGACATTCAGACTAAACAAGAACCCTCGATAGGAAAAATAATTATTATTTCTAAACAGAAGATAACAAGTTGAAATATTATTCCTGAACTATAATTTAGAAGAGTTTATAAAAAGTTATTTATCTGTTAATGATCTTGCCCTCATCTTATCATATGTTTAATGTTTTGTGCTATTGCTCATGACACTGTAAATATCTAAAAATTATTACTTTTGTTTTGGCTCTATTTCGCAAACGGAACGTATGTAACCAATAATTTTGGTCTTAGATACAGTTTTTAATTCTGAACATTTTTTGTATAATATCTACTTTTGTTCTAAAATTAATAGAGCAGAATTTATAGCTATATAAAAATTTTACCATTTTATTTCCAATGGTCCACAAAAAAGTAGACACCCGGTATACTCGTAAATACCGAGGTAAATACATTGTGTTGTCGATTATGAGAGCGAACAGATGTTTAAACGAATGTATTTTTTTGTACCTGTATTTATGTTTATGAATCTGTATAAGATCTTGCCTGGTGAAGGCATAAGAGTATACCAAAAGATCGGTTATATAAAAAATTAATGTTGTAAGACTGAGATTTCGAGTAATTGTTAACACCCAATCTACACGTAATCTATCCCTACTTAAAAACATATTAGTCCAAGATATGAACAATAAACCGTTATGATATATGGTGATATATTTATATTTATCACCCGGAAATTGGAGCAACAATAACAAAATATGATGATGAGGAAATTGCTCCATAGATGAATTAAAAATATTTAATATTAATATGTTATAATTTTTATTAAAACAATTAAATACAACATGTATCACATACTGCTCACATTTCCCATTATACTGTTCCAATTTGAACCCCATAATCATCTTTTAATAACTTCATCCTCACTCACACCCATCAGCTTTTCAATCCATCACCCTCTAGCCATCATACTCTCCAACTTCCACTATCCCCTTCTGGCACAGTTTGAGAACCATCTTCCTCTCCGCTCTCCCCAACAGCATCGCGCTGGTCCATCGGCCAGCGAACGGGTCGCCGGACAAGTACCGAACAGACACCGAACGGGTACCGAGCAGGTCTCCGAGCGAGTCCGAGTCCGGCAGGCCGTGTGTCCATCCCCACTCTGGGCCAGCGGCGTGAGGCCGGCGTGCGACCTGGCCGATGCCTAGCCGGCCCCTTGCCCCGCTGGGGCCACCGTGTGAGCGGTGAGATGAAGCAGTGGCGGAGGGAATGGGATGGAAAATAAAAAAAATTGATGGCGTGGAGATTAAAGGTGGATTGGTGGTTATATACAATGGTTCTCGTGTATATTATGTAGTCATTGTTGGGTCTTGTATTTTAATTATTATTTAATTGGATCTCTGTACTTATCTCAATAACAAAACATAATAAGGTTTGAATTATATATCAGAAAGAATCTTTAGGGTTACTGAAATATACCAAATGATACATCCTTATAAATTTTAAACCCTTCACCATTCTTTCCTTTTTTCAGCTCCCAACCAATCTTCTTTTGGATTTCTTGCAAATTAATCTCTGCGAGATTTAAAAACTGTAAAAGTTGTCTAATTAATTTGTGATGACCTATAAAGTGCCAAAGCTGTCAGACTATTTACTGGAGGGCTTCAAAATTGTTATAGTTATTTGTACAAATAATAGAAACTGCACTTTGGCGAGTGCGAGTATATTTTGTCAGACCAAGCACTACTTCTCCCTAAATTTTTTAAACGAGTTTGATTTATTGTACAAATATGAAATACTAGGGATTTTTCATGTTGGTAACATCTGAAATTTTCAAGCACATAACGTGGAAAATCAGCAAACGTTTTTTTTTAAATTTTTGCATTGCAAAGTCAAATGTAGTTTACTTACATTCAGTGCAAAATGTGTTCATTTAAGTTACAATTAACAATTTATAATTTAAAATTGTAAGAATTTTGCTAATTCTTGTGTTAAAAATACTTGTAGACAATTCACCAGATTAATGAGTGCCCGTGAGGTGACGCCTGGTAAACGCCCGCACGGTACAAATATGTCATCATCATTACCGATATCTGCATACAAAGCGGATTGGCACACCCAGCAATGGGTAATATGCCGTGATGATATATTTATTTATTTAATACCAAGTTATATCCATAAAAGTCCCTATCTTGTTGCCGACCTAGATCTGTAAAATATGTTTCTAGACGATTTAGAGATATGTAATAGTAATATACTTAACAAGAAAGTGATACTTTACTGGGTGAACAAGTATATTCCAGGGCGAGCTGTGGCCATCAGCATTTGTACCTTATGAACCCAATAAAGGCACTTTCAAATCATGTTCGGTACATTTTTTTTCCGCGGGCCTCAAAAATATTATAAATAGAAATGTATTGGTACGTATTATTTTATTTTTAATATGAGGAAATAAGAAATAAATAAATAAAAAAACTGATCACCATGGAAACATTCATGCAGAGATCCGAAAGTTACTTTACGCACAACTGTATTGTAATTATTGTTTGTTTACATTTTAGTTACCATGGCGGAAAATAAAAGATTATACCCTGCGGGCGGTAAAGTGTAAAGCAAAGGCCCGCCGGGCGGTAAAAAATATGACAATGAAGAACTCATATATTTTAAACTGAAAAGTAAGCACAATCTAAAGAATACCAATATATACGAGTAATATTGATATATCACCATACATTTTCATTGAATATGCGAGCAACACAGTTTCGTTCAAAATTGTCACATTCTTTTCTGTCAACCAGGCTTGCAACACATCGTATTCGTTTTGATATCGGTCCTTTGACTTACCAGGACATAAATCCGCTAAAGCTTTATTAGCTTCTAGCAAATTTTTTTCAGAAATTTCAGTATCATATTCAGGCTGAAGCTCCATGCTTGACATTTTTAATTATTTGTTTACACAAAACAAATGGTTACCAATACAACGCATCGCCTAAATGTTTCTTGGCATAGCCATCTGGCCATCTAATATTTTTTACATAGCAACAAGCTTTTAGTCATGCAATTAACGGAATAAAAGCCCTCCGCTTCGCGTCGGGCTTCAAATTTCGTCCGCACGCGTAAACCCTTTCTTTCGGCCCTCTATAAGTAAATAACAATTCCGATCCCCTATAGACAATTTTCCAAGCTAGCTCAGTAAAGAAGGATATTCTGGTCTAAAAAGTGATCAGAAACAGCTCATTTTGTGCACGATCGCGAAAAATAACAACATACCGTATGGAGGTACAAAAAATTAATAACAGAATACGTTGACTTAAAAATTGTGAAAGCTTTCAATTTAGGTATAAATCATGATTCGAAAATACTCTCCGTTAATTCCATATTTTCACTCACAACTCACAAATTGATTAATTAAATTGTAACTTTGTAATAAATTTTAAATTACAGATAAATAACTATTTAAAACGATAGTCCAAATTTTATTTTCACGGCCTACCTATAATTCTCTTAATTCTAGCTGGACCCTCGTATCACCTATCTAAATTTATATATTCAAAACGCTCTACAATTTACAACAAAATAAACACTTAATAAATTTGTGAATACTATTTTAATAAATTGCAGTTTAATATAAAAAACTTTACATCTAAAATCTCACTAAAAGGAGTTATTTACCTGTCCCTGGGGGAAAAAAGTTCCCTCAGTCTTTAAAATTTGCAAATTAGCTCCTAAAATTGATCAAAATCTTATATTCGCTTGAATAAATCTTGTTATAATGTTCTTCTTCGGGGTTCGTTTCCCAGTCCGCCACTGAAGCTACCCAGTCTCCGCTCTAATCACTCTGAACACCGAACAGGAATCTTTCGGTTGCCACCTGTCTCAGCGCTACGCCGCCATTGGTCCAGATTTCATTGTTTTTTACTTTATATTTTGATCTTGTAACTTGTATACACTGTAAAACCGCTCCGTGAGAATCAGGATGAGATCAGGTTCTGCAGCCAGCAGCACTAACTGATTGGAAGTGTCTGCAGGGTTTTTTTTTTGCGAATTGGAACACCTGACAATGTGGACTCTATAATTATGCTAAAACGCTAAAATGCTAAAAGTTGAATTTGAAAATGCCGCTAACGAAAATATTAATTTACACCCTTGCTCAATACAAGTCAAGTGCAATTTCAATTACTTGCTATTAACATGAATATTATATATTCAAGGCTACAGAGACACAATTATCTCTCATATTATTATTATCTCATTTTTTGATATTTTCCACGCGGTTAAACAAGTGAAGCTTATATAGTATATGCATTATTTTTATTTTTAATGACACACCTACATATTTTATAACAATTCTTATGTAAATTCTTAATTGTTTAAGTGTTCACATTTTTCTAAAACAATTAAGTGTATTGAATATATTTTTTCACTTTCTTTTGTAAAACGCCGTCAGAAAATGTTTAATTATGAGAATCACGCTAAAATTATTGCACTATAATTTTAAACATTTATGTCATTTGAAATTAAAATGTAAAACTTAAGTTAGAGGTTAGAACTTAGCAATACTATTTTTTAAAGCAAAATTATAATAAAAATGTAGAATTAACCAAACAGCATTTTCGAATCATGTTTTAAAACTGGACAGCTTTGACAATATTTTAGCCAGCTCGACATTAATTTGACACTTCTTAAGTCCTCCAGTAACTACTACAGTTTGTAAGACACCAGAATTTAATTTTACAGCTTTGACAGTTTTTAAGTTTACTAGAAATTAACTTGAAAACTTTCCAGAAGATTAGTTGAGAGCTTTTAGGAAGTGGAAAGAAAGAATAGTACCTAAAGTTTTGTAACGTTTTTATTTATTTGGGTGACGTGTAAATATTAGACAATTATTATTTAAAAGATAATAACAATGAGGTTTTAAGACTAAGAATATAATTAACTAAATACTAACACTATTTATTTATTTATTTATTTAAATAATTAATACTACTATTTATTTACACGATATTACTGATTATTTATTACAACTATTTATATTACTTCACATTCAACTGTTCGACCTACCGACATCCACAGCGTCTGTATATTCAACTGTTCGGACAGAATTCACACCTTTCACCTCACTGTCTGTCTATTCATATAACTCTCTCACTTCCACAGCCTCCGTATCACCGACTGTCCGTATGCCACAACTCTTCAACACCACTGCCGAGTATCCACTTCTACTCGCCGTTACTGTCCCCGTACACCTAGCTTCCCACACACGTACTACGCTTATATAGTTGCTTTTAACACCTTCTATAATATTCTCGTGACGTCTCGAACTACATAACAATGCGCGGATAGTTGCGCTTGTTTCCCCTTGTTTACCTAACCGCCCACCTCACGTCGCCCGCCTTTCGCGCGGTGCACTGTTATTGATCGCCTACCTAGGCTCCTCCTCCTACTAGAATGCTTCTATTCATTGGCGTCGGCTCGCACGCGGCAGTCGGAGGCTCGCGGACCAAATTGTTGTATACTCTGTTCCATTTAAGCCATTCAGCAGATGTCGCTCGCATCAGCGCCAATTTTAAGTAGCCGCTATTACATTGGATAAACGTGTCTCTTGTCTCCAATTTCAGCCAATCAGGGAGGTTAAAACTGTTCCCTGTTCTCTGCAATACTGAATGGCTTAAATGGAACAAGGTATAGGTACTCTTGCGTTACAGTTTGTTATTGTTGAAGGGAACTTCATTGAACATACATATGTTATGTAAAATTCTAAAAAATATTAAAATGAAAAAAACTGAATATAATAATTTTGCATTTAAATTTTATCAGTTGCAAAGAAAATTTGAAAGCTTTTAGTTTTGTTTAGGTAATTAAATAAATAAATAGAACTATAGGATAACATATATGCATACATACGTGCTAAAAAAACAAATATTTTATGCTTATTATTAGCAAATATAAGTATTTCTTTTCAACATCCCTCACGACACAAACCAAGTAATACATAAACCTAGCAAATAAGACCGTACAATATTTGTATGGTATGACTAGCGAATGAAAGTTGACGTTTAAATTATTTGTAGATGTAGTTTCTTTTGAAACCCTAGCGAAGAATACAATTGTACAAAATATTCAGGTATGAAATTTTTTCATGAACCCTTTTAAATACTGGACTAGGAAAGCACAGAAATATATTACTATGTGGCTGAAAATAGATGGCCGACTAGGATAATTGAATATCAAAACAGGGGTGCGTTTAATATATTTTAATCATTTTTGTTTTATTTTCATTATAACCAAATATTTTAATTTTTAAAGAATTTAGTTTGGCAATTCTATGAAATAGGATTATTTTTAATTTCCTCTAACAGTAATTCCGACTCGAGGGTTGCTTACACCTGAGACGAACGAACTAGAATTTGCAGTATTAAATTTTTTAAATATATACTTGAATCATGCTGTTAAGGTCATTTTAAATGCCTCCTGGTATACATAAGGGCCAGTTTCCTTTCAATTCAAATATAGGGAAATGTTTTCAAAAGAAACCACATCTATTAAATAATCTAAATGTCAACTTTCATACGCTAGTCACACTATACAATTATATACCGCTTTTGTTTTTCTGTATTGTTTTATTTTGCTTAATATTACGTATTTTAATTCTAATTATACAGGATGTTTCACAACGTCAGCATAATGTTAATGGGCAGATTTTTCAATAATTCGGATAATTATTTCGTATTATTGATTCTTGAAGTGAATATTTTTAGGGCCACCGGCCGACACGAAATTTTTAATAAAAATAATTACGAATTAATATATTAATTATTTAAAATCAGTTACGTCATTATTTTTAATAACAGATTATACTAGGATTATATTATGTTAATATAATATTGAACGTCTTTTTTTATTAGAGTTTCTTCGTTAGATATTACTGAATAGGTTAACTTTATTATTCTTTCTGTTAAAAGAGTTCATTTGACGTTTAATTTTTCAGTCTAATATCCCTGTAACATATCTTATATCTTTAATGATTATTATTCCTATTAAGTTTGAACGTAGTGTACATGAACTTACATAAAATAACAAACAGACGTGCAGATTCTCTTTTTAGAGTAAACTTATGAAAATACTTCTTGAATTATAATAATATCTGTGATAATTAGAATTTGGAGTGTTATTGTAATTACAGTAGAAATGCAAGCGCAAGCATAGCATGAAATCTAATATTTATCACGAAATAGTATTCTTGTTTTCTAAGTGTTTATCAGCAGCAAAATTTGCAATTTTCAGTAATTAATTTAATTACTCCTTCACGCGTAAAACAAAGCTGAGTTTTCGCAACTGTTTACAATAATTTCTTAGCAACGCCTGCATAACAAATCAAAAACACAAAATAGAAAATCAACAAGGAGAATCCGCACTGTCAATTATTGTCGTACGTGGTGACGTCACTGTGGTCACTGTAATTTAAACGCGTATTGACATTAATTCTGTCATCCGTTCTCACAGAATATGACACGAAATAACAATAAATTAACGTTCGGTTAGTGTCGAAGTGAAATATGAGCGTTCTGTCCAACGTAAGCACGAAGTACGTAAGACGATTAGGTAGTGCTGTAACTCAGATGATGGTCACAAGTTAATGGAGGATAGAGGAAGATACGGAATTCCAGGGCCGGCTTGACAATATTGAGAAACATAATTAGTAGCAAGTAGGTGTTAATAAATATCTTGCAGATTTTTACATACAATTATGTACATACATATTCGTTTAACCATTAAATTTGTCACACATCGTTCGCAAAAAGCACTTATACATCTGTTAGCTGTCAAAATCGACAACAAAATGTTATTGAATATTATGGAGTTCGATAATAAATTTAAAAATCTCATGTGGCAAACACTATACCTCTCGTAATTTAATTTTTATTAATTTTAATATATACTTACATTTATGCTGGAAACTGTATTCAGCACCGCTCCGTGGGTATTAGGCGCCTTTGTGCTATGTTACATTTTAGCGCCCCTTCCAGTGCCGGTTTATCTATGTGGCACATGTGGCACGTGCCGCGGGCCCCGCGCTTGAAAGGGCCCCGCGCTGATTTTTTTTCCATAGGACAAAATCGAACTTTTCTGTTTTTTTTTTTATTACTTCACGAGACATTTTATTTGTGATTTTTTGATGTTTATAATTTTACGGTATTTTGAAAATAGGTATCAAATAACCAGTGGCGTAACTAGAACTCTAGGGCAACACTTATTATCGACTCAACAGAAAGATTAAAATTTGATAAACAAAATTTAAAATGTGTATAAATATAAAATAAATAAATAAATATATCATCACGGCATATTACCCATTGCTGGGTGTGCCAATCTGCTTTGTACACAGATATCGGTAATGATGAAATATTTGCACCGTGCGGGCGCTTACCAGGCGTCACCTCACGGGCACTCATTGCTGGCGTGGAGAGTGCACCACAGGGGTCATTTTGTGCCATTTAAAATTGGAAATATTTAGCGTCGGTCGGGATCGAACCCGGTTCCCCAGGTTCGCGACCTGACACTCAAGCACGCGGCCACGAGACCCCATAAAATGTGTATAATATTATAAATTATAATTTTGACAATTTATTGAAATTTACAAATAAATTAATGCATATTTTATTAAGTTACTAGCAAAGAAGCCAAGGAGCGAGTACCGATAGTCAGTGGCGTAACTAACGGGTCCGCATTGCCGCGGGCCCCCGGCTCTAAAAAGGCCCCAATTTATATGATTTATAATTTTGTTACTACTGCGAAATTTTGAATTTAATCATTTTTTGTAGCAACATATAAATTTATTTAGTCGTTTATTTTATTGAATGTCAATTTCCAAAAATAATATTGACTAAGGGGCCCCTTGTCCGCTATGTCAAATCAAGCTCTTTATTTTCTATCACATTTCGGCCGATTTCTTGGCAAATATTTTCCTGCAGCTGATCCAGAGTTTTTCTTTAAAATAACCCCATAAAAAGAAGTTTGGGGCTGTCAAATCAAGACTCCTGGCGACCAATGTGTATTACCAAACGTGGGATTAAATAACAATAAGAGAATGATTTTCGCAAAATTGCTATTATTTACTCTGTATAATACTGATCCATCTTGCTAATACCATATTTTGTCGCATCCAAGTTCTTTCATTTGGGATACCAAAAATGTATGAATCAATTCCCTGTAACTGTCACCAGTGGAATGTGCCACAAATTTCATTAAAAAAAAAATACGGTATAGCGGCGTGGTAGGTGGCAGCACACTACACTGCAAAACCATAAGCTTTACAAATTAAAAAAGTGTGTTCTTCACGTAAATCTGTACAATTTGGACTGCCAAACCCATACCTAATTATAGTTGTAATTACCATAACCTATATATATTCGGAAAAGGCCCCGCAGATAAGTAGTGCCACAGGCCCCGCGGATCCTTAAACCGGCCCTGGCCCCTTCCCCTCATGATGTAAAATTTGCAAATTAAAGTTTAAACTATACTTTTAATTCTTCAAAAATGGTAGATTTATTATACTGATGAAATTTTCCAAGATTCATTCTTGTAATCAATAGGTTATAATCAAAATCGTTTGTTGTAATCAACAATTTTACAACAAATTTCAGAATTGTATATGCATTTGATTCTTTGCAAAATGATAATAGGTATTTAAATATTGGATTCATTGTGGGATTCATTGTTGTAATCAACATTTTCATAGTTGTTATTTCAATATAACAATGCTAGAATAATAACGAACCCATAATTATTTTACTTATATCTAGAGCTCTAATACAAATATATTAAAAAATATAATATATTGTTCACTTCTATCACATTAATTTGTAAGTTTTATAGTAATTTTGTCTTTATGAATAAGAGCATTTTATAAAAATTTACTATTATTTACTTTACTGTCTTGAAACGGCGCCTCTCAAAGTCAGGCGCCTTTGTGCGGGGCACAACCTGCCCACTCGCACGGCGCGGCCCTGACTGTATTAAATTCATTTCCATGTAACTATTGTTCTATTTACTATTTTCTTTTTAAAACGTTACTATTATTAATTTAAAATGATTAGTTCTTTGACAGTAAAATTTATCTGTCAGTTACATAAACGTTCAATAAACCCAGCAAAACAAGTAACCGGAAGTAAAATTTGTTGAACGACTTTGCTAGCCTAACATTTGCTTGATTTGCTCGCAAGCCACAAATTTCTCGCTTGTCTTGCTAAGTGTCAAATATAATGGCGGGAAATACAAATTACACATACATGAAGTTAACTGGACTATTTCTATTTCTCTATATGGTTTGTGTTTCTCAACCACTTGTTAAAAAGGCTTTGAGAGTTTTGTGATGGATATTAATAACATTATTAAATTTATAATATTTTGTTAGTTACCTATAGCTTCTTCCAAATTAATCCTACTATATGCAAATAAATTGTATAAATTCATTTTCCATAAGTTCACATACCAAGAAAAAAGATACGATACACAATTACTCAATGTTATATTTGACAGTTGTACAACTTTCTCGATGACAGTTGTGGCTGACAGTTTGTCATATAATTAGCAAATTGTTCATTGAACTAAGCAACAAGTCTCGTTTGCTTACCTAGCATTTGCTTGATTTGCTTACTTCATTGAACGCACCTATACATTTGAGATCTGAACAGTGTAACCAAGGAGTTGTGTTTGTATAAAGCGTACGTTCTGGGATTTAAATTATAGATAATTTTATAAATTTATCCATAAAATATATAGAAATAGTATTAATGCAAACCTGTAAAAAATTTAATAATCTTTAATTTTTATAATAACATAAATCTCAAATAACATTTAAAGGTATTTTTCGAAGAAAACTATTGTGAGCTTCAAGTAAAAAAATACAAGGTTTCAAAATTTTCTGTAGTGTATGATTTGAGTTAGACTGGAGGATTCACACATAGGTACATACACATCTACACACACACATTATCGTGAAAATGTTAAAATTGGATTCTAAGGGCCTTAAAACGTGATCATTTACCAAAATCTCGATATGCGATTATTACCACGATCCCTATATAATATATATATATATATATATATATATATATATATATATATATATATATATAAATTTATAATTTACAAATAGTGGCTTATATTGCTTTTTTTCAAAATTAACATTTAAAAAACTCCATTTTACTTGTTTTCAAATATATCTTTTAAACTAAGATATACAAATGCATTCTAAAATGAATAATTCATACATGAAGTACTCAAATAAATTCACGAAGTTTCAGGAAGGTATGATTCACATTCTGAAGTAATTACAACACGTAAGCGTTGATTCATAGTCTTCCAACCCTTCACACTATTATTTTGGAAAAAGAATTACAAATTCCAGTAATTTTCTGTTCAATTTTAGCTTTTAGTTCCTCAGAATAGAGTTTGAATTAATATATTTTTAGTTTAAAACTGGTCAAATGAAAACGATTGTTAATATTTTATAAATTATAAGTATATGCAAGAATTATATCTGCTTTCTAATTATTTAATGCTTTTTTTGTTCAATTATTATTATACTGAAATTATCTATCATAAACGAACTTCCTCACATTTTTATCTGCACAGTTTCATTTCGAAGAAATTTAGTTACTAATTCGTTCCAGTTTCATGAAATTATTATTAATTTGTATTTAATTACAATCTAATTAAATCTGATATGAAAGAACTTAATAGATATAAATGGCCCTGTTGTAGATCATAAAGATTAAGCAAAGAATGCATTTTTCTGGAATTATGAACAATGCATTTATAATTCAGTATTAGTTAAAAATACAAATAACATATGTCAATAACAAATAAATTATAATAATGCAAATTGTTAACATAATTAAATAATCTTAAAAATATCTTGAAAGTAGAGCATTTATTTATAACGCTGAGTCAATGTATATTTCTAATGTGATTCAGAGTGTATGTTACAGTTTATTGGTTTCCAATAGTTTCTCTTTTATTGCTACCTACTCTACTAATTATACTCATAATTATTTATAAATATGTACCTATATAATTAAAATTGTGCAAGATTTAATATGTGTAAGTGTTTTGATTTTCTGCATCTAAAATTCCTCTATATAATTTTCATTTTCTGAGTAATCGTAAAATTACTATTAATTCATTTTCAAATTACATTTTACATACATGCAAGCTTTAATATTCCTAAGTTATATTTTTTCGTTACATATTATCGACCTATTTTTGAAAAAAATAAATTTCAGATTATAACTTCTTTTAGTTATCTTTATCATACCATGAAGTCTGGCACATAACACCCTGTATATACCGTGTTTTCACAAAATTAAATGTCAATTTTTTTATAAATAAAATCCCTTAATATGCTTTTCTAAAAATTGTAATCTTTAACTTCAATGATTTTGAGGTAGGTAATCTTTGAAAAATAAAAGGTAAATCCGGATTTTGGAAAAAATATTTACCTACCTAAAGCTAAAGAAAGGTATTCAAAGAACTGTTCGTATCTCTTGTCATGTACCTATAGGTAAGGGAGAAATTTTTAATGGTTTTAGCTGTAAAATACAATTTTACTGGTTTTATGTGATGCGTGATTTTTTTAAAAAATAAAATATATCATCACGGCATATTACCCATATCTGGGTGTGCCAATCTGCTTTGTACGCAGATATCGGTAATGATGATGACATATTTGTACCGTGCGGGCGTTTACCAGGCATCACCTCACGGGCACTCATTGCTGGCGTTGGAGAGTGTACCACAGGAGTCATTTTTGTGCCATTTAAAATTCGAAATATTTGGCGTCGGTCGGGATCGAACCCGGTTCCCCAGATTCGCGACCAGACACTTAGGCACCCGGCCACGAGACCCCATAATCTGATTTTTTTATCTCCAATAATTTAAACAGAATTCCAAAATTACAATTTTTTGTATTTCTCGTTCATATATGAAAGTTGTTTAGATTTTGATCAACCGAAAATATGTCTTCATTTGAAATTTCTCTTGGTTTTTTCTTGAAAGAAAACAGATGATAATGAATAATGTGTTTGTATTTGTCTTTATATTCAATGTGTATAGAGATAAAAAATATATAATGAAATTAAGCTTTATGAATACTGTGAATGTCATGAGTAATTTACACATATGTACAATGTACATGTTCGTGAAATAAGTTTATTGCAATATATTTAAAAATTTGTTGTTTGTACATAATACTGGAAGTTCATTTGTTCTCGTATTCTACTAGTATAGTATTATTTTAGTTTATTTATTTATGGATTTCATTAATGTATACAAAATCATTTATTAATGACACCTATTAATATTATTATATGATTTATCAATGAATGATATATGTTACTTAAAAATTTGATCATGGAATTAAAATTAGAATTTCTCCGGTTTTATAAGATACATTCAATGTAAAAATATTGTAACTAACGCTTGTTTTAACTGGCTATATAGGCGCGAAATTCAAACTCAGTTCATAATGCTGAAAACATAATTTTAATAATAACTTTAAAGGCCGAAAAATCTCATAAAAGTAAATCTCTTATGCAAAGCATTATATGTAGCATCTAGACCGATCTTTTATCTCCAGATTCGTACAATAATATTCACATGAATTCTGCACAGTTTATAATTATTTAAATAATAATACAACACTACAAAATTCATTGAACGTATGTCCTAGTTTGATCGTGCATGCTTCATCTTCTATTGTGCTGTCCTATTTACTGGTGGGTCAACGACATACGGTATCCTTGCTTGCACCAAGCATTTTAATTTCTAATAATTTTGTTACTTTACCTTTTCTACAGGTTTAAACTGTTGCAATCTATTACTGAATAAACAAACTATCGAATTCTTAGCAAGAGCTGTTTAATTTCTTTTACAAAATATCTTTTATCTACACCTGTTTAATAATATATTGATTATGTACGTAACCATGGATACATAATACCGTTCATAAACCACGCCCCGTGGATTATGACTCATAATCCACGGGGCGAGGTTACATAAGACACGGAACTGTCAAATTTATTGTTGAGGAATCATAATCATCTTCATTTAGCGGTTATGCGCATGCAGATACTCGCAAAACCGTTTCTGGACATGTGATAGACAAGATTTTATGTGCCAACTTTTCTGTTTATTATTATTTATTACTCAAATTCTAAATTGTAGGGAAATTTTCTGTGTTGGTAACATCAGAATATTTTAATTTCAAATTAATGAATTTTATAAATATATTACATAGTGCACATTATTTAAGTCAACATAATTCATTTCTTTGTACGTTTCACGACATTTCATTCCTATATCATAACCTGAAAAAGCAACATAATTTTATTTGGATTTTTCACTGCAAATTTAATTATAATTAGTTACAATTATGTTCAAAACCTATAAATATTCTATTTTCTTATATTAAAAATACTCAACTATAGATTTTTTATAATATTTTTGCGACAGTGAGTGACTCATTTCATTTTAGTTTGCAGTAATCTGACAGTTCCTGGACGATTTTGACGCTTAAAAGTTGACGGAAGCGCGAAAAAATAATTTTAAACCGAAGAAAGTTAAAATTAAATTAAAAATAATTATAAATAAGAAATTTATTTAGAGTGGATCATTTTTCAGTGTCACTCAGTATAATATGATTTCAATTGCAGGTGTAGATAAAATATCGTATTCTACTCGCATATAATGGCTATTATTCACTCGGATGAATTACCACACTCGCCTACGGTTCGTGTTCTAAAATCATCCTCATGAATAATAGCCATCATAATACGCTCGTTGAATAATATACTATTATTTGTCTGTAAAATTAAACTTCTATATGAAACCTATACTAGGGAATTCAAACTATGAACTCGCGCCAAAGGCAAATTTTAACCTAACTTTTCTTGTCTATTGATAATCACAACTTCACAACCATTAAAACATTTCGATTATTAATCTTTCATATTAGCACACTTGATTGTTGACTTACTATGAGTAATTTCTTATATCTCAATTTTAAAATTCTTAAAACAAAATTAACTTTTCGCTAAAAGTTGAATAATACAGTTTAGCTTGTTTATATGCAGTCTAAAGTAAGCAGCAAATCAGGTCTCCTTGTCGCAGCAACCTTGACGGGTGCAGTTCGAACATTTAGCTTTCCCAATAACTGTGTAGTGCACACTTGCACAGCACTTGATCTCTGTAAGAAGGTTGTTTCAGATTCTGTATAATTACGTTCTGGAGCCTCCGTTTCTCCCCACCCGTGGGCAGTGAAGCCGCTGAACTGGTCTCCAGTACTATGCTGACTGCAGTGCTGTGAACTTCTATTAGCTAAGCTAGATTTAGTACGCTGTTAGCCGCGATACGGTCACGAGGGCTTGCGCGCGAGTCGCTCACGCACGCGAGTTGTTACGCGCACCCCAAACAAAACATTGCCGCGAGGAGCAGACACAGAAAGTGGATATTTTTCAACGTTATTCAAGTGTTCGATGTGATTGTCAGGTGTGGTAAACAATCAGTGCTTCCTGGGATTTTTTTATAGTGTTTACTGTGCATGTTATGAATAATTGTGTGTTGGATAAATACTCTTTTCACGGATTATGGATAATCACTGAAGCTGTAAGTGTTTACAACTTTAATTCTTTATTCCCATTCATCTATCTGCGGTTTTTATGAATGAGTGTGCGCTACAGTGAATATTTTTAACAAACACAATTTGACTCAAAATAGTTAAAGCTCTACCACACTGTTTTTAAGTATTATACAATTCATTATTTTTTCCGCAATTATTTGTAGAATCTACGAACAAAATATTTTATTAAAAATCAGTGTAGCGGCTTAGGGGTGTACATGTGTCTCCGAGTGTCTCATTTTCGATGTTTTTTTAAGGTATCATGGGTAATATTAATGATAGATCAAAACCGTATGCACATTGCAGGGTCAACTTTTCGGGAAAAGTTTGATAGTCACCACAGGAATTTTCGATCTTTTTCTGGGCTGGATTGCAGTTTATGCAGAATAGTAGAAATTGCAATTTTTTTGTTCTGTTTTATTTTAACTAAAATATAATAAGGAAACATAAAATTGGAGCGCGGAAACAGGTATTTATATATTTTTTTGAAAAATAATTTAAAAAAAAAAACCTGGCAAAAACAATACCTAACGCACAGTACTGTTTTAAGATTTTTTTTTTAAATCCTGACAAAAACAGTACTTAACGCACACGTATTTTTAAAGAAATTTTTTAAAAATCCCGACAAAAACAATACCTAACGTACACCAGGCATACACATTCGACATCGCTCGGCCCACTATCTTCATATTAGTTCACAATAGTTTGACAGATGAACGCAAAATTATAAATAAAAAAAGTTATAAAACGTAGGATAAGAAGAAAATAAGACACAATTTTGTAAATATATAAATTAAAATAGTATTAGTCGTATGAAGGCGTAACTACCTACTTAAACATGGAAATATATGTAGTTCATCTAACCTAATTTTTTCAAGAAAAAATGCCAAAATCTCTATAAATATAGCTTTCCGCACCCAATTTTTAGCGGTATTTAGTGTTTTTAATGTAATTAGATTTTTTGAAAACTTAATAATTCTCGGGATATAACACAAACTTATAATTTTTTAGATGGAAACCTTAGAAGATCGAATATTCCTGTGGTAACTATTAAACTTTTCTCGAAAAGTTGACCGTGGAATGTGCAAACAGTTTTGCTCTATCATTAATATTACCCGAGATACCTTAATAAAACATCGAAAATGAGACATCTGTACATAGAGTGGTATTAGTTATGAACAATTTCCTGATCTCCTGTTCATTTTACGACAAAAACTGTAGAGTACAAATTTGTTCAAATTTAAAAGATGCTTACAAAATTGTTTTAACATTTTTATTATGTTTTTGGTTCCTAAACAATTTTAAAAAAATTCAATATTTCTGTTTATTTAGTAGTATCAGCCATGGCATTTGTTTTCTTTTTTCTCGTTTACATAAATCATTTATAAACGTCAATCTAACTTATAAATTAAATAATAAAAATAATAAAGACATATGTATACTTAATTTAAATTAAATCCATCATTTCTGTTTATTGTTTTTGGCTATTGGTACTAATTAACAGAAATTTCGAATTATCTTTTTAAAATTTTGTAGAAACCAAAAATATATCAAATAATCTTAAAAACAACCATATATGCAACTTTTAATTCTGTACAACGTTGCGCTGAACTGTTTTTGCCATAAAATGATCAGGCAAACAGGAAATTGCATAATAGTAATGTTCATCCCTAACTGCCACCACCTGGAGTAGTTTGATCTGAATAATCAATTAATTACTATATTAAAGCCCTATGGCACTTGATGTTGACCAAAACAAATTATTACCCGCAACTGACCACATAAGCATTAATAGTGTATTTTCAATCAAAAATAATATCAGAATATTTTACAAAAAGCTATGAGATATTTATATAATTTGTCTCGATGAATCACCTATATTTAATTAAAAGTTTATCTTCCAAAATACTGTCTCTAAAACAATGATTCTAAAGTCTGATATTTGTTTGAATATTTTCTAATTTTCTGAGTAGAATTAACCCTCGGAGCAGCGCGTTTTTATGAATGAACGCACACAAACACCAACAAACGTTAACTCGGCTAAATTCGTGTGTTAATAAATTTGTCAAATTCGTACAAAGTGAGATAAATTCTTGTCTTTGTCTTCTGACGGGAAAGAAACAGTTTCCTGCAGTGAAGTTATGTTTGAATTTCGTGTTAGATTCAAGCGACTATGTTCGAAACAAACGTGACAAACTTTTTAACTGGCGTATTTTGCGCGCGCACTAACTTCTCCGAGACACGCTAAAATTTTCATATCGCGCTTTTGGTCTTTATAAACATTCTTAGTAAATTAGTGGGAAGCAAGGAACGCGGAGTTTATTTTTCAATTAGCGCATATATAAAACAAAGTCAAATAATTTCGTTGTCGTGTCAAATAAACTTGATAAATGATAAAATATTTTTGATGGGGACAACACGAAATTTTCGTCGATTTTAAGACTCATTTGGAGGAAATATTTGAAAATCTGATATAGACTTTTAAAAATGTGAATGTCATTCGAACAAAAATTCGAGCAAAAATTAAAAAAAAAACGAATTTTTCTATACGTAATAAATAGTATTATTCTAATTAGATTTTTAGGCTCGTACCACGAGCACGGTTTTAACTAAAACGCTGTTTTAAGAAATGTCAAATTCAGATTTCAATATTTAATTTCGCCCTTATGTTTAAAGAACGATTTTTAAAAAAATATTTGTTTGAATACATACTATGATCTGCTTTAAAATCATATTTTAATTAATGTGATATTATTTATTATTAAATAATGAAATTTGACATTTCTTAAAACAGCGTTTTAGTTAAAACCGTGCTCGTGGTACGAGCCTTAGAGTTTAACACCAATGAAATCGAATAATAATAAACTGAAATAAATTTCCGAAAATTCTAAAATAAAAATATGAGTCGAAAAAATATTTCGACAAATACTTTCAATAAATCATTCACGTGATTTTTGTCATAATCTTAAATATTATTTATAAAGATTTATAAAGTTAGGGATGATGAGAAATAATTGGATATCCAGTCTTGGTAAACAGTGTTTATTAAATTAAATAGTAATTTAATTAACTTTTCTAGTTATTATATTAGTTATCTTTAGTTGTTTCTGATGTATGCACGTAATTTATTATCTCTGATACTTTTTGACGACATTTTCACCCTTACATTTTTGATTTTGTAAAGTAATGATCTTAATTTCCAACTGTACTTTAAATATCCTTGATGATGATTCATTTGGAATCGAAACGTAGGAAAGAACAGTCAAGTAATACTAATAAATTTATTATTTATAAATTTTAAAATTTAAATGCACAAGAATATATTTCTTAAGATATTTACACTAATTTTATTTAAATTATTTCGAGAATATTATTGTTATATGACACTTATTTTTCATTTACAAACATTGGAATATGTCAAATGTTTTTTTTATTATTATTATTATTATTATTATTATTATTATTATTATTATGGACATTTATTAAAAAAATCACCTTTAAATACATTCTATACTCAATCGGTACCGAGTAGGTACCTACTTTTATCTTTTCCTGAGTTCCCTATTCTAAACGGTACAATGTACGTTTTATTTTTCGGTACTTTGTAGTATTTAGGCTCCAATAAGAATTAAATTTTAAAGGTAGTTTAAACACAAGTTTAAACAATAAAATGAAAATCGAAATTTTCAGAGCAATACGAAATAATTCATTTGACATTTCACTTCGATGTGTATTGTCCAGTTAAGGAAGTTTTAAAAATTAAGTTATGCCAGTGCAATATGAAGCTTGTTTATGTGGTATAAATAACAATTTAGCGGTCTAGTTGTTAAGTTCAAAATAAATGACAACTAGAAAAATGTGCAAGTTACAAATAAATCGCACTCAAAAATTGTAAAAATTTCAAAACTATAATTTGTATTTATTTGGAATCCACCCAACAGCACAAAGGTCCCAATTACGGATGAATGAAAAAAACATTACAAAATTATTGTGCAGACATAAATTAGACATAGAAAATCGATAGTCTAACAAATATGTACTAACATTACAACAATGAAAAGACGAAAATCTTTACAAGACATACCTAGATTATTTACAATATCGAAACAAAGTTATGACAATAATATATGAAATTACAAGTGAGATACAACAGGTAGAAAATCAGTAACTAACAAACGTCTAAATTTATAAAAAGAGTTTACAAATATATCAATATCAATTCTAGAACTTGCATCATTGAAAATAGTACATAATTGACGGATTGGAGATTTCATTTCTTCGAGCAAGAGTACACTTAAATATCACTTTATTACGTGAAAATGTGCGTGGTACAAAAATTAGAATACATGATAGGGTGTTCGAGTCATCAATAATATTATTTAGTAATTTATATAAATATTGACAAGATTGAATCTTCCTGCGATTGTGTAAGGATATCACGCACAAATTTGTCAGTAAGTTATCATAAGAATAATCATGTCCTGGATAAATTCCAGATATTTTAAAACTACACTACTTAACAAATTTGCGCTGAATTGTTTCAATTGTGAGACAATATTTGTTGTAAATTGGATTCCATATTTGAAGAGCGTATTCCAAATTTGTACGCACAAATGCAAAGTACAAAAATTTTAGCGAAGAGATAGTTTTAAATGACTGAGTGTTGCGTATAATAAATACAAGATTTTTGTATGACATTTACTATTTAATTTACATGAGGGTTGAAAGTTAACTTTTCATCAAATAGAACAACGAGATCTTTATATTTATAATACACGGATGGCGTGAATTAAAAAAAAAACGTTCTTAAAGAGGAGGAATTTTACGAAAAAAAATTTTGACTCTTGTCGTAGCTTTATCTCAATTATTTATAGGCAATTTTTAATGTGGAAAATGTTTTTAAAACTTTTAATGTTATTTGTGTTTACGTTTTTGTATTGATTTTAAAAAATATATGAGTTGTGTTCATTTGAGATTTAAAAAGTAGGTACCTATCTTTTGCTAACATATTTATTTTGATTTGTTACTCTTTATTTTTATTAATATTATTTTTTAATAAACCAAAAGCTTTTGTTAATCAACAAATACTTTATTAAATTTCTCGTTGCCGTGTAACTGTGTGTTTTGTCGCGAATCTGGGGACTCTGTGTTTATCCTGATCGACGGCAAAATTATTTCGAATTTTAAATAGCACAAAAGGAACCCCTGTTCAGGGGCGCACACAGGGGGCGGTCCAATAGGTCCGAATCGCCCCTAAAATTGACAACTATTATATAAAAACAACAAATACACATGGAAAACTGATAAGCAAATTATAAATAAATAATAAAAAACCACGAAATCCTACTTTACTTTTCACCAACAATTAGCCCACAGTCACGAATTTTAATAAATCTGATGTGGCCAATAGCAAATCTTCCGCTATTTAATTTTTATTAATTTAAATATACATACTTACATATTTAGTTATTACGGAAACTGTATTAAGATCCATTCCATATAACTATGGTTTTATTTACTATTTCCTTTTTAAAACGTTACTATTATTAATTTGAAATGATTAGTTCTTTGACAGTGACATTTATCTGTCAGTTACATACATTTGAGTTATGAACTGTGTAACCAAGGAGTTTTGCTTGTTTAAAGCGTAGGGTCCAGGATTATAATTATAGATATTATAAAAAATTATCCATAAAATATATAGAAAAAGTATTTATACAAATCTCTAGAAAATTTAATAATCTTTAATTTTTACAACTCAAATCTTGAAAAATTGAAGGTATTTTTCGAAGAAAATCTATTTTGAGCTTCAAATAAAGTGCCATTTCCGGATATCTGATATACACCAAAATCTAATGGTCTCTTCCCATACTAGAATAAGGTAGAAATACAAGGTTTCAAAATTTTATTTTAATGATAGTATTTGAGTTAAAGTAAGGGATCTACACACACATACTCACACATACACACACATATACACACAGTCATCATCATGAAAATGTTAAAACTGGATTCTAGGGACCTTAAAACGTAGTCATTTATGAAAATCTCGATATGCAATTTTTAGCACGATTCCTATACCTCCCTTACCAAGGATAGCGGGAGGTAAAAATAGCACAATGGCGGATTTTCTAACAAAATGAGATGATTATTTTTGCTAATAGATTGAAAGTGGGGGCTTTCAAATGGTATATTTAAAGAAGGCAAAAACGGTAACAATCCTAAGATACAGGTATTAATATGATGACGGTCCAAGCATTGCTATTCTTAATTTATATAAATGACCTTTGTACAGTACTCTCTAATGATTGCACCCCCATTTTATATGCGGATGACACTACCCTGGTCATCTCAGACTCTAATGTAGAAGCTCTGATTGACAAATGCAATCAAAATATGCAATCTCTAATTTCATCAAAATAAAACAAAAATTATTCATTTTTATTTACTTCCCAGTAAAAACCAGTAAATTAACTTATGTTTTGAAGATAATATTAAAAGTAATACTGATTTAGCACGTCTTCTGCGTATGTTATTCACTGAAAATTTAAATTGGTGTCCTCACTGTGAAGAACTTGTGGCACAACTAAACGTTACATATTTTCAGGAGCGTCATTTAAGAAAATACCTAAACAATAAACAACTTTTGATGTTTTATTTTGCTTGTGTCGAGTCTCGTATAAGATATGGTATTTATTTCTGGGGTGCTTCAAATCCTGCAAATAATGTTTTTGTTGCTCAAAAGAGAATTATACGTTCTATAATGGGCATGAGTCATAGATCATCCTGCAGAACTATTTTTAAAGAATTAAATATTTTACCACTAATCTGCATTTATATTCTTGAAACCTGCCTTCTTATTCATAAGAATAAAACATCATTTACTATGATTTCTGATTTGCGTGAGTATAATACTCGCCATACAAACAATTTCCACGTTCCTAGATCCCGAGTAAATGTTGCTAAATATTCTCCTAACAGAATGGGACTTGAAATTTTTAGTAAGCTGCCTGATTCTCTGAAAATAGATAATAATTTAAATAAATTTAAAAAAATATTAATGTCCTTTCTACTGCAACACAGTTTTTATTATAGGGGACTAAAGCGCAATTGAATTAAGAGGAATTAGGGAAAAATATTGAAAGTGTATACTTAATAATGAATATTAATAAAGAAATAGACCTATATAATTGAAATACTTCGGAAATAAGGGGATTTTTGTTATAGCAGCTCGTCATTAATATGAATTTCATATATATTATTTTGATTGGCGACTCAAATACGGCCTATAAATATATAACGAATATAGTTAGGGGGAGGAGCCCATTACCAATGGAAGTAGAGAAATACAAATTTCGAAGGCGTAGCTATCAGTCCAGTACTGCAATTCTCAAACAGTTATTATTTGAATATAAATGTTTTGCATTAAACTTTTTAAATACACTTCCAATTATAAATCATGTAGACTTGTAGAGAATAAAAATATTAATTTATTTTTTATAAATATAATTTAGAAATAGCATATATTTCACGAACATTTTGGTCCACCAAGAAAACAGTTTGATATTTGAATATAAATGTTTTGCATTCAACTTTTTAAATACACTTCCAATTATAAATCATGTAGACTTGTAGTGAATAAGCATATTAATTTATTTTTTATAAATATAATTTAGAAATAGCACATATTTCACGAACATTTTGGTCCACCAAGAAAACAGTTTGATATAAAAACTTATATTCGTTACTTCACATCTATATTTTCAAACTTCGGGGGACTATAACCCACTTATTAATAGGAATTTTTTCACCGGATTTTCACGGACAATCTTAGTTTTACTTATACGTTCAGATGAAATTATATTTAAAAAATGGTGGATTCCCCTATTTAAAAGAATTTTTTGCTGTGTAACATATTGTGTTTTATTATAATTTTTACTCTGTTTTCTATATTGACTTTCTCCATACACTTGTACTATGTCTACGGAAATAAATAAATTAGTATTATTATTATTATTATTATTATTATTATTATTATTATTATTATTATTATTATTATTATTATTATTTTTGCTTTGTAGATTCGACAGTCAGACTGGAAAAATTCTATTAGGTCCCTCATAAGTAATAATGTCCAATCTCAGTTTTGGAGTAAGATTGAATACAGTATCTTACTTTAAAAATAAGATTTCAAACTTTAAAATTCACGTATTGAAGAAAACACATTTTGAGCCGTTCATCTTTTTTCTCTAGCTCAAATGTGGAAAATTTGTATGATGTAAAACTGAATGTAAAAGAACGAATGCACTTACCCAGAAAAAGGTGCAAGAGTTCACCGGAACGTCGTTGTTGTAAGCGGATAAATTCTGTTTGAAATTTAGAGTAATTGTACCTAACTATATTTTTCGTACCTCCGTCCATTTTGACTAGTATTACAGAACTGAATATCGTCCAGAAATGCGCTGTTGCTGACCTAGGCCGGCAAAATGAGTTGGTATTGCTGTTCTGGTGATATGTAAATTTAAGATTATTTTCAACACAAGAATTAGCAAAATGTTTACAAATTTTAGGGCTAAATCTTTAATTGTTGTAACTAAATTTTGTCATAAAAATAATAATATGCTGTCATTACTGACATCTCGTATAGATTAATTATAAGTTCCAATTTTAGGACTAGTTTGTTTTGTAACTACAACTAACTTCACGTGATGCAATTGAGTTTCCGCAAACTGTCATTAAAAATATGCGAAAGTATATAATATATATATATATATATATATATATATATATATATATATATATATATATATATATATATATATATATATATAACTAATGTTTGTATGTTATATTTTCAATAGATATAAAATAATTACTTGTTTTAAGCTCAAAAACCGATAAAAATATATATTAATTTTTTGCGTTATGTAACATAGAATAAAGTAGAAAAATATACGAAGAATTTATGGAGAAGTCGGTACAAAAAATCTTGTGTATCACACGCCCCGAATCTGTTTTGCGAGATCTCTTATTTGCAGGTCTCGCCTAGTGATAGAAATAACTATTAAAACAGATTTTTTATAAGTCCAGTGAAAGATGTAGAGTAGACTCCAAGTCGGACTCTGAACAAAGAACAAAGACCATGTTTACACGTATAGCAAAAAAGTACTTTGACTTGACTTTGACTTTCAAAAGACGACTTTTGCCGTTGTGTAAACACTCTGGCCTATTATACTTTTCTTCCTAAAGTCAAGTCCAAAATAGAATAGACTTGACTCATATAAGTGACTTTTAAAAAGTCGTGTGAACCGACGAACGAAACATACTTTACTTTATTAACCGTGACATCTAGCTTTCATCCACAAATTTCTAGTAATTGGATATTTAATTACACAATTTTGTGTTTTATATCTGAATTTGAAATTTTCACAAATTTTAAAATATTTTATGAGATTATTTTTTAATCTATTTCGCATCCAATATTGTTGCTGCATAGTTATATTATTCAAAAATATCGCGCTTAAATTTAGTAACTGTAGTTTACTATCCCTTTTTTCTATAAATAATTTATTCTTAATTATGATTACTTACATCACACGTATTATAACCAAACTTTACTTTGCTGTCAAAGTCAAAGTTGAGTGAAGGACAAGTTACAAACGTAAAGTCAAGTAGATTTGACCCTTATGTGTAAACGCACCATTAAATTGGCTTTTCATAAGTCGCCTTTTGAAAGTCAAGTCAAAGTAAATTTTTCTCATACGTGTAAACGTAGTCAAAAATACAGACAAATCTCATATGGCACAAAATATTGTGTAATATTGTAATAACATAAATTGGCAAATAATTCCATTTTATTCTTTATTGCCGTCGGTAGGCGAGAGTTAAAAATTTGTTCATTGCAATTTTATGTATTTTTAAAAAAATATTTGATTGTACTGTCAGTCATAAATATTGATAATGTTCGATGGTAATGGGCATATCTCGTTTGAAAACAAATTTTGCGAAATAAATAGCGTCGAACAGTTTTTAGATTCCAATTACATTTGTTTTGTTTGAATCATGTCAGTAACAATCAGTTTTCAGTGCAACAAGATTACTGTACACACGTATGTTTGCACTTAGTTGGGGGACTAAAAAATAATATCCAATTCAAGCGTAGAAATGCAATTTTCACCGTTTCACAATTTCGTTATTTTTTAAAATTTTTCGTTGTACTGGGAATAAACAGCGCAACTATAAAATGATTAAAATCGAGCACATTTTTTACGGGGGATTAAAGTAAATTACTTCGACATTTATATCCCTGAAGCGCAGAGAAACTCGGTTACGTTCGCGTATGAAGATACAAATTGCGTTACGATTGGTCGCTTTTTTCCAGCGGCTGCAGTCCGATTTGTAATATTGATGTGCTGGCTTCAGTCGCCTGGTTTGGCGTTTGGACGGCGGGGAGAACCGACGCACAGGGTTAGCATAGCCGGACGCTCTACGCTTCTGTCAAACCGATTGCTTCCGTAATTGATTATCCCCGTCTCCTTCCCCAAATTTCACAAATTATATTTGCACACGGTGCCAAGGTATGGGACTCGGATGCCCAGCAGGAGAATCAAATGTTTGTTACTTTTGAAATTACAAACGATGAAACTTAGTTTTCATATACATTTTGAACAAAACTGCACTATAACATAATGTACCTTTATTTCTCTGGCTTTATGCAAGAACAACCAATGACAACATTTGTAATTTTGAGAATCAACAAGAAACTTTCTTTTATGATCCTATCTATTAAACTTGTCATTCTGACGACAACCCTTATACGAGTATCATTGAAAAGAGAAAAACTGTAGGATTATTAATGCAAAAATCAAATATCAGTCCCATTTAAAAATATACAAGTTTTCTGCGGTTAAATTTATCGACTACAAAATCACATTTAACTCAAATGTGATTCGAGAATTAACAAATGTATACATATATTTTATGTTTTTGTTGCGAATTTTTGTACAATATGTAGGAAAACTGAATGTTTAAACGAATGTATTTTTGTGTATATGAATCCTTTCTTACCCCGAAGAAAGTGTAGAGTACATCGAAATATCGATTTTGTAAGAATAAATGATACCTATATACCTGAAATTTCAACTATTTGTTAATACCTGATATAAGTCGGCTCCGGTGGCTCAATGGTTATAACAACGCCTCTTAGTCATGAGCGCGCTCGGGGTTCTGGGTTCGAATCCCACTGATGCATGGATACTTGTGTATGTGAACCCACTCTGTACTTGGGATTTAATTTCTCGTTTAGTCCTATTGATGGTTTTTACCTTCCGTCAATTTTAGGTAAAGAAGGTATTGTTTTTGGTCAAAAAATTTGATGAGTTTTTAATGAATAAGCACGTTTTAGGGTCCCTAGAATACGATTTTACTATTTTTAGGATGATGTCTGTATGTATGTATGTATGTATGTACGTATGTATGTATGGATGGATGGATGGATGTATGTTTATGCATGTATGTAAGTGTGTGTGTGACGATTCTTTCGGATCCATTACCACCTTTCCAAAAATTATAATTATTTCGTATTTCTCTTCTTTGCATCTAAATGAAGTGCTGATTCGATTTTGGTTATAATTGGTTGACCGGAAGTACCCTAATTTGAATATTTTGACAGTTTTTCTTGAAAAAATGCTGTTAAATATCACTTTCGCATTTAATTTTATTATAAATATTTAAGAATCTTTTATTCTCTATACGATTTGATTACATTTTATACTTCATATTCAATGGATATAGAGTTAAAAAATTATAATAAATTAAATTTCACAAAGCAGCCAGCTGTGCTATACACATGGAAACATCTACTACATTAAGAAAATTCTGATTGAAAAATGTCAGTATCAAAGTGCAATTTACATAATATGTTTGAGTTATAATTTTATTGGCAATATATAGAATCTTACAAAAAACTTTCTGTAGGGAATTTGTACAAACTGCATAGAACTGACTGCAAGTAATGTACTGGAAATATGGAATCATTTGCAAAAAAACTTTCTGTGTGGAATTTGTACAAAATACATAGAACTGACGGTAGGTAATGTGCTGGCCACATCAGATTTTTTAAATGTTTTTGTCGGACATTAATCGTTGATTAACCGATTAAACAATTAACATTATTTCAGTCAAAAATTGACACTGCTATTCTCACATAAAGCCACAAACAGTTTACTAATTTTTTTTTTTGTATTAGTCGGTATTAGTGTATTCATATGGCGAAAAAATTGTTTATAGGTTTTAAATTTCACTAATTTTCTGCTGTAGCCAGGTATAGATTTAGATCCTAAGCGACGTTTGCATAATTTTCCATAAGTTGTTAATAGAACTTAATTCGTAAGATTTTACATACGTGTTGTAAATTTCAAATTTTCAAATATTCTTGTGGGGTACAAACTTGGCTATATTCTTGTGTGAATAATAAACACAATGAATAGTAAATTATTTTTCCTACAAGTGCGTGAATAGTACTGTTCACGCACTCATTACAGTGTGTAAAGTGTCACTTTTCAAGCACTAGTGCGTGAAAAGTACTTTTCACGCACTAGTGCTTGAAAAGTAAATAAGCGTTGCTAGGCAACATTAAAATTCGGTTAATTTACTTGTCAAGTATATAATTAGGTAGTAAATAATAATGAAAGTAATAAAATTTATTAAGAAATATGAATATACACTGTAAATGAAACAAATCTAATATTTTTTGTAACAGATTGAGTACTAATCTAATTTTTGAGAACATTAACATTTTTTTGACATGTATTCTAACCTAACCTAATTTTTAATATTAATATTAAATGTACAATTTGTACATTATAAAAGACTAATCATCGTCTGTCTGAGATTCTTCCAAGTGTTTAAGTTACATTTTGTATGTATGTGTTATGAAAAAGAGTACTAACAGTATTTGAAGCTGCTGGATGCCCGTACACTCAGTATTATGAAAAACATCAATACCATTTCGGTTGTAGGAAAAATGTTGTATGCAACACGTGTGTAAAATAGTATTTTTTGTCTTGTGCTACAATTTCACATCGCACTCGACCAAAAAAGTACTACTTTACACACTTGTTACATAAGTAACTATTATTGTATATTGCTTAGTAACAATACGATTAATATTATAAATAGCTCGATGAATAGTAAGCAGGAAATATACGTATTACAATAAACAATGTAATATCTAATACCGTAATCATACAAAAATAAATATAGAATATACTTAAAAGCATTTTTTTTGTTTTGTTTGATTTTAATGGATTTTATGTGTAAGAAATACAATTCATAAAGAATAATCATAACTCTTATATATGAAAAGTAGTACTTGCAAACAACTTAAATTACTACGTTCGAAAAATGTTATTCAAATTTTGAAATCGTTGAATTGAACTTTGTATGTTCTTACTCGTATTACTATTATTTACACATTTTGAATCAAAATTCTTTGTAGAATCCAGTAATATATTTCTTCTTATTCTTAAATATAATTACTTTTAATTGTAAATTTTATATCTTTCCCAATTTCAAACGTGGCAGATTTTAATAAAAAAAAATATTGAAATTACGAGAGTTTCTCCGCTGTTGGCAACTTCAAATGTCTACCCCTGCGTCAATTTCATCATTGCATCAGATGCATCCCAGCTCAACGGAATTATATATTTCATCCTAGATTAAAATTGGAAAATGAATTAGTCTTTGACATCTTGCGACGTTAATATTCGCCGCTTGGAAATTATATTACTCAAGTCTAAGTCATAAGCATAAGCAGAATTTGTGATTAAATCTTAAATGTGATTTAAATTTGTTGTCTTCAAAAAGCTTTCACAGCATATGCATTTTATATTATGTTTGTAATTCTTTATTTCCATTAACAAGATTTTTCCATTTGGTTAAATTGCATTACATTTATTTACGTAATAGATATGATGACGTGTCCAACATAAGGATCTCGAGAACTATAAGAGATACGATTCATTTAAATTAGACAGAAGTCCCAGTATGCAGCCCTTTTAGCGCAGTATTATTTATCCAGAAAAATATAAACAAATATTTATGTAAATTTTGCATTTTTATATTTTTGCAAAAAACTTCCAAGTATGAAATAATAATGGATTTTGGTTTACATTTCTTTAAGGCACTTTCAATTAGCGATGATCATTATTTATATCTATGGAATTTCGAGTTATGATGTCAAAGTTATGGACGTCACCATTAAAAATAAAATATTTTTTTCCTTCCAATTATGTATAAGTTGTTTGTTCATGTTCATATTTTAAAATAGCAAAAATGCAACAATTATTATATTTGTAGGGTAAAAACAATTGGAGTAGTAATGAAACAAATGAAATGTTATAAATTATAATAAATTATTAATAGGTTGTTATAGTTAGTTATGTTTAATAAAACAAATGTTATATTACAATTATTATATTATAATTTTATAGAAAAATTTACTTCTTCAAATGGCAGTCCAAATTTTGACAGTAATGTTCAATATGCCCATGTCATTAGGATTACAAAAATATCAATATTGTTGAATATAATATTATTTAAGTAAAATAAAAAATGGTTTAGTTAGAAGAATAGCAAATATTTTAAATGATTTTTGTTTCATTGACCGATTAATTCATAATTATTCAATTAGTCCCTAATCCGTGTATTTAGTACTTTCGACTATAGTATAACTAGCGAAAGAAAGTTGACGTTTAGATTATTTAATAGATGTGGTTTCTTTTGAAAACATTTCCCTATATTTGAAAGGAAACTGACCCTTATGTATTCCGTTACAGAAGATTAGAATTGAACTCAATACTAGGAGGCAATTAAAATGACCTTAGCATCAGTATTCAGGGATGTATTTAAAAAAATTAATACCGCAAATTCTAGTTCGTTCGTCTCAAGTGTAAGCAACCCTCGAGTCGGTATTACTGTTAGAGGAAATTAAAAATAATCCTATTTCATAGAATTGCCAAACTAAATAGTTTGTTATAATCAATATAAACGAAAAATGTTTAAAATATTTTAAACGCACCCCTGTTTTGATATTCGGTTGCCCTAGTCGGCCATCTATTTTCAGCCAGACATAGTAATGTATTTTTGTGCTTTCCTAGTCCCAGTATTTAAATGGGTTCCTGCAAAAATTTCCTGCAGGACTTGTGTCCAATGTCTAATAGTATTAAAAAGATATTACTAATAAAGGCGATGTAACACAATATTAAATGGCGGAATACTTGAATAACAAATTCGGTTTTTGTAAGTTTAAAATTTATATTTTAAAGTAGTCGAAAGAAATTTGTAGAAATTTCTCACCATTTGAGTACGTTTTATAATTTGTTTGTCGAAAATGTTAACCGGCCCAACTAATATTGTTTGGGTTCTAGATATTAGATCTGTTAGTTTCGCTAGTTTACTCCTTAAATTTACCGTCGCTTCGTACTATAAGTATCGATTTATAAATATAGACATTTAATGACTTGTATAGAAGAACAGTCTAACTATTTAATAAATTATTATACATTTGTATTGTAATAGTAACAAAATGAAAAATGTATAACTAAAAACTTTGTTATTATTCAGATATACTTAAAATATCTTTCAAAGGCTTACTCATTTTAATGAAGCTCGATAAAAACTGTAAATAAAACGTTGTTGTAAATATCGTATGCATTTATCAGTAAAATCAAATTAATATTTAATTTCGGTTTATACGTTGTAGTAAATATAAACTGAATAGTAAAATTTTAAGTGCAATCGTAAAGTGTCGAGATTGTTGGTCAAGGGGCATGACGCAACCACATATACAGTGAAGAGCGCTTGTTGCATATGCAGAGATTATATAACGATGCTGGAGATATGTATCAAAAAACGTAGAATGTTTCACACTTATTGTAGTGATTAATTAAATATAATAATATGTTTTCTTTCAAATTGTATTGTGTAAATGAGTAATTGTATATTACATAAAAAGTAGGTATGTTAATAAAAATATTACAAGCATTTAATAATATTTATAATTATTATGTCATTATACATACATATGCATAGGAATGTAATCAGATTTATATTAATTTTATTACATTAATAAAGATAACTTTTATAACATTCTTTTCTTAATAGGGAAATATTTTATTTTTTAATAGGTTCAAAACATGTATAACACATGTATTTTTACTTGTTTATTAAATATTATTATGATTTATGTAATTATTCGTAATTCATTTTTAATTAGTTTGTAAAACAAGATACTTTACAGAGTTTTACAATTATAACGATTTTATTAAAATAAAATATGATTGTGCTTGCCAAATATAAAAATGAGTTGAACAAAGAAAAATGTTCTTGGTTCAAATTTATCTCGCCTACTGTTCACATTTTTAAGATTACAAATTTATTGAAAAAGTAGACACCCGGTATATATGTATGTACCTATGTATGTATATCTCGTAATTATATTATATTACCATAATAGAATTTTCTTTTTGTTAACTCTGTAGGTATCTAAAATAATTTGAAATTGATTTTTCTGACAAAAAAATATTATTTTATAAAATTTGATTTAAATCAGTTTATTTTTTAAAAATCAGTTCATTTAAGGTGCATTCAGAAATGATAATTAGGTTTAGATTTATGGTTTATACTTTAGATTTGAAGACTTTGACAGCATATTATGTAATGACTCATGACTCCATTCCCACTTCAGAATTTAGGATCTCTAAATCCAAATTATAAAGCTAAACATTGTAAGGTCCAAACTTTAGGTTTATGATTTAGTTTGACGTCACAAACTTCAGCAATGAGAACGAGTCTGAAAAGATATAGATATGTACACCCATCTTTATTTAGTATCCACTTAACCAATAATGCCAAGCGAATGACAGTTTCACGGCGTACAGATGTCTTGTTGAGTACTGCTCTACCGATATTTTAATCTTATTTTTGAAGCATTTAAGGTACATTCACAAATGAAAATTAGGTTTAGATTTAAGTTTTATACTTTAGATTTAAAGACCTTGGCCGCATATTATGTTATGACCCCATTCACAGAATTTAGTGTCTTTAAATCCAAATCATAAAGCTAAACATTGCAAGGTCCAAACTTTAGGTTTATGATTTAGTTTGACGTCACAAACTTCAGCAATGAGAACGAGTCTGAAACGATATAGAAATATACGTCCATCTTTATTTAGTGTTCACTTGATAGATTCGGCCGTTAAACCAAATGCGAGAAAGACGAGGAGACTTGCAAAACTTAATTGCTGAAATATAATCAATAATGTCAAGCGAATGACAGTTTCACGGCGCACGGGTATCTATTAAGTATTGCTCTACCGATATTTTAATCTTGTTTTTGAAGCATTTACATAGATGTCAGTACAATCAAAACTAAATTAGAGTTAAATTAAACTTGCATTTATGAATGACTTACTTAATTCTAAACAAAAACCATAAACCTAATTTTTATTTGTGAATGCACCTTTACACAGATCAAAACTAATTTTCAGGTAATTTATACTTACATTTATGAATGACTTACTTAAACCTAACAAATGCGAGAAGAACACGGAGACTGTTATAACTTAATTGCTGAAATATAACCAATAATGCCAAAGGAATGACAGTTTCACGGCGCACAGGTACCTTGTTGAGTACTGCTCTACCGATATTTTAATCTTGTTTTTGAAGCATTTACGCAGATGTTTGTACATATCAAAACTAATTTTAAGGTAATTTAAACTTACATTTATGAATGACTTACTTAAACCTAAACAAAAACCATAAACCTAATTTTCATTTGTGGATGCACCTTAAATCATGATTTAAATCACGATTTAAATCAAATGGTTTAAATCAGGCCAACCCTAGTTGTTTCGTTATTTCTACCTTTATTCACTTGAAAATGGATTACGAATTTCAAAAACGGCGATAGCGGAAGGCTTGAAAGTGAGTTTAATGTAAATGATCAATGTTGTACGAGTAATTAACAACTTTCAGCAATGTTATTGTGCATTATTGGTAGCGTTGTGTAATTATATCCTCAGCAGATTAGTTTTTCACGTTGTGGTCATTTATATTATCACAAATTGCCTGTACTCCGCCCTCTGGAGTTGCGAGTCCTCCTGCGTTTTAATATGTATATAGAATCGATGCGTTCAGTTCAGGTCAAGGAGCGAACGAGACCGGCGTGGACTATGAAATATGTACGGATATCCGTTTGGTAAAGAGAAATTAGGCAGATTGTGGTATGAGTTATGAGTTGAGAGGTGTTGTGCCGTATTAACGCCCCTTCCTTCGGCTAACACGGCCCGACAACTTCGCCGAAGTTTGCGCCATCTCCCGACGCGGGGGAGAACTACTTATCTGCCCGTGTTGCACTTGCCTGTTGCAATAACTCATAGCACACCTTCCCCAAACTACCTACACCGACACCGCCACTTATATCTTTATGGCTTGATATATTTTCTACGTAACTGACTTCGAAACTGACATTATTGCTCACTAATGCTCTAATTTTTCACAAGGATTTTGAAAAATCGCTATAACTGACAACACAAAAGTTCAACCTACTCGTAGTATTTTAATTATAATCTATTGTAATCTTAAATATTATTACATGAGTGCGCACCAGTTGTATTTTTGACAACTAAGGTTCAAATCCCTGTGATTTTCTCTCTCCGACAGTTTTGAGTTGGAAGCAAGATAGTACGAAGTATAAATTTTCAAAATGATTGCGATTATAGTGACAGAATAAACTGAATCACTACATAATTCAATTTATTTTAGTCTTATTATTTTAATGGAACCCGGAGAATCCTAATAACCTAACTTATCATGGCGCCTGGTAAATAAAATAAAATAAATATATCATCACGGCATATTACCCATTGCTGGGTGTGCCAATCTGCTTTGTACGCAGATTTCGGTAATGATGATGACATATTTGTATCGTGCGGGCGTTTACCAGGCGTCATCTCACGGGCACTCATTGCTGGCGTGGAGAGTGCACCACAGGGGTCAATTTTGTGCCATTTATAATTCGAAATATTTGGCGTCGGTCGGGATCGAACCCGGTTCCCCAGATTCGCGACCTGACACTCAGGCACGCGGCCACGAGACACTATCAATATACCTATAAATAAATATACTGCTGATGCCCTATCTTTCACTTAAGAGGAGTCTGCTACAAACATTATTGTCTATCCTTGTCAGGTAGTGTAAGAATTTCCCTCCCGCTAGTTCCCCTTTCTCGTTCTACACCAATAAAATCAAAGCAATCTGGGGCTTGCGCGGAGCTATTCTTACAGACAAGGGCGGCTATATATGCAGATATATATGTCTGCACTCGTCCAATGTTAGTCTCACAAATCTCACTCCCACCAACAGACCTGTGTACATTTAACTGAGTGTTTATAAAAAAAAAAATGTTAACAATGCAACTCAACTTGATTTTTGTGTTTGTTCGATCGAATACTCAAGAAAGGCATAAATTTTGGATTGATTCATACTTATGGCGTACCTCTACTGCTGTCTGTTTTTTAACTATTTCACACACATACACTCTACACGATATTAAAGGGGCAAATAATATTAAAATCAATGAAACTATAAATTTTATTTATCAGTATTGTCAGTTTAATAATACATAACGAGGTACATCAGTGGGTTTAGAATTCGATTCCAGACCACTTGAACATTATTGCGTACATATTAATTACCTACTAGTTCATATACACTGGATTACCAGATTAGGTTTCAAGAACGTGTGAATATGAACTGAGAACTCTAGTAGAACTACTTCATATGTTTATTATGCAGTCTAATAACTAGAGTATTATAGACTCAGATATATGGCAGGTATCAAATCTAGCAGCCACTTCTCAGAAATGTTATTACAAGTATATATTATTATAATTATTGTTGATTATTATAGTAATGGAAAATATATTTAATGAATAAAACTTCGAAATACATTCGAAATATAAACAAATAATGTTCTGTTAAGTTGAATTATTCGATTCGAAAACTACAAATGGAACAATATGTAAGAATTCTATTATTCTATTACAACGCAAAAGAATATACGTAAAAAAGAATATAAAAGGAATTTGCAAAAAATGACGAATATAAAGAAAAAGAAAAGGAAAGTAGCAAAAAGAAAATTTCAGGATATTGAATATAAAGAAAATGTATGTATTGTACATAATTTATATTAAAATATCCCATAGATTTTGCAAATATATGTGAGAATTATTTTGTAGTGAGAAATGAATATAAGTATTTGTATTTAAAAATATTTTTCGTTTTATGCGTACAACCAGGTAAAATATCTGGCGAGAGGTTATGTGCTGTCCACATCAGATTTTTTATGAGATTAAAAAAGCTGTCAATCTGATGGTGTAGGTCATAGATGTTCGGAGAAACTAGCTATATAGAAAATAATTTGAATATGAATTAGAAATATTTTTACTGAAATTTTTTTTTAAAGAAAAGCTGGTTTATTGGGGGCCCCACTGTAAAAATCTTACACATTGCCCAGCAAAAGATCAAGTCGGCCCTGTCGGTAATTGTAACGTAGATATCTTTAATTTTACATTTATTAAATTATTCAAAATTCAAACTCGTTTTAATTTAATCAATAGTAAATCAAAAGCGAAAAGTGGAAACATTAAAAAAGATAATATTTCACCATTTCTATTACCTATAATTTTTGGTTAATATTTAAAAATTAATTTTATTTCGTCCGTTAAAAAAGTGCACTTTCTCATTAAAATTGATTCATAAAGTATGTAGGTAAAAGCAGAAAGAAAGGTACATTTTTTTAAAGCAAACGAGTGAAAAAATCAAATGCTATAGCAATTTTTTATTCACAATTATATTGTAAACGAAAAAAAAAATTGTATGCATTGTGTGAAAAGTTAAACCTACGGCTCGTGTGGTCAAACTTTCTATTCGTGAATTAAGACTATACTTTTAATATTCTAAAAAGGCGGCAATTTTCTGGGTGCCTACGGGCGGCAAAATTCTTAATCCGCCTCTGCGTATACGGTTTACTGCCACGTCCATATAAAGTATATAGGAATGACAGTCAACCGTAGACGCAGAGTAGCAAAGCACATGAAGTGTCGAAACCGGTAAAGACCGAAAATAAACTTATTTTGACAGAAATCAAGAAACTTACTTCTTTCCAGTCAAGAAGTGCAGTCATAAATAAATGTCTTTGCAATTCACAAAGAATAATTATAATTTTGAAAGTACTCGTACCTATTGTACTATTAATGCAATAATTGACAATATTGATAAATAAAATTTATAGTTTCATTGATTTTAATATTATTTGACCCTTTTAATATTGTGTAGAGTCATGGGCGCCCGCAGACTTTTTTACAAGGTGGGTCGAAATTTTTGTTGTAAGAAAAAAATGCGCCGCAGGCGAATTTTTAATAATGTTCAAAGTCAAACGTGTTTTAATGCAAAGTAAGATAATATAGAGTTCTTTACAATGAAGTAAATTTAACAAATTCTTAAAAAATTAAAATCAATATTTTATGACGAAAATGCGTATGTACGCTCTAAAAGCGTAGAATTGCCCCTTCTACTAGGCTTTATGATGCGAGATGCGAGCATAAGCAATAACTACAGAAACAGACAATCTGAAAATACAATATTGCATTAAATTAAAATATATTACTGAGTAACAATATAATTATTCTATTGAACTGCTCAAAATAAAATGTAAATAATTAAATGTTAATTAAATCGCGCTCCTCACAAAATACGACAATCCTAATCATACGTAGGTACTTTTAATATAAATAAATATGCAATGTCTATTCATTATTTACTTTTCTATTTCTTTATTTCTATATAGCAATAAAATTGTGAAAGTTTTGAGAAGAACGTGATCATAAAATGATTAGAATAAACTTCGGCATATTAAAGAAAATACAACACCGAAGATAATGTAATATAATAACAGTACATAACATAATTTACTCATTCTGACACTTCAGCTATTTCGTACTTAGTAATAGATAGCATGTAATAAATTTTTGATTAAAATATAAGAAAATATTACCAATAATTATTAAAAAATACAATGATACATTGAAATGAAAAAATGAAATTATAATTTTATTTTTAAAAATGGATACAGTCCATAAATGAAAGGGGGGTCAGTCGAACCTTTCGACACCCCCCCCCTGTGGGCGCCTATGTGTAGAGTGTATCTGTGTGAAATAGTTAAAAAAACAGTTTAAATCAACAAGCTCTTCTTTTGTCATAAGAAACCTAAAACATGCAAAAACTTCGCGTGCCAATCTAATTCCATACAATTTTCAATTTCAATCTAAATTTAAAATTTAGCTATTCCCGTATGTTTTATTGATATGAAAAGAGTGTATTGTGAGTAAATAAATCTGAAATGGCATCCCCGTTGTTATACTTGTAAATGCTTATATGAATAAAGAAGCAAATCATGCAATGCGAAATGTTCGTGATACCATAACAATGCAAGCAACCGGTAAGGAACAACGGACAACACAACAGTTCGTTCGGTTATTCATTCCAACCGGTAGGTACCTCATTTGAACATCTCATTTGTTACAAGCATGCAATTTTAAAGACGAAGAAATAGAATTGCTACAATCTCGTAAATTTCCCAGTTGGTAAAGTGTATGAAAAATGAATAAGGAAACCGAAATACCCACTTCTTGTTTCGTGCTCTCGGAATATTTTGTCATAAATTTTTATAAAAGTTGTTTGTATTAACAACAAACGATTTGTTTCTGGGTACAACATAAATTCCAGTTTTTTGCTGAATTATATCTTCTTCACGCAAATGCAGAGATAACACAACGAATTGTCGGAGAGGGAAACAAATTTTTCTTACTTACATAATTGATATTAAGAGACACTTTATAGGTAATGTTAGAGGGAACATAAATGGTGGAATTCAGTGGGTCGTATTAAGGTTTATATTAAAGTATATGGCAATATTGTAATATCTGTCAAATGCCACATGAGATTCATTTGAAGTGTAAAAATTTGTCTCGGGGATAGTGATGAGCCGCCGAAAAATTCCCGCCTGGAATTCGTTTTTTCCCAGGGAAAATTTCCGGAAATACCTTCATCTGCGATTTGCGGGAAGTAATTAGGATTTTTTTTGGAATATGTAAGCTATTATAAATAATTATTAATTTATTAAATATGTATCATTGTTCATTTTTTGTGTAATTTAAGTTTCCTTCATAATAAATTTTTATTCTCGTTATTGTTTTAAAACAAATATAAGTACTTGTGAAATTTAGTACGATGCTTTTAAATTACTCATTTAAGGTTTTATGAAATTAACAATTTAAAATATGGGGGAATATTTTTTTCATTAGTGGTTACAGAGTCGCACTACTTGTATTTGACCGATAGTGCATATAAATATACTGATACGAGTGTATGTATGTATTTTTTTTTTATCATAATTTCCAAAAGTATAAAACTTGTTGTTATTCTTGCACCAAATTTATTTTTAAAAAATCAGTGTAGGTATACATCAAGGGATAGTAATGCATTCTTCCCTGGAAACCTGTTTTTTACCTCCCGCTTCCCTTAGTAAAGGAGGTATAGAGATTGTGCTAATAATCGCATATCTAGATTTTGGTAAATGACCACGTTTTAAGGTACCTAGAATCCAATTTTAAAATGCTCACGATGATGTCTATGTGTATGTGTGGATCCTCCGCTCTAACTCAAATACTATTATTCGAAAAAATTTGAATTTCGATCTTGTACTAATATGGAAAGAACCCATTAGATTTTGGTGTAAATCGGATAACCAGAAATGGCATTTTATTTGAAAAATACTTTTAAATGTTTTTATTTCGAGATTTATGCTATTATAAAAATTAAAGATTATTAAATTTTCTACAGGTTGCATTAACACTTTTTCTATTTTATGGATAAATTTTTAAAATTACATTAATATGAATCCCGGAGCCTACGCTTTAAACAAACACAACTCCTTGGTTACACAGTTCAATCTCAAATGTATGTAACTGACAGATAAATGTCACTGTCAAAGAACTAATCATTTCAAGTTAATAATAGTAACGTTTTAAAAAGAAAATAATAAATAGAACCATAGTTATATGGAATGAGACTTAATACAGTTTTCAGTACAAGTGTATGTAATTATGTATATTTGAATTAATAAAAATTAAATGACGGGAGGTATTGTGTTAGCCACATCAGATTTTTTATTTGAGAAAATGTTTTGACTACTTTAGGTAATTTATTGTAACAAAGTGCTCCTATGTAATAAATGTTTTTTTCTAAATACAGTTCATTTATGGTGTTGCAAAATTAATTCATTTTTATTACGTGTGTTGTATGTGTATAGTTTCAGTGTTTTCTGAAATTGTCAAAATTTTACTTTTTGTTTAACAAAAGCGTTTCTGCAACTATTACATGATAGACCAGACATATAATGCAGGTGTTATAAACGCTCTAGAAGTGTCTGTGGCTGAACCCCAATAGATAATGCCGTAACTAATTACAGAAAAAAATTGAGCGTAATAATAACATTTCACAGTATGCGTGTTAACAATATTTGCTAGGCGTTTTATGGCATAACATATTGTATTGATGTAAAATGGAATAAACGACTGATGATGTTGACGGGAGGAATAATAGCAGGAAAGCACTCTAAAATTGTTTATTATTTAGTTTGAGGCCAACGTTTTGCTGCCACTTACAGCTTCATCAGGGCAAAAGATTAAGACGTTAATAAACAATAAATAAAAATAAATATATTTGTTCAAACATAGTGTTATCGTCGAAAAATAAAAATTGTATGAAAATATTAACAATTTTTATTTTTCGACGATAACACTATGTTTGAACAAATTTATTTATTTTTATTTATTATTTTTTAACGCTTTAGTCATTTGTCCTGAAGCTCTAAGTGGCAGCGAAACGTTGGCCTCAAACTAAATAATAAACAATTTTAGACTGCATTCCTGCTATTATTCCTGCTAGAGGTGGGCGCGTGAGTAACTTTTTGTTCACGATCACGCACGCTCACGATATCTAAAAATGTAATCACGACCAATCACGCACAACTTTTTATGTTTGATTCACGATCACTCACGCTCACGATTTTATTTTGGCACTCACGCCCGATCACGCCCGGCGGGTCACGTTCGTGTCACGAAATTGTTTCTATGTACATTTAAACCTGCTTAACACAGTCATAAGTTGTTGTCAAATTTGTTAACAAATTGGTAATAAGTTAGGTAACAGATTGGTTTCATTGGAAACGAATGTTTATGTATAAATAGGTTGTTCTATTCCTTCACAAATATCATTATAAATTTGGTAACAAATTTGTTAACTAAATTATGATCGTGTCAAACGGGCTTAAAAATTTGTATATCTTTAGTGAAATCGTAGCAACTGTGTATACAATTTTGGGTACAACAATAACACTATTTTTATGTAAAAAAAAATACTGTTGATGACATATTTGGACATAATAATGATAAAAAGAATGTGAAGAAAAAGTTGTAACAAATTTGTTAACTAAATTATGATCGTGTCAAACGGGCTTAAAAATTTGTATATCTTTAGTGAAATCGTAGCAACTGTGTTTACAATTTTGGGTACAACAATAACACTATTTTTATGCAAAAAAAATACTGTTGATGACATATTTGGACATAATAATGATAAAAAGAATGTAAAGTAAAAGATGGAAATTGACAATTTTTTTTAATAAAAAATAGAAGAAAACTTGTACTCACGCCCGATTAAATTTCAATCACGTCTGATCACGCACGATAATTTTTTAGTGCCTCACGCTCACGTCCAATCACGACACAAAATTTAAATTATACTCACGATCACGCGGGTCACGTCGTGACCCATCGTGACCCGACAAAATCATGGCCCGCGCCCACCTCTAATTCCTCCTATTCTGTATTGAGTTTAGTACATATGTATTCAACACGTGCGTTATAAGTCATTGATACATCAATCTTTATACCCAATAATTTCGTATATTTAGCTTGCTGTAGGTAGCGATTTTCCATTACACTTATTTAAAATGTTTGCACTGTTGTCTGGCCTTTCACAAAATTTCATTACATGAGATTTTTCACTGTTGAGTATGAGTTTATTTTTACTCAACCATTCAGAAATATTGAGAATAGTATCATTTGCTTGATGACTAGCAAGCAAGTTGAGACTTTATGCTTGTAATGAGCGCGGCGCGATGTGAGAAGAGAAATATGTTGGTGACATTGTTTGTATATCGAGAATATTCTCGTTCATCTGGTTGATGATTCATTTTAGGCGGTAGTCAAGTTATAGTCAGTAACAACGAGCGCTGCGCGTGTATATTACAAGCAGTATTAAGTTAGTTATTCCGCAAGGAATTGACTAAATAACATGGCATGGTTGTAGCATTATTCTATTAAATATGTATTCGAGAATATTCATGAATAATTCCCAGTGATCTAAGCGCAGGAATATTACACCTGCGGGTCTGCGTCGCGACGCATCATCGGTCATTCTGCGGCGCGGCGCCCTGCGACGCCTGACGCCCAGGCGCTAACGACCCAGATAAAGTATGGACGTATTAACTGGTTCCCAGCCGCGTAAGCAACCCGAATAGGAAATTACACCAATAAATACCACAATGATGTCTACATACACCCACACCCACCTAGTACAGTTCCAATTTTCATGTCTAAGTCCGCGTATAAATTAATTCCCGTACAAAATATTCAAGCAGATAAGGATGTTCAAAGAGCACAGTGAATTTTGTATTCACTTTTTAACTAAGACAAGTATGTTTTTACAGTAAAAGAAAAAAATCTGATGTGGCCAGTACATTACCATCCGTCAGTTCTGTGCACGGTGTAGTATCTATAGGTGAGAGCACGAGATGCGTTGACATGGCTAAGTAACTGTGAAACAAAATGGCGCTAACGCGACCCGTTACCATTTGACAAAAAATGTTTTGCTACAAGATGCACAACAGGGTATGGATCAAATAAACAGAAATATAGTCTTTTTAAGGTGCCAAAAAGGGCAATTTAGCGGCAGCCAGCTACACTATAATCACAGAAATAGGTACTAAGATAAATTTCTGATTGAAAGGTGTAAATGTCAAGTGCATTTGACGTATGTTTTTATTATTTTACTCGAAGTATAGAAACGTTTTTTATGGAATTTGTACAAAATACATACATAGAACTGATAAAGGATAAAAGGTAATGATTGAAAATACAGAATATTATGCGTTATATATGAATAATTTAATATTTTAAATATTTTGTGTAAAAACCGGGTCGCAACAAAACCTGACATCTAGCGGCACATTGTATGAACTAGCCCAGTTAGTTAGCCATTCTTCGTAATGCATTGGAATACGTCGTGCGCTCACCTATAGATACTACACCGTGGTTCTGTGTATTTTGTACAGGTGTAAAAGATTATATTTCTTGTACATTACCTTCCGGCAGTTGTATGTATTTTATACAAATTCCATACAGAAAATTTCCAGCAAAGATCCAATATTTCCAGCATTTCCAGTAAAATTAAAAGACAAACACACTACATATGTCAATTTCACTTGACAGACATCTTTCAATCATAATCTTAATATAGTAGCTGTTTCTACAGATATGGCTACTTTATGAAATTTAATTTCTTTATAATTTTTTATTCTGTATCCGTTTAATATTAAGTATAAAATGCAGTCAAATCGTATAGAGAATAAAATATTCTTTAATATTTATTAAATAAATATAAATATATCATCACGGCACCCATTGCTGGGTGTGCCAGTCTACTTTGTACGCAGATATCGGTAATGATGAAATTTTTATACCGTGCGGGCGCTTACCAGACGTCACCTCACGGGCACTCATTGCTGGCGTGGAGAGTGCACCACAGGGGTCAATTTTGTGGCATTTAAAATTGGAAATAATTGGCGTCGGTCGGGATCGAACCCGGACCCAGATTCGCGACTCAGGCACGCAGCCACGAGACCCCATAATAACATTAAATGTGAAAAAATTATATTTAACATAGTTTTTTCAAGAAAAACTGTTAAAATCTTCAAATGAGGGTACTTCTGGTTGATCAATTGTAGCCAAAATCTAATCAGCTCTTCATATGGATGTAACGAAGAGGAATACGAAAGAATTATAATTTTTGGAATTGTAGAATTAGAGTTATCGCAATAGAAAATTTGTCACACACACATACACACACACATACACACACACACACACACACACACACACACACACACACACACACACACACACACACACACACACACACACACACACACACACACACACACACACACACACACACACACACACACACACACACACACACACACACACACACACACACACACACACACACACACACACACACACACACATATCATCGTAAAAATAGTAAAGTCGTATTCTAGGGACCCTAAAACGTGCTTATTCATCAAAAACTCATCACCGAATTTTTTGACCAAAGACCTTCCTTACCTAAAGGTAAAAACAATTTATTCAAACTATACTACTACAATTGTACAAGCTTTGAAAGATATCTTTGAAACAACAAGTCTTTGTAATCTGTATCAAAACTGGGATAATGTTTGAAAAGTTTGAAGAAGCATAATTTAACAAATTTGCGTTGAATAGATTCAATTAAATGGTTGTATTTTTTGTAGATAAGACACCAAACCTGTTGACAAATCCAGTTTTGATCTTATGAACGAGAAATATAATTTCTTGAGAGTTGTGATATGAATGAAGTGCTGTGTATTTCAAAAAATGAAGCCTAAATTTTTGTAAGCAGATTTAACAGTTTGTATTATGTGATTTGTGAAATTGAGCTTTTTGTCAAATAAAACACCAAGATCTTTAAATTGAGTGACTCTTTCAAGAATATGAGAGTCTATTTTGTAATCATATTCGTAAATAGTCTTTTTGACGAAGTAGCTTATTATTTTACATTCATTTACTATAGTTTAAAAATAGGTTATAGGTTACAAACCAAGCTAAAATGTTATCAATGTCTACTTGTAAGAGCTTTGCATCTTCATTAGAATTAATGGTTTTAAAAATCTTTAAGCCATCAGCATATAACAAGACGTGAGAGTGCTGAACTGAATTAACAATGTCATTAATAAAGAGTAAGAATAGTAAAGGACCCAAATTAGAACCTTGAGGAACACCAGAAGTGGCTGTAAAGGACTTAGATTTATAATTATTGTAGGAAACAGACTCAAATGAACATAACCAATTCCTTGTGGACGCAATTTAAGCGAACTACACTCCTCTTACAAAGAAACTGTCAAAGCAGTTGATTGCGTACATTCTCCAAAGAGGCCAATTTTTTTTTTGTGGGGTGGGGGAAGTCGTGGGATTCTGATCATCGACTCTTAAAAAGGTAAAACAATAACGAGGAAATACTATGCATCATTACTTGATAAGATGGCTGAAAGCTGAAATTGCAAAAAAAACTTCCGCATTTGAAGAAGATTATAGTGCTGTTGCAACCCACCGTTTCACACATCGACGATAACTAGTTTTATCAATTAAAATATTAGTATAATCTTGTTTAATCCAGATATAATTCAGTTTGCAATAATGGCAGTTCATGCACTCAATGATGCATTTCTTTGAAACTAACTATAAAGATTAATAAAACAATTGACAACAGGCAATTGTAGGTTAATGTTGCGAACATAAATTATGAAAAGACAATAGTGACACCACAAGTACTTACGGTGTGTACACCAAAGTATTACATTACCGAATGAATATGAATTCCAGTTATAACTAGAATATCTAAAATATTATCAGATAATGAGGGAAATAAGGTTAATGCTTGGCACAAAATTGGTATTAGAAAAGAAATATTATTTGAGAAAATTAGGTACTATAGGAAAATGAAAGCTATTTCGTAGTATCGTAAAAACTCAATCCAATATTATTACATGATTAATTCAGTAAATTCAGAAGTAAAATGAAAATTTGTCAAACTGATGACATTGTTATATCTAAAGTCTTATAAATATTTGCATATTAGGCAATGGACAATGCTAAAATGTAATTATATATTTATTGATACTGCGAATCGTTCCGGAATTGAGCTCGTAACTATTCGCTTACGAAGCAGAGTGTTAACCGCACCGCAACTCTGCTGCAAAGCGCCCTCATCCGCCTTTGAGATTTCCTAATAACCCTGCCCTGATTCTGAATGGCTGAGTAAGGGCTATATTTATGTACATTGCCCAAAACTCGCGTTAAAATACTAATAAATTGTGCGTGGAAGGATGATAATTAGATTAAGTTCTGAACTGTTGAACTGTTCTTTTTAATGGATTTTAAGCCTACCCGGATTCCAGTTTCACTAACTTTCTGATTTATGAAATATTGCCATTTAAAATAGTCAGACTTAATGTTTAGAAATTTTTAATTGCCGTTTAAAGAGTTATTTTTACAAATTGCGACATCAAGATATAGAATTTTTACGGATTTTATTAATTAAAGAAAATATTTCGTTTCAACGTACAAGCTCTCATAATTCTACTGGCACATAAATCAAGAAATCTACTTTAGATTTTATCGTAGTATATTTTTACTTCAACTAATTATTCGTTCAAAATGTGCCACATTTGCTATTATACGAGAAAATAAAATTCATGATGTAGCAATTTTTTTCTTAAAACGTTTTATGTACCTTAGTAATGTAGATTTTAACTGTAACAATTAAAATTTTCTTTTCATTTTAAGTAGTTTAAAATAATTAACCCTTTATACGCCGGTCAAAATCTTCCGAAACGATAAATATTTTCTTTTGTATGAATATATGAACCACTAAAATTTTGGGAATCTTCAATTTTTTATGGTAGTAGGTCTACCATGTCAAATGAATTATATATTTTTTTCGAAATCATTAAATTATTAATTAAAAACATAAATAAATAGCATCAATGTTATATGTATAAAATGATCAAAACCATCTGATAGTCACGTGACCTGAGTAGTTCTCAATATTTTATTCCACGGAAATAAGTATTAACAGTTACGTGCAATTCGTAGGCGTGTATTGTTCTGTCAATCTGTCAAATATCTATTCAAATATTCGTTACGCTTTCTGTTTATTTTTACCGTCTTTATTACATGCGTTTCATAGCTACATTATTGACAACAGTCTTTTTCAAGACTCATTAGTGTATTTCGTTATCTGCTTGGTAAGGAGTTACAAAATAGTATATTAAAGAACGTGTTTTATAAGACATGTTTTTTTCGCACGCGTCAAAATTTAGAAAACGAGCGTGAGCGAGTTTTCTAATTGACATGTGCGAAAGAAAGTCTTATAAAATGAGTTCTTTATACTATTTTTTATATTTTGCGCCTTCTACAATAACATTTACTTACTCAATTTGTGATTATATTTGTAACCATTTGTACATTTTCATGTAAATAATCTTCCCTAAATAAAAAAAAATAATAATAATTTCGACATTATATTATTCAAATGAATTGTCAATTAACTAAAATAAATTATGCAAAAATTGTTTAAAGAAACGTCATCTAGTACCAACCGTCTAAAACAAAAAATTGCATATCGAAATGAAGGTTATTACGATACGCAATTGCGTATCGTAATGACTTCATTATGAACGCAAAATATAAAAATAATTTTAATAGCTTAATTAATGAGTGATACCTCGTAACATATCGGTATCTTTTTACGGCGTGCTAGAAACGTATGTTGATTGTTGCTTCGTAACAAATCGGTATCATTTAGATGGCAATACTATCTAAATGTCAAATACGTCAAAAAAATACATTTTTGAGATTACATTTAAGCAAAAAGATATATTCTTCGATGTTCTTGGCGTATAAATATTAAATCATACTTGTTATTTTAAAGTATATAAGAGAAAACTAAAGAAATGAATTTCACGTCTTTCGAGAAAAATCATTTAATAAATATAATTTTAAGATACGAAGATAAATTGGCAATTTTTGGTAAAATTATTTTAAATATTTGGTTCACAGTTCTTTTAACGATCCGCAAATCATCTGCCACCATTATTTGAAAAATCCTTAAATAAAGCGCACGAAACAAAAAATGATGAAAGCACTAAGATAATAATTGACCTGTATCCGAGAATCATAAACAACATAAGCAATATTTTTGTAATTCTACTAAAATTGATTTATTTTTCATAGTTCCTGGTTTTAAGTAATCCTTGTTCTTTAACCAAATTTCTTTCAAAAATATTCGAAATCTTGTAACCTTAAAATCCTCTACATATATCAAGGTTATTTCGATTTCTGAAATTTCTAGATTGAAATACGCGAATTATATTATTAATATTATTATTTGATGATTTTAAGAAGACATTTTGAACATCAAAATTACATACGAGCAAAATATTACTAATATAACATGTTGACAGTACGTAACTGTCAGGGAACTGGTCGTGAAGTCGCTGTTATATGTAACTCAGCTTTCACGATGCATTTTAGAGTAACATACTTTCTAGCACATCAAATCATCAGGTTCCTGTCTGTTACATGTAAGTTTGTGATATTTGACGTTTTAGCACTCGGGCCTGCGTGTCCTATTATTTTCCATATTTCCATGATTTATTAATTTCAACAGTGGGTTAAAAAGGAAATCTGCACCGTAAAGGATTAGGGTGTCCTCCTATGACTCATACTGAAAAGAACATTTCTGCTGTCAGGAATCGAAAGAGATAATAGAGTCACTTATCCGATAATAAAGCACCAACTGAAGATTGGATCTTCACCTATTCATAGAATCATACAAAATCACCAATATTAGAAAAAAGTTGTCGGTTTGATTTTCAAAAAGCGGAACGTGTAATAACACTAAGAAATTTTAACACTATTTATATTATGTATTAAAAACTTACAGTTAAAATCACAGATAATTTAAGAAATAATTTACAAAAATCTGATGTGGACACCACACGACTTCCTTGTACGCAAGACCAATATGAAGATGAAGTATAGACTCAATTATAAAATTGCACGTATTTGACGTAATTTGACATTAACATCTATTTTTTATTTTTTTGTTATTTTTTGTTCTAATCCATAGCAAGCTTCATTACAAAAACCAAAAAGTATATAAGTTTTAAATTTACATAATATCTCGCTAATACAAAGGGCTAATTTAATAATACTTGATGTGCTAGAGGCAGAATTTAATTCTCTAAAACTCTTATTTGATTTCTAAAATCAAAATGAAACCATTTTATTCAAGAAAAACTGTTAACAACTTCAGGTAATATATCACTTCCGGTTAGCCTGTTTTAACCAAAATCTGCTATGTTATTCCAATTGATATAAAAGTCTTATATACTAAATTTGGATTATATTTTAATATAGTTTTTCATTAAAATCTATTATAGGCTTCAAATAAAGTACCATTTCTGGAAATTATGTAATGACCAGAAAGGGAGGTGCACAACTAGATGTTATAGAAGTCCTAAATACAAAATCTCAACTTTCTACGGCTTACCGTTTTTGAGTTATGCGAGATACGTACGTACGTACAGACGTCACGACGAAATTAGTCAGAATGGATTCAGGGATGGCCAAAATGGATATTTCCGTTGAAATCTGGAAACCGAAATTTTTCGCGAATACAATACTTCCTTTACTTTGTACAAGGAAGTAAAAAACAGCAAGTAACAAAACATAATAATATTATGAAAAGGAGCTAAAGCTTCTTGTACTATTTCATATTAAATATTTAATGTATTCTGTTTAAATGAATAGAAAATTTGTTATAATTAAGAATTCAAATCAAAATAACCCTTCCAATGAATAATTATTGATTGACCCGCTCTTAATTGTTAAATTGTGTTAAGTTTGTAATTGTCTGTAGTTTACCGAAATGAACATGATTGAAAATCAATAAAGATAGGTTTGAAATTAATATTATGTACCTATGTACTTTCACTCATATTTACTAACATTGGAATCCTGTTATTGTTTTATTGATTTATCATTACATGAAAGTATTAATAATTCAATACATTGTTTACAATATAATAACTAGACAATATTGATTAGTCATTAGTACATTTATTTGTCCAAATATTTCCAAATTATCAAACGAAAAAAGTTAACCAACATCGCACTACGAAAGAATAATTTCATTTTGATTAAACATGTACCTCATCGAATTTCAAAACACTTGATAATTTTTGAAAGCCTGATTGTTCAATTAGAATTTGTTTGAAGTACTGCAAATCGAAAAATTTTCGTCTGGCCGCTCCGAAACACGAACTTCATGCATATGGAGCAGTAAAGCTATTCTGGGGATTCTTTTTTTGATTTTAAAGGGAATTTAAAATATTTTATTGTATATTTGTCAGTTATTTATCAATTAAATTACAACTTGACAGCTGGGCGATTAATCATGTTTGACACTAGCGCAGCATATGGTAGGTTTTAATTAATTGTTGTTTATTTTCTGATTATTGATTTACCATATAAATCATATCAAAATTTCAATACGTGACAGACATATTTCACTGACGGCGAAAATAGAATCAAATATTTTACCGTCCATTCGCTTTACTTTCAAATATTTACTACAAAGCATAGCTATACCAAGGTACTATAAAATATGTAGGTACATTCATTATATATTCTACTCTAGAATGTATTTCTATATTTATTGCAAAAGATAATAATTTAATAAATTCATTCGAATAATAAACCTAATCGCTTTGTAAACGAAAAATCGTGGGTTCAAATCCTACATCAACAATTAAAATTTAGTTCTAATTCTGCGTAGGTAGGTACATTGTTAGCTATAGATATTTTTAATAGTTATTTAAGTCAGGAAGGTCAAGAAGTGCTACCTGTACCGGTAGAGGATGATAATGGAAATCGAGACAAATTCGAAATCTTAAATCAGGATTGGCCTGATTTAAATCATGATTTAAATCAACTGATTTTTTTAATAATAATCGTTGATTTTTATCAAAGATGAGAAAAAGACAAATTATAATAAAAATGTATTTATTTGCTACAAAATTATTAAAATAACAACCAAAATATGTTCTGTATATAATCATATCTAAAAAATAAATAATAATTTATCCTTTTAATTTTCATAACAGAGGTGCACGCGCTTGGACGCGTTATATACTACGTTTAAGAAAAAATTCAATTCATTCTTTGGGATTTTATTAAAGATTTCGTTTTGTTTATAAAATATTTATATTCGTATTGCTTTTAAAACACAAGACAGAGCAATAACACCAAGAGATCTTCAAAAATAAAAAAAATTAAAAAAATCATGATTTATTTGATTTTTAAAAAATCGATGATTTTTTATATAAATCATGATTTTTGCCAACTCTCTCTCAAATACACCCGATATCAGTAGAATAGCACTTACTGACCGTAATGCTTATTACATACGTTTTTTGAATGATCGACGCACAAAATTTGAAAATTATTTTGACAAAATTTAGTTGTCTTTTTAAAGAAAGCTTTGATCGATGTTTTTTTTTTACTTTCTGCCTCCGTCTCCTGATCGGTAAGTGATACACATCACTTGCCAGTCAGTAATTTGTAAATAAAATCTATTGCCTTATAGGCAAAAAACCCGATCGTGCAAAAATAGTATATTATGTTATTAGGAGTAGAAAGCGGTCTTTTTGTGTTGAACCCAGCTATTGCGGCCGAGGCGCCAGCCGAGGCTAGGCAAGCTGGGTAAAACACAAAAAGGGCGTTCTACTCCGACTGACATATACGATTTTTTGTTCAAGTGTTTGAAAGATTTTTTTGACATTTTTATTTGGAATTTTTTAATTGTAATGTTTGCAATTTCAGCCAAAGCTGGCTGTGTACACTACAAAACAAAAACGACACAACTGTCAAATAACAATTTTCAATATAATCTGTGTTGCTGTGACGACTGCTGCCGCCAGCGGTGAACTAAGGCACTAACATCTTTTTACTAGTACAACAATAATAACATTTTTGTACTAGTAAGACAATGAATATCTTCTATAATGTGTATACAGTAGCATAATATGAATATTATAATACGCTTGAAGAAAAATATATGTACCTATGCTTCGATATAATCGTGTTTGTTAATAATATATTTTTGTAAATGTTATTTTTCATATTTCGTTTATTTATACGAGTATTGTAAAATAAACAAAGTAATATCAAAGATAGACAGTAGGTATTATTATAACTTTATCATAGATAAATTTTAACTATTATTGTCAATAGGTAGATTCAAGATGTATAAGCAAATGATTATTTTATAAATTTTATATCTTTCATTCCATTGCGGTTTTAAAATGAGGTATAAAACAAATCGTAATGAAAATAAAATGGTCTTTGATATTTATAATATGTAAATTCCATGGCTTATTACCCATTGTTGGGTTTTCCAATCTGCTTTTATTCGCAGTTTTCGATAATGACGTTAAATGTCACTTTTGTATTATTAAAACATGAAATAATATTTTTTTTATTATTTTAAATGAAACTTTGTTTAATTTTGAAGCAGTTCGTATTATTAAGAAGACGTAATTGGTTTTAGTTTAACTGCATTTTATTTTTAACGAAACTTATAGCTACCTTTTTCGCACCAGTTTCTATAGCAGGCTACTCGAGAAAGATAGCAATTGTTGTAACGTAGATGTATAGATGCTTAAAATCTCAAATATTTCAAAAAGTAACAAATTTTTAAAACTTTTTTCGTCTCAATCATGATTTTTTCTTGAAGCTATGAACTATTTAATACAGTTTAATGACGTAGGCAATACTCATAGAACTGGTAACACCACTAGATGGCAACCAACTAGCAACCGAAAAAACTTGTTGACTTTTCTAAGCCTTTCTAACTTTCGTGTATGGAGGTTATATTGGAATATAATTTTAGTAATGTCAAATACTGACGTCATTCTACAACACAAATCGTTTCAAAACGATGCAAACAAAATTTAAAATTTATCACAAACATAATTTTCATTATAGAATTCATATTTTTGTTACTGGTACATCTTTGTTTTAATTAATATAACCAGAATTGTATAATTTGTTTTATGCGAAATACATTTTTCTTTCTAAAAAATGTAATAACAAATTTTTTATTTATCTGTACAATTTTTTCTAGTGCTTTCTATACAATAACCTATATTTAGCGCTCACTGCTTGCTGCGTAATCCAGTTTTTATACGGTGTTTTTTTTTTTTTAATTCAATGTATACGTATATTTCCCAGTGCTTAATTGCAAATATAATAGCTGTACCGCTTGTTTTTATCATTGAAAGGCTTGTGCTCGATTACCAGCGAATCGTTGGGAAGTAAAGCAAATATAAAGGCTATGAATTCACTTACCCCTGCCTTAATGAAATAACAAACGCATAAAGTTGGCATTTAAAGCGAAATCAAATATTAGCAGCAGTGATAACGATAATCCTTGTTAGGGGAGGATATAAAACAAGCGAAGTATGCATGCAGCGCCCTCTACAACATTACGAATATACGATTGCGATAGGGTCACAGACACAGACACACCGAGTATGTATGGGACGTTAAAGTTATTATTACCCTGTTATATCTTTTATTATATGATAAATATAATTTTGAATGGGGTTGGTTTCACGGAAATCAGGTCCGGCATAAACAACAGCCATATAAAAATTATATTTGTTTATTTATTTGTACACGTTTCATGTGGTACAAATAAAATAGAAGGTTCAGAGCACAAAAATAAAAGTCCATCGTATTTTGTTTTGTGAAATCTAGTATTTTAGTTATCAATCCACAATCAAACTGTTTCGAAACATTGTAGAATACCCTTTTTGCGTTTTACCAAGTTTGCCAGGCGTCGGCTAGCGCCTCGGCCGCAATAGGTGGGTTCAACACAAAAAGACCGCTTTCTACTCCTAATAACATAATGTATTCTTTTTTAATATGATTGTTGCTCCCTTTAGGTAAAAAAGCTTAAAAAAAAGTTGTATATTGTAGAACATAAAAATCACCCAAATTTTTTTAATATTTACCTCCCGCTTCCCTTGGTAAGGGTCGTATAGGGATCGTGGTAAAAATCGCATATCGAGATTTTGGTAAATAACCACGTTTTAAGGTCCCTAAAATCCAATTTTAACATTTTCACGATGATGTCTGTGTGTAGGTGTGTATGTATGTATGTATATATATATATATATATATATATATATATATATATATATATATATATATGTGTGTGTGTGTGTGTGTGTGTGTGTGTGTGTGTGTATGTGTGTATGTAAGTGTGGATCTTCCACTCTAACTCAAATAATATCATTCAGAAAATTTTGAAACCTTGTATTTCGAACTTTTTCTGTAATGAAAAGAGCTCATTAGATTTTGGTGTAAATCGAATAACCGGAAATGGCACTTTACTAGAAGCTCAAAATAGTTTTTCTTCGAAAAATACCTTTAAATGTTATTTTTTCGAGATTAATGTTATTATAGAAATTAAAGATTATTAAATTTTCTACAGATTTGCAATAATACTTTTTCTATATATTTGATGGATAAATTTATAAAATTATCTATAATTTAAATCCCAGAGCCTATGCTTTAAACAAACAAAACTCCTTGGTTGCGTAGTTATTCAAATGTATGAACTGACAGATAAATGTCACTGTCAACGAACGAATCTACTAATAATAGCAACGTTTTAAAAGATAAAAAAATAGAACAATAGGAAAGGAATTCAATATAGTTTCCAATATAAGTAGAGAATTTAGATTAATAAAAATTAAGGATTCGCAAAAAAGTTTAAGGTAATCCAAATTTTTGCATTAGTGAATTCTATTCTATCCAGGTATTTAAAATTTAATCTTCATTTTATTATCAAAAAAGGTAGTTACTTGGATTAGATTAGACTATATTTCAGGAAATAAACTGCCAAAATTAGAGTAAAATTCGCTAATCCAAAAATAAGGATAATCTTAAGCTTAATCTTTTTTTATGACTCGGGCTATAAATGGCGGGAGGTATTGTGTTGGCCACAGCAGATTTTTACATAAAATAGAAAAGCAACAATCACCATATTTTAAAAAATAACATTATACTTCCTACATTGCAGAAATCAATTCACCATCTGGTATATCTGTTAGACGAATACGACTGACTGTAATGAAAATATCGTTGTGTAAACAGTAATAGCGTTGATTGAAGTGGCTATTTGCTATTTTATTTGATTTGCTTTCTGCCCCTTTTCGGTCCGTCCCTACGTTGGGAAGGCAGCTAAACGCTCTAGACTGCACTCCACAGATGGCAGCACGTTATTAATGACCCGCTAATGACAGTTTAGTTCCCCGATATCTGATTTTCGTACGCACCCGCACCACCACGCACGCGTGCTGCTCGCGCCATCTACTCTATCAAATCACTCAACAGCGTTTTTCTCCGGCTTTAAATCTATCTGCGAAAATTGATTTTAATGATCAATGTTGTATTAATTGAATTCTGTTTGTTTGTTTGTTTATTTGTTGGATGCTTTTTAATTGAAATAATGTTTCGGTTTAATTATTATTGATCTTTTGTACCTGGTCGTGTCTAAAGTGACATTTTATCTAGATCAGCATTTGTAATTTTCATTTTATCAGTTTTTAATGTGAGCGTTTTCAGATATAATCCCCAATAAAATTGAATTAGAAAATTTAATTTGAGGTTATTGCTTTTTCAAAAAGTCCAAAATATGTAAATTTCATTTCGCTTATAATGATATTTTTATTGAATGTTATTACCCAGAAGCATTAAGTTTGTCGGATAAATTTACCTTTTTGTTTTGTGGATTACTTTAAAGTTAAATTATCTGTAAAATATTTTAATGAACAAAATTCGTTAAATACAAACATTTACATGGTACAGATTCGTTTCTCTTAAAATACAAAGTTATTTTTAAATACACAAAACAAAACATTTGTAATAAAATCTATGTCGTTGAACTTTGGACATACTCCAATATAGAATAATTACGCATAATTACTATGGTAAATTTAGTTCTATGCTATATTTATCCTACTCAACACACCCAAAAATAGGTGGAATATACGATTCAGCGGCTTGACCCACTAAATTTTATCATATATAATATCACAAGTGGTAAATTTTTGCCGGAATTTTTTTTAGATTGTTACGAGAGCCGGTTACCTAGCAATTTATTGAGTGGCATTGACAAAAAAGTCACGAGTTGTTAAACGAGTGATTTTTGATCAATGTCACGAGATAAATTGGCAACAGGCTCGAGTAAAGTAATCGGAACATTTTTCCAAGATAAAATTTAACCACGAATGGTATTCGGATGACTATTTCCAAAATAAAAATTAGGTAATCATTTATATAATTTTTTTCTTGACAAAAATCTTGTAATTTTTATTGTGTTTAGAGGTTTCAGTTAATAAAAACTGATAACACTGAAAATATACAGACTTTGACAGGTATGTAAACAATATGTTTCTAAAACGTCAAAAAATTTTCGTTTTCACTTTTAAAAATACGACATCTTATTGGCTTAAACGGTACGAAATTTTTTTTATGACGTAGTTTTGTCGAAATGAAACTTGGTAACTAGGTAGAATCCTGAATTTGGATTGGTTTATATATTTATGAGTGAAATAGTCATTGAAAAACATAAAATCATTTTTTCCCGCGAAATAATATTCTATATTTTTTCTACGTTATTTCAAACCAAAATATTTGTTTCGTAAGAGTGCCTATTACCAAATGGCAACAAGTTTGAGAAAGAAAATTATTTTCTAATTTATCGAACTCTGGAATTATTTAAGTAGATTATTTTTTGATACAAAAAAATAACGGAATGAAACTTTTATGCCATTCTAATGTCATCTACCGTCAAAATTTACTAGCTTCATTTGACAATTAAAACACAACTTTGATAAGGCAAAATAAATATAAATAATCAGCAATTATATTTATAGTTGCTAATTATGATACTTCTAGAAGTAGTTTCTATAATTTTTTGGTTCGTTTCATAATGAGAAACGGCAATCGCTCATTTTACTTATGTATTGATAGCTATCTGTCATATATCAACAAAAATAAAGGCTACAGAGATTATTCCCGGGAATAACCACTAGACTTTTATTCTCAGTATAATAATGACAGGATTGATTAAAACGCAGACACGTGACATACAATGAAGCATTTTATTGGTTTTAAGAAACGTCAAAAAATAATAAAATAATTTTTATTGTGACTGAAATTAACCCGTAGCCCCCAAGCGGCAAACTTGCGAATCCTCTGAATTGGTAATGGCAGCTGACAGCCAATCACATCTCAGAAAATTACTAAGTCGGTCATCTTAAATGATCGCAGCGCATCTATATGACATGCCAGTCGCCAATAGAATGTACGTAATAATTATTACTTCTTCAGTATTTCTTCTTTCTTAGTATAACGTAAAAAAATATAAATAAGATTTAATTAATATAAGTTTGATGCAACTGGAATTATCAGCATTATGATTAGAGCTACACACTGGACGAGTCAATAAACTCATAATTTGATTTTTAATTTATTTTGCAAAAAAATAGTCTTAAAAAATGTCGCCCTAAAACCAATTTCGCCCCAGGCGGCCGCCTGACTTGCCTGTAGCTTGGGCCGGCCCTGTAAATAGACCTTCAGGGCTTTAGATATGTAAGAGTGGTAATGATACATTATATAATTTATGTAAAAATCGCTTACATAACCTGTCCAGCAACCAACGTTACGTGCATGTTGTGCGTGTAGTTTACTTCCTGTTACAAGTTAATTTCTCGTGATTTGTCCCCTACTGAATACAGTCATAAGCAGGGGTGAATAAGGGATGAGACAAATAAATATTACATCAGGTCCGTAAATCCACTGGCATAAGCCACCCCAGCGGTCTGCTGACCGTCACCCTCGGAATGAACCGTGTCTAATGCAATCCACAGACAAACCTCACCGCTAATACCATCCCCCACCCCTACGTGATGGACGGCGCGCCGATCGGCCACCTAGCGGCGGAAAAACTTCTCCGCATTATGTAAATCAAACGAGATAGATGCGGATTAGCCGTTTGAAATATCGAAGCAAGCGCTGCCTCTGGTTTTGGCTGTGAGAATCTGAATGGAATGGAACGCTTGCACATGTGGCCAGAGAAAAAACTCACTTGCTGATGAATTAAGCCACCGAGCTTAAATGCGTGTTTTTACACAGGGTTAATTATGCCCGAATAAAATATGAAATATTTGAAAAATGTCTGCGGGACACATGGTAATTTATAACGCACAATAAATATATCGTCTCAACATTTTTAATTTTCACAAAGACTAGATTTATAAAGGACAATCTGACACTGCGTAGGTTGAGGTTATAATACCCATATTAGACTGCTTTTAAAATTATTCCATATGCTACATTTTTCATTCGCCGTATGTGGGTGCTTTTTCATTATCATTGATGTCACGCAAAGACTCTTATGCCCGGTTGCAGAAACGTTTATCAACGCATTTTTCGATTAGCGGTTCATCAAAACGAACAAATCCGAATCAGTTTCCTTGTTCTTATGACATTTAAATCATTTCTGTCAAACAATCGCATTGCATTTGTTCGTTTTGATGAACCGCTAACCGAACAATGCGTTGATAAACGTTTCTGCAACCGGGCATTACAGTCTTTCAGTAACTTTCGGCCATGATACCTCAAAATTCTAAAACTCTTTGTAAAACTAAGTAATTCTACGTCACTTAAATTAAAACAAATGTAAAAAATCTGGTGTGGCCAACACAATACCTCCCGCCGTTTACAGCCCGAGTAAAAAAAATTAAGTAAATCCTTATTTTTGGATTAGCGAATTTTGCTCTAATTTTGACAGTCTATTTCTAAAAATATAGTCTAATCTAATCCAAATAACTACCATTTTTGATAATAAAATGTAGATTAAATTTTAAATACCGGGATAGAATAGAATTCACTAATCCAATAAAGAGAATTAGCTTAAACTTTTTTGCGAATCGTTAATTTTTATTAATCTAAATTCATACTTACATATTTACTTATGCTGGAAACTGTTTTGATTTCCTTTCCTATTGTTCTATTTATTTTTTTCTTTTTAAAACGTTACTAGTATTAATTTGAAATGATTAGTTGTTTGACAGTGACATTTATCTGTCAGTTACATACATTTGAATAACTGCGTAAGGAGTTTTGTTTGTTTAAAGCGTATGCTCCGGGGTTTAAATTATAGATAATTTTATAAATTTATCCATAAAAAATATAGAAAATGTATTAATGCAACTCTGTAGAAAATTCAATAATCTTAAATTTTTATAATAACATTAATATCAAAAACATTACATTTAAAGGTATTTTTCGAATATTTTGTGCTTCTAGTAAAGTGCCATTTCCGGTTATCCGATTTCCACCAAAATCTAATGGGCTCTTTCCATTACAGAAAAAGTTCGAAATACAAGGTTTCAAAATTTTCTGAATGATAGTATTTGAGTTAGAGTGGAGCATCTACACATACTAAAATTGGATTCTAGGGACGTTAAAACGTGCTCATTTTCCAAAATCTCGATATGCGATTTTTAGCACGATCCCTATGCCTCCCTTACCAAGAGTAGCGGAAGGTAAAAAACAAAAAGGACTCTATGGGCAAACAAATCCAGAACCAAAAAATGTTAAATAAAATGTAAAAAAAAACACTTCTATATACGAGTATATTAGATTCGCTGAAGATGAAGGCTATTGAACTTTCGAAACGTCCGAGTATATGTAAAAGTAAACTACTGTAAAATACAAAATAAATTCTTCCCAAAAATGCCAAACGAAGTCTGTCTCCTACTAAATCAATACATTTCTTCGATAAATGCTTTTCATTTAATATATGGGGCCTCGCGACCATGTGCCTCAGTGCCTGGTCGCGAATCTGGTGATCAACACGCCCCTGTCAAGGAGAGAGCACTACAGAGATCACTTTTATGCTATTTGAAAATTAGGAATCAATTTCAAGTTTTCAATTAGACGTTAAAATTTTGAATACTAATAATTTACTTTTATGTACAGACGTGTAATAAATAGGGGTTAATATTTGGGGTGTCTTTCATTCAACCAATCATACCAAGCCATATGCGCAAACAAACCGTTTCGGATAATGAATCATTTTTATTTTATTTAATGATAGTACATTTCCGTGTGATGCGTGTATCTTGATTTAATCTACCAGGTAATTACAGTGTAAGCCCCGAAAACATTAAAATATCAATTATTTCATTCGTTGAGTTCATTGTCCTGGTCAGTTTCTCTTATTACATACATGTAATGCTGGTTGCGTTGGCGGATACTCGTTCTGGTTTAATTCTTTTGCAATATAAATACAAGAACTATTTTATTCTTCGTCCACAATGTTTCGTACATGTACTGTAAATGTCAAATTACAGAAGCTGTAGGTCGACGCCCTGCGTCATTTAATACAATTAAAGTTGTGAAAAAGCTAAACGGAGTCATGTTACATTTGATATTTGAATTTCAATCCATTTTGTGGCTTATGAAGTAAAATCGTTATCTAATCTGTGTGAACTGCTAGTTTAGAGGTTAAAATTTTAACGTCGTATAATATTTAAAGTGAATTTCATTTAGGTAGTGTTTATTTTACTTTTTAATTACTGGTAATTACCATATTAGCCGGCACTAAAATTTTAGTGGATTTTTATCACGATCGAGAACGTGAACGTGATGGTACGATAAAATGCTTTTACAGGAAATTATTTGAGAACATGTAATCACCCGTGGAAACCTTCGCATTTTCCTCTAATTTGTTCAACAACTCTTTAAAACTATAAATTTACAAGTTGCCAGCAGGATTAAGAAATGGCTGCTATTTATCGAGCCAGTACCTTTAAATATTTTTAATCATTATTTTAAATAAATTGTCAATATTTATAATAAAATGTCAGTACCTAATATAAGTGATCAGTGCTACACCGATTAGTATACAAAAATGTCAGTATTTTATTTAAAATATTAGGAAATATAATAATTTTCTCAATCTTTTAAATAAATGGTTAGTATTTATAATAAAATGTCAGTTTAATACCGGGTGGCTATTAAAAAATGTTGAAAGCTTCATAACTCCGAAATACATTGAGATATTGACAAAGGGTTGAAAATATTCCTACCAAATAACAAACATTTATATAGAAAAACAAGTGAATAGCGATTTTCTAAATTTGCCATTTAATTTTCCTACACGTTGATAATTTTATAATCAGCCAGCTTAAAACGAACTTGGCTATTATTGATACAAATGTAACGGTTGAAGTGTTGTCATAAATTTGTTCTAAGTATTGTCTAATTATCTCGAAGATTTTTTCTAATAATAGCACCTCATTTAAGTAAATATGATTTCGGAAGAATTTCCAGGGAATAGATGCCCGGTTTCTAGCATAAATAGTGCTATTAGGCGACTGAAAGAAACTGGATCAATTTTCAGAAAACCTGGAACAGTTGATATCGAGGTTGGTATAAGTACTCGTACTAATAATTCTGATTTTCGTCATTTGTAACAACTATTGCCCTTCCACTTCCAGGTCTTCTGAAAATCGATCCAGCTTAAAATAAAATAATCTAACCTAATCATCTTAACCTGTACTGAACTTCGCTAACCATCACTTTATCTAACCTAACATACTAACTTACATATTATGTATACAGGGTGTTCATTTTAAATGGGCCACCATTGCTATCTCGAGAACTATAAGAGCTACAAAGATGGTTAAATAAATAAATAAATAAATAAATAAATTTATCATCACGGCTTATTAACCATTGCTGGGTGTGCCAATCTGGGCAAACAATTTCTATTTCACAAGACAAATTATATAAAAGAAAAAATATTTTCGACCAGTGATTCTCAAAGTACGGAATCTAACATTTTTATTTTAAATGAGAATATATACGGGGTGGTTTTGAACTTAATGTCATAAATTTAAAGGCAAGTAGTATGACATATGTAGATCACGAAACAGAAAGATTTTTTTTTTAATTCACATATTTAAGGATAGTTTTCATTAAACTAACATTCTTGGTACCACTGGGCCACTGGCAACGCATTTGCATTCTTCTGTAAATTACACAATTATTTTCGTTAAAAACTAATTTTGAATGTATTTTTGATAAACTTATTTTTAATGAAATATTAATTAAAACAGCAGTAAACAAGTTTCCTTAAGAAAAGTCAAATTTTCTTTTTTCGAATTTTTAAAAAAATTCTTTCTGTTTCGTAATCCATACATGTCATACTACTTACCCTTAAATTTAAGACATTATGTTCAAAACCACTCTGTATATATTCTATTTGCTCATTCGTTAGAGAATTTAATTCTGAATTCAGTTATATAATATTTTTATACCCGTACATAACGATTTTTTTTGAGAAAAATGCTTGTAGAGTTTTATACTAATTTGATTAAAATATGGCTATAATAAGAGTGCCGCGAATGGAAAAAAATTAATACGTTGTTTTTATTACATAGAATTAGAGTGCCTTGACCGAAAGAAGTGAATGTTTTGTTTTTGTAAGTGATCATAAATGCCAACGTAAACAAAATATTCGCGTATTTCTTTCATCGCACTCTTATTATAGCCATATTTTAATCAAATTAATATAAAACTTTACATACATTTTTCTCAAAAATAAAATCGTTAGGTATGCAAGGGAATAAAGTAACACTAAATTCAGAATTAAATATCTAACGAATGAGCAAATAAAAAATATATGATCTCATTTAAAATTTAAAAGTTAGATACCGTATTTTGAGAACCACTGGTCCAAAAAAATTATATTTCTTCTCTTTAATTGTCTTGTGAAATAGAAATTGTTTGCCCTTTTAAACATCTTTGTAGCTCTTATAGTTCTCGAGATAGCAATGGTGGCCCATTTAAAATGAACACCCTGTATAAATCAGAGCATTAAGTGATTAAATTATCCATAAATTAGTTAGTAGAGCATCCTAAATATTAAGCTCATAGGTTCAAATCTCGGTGATGTCCATGAATTTTTCACACAAATTCTTTATTCGGAATATATTTTTACCTTGCAGGAATTATTAATATTAATGCTTCATATGGAACATGTCAATTCTTTCCTGTCTATTATCATGATATTTCAGTTGACGTTAATGTTTTTTGTTATCCTGCAAAAAACAGAGTTGTATAAATATTTATGTGTTCATATATTAAGCTAAAAAATGAAGACGACAGAAAGTTCGTTCATCTCTGTATAATTTATATAATATTCAGTATAAGTGCAAAAAACTGCTACTGGTGGTGAATAATGGCAGAAGATGGTGAGCTGTAGTACTTAAAAATACATACTGCTGTACATGAAAAGTTGGATTACGTGCAATAATTTTTCTCTTCTTTAAATTCTCAGTATGTAGCCTACTTTTACGACCAGAATCTCTTTTAATACAAAAAATAATAAAACAATTTTATGAATATTACATGAGGAAGAAGTAAATAATTTCCGGAGTGCATTTAATTTCTTAACAATTCTATTTTTAGGTAAGGGTTTACTTGTTTAACACTAATTTTGCCGGTATGTGTAGATAAAAATATATTCTTTAATGTACTGGATGAGGAAAGGGTCAATTTTCGTAATACATCTAGAAAATAGAAATTGACATTTTTTTTCTCAAATTACCTCTTCCACTGATCTCAAATCATTTTGATACTTCGCAGGTGACACACCACTGGTATAGTACGACTAGCGAATGAAAGTTGACGTTCAGATTATTTAATAGATGTGGTTTCTTTTGAAAACATTTCCCTATATTTGAGTTGAAAGGAAACTGACCCTTATGTATTCCATTACAGAAGATTAGAATTGTACTCAAAACCCGTAGGCATTTAAAATGACCTTAGCAACAGGATTCAGGGATGTATTTAAAAGATTTAATATCGCAAATTCTAGTTCGTTCGTCTCAGGTGTAAGAACCCTCGAGTCGGAATTACTGTTAGAGGAAATTAAAAATAATTCTATTTCATAGATTTGCCAAACTAAATAGTTTAAAGATCAAAATGTTTTCTTATAATCAACGTAAACAACAAATGTTTAAAATATATTAAACGCACCCCTGTTTTGATATTTAGTTACTCTAGTCGACCATCTATTTTCAGCCAGACATAGTAATGTATTTTTGTGCTTTCCTAGTCCAGTATTTAAATGGGTTCATGCAAAAATTTCATACCTGGATATTTCGTACAATTCTATTCTTCTCTAGGGTTTCCATAAGGGGGATGTGAGTACACTCAGTATGAGTCAACTTAGTACAACAATCTACTGCGTTTATCAGAAGTGAGCTAAAACGAACTGAGATTTTGACAAAAAAAAACAGCTATTGTAGCGATTATAAATGCTATTACACAGTATAAGGAATAACTTACAAAACTATTTTACAGGGTGCAGCAAAATAACCTTCCTAGTTTTTAAGGTAAATTAAAAAATAATTACTTAAGATAAAAAATGTATATTTTCACATCATGAACTTACAACATGGGAATTTTTATCTCATGTAATTTTGAAAATAATATCGTCAAAGTGGTGTCCGACATTCTCCAAACGTTTTTGCAAACGACTTATGAAGTTTTGCATAACTCTTTCGAGCATTTGGGGTATACTGCGGATTTCTGTGCGGATTGCCTCCTTTAGGGTATGCATACAGGTTCTTCGGCTTTGACATTACGCCACAGGAAAAACACGGTGTATAGCCCCTCAGGGAGATCAAGTGCCCGGGGAAAATTTCGCGAAACCCGCATCGATGTTCGCACTGTTTGCGCCGTGGCCTAGAGACCTGCATCGAGTCGGGTACCTGCGGAAACCCGCGGTTTACCCGCTTTGCGGGACGGTTTGCGGTGAAGTGCCCGGGGAAAATTTCGTGAAACCCGCATCGATGCTCGCACTGTTTGCGCCGTGGCCGGCGTGGCCCCAACTTGCTGAAACCAGACACTGTCCAGACCAAATTCTTCAAGATCTGGGGCAAAAATATTCTGCAGCAAACTCGCACATCCTCAGAATTAATGGTAACTGGCCAATTTTCCTTCGTCGATGTTTTCGGCTGTTCAAGCAGTCCATGACTACGTTTATTTCGATACTTCAAGCGGCTTCAAGTTTATTATGACTTGAAAAATCCTATTGGTTTATCTGGGCGGATTGAAAATAGGATTGAGTTATTTTCAATCTTCTTTATATTCGTATCGACCAAAAAAATATAGTTAAATACTTGATTATGCAGACAGACAGACAGGGAGAGGTATATGATCTGATCTAATTTATTTCTGGATATATAATCCCAAAATCTAAAAATTGTCATGTTATTTGTCTTCTCTTTCAAAAACATTTATTTCATCATCACTTCAAATATTTCGCTTTTCGACAATTTTACTAAGTTTTCTGTCGCGACATTTATAAAATGAGGTAAAATGCAAACAACTGATATGAATTTAGTAACACTGCAACATATTACGGATGTGCGCATGCGTAATTACATTATTAGAAGCTTCACTGTTTATTTCGACAGAAGTCAAGCCGCTTCGTAAGTCTAAGCCTGTTACTGTATAGGCTTGTCTTGACATTTTCAAGCGGCTTCAAACGTCGAGATAAACGTTGTCCATGTTTGTCCACGTCCCTTCCACCAACAACGTAATCGATTTTCGGGCCAGAAACGCTTAATGAGGAGGTATTTGGAACCGAGTACTGTTCTGAACGCGTACAAAACAGCGGCTACAGACACGTTTTCGAGAATGTAGGCTTCTACTACAAAAGCGCGTTGCTCGTAGATCCATATTATGTTAACGATTGAATTTTTCTGTACCAGAATCTTCCCATAGAAACCAGCCCCACCTCTTTATGACCTCTACTCCCTTCACAATACCATAGTAAAACTAGGAGTTTATTTTGCCCCTGCCTGTATTCATTTATTCATACTTTTATTCATCAGTTTTGTAGTTGAACAAAACTGAACGAAATAGCATGACACTAAAGTATTAGTGTGGTGTTGCAGGTATCATCAATTTATTCCGCTATCTAATAGAGTATGTTCCAGTGCTTCTGGAATTGTTAAACACATCAATGAAAATCGCTGCGATCGATCTATAAACGTTTAATAATTAGATCTTTGAATTTTATCGGCTGCACTAAAGACTAGCTACTTGTTTTATACATCGCCAGAAGCGTGATTGACTATTCATTAATGTTAATTCAAAATTATTGCGTATCTGCAATGATCTTCGATTATACAGCAAATCGATAACACCGTAAAATTGTATAATTATATGTTTTCTGTAATTTAATACATTTAAATACAGGTATACAGGAAATTGAATTTCAACATAAACAAAACTAGTTTAAAAAATGAAATATCAATTTATAGATACTTATCTGAATTCATATTTTTGTTTCCAATACAAATAAATGTTGACGTATTCTACAATTAATTTATATATCAGTAACTACATGAAATATATCAATATGACATTCATATTTGAAAAGATTTATTGCAAATTGTTATCTATATCTGTTTTGTTTTGAGTTTTTAATTTGATTACAAAAACAATACGCAATTGTTAATATAATATAAACAAGGAATTTGAAGCACCAATTTGAACTATTTTTCCTGTTAATTATATTACTATACCTGCCATCAAATAAGTATGGACTGGAAATTTCTATACTGTTGTCAATTCACTAGACATTTTGAAAATGCTGTTATGAAGAAGGGACAACACCACAGGGCAAGAGACAGAGTGCGGAGAGGGGAAAAAGTTGAGTATCAGTACATACTCATTTGACGGCGACTATAGTATTATTCAGTTCAAAATTAGTTTTGAGCACATTTTTCGTACAAAACATATCTTCACTTATTATGCTTATACAGGGTGTTTTGTAAGTAACGTGCCTTATGTTACCAATTAATAAACAAGGTTGCATTGTATCCTGATTTGCAATAATTTCTTTTCTAATGTGCTTGTTGCAATTTGTAAAAGCACTTCGAGATGGACCAATAACACTTATTTATTTGAATAAAGACATATCTAAAAATCAAAGTAAACAACAACACTTGTCATTTTACGTCGTTGTAACAATACGTCGACGTACGTTGTAGCGCGCGGTTACTGAGAATTTTACATAGCACTGAAAATATCTATTCTGAATATACCGCTGTATGAAGTGATCTACAGCGGGTTCTACAAAGGTTCTACAGGGTTTACTTAAATGCAACAAACTTCATCATTATTTTTTGAACTGTCATTATTGTCATTCTTGTCAACTGCAAGTCTGAAAGATGGTGGAAATATGCAGTTACCTTTCAAACGTTAGTTTTATATTATATATTGATTATAATACTTTCTTTATAGAGAGTAAAACAAATCAAGTAATACTAAACACCTTTTTTCTCAGAAAATTAAAGAAAAGAAAACGTAATACAACATATGACCATATGACCAATATGCAAAATATGTATATAAGTGAAATGGAGAAGAATTATACGTTTCGCAGTGGAACAATTAATCCGGAAAAAAAAAATTTAATAAACAAGTGGAAAGATTTATGCACAAAGTTAAAATCCTATTGGATATATATCTGTAGCATATCTAATTTTGTTAAAATTCTCATTTGATTTCCGGAATTTTAAAAATTTATGTTTAAATTGTATAACGCATTTTAATTATTATAAAATTACCCTCGAAACTCTTCCGCAATTAATAAAAAAATAAATAAAGGTACATCATTATGCATCTTGCCAAAATTTTTATTTATTTTTTTAAATAATTCGACAACACTAAGCGTTCCGTCGCGAAGAAAAGCCGATATAAATTTTAAAGCGCCGATGTAAAGTTATAGTGCATACATCTTTGCTCAGAATAGCATTTTCACTATATTTTGGTTACAATGAATTCACATTGGGCTTACATCGATGTAATGTGGGTTCGAGCCATAAGGCACATTAACTAATATCTTCAATTTTTATTTGTTAATAAACTGGTATAGTAAGAACTCAATTTACTTCAGAGGAAAAAATATAATCATACGTAATATAACAAGTAATATGATTATCATCGATGATATTCTCGAGTGAAACCGAGTTGCAGATTGCTGCTTCGGTTTCACGAGCAATATCTTCAATTATTAATCATATCACGAGCTTATATTTAAAGAGAGAATATAACGAATTTTTGTGACACATTATGTGTGCTGCTAACCTAACTTTTAATATATTGTATTACAACATGGTTAATTTGACAATTGCCTTATTATTTTCATCGTTGTTGATATCAACCAACGATTATAGTACATTTTTATACTCAAAATTAACTGTCAATGTCAAATAAAGAAAACAAATGCCTTAGTAACGAATATAATAATATAAATAAGGTGTTAATTTCTTTGTTTTTTATCATCGCTGTGATAGACATGTAACTAGGGAGATTCTGAATGTTGATTGGCGGAAAACATCTCACGTGACTCATGAATTATATTCTCAAATAAATTTATTTATTAATATGTAGTTAATGAAATAAAAAACGGTAATAAGATGTTAGATTCCTGAAATGATTGTTGAATATATGTAGTTTTATGTATACAAAAGATTACGTATGTAAAATCTGATTATATGTTATAAATTTGTACGTTTATTATTACCACTAATTTTCTTGGAATGTATTTCTGTGTATCGACTGTCATATAAATAAATCAGTGCATAATTTTGTGAGCGGCTTCAAATCAAATAAATTATCTCGCGTGATTGGAAAAATCGGCAGCTGCGTCCGATATATGATTATCTCGATTTTATTTATTTATCGTATCTTGAACGATATGCATCAAAGCTGCCTTTAAGGTCTAATAAAATAATAAACAACATTGGAGCATCCAGAAATGCGACGGTGCACTACATTTAAACACTTGAATTAAACGGACAGCAATTATCGAAAATTATAGGACATTTGCATAATGAATGGGTGTTCGCGGCGATACAAATCATTGTACACCGGTGTATTTATTAGATGCGATACAGATGGAAAATAATATGCGCCCCGAGCTAAACCAATAGTATTAGCTGGGTATTGCCATTGCTTGCTGCAGCCACCGTTAATTTAGAGTGGATTTACTAGTGAAGTGCTACTTTGTACAGTACCAAAACGTCCGGTGCGAAAATCGTACCCGCATTTTTTTTTTTAGACTGTTCCTTAGTAGTATTCTGTGTGCGTCTACATTTTTACATTTATTGTTAAAACCACTAAACTCAATATTTACTGAGTTTACATGCAGTTTTTAAACTGTTTTTAAAACGTTTTTAGTTTTGAACACGCCATGTATACAGTGTCAAAACTGTTTTGCATTATCTCAAACCAAAACTAAAACACATGGGTTTGACTTGGAAACTAGTTTCAAAACTATTCATGTAAACATTTAAAATTGACTTTCGATATTGCGCATGCGTACAGAGCATACCGTGTCTGTCGCTCTGTGTAATTTAGTGTTACTAACCCACAAATAAACTGACAGTTGTGTAATTTTAGTGCGTAGTGGTACAAATACAAAAAATAATTGGAATAATGGCAAAATGAAGAATTTGGAGTAAAGAGGATTTGTTACTTACACCAGCCAAATGCGCATGAAACTGTTTTCAAATCAATCTGTGAACCTGTTTTGAAAATTGCATCTAAACAGTTTCGCGAAATTTTGACTGAAAACTGAAACCATTTTCAAAACTACATGTAAACGTAGTAATTATATTACTGGAATGCGCCATAATGCGAGATTCCTATAGTAACAAAACAGGCCGAGAACGATAGCTACATGGGGGTTTTCCCTCCGGCACATCAGCCCTACATTATGTATAAAAATTCTGGTGTGGCCAACACAATACCTCCCGCCATTTACAGCCCCGAGTCATAAAAAAATTAAGTTAATCCTTATTTTTGGATTAGCGAATTTTGCTCCAATTTTGACAGTTTATTTCTTAAAATACAGTCTAATCTAATCCAAGTAACTACCTTTTTCTAAACCCCTCAACAGGATTAAATCCCAATTACAGAGAGGGTTCACATTCACACACATTCATGCCTTAGTTGGATTCGAACCCAGAGCCCCGAGGGCCCTCATGACATAAGGCGTTGCTCTAGCCATTGGCAACAGGGGCGAAAAAATTTTTGTGACGCTGTTTTGTCGAAATGAAACTTGGTAACTAGGTAGAATCTTGAATTTGGATTGGCTTATAAATTTATGAGTGAAATAGTCACCAAAATCTAATGGGCTCAAAATTTTCTGAATGATATTTGAGTTACACACAGACATCATCGTGAAAATGTTAAAATTGGATTCTAGGGACCTTAAAACGTGGTCAATTACCAAAATCTCGATGTGCGATTTTTAGCACGATCCCTATACCTCCCTTACCAAGGGAGCGGGAGGTGAAAAACGAAGACGCCGTGGCGAAAAGAGCAATGAATTTTGGGTTTAACACCCGCACATCAGTGTTCTTGGCATGGTCAAGTCACGTGAGACCAATGCAAGCAACGAAGCATTCTCATCTTTGTACATACTGACAATAGTGACAATTACTTAATTGTAGAGGTCCTAACTGACATGGTTCACATGTTGGCTACTCTATTTAACTTTCCTTTATTTTGTACTACTGATGAAGCGAACTTAGTTCTGGAAATACGTATTTAGTTTTTATTAAATTTAATTTTATTAGTTTTAGTGAACATAATTTTAAAAAAATCTGATGTGGACACCACACGACTTCCTTGTACGCAAGACCAATATGAAGTATAGACCCAATTTTAAAATTGCACGTATTTGACGTAATTTGACATTAACACCGATTATTTTTTTTGTCCTAATCCATAGGAAGCTTCATTACAAAAACCAAAAAGTATATAAGTTTTAAATTTACATATCTCGTTTATGCAAAGGGCTAATTTAATAATACTTGATGTGCTAGACGAAGAATTTAATTCTCTAAAACTCTTATTTGAAGCATTTATTTCTAAAATCAAAATGAAACCATTTTATTAAAGAAAAACTGTTAACAACTTCAGGTAATATATCACTTCCGGTTAGCCTGTTTTAACAAAAATCTACTATGTTATTCCAATTGGCATAAAAGTGTTATATACCAAATTTGAAAAGTTTTGGATTATATTTTAAAATAGTTTTTCATTAAAATCTATTATAGGCTTCAAATAAAGTACCACTCCTGGAAATTATCTAATGCCCAGAAAGAGAGGTGCACAACTAGATGTTATAGCAGTCCTAAATACAAAAATTCAACTTTCTACGGTTTAACGTTTTTGAGTTATGTGAGATACGTACGCACGTACGTACACGTACAGACGTCACGACGAAATTAGTCAAAATGGATTCAGGGATGGTCAAAATGGATATTTCCGGTTAAATCTGAAAACCTAAATTTTTCGCGATTACAATACTTCCTTTACTTCGTACAAGGAAGTAATTATTTTAAAAAATTAGCATTTTTTACTCTCCATTTAATATTTCCCAATATTGTAGAAAGAATCATTTTAAAATTCTGTTACACCAAAACGAAATACTATTTCAGACAGTGGCCTTACAAGATCCGTTACACCACTGATGTTGATCCAAGTAAGATGCCTCTTCCTCTTTCTCGAAGATATTGACCGACGTAATTAGAGTCGACGTCTGTCGGCTCAACAGATGGAAGTCAAACATGAAGTGCATTTAGTAGACGGTGTATGTGTGCTGTGTAAACGCGTGTAGTGCACATAAAACTAGGTGTTAACGTATTCACAAGATAACGATCTGCCGTGCTTGGCAGAGCGTGTCACGCGGCTGACAATGTGGCAGCAGCAGCAGCAGGGGATACTCTACCGATGCGTATTGTCATGAGTGCACTTCAACAGTAATGGCTATTGCTCAAGCTTACCATTTTCAGCTGACATTCGTATGACTTACGTGTTACATGGATTTCTCGCACTCACAAGGAGATTACATACATACATACATTTATTTCTCTTTAAATCATGTATTACCATTGAAATATTACACTTCATTTTGTACGGTTAAGAAAATGAATAGAAAAGGAGTGACTTGGTGAAATATGGTTTTTGAGAGATGTGTGTATATAAGGAAAGATAAAGTATGATTTCATGGATTCAGTGGAAATATAATTCAGTATATATTTTTTTAATAGAAATTAGGTAACCCATTGCTGGTGATGACATATTCGTATCGTGCGGTCACTTTGTGCCATTTAAAATTCGAAATAATTTTGGTGTCAATCGGTTTCGAACCCAGTTCCCTTGATTCGCGACCAGACACTCGGGAATTTGTTGATTTTTGAACATTGACGTTGACAAGTATTGTAACTATACCTTGTTCCATTTAAGCCATTCGGTATTGCGGAGCATAAGGAATAGTTTTGACCTCTCTGATTGGCAGAAATTAAAGACAAGAGGCAAGTTTGCCCAATGTAATTTCGTCTACTTCAGATTTGCGCTGTTGCCAGAGCCATCTACTGAATGGCTTAAATGGAACAGAGCATAGTACCAATTTATTAGGTAATTAAAATTAACATGTTTGATTATACGAATTTAAAAATGCACACCCTTCTTAAAAGAAATCTTGGTTCATTTTTTCGGTTATTTAAACAAAAGTAGAATTCAGGACCGTTTTTAAAGTTCTTTCTTTTTTTAGTTTGATATTTCAGTTTTACATAATTCAATGTCTTCGGATGGCTGTGGAAACTTCAACACCGACTGGAAAAATTGATTTTAGTTAGCCACTGATGTAATATTTGCGATTCGGGAGCTTTTTGGTGTCTAGATCAGCAAACTGAGCTGCCCAATCGATTTCCTGCGAAATTTTGAATAAAAAATAGGTTAACACCTCGTATTGTCAAAAAAAAAAAATAGATAGCCCGTGTTGCCACTTAGGAGATGATATGTTAGAAAGAGAAGTACATTAGGGAATCAAAATGGCAGATTACAGTTATCATTTCTTGACAGCTGGTTGACATTTGTGTTTTATTTTGGGAAAAAGTGCAGTTCACTAGATCAATAGACCTTTTCAATTTAACAGCTATCTTTCTCTATCGCTGTAAATAAGTAATATGGCGCCAACAACTGCCAGTTGGGCTGTCAAACGAAACAACAAAATTATTGCAGTCATTAAAATATCTGTATTCTCGGTGAAAATTTGCATCGTTAAACATTTTAGCTTCAATAAAAAGCTTTTGTAACATATTTCGACAATTTTTTTAATTTTTTCTGAGACTTCTCACATTTGACGTCTAATTTTTTAAAAAACAACCGCCTTGGATGTCATGACAAGCGCGTATTCATGACTCCCGCCATTGGCGTAACTAGAAAATTTTTCTAGGGGCGGCCAGGCCCTTTGAGTTCGAAATGCAAAGTAAATACATCTCATTAAATTCTAGAATATTTCGGAATATTCTAGAATATTCTATAAATTTTTGACAATTTTAAATAAGTATATAAAGAGTGGCTGATCTCAGTTTAGTTTTAAATAACGACACCAACAGATAGAACTTTTTGGAATTTTCAGAAAAATTCTAGAACGTTAAAGAACTTTATGGAAAAGGAAATTCAAAACATTCTGGAATTTTATGGAAAATTTCAGAACTCTCTCGAAATTCTGAACTTTCTGAAACATTCTATAACTCTCTGGAACTTTATAAAAATCTTCTTAAATTTTTATGTACATTTTGGATTTTGGAACATGTAAGAAACTTTTCGAACTCTCCGGAGTATTTAAGTATACCTATAATGTGGAATGTTTTAAAATTTTCTACGTGAAATCTTCTAGGCATCGCTGGTTACTTTAGCTAGCGATTAAATACAGTGAATTTAAGAATAATGTGGTTAGGATGTAAAGTACAAAACGCTTATTTAATTGTTAAAAAAAACATAATTTGTGGAATAATTATTGCTTAATCAGAATTTTTCAAATCGAATAAATTATTTACTACTCACTTAAAATCCTGTCGATTAATTAATTTATATCACACCATTCACAAAATTATATCAATAATTAAAATACAAAATAAATACACTAATATGTAATTTTGCCTAGGGGGGGCCATGGCCATCCTGGGGAGGGCCGGGCCCCCCCTGCCCCCCCCCCCTAGTTACGCCTATGACTCCCGCCAATTGTTCTTACTATGAGCAGATCTCCATTTCTCATAATATCTTCTATCTCTTTAAATTGAAAAGGTCTATTGGTGCTTCAATTTGGAATCAAAATGGATCCAATAGGGTATTTGCGTGGTACTGAAAATCTGATATCTATCACTAAATACCTAAAGTAAAGTTGAAAACGTAAGTAAAAATATAAATTTTATTGAAAAAAATTTGTGTTTTTAATAAATTAAGAAAAAAGATTTTCTTTGACGTCATTATTTTGAACTGGAGAAAGAGATGCATATTTAAGAATATAATCTGTAGATGGCGAGCGAGTGCGAGTTTCAATTTGATTTTGACATTAGTTCAATTTTCTGTCACTGTCTCTCTTCTTTATTATTTATAATTTGCGTGGTTCCTGTTAGTTTTATTACGTATTTCGATTTGTTAAGCAGGATTTTGAAGTATTTTAACTTAGCTTATACTTGTACAAGATTAAAATGACAAACGAAAATATTAACCTCCAAACTATTACTCAAACGTCAAACAGATGATCTGTTATGTTTAAATTACCCGCACATGCCGTTGCTATTGGACGTACCGATGTTATTGTTTTACGGCCATTCATTGGTTCGGCGTAATTCTACATTACACATGGGTGTTATTTAAATATTAAAATTGCATAATTTTTTTTCCAGCCAATTAATGAAAATTTAGCCAAAAGAAAAAGTTTTTATCGTCTCTTCAAAAATATTAAATAACAAAATGGCACGCATGTAGAACATTGCGGTACTTTATACGAGTATGATCTATTGACTTTAATGCCTCTGTATAATCCTCCATTGGTCAAATTATCAGGCCGGAATTTGATCAAATGCTTATTATAATTTAAGAATTTAATGCTAGAAACCGGTTGTCAAAAAAGTTACCACTTCCAATATTCCATATTCGTTTCTTACAAGTCACAGTTGTTCTATTATTTCGTTCAACTTCTATTTGAATTCGAGAGGTATCAAAGAAACATTTATCCTGTCATTTATTGCCACACATATAAGATATACTAGCTTACAGGAACTAGCAACGCCTACGTACTTCTTATCCAAACGATGTGTATTGATGTGTATTGCTTTCTAGTAAATGCACTTAAAGTTTTCCATCCATCTGTTGAACGGTAAACGCCAGAGAAGTGTAATTGCATGTGTCAATAACTTGGTTGTAAATAGCTTGGACTTGAAGAAGTAAACAGCCACCTCATTTGAATATCCCTTCAAATTTTTTATTTGCTTAAAAGCGAGAAAAAATATTTCCATTTATATTCGAAAGGCGATATGGCCAGCATTAATTTCTTGCTGCTGCTTGTGTTTTTTGCGTCCTCGGGCGTCCGTGCTAAAAGGATCATTTTTATTCCGACCCGCAACCAGCTACAACGAACAAGAACGTTTGATTTCTTGAACTCAGTTGTGTGTAAACAGAAGAAATGAAATCGTTCCAATATCACATTACATTAAATGAACTGTAAAAAGTGCATTTGCTATACATTTCGGTGCCGTCATCGCATCGCCTCAGCTGCTGATTCGGCCTCGCTGCTAACAAATCAAATGCCACTGATTGATTGTTTTTTACAAACAGAAAAAAGAAAACTTTTATCGCGCTCGACTTGTTTTAATTTCGCGATTGTTCGTTTCAGCCGTTCGAGGACGCTGACAATATCTAGATCCGGAAAACTTTCCGAAACGAATTGCTGTTTGTCATCAAGAAGATACTTAAAGCAACGCTTACCTACACAGATTTACGATCAGCCATCAAATTCAATTTCACTCTAATACTCCTAAAAATTCAAACGTAAATTAATTCTGACAAATTTTAAGAATTCGATTTTGCAAGCCTTACATTTTCTTGTAACGCATTTCTTGCGTACGCAGAATTTCTGCAACGGGAGGAAATATTATTATTCAATTATTAACGCTTTATAATCTACCAGCAAAAAATCGAAGTTCATTCTCTAATGTGTAGTAGATCTTTGTTTTTCTATTTTGCGCCTATAACAAATCTATTACAGCACCCCACATTTTTTTAGGTTTCTGTCTTTGCTGTAATATGCCAATAAATATCAAATTTCTAATCTCCCTAAATAAATGAACACAAACAATTGTTAAAATTTTTATTTTTTATAATTTCGATCGAAAGTTTTATTGCAAATGATGTGGGAAAGTCAAAAAGAATTAAATAAAATATTTTTCCATGATCGAAAGTGAACGTCAATTTCTAGGGTATCAAAATTGAAAGAGAAATACACACAACAACGTCGTTTTCATCAGTAGAGTCGCTTGACCGCATTGCTTCTAAGTATATAACTATAATTACTATTATTTGTTATTTAAAAAAATAGTAATAAAATAAATCAAGGTAAAAAAAACCTCACTTTCAATTCCAAATCTCACTAAACAACTTGTAAGTTAGAGGGACACTTTTTCAATTGCAATTAAATATTTTTTGCACTATTAAAACTTAAAAACGGATGGAGTCGAAGTTTAAATATAACTAAAACTAATAAAATTACCCCTTAACCTTAAAATTAATTGTAATAAAATCTAAACACGTATTTCGAGAACAAAGTTCTTATCATCAATAGTATAACAAGAGAAAGTTAAACAGAGTAGTCAAGATTACTCAACATGTCAACCATGCCAGAGGCCCTAACAACTCTGAGAAACAAGGGAGATAACTGGGATTATATAGGGACGGTAGTCACAGGTGAATGATTATCTATAAACTAAGATAAATTGCGTCCAATAATAATGAGTTCAAAGTAAAATTTTATTGGACGACGTAAAATTTGATCTCATATTACTGAGTTTACATGCAGTTTTGAAACCATTTTTAAAACGTTTTTAGTTTTGAAAATGCCATGTATACAGTGTCAAAACGGTTTTGAATTATCTCAAACCAAAACTAAAATTCATGGGTTGGACTTGAAAACTAGTTTCAAAACTACTCATGTAAACACTTAAAATTCAGTTTCGATACTGCGCATGCGTACAGAGCATAACGTTTCTGTCGCTTTGTGTTACTAACCTTCTAATAAACTGACAGTTGTGTAGTTTTAGTGCTTAGTGGTACAAAGTATAAGAAATAATTGGAATAATAGCAAAATGAAGTATTTGGAGTGAAGAGGATCTGTCACTTACATCAGCCAAATGCGCATGCGCCGAAACTGATTTCAAATCAATTTTTAAACTTGTTTTGAAAACTGCATGTAAACAGTTTTGCAAAATTTTGACTGAAAACTGAAACCATTTTCAAAACTGCATGTAAACGTAGTATATTATTGGACGAAATTTGTCTTAGTTTATAGATATCATTCACCTGTGACTCCCATCCCTATATAATCCCAGTTCTCTCCCTTGTTTCTCAGAGTTGTTATAGGAACTTTGGCATGGTTGACATGACGAGTAGTAATCTTGACTACTCTGTTTAACTTTCCCTTGTTGTACTACTGATGATGAGAACTTAGTTCTCGAAATACGTATTTAGATTTTATTAAAATTTATTTTAAAGTAAAGGGGTAATTTTATTAGTTTTAACTATTAAAACTGTATGATAGGGTCGTTTGAGATTGTTAATTTTTTTTTGAGAAACAGAACCGTAATTTAACTTGTAAAAAACATTTGTATAAAATAGACTTGCACTTGTGACTTGTATCTTAAAAGTGTAGTTTTCAGAAACAAATACTTGTGAAAATTAAAATTCTACAAATGTTTACAAGACTTAATTTTTTGAGAAACAGGGCCCAGAATTGAATAATACTTACAACGGTAGGGTTAGGTTTTGATACGGTTTGTTTACAAAAATAATAAATAAATATCAGTCTTTGGGCCCTATTCTGTAACTCGGTTGTTCATTTTTAACCACTGGTTAAAAAATTTATCCAATAGTTATTGATTTGACAACTAAAAATCTCTTTTTTTTGTTATATGTCAACATACTTGATTGGTTAAAAAAATTAACCAGTGGTTAAATATTAACCACTGAGATACAGAATAGGCCTATTTGTAAGTTTAGATAAAACCACAACGCGTTGTGACTGTTTGTGTGTTTAGAAATTTTCAGAAATTCAAACACCGGATTCGGGTATGGACTTACGGAGTATAACATATGAAGAGTAATATTGTCCTCACGAATTATATCAATCGGGATTATAATCTTTTTGCTCGGTCAATAATAATACTTTTCATAATCTAGATGTATAAGATTTTGTATATAATTGTTTACAATGCGTGCTAAGAGAAATAGCAAAAATTCCTGCAGCGAGCAAACCTTATTTGTAAGTCTTCGCAGGAACAACTTTTCGAATAGACATAAAATATGTATATAATTAATTCTCAGGACTGGTTACATGGCCTTCTTTGTTTATAGGAGGAAAAGTCTCCATTCCCAGGAGTGCGATGGTCCGCAGGTAACCGTAATGTCCACGCTCTTGTACTAATCAATAACTTTTATACCGACCGCTGTAAACGTGAACCGAAATGACCAAACTGACAGAACAAATTATTTTCGGGAGGCGGATTAGTCTCCGTGGTTCGTGTTACTTTATCTACTGAGCGATAACTTCCTTTTAGTATCTTGTTACTCTGAAAAACTCTCTGCATATGTTGAGGAACATATTTTGTTGCTATGGTGATGTACGTCATACGTGGGCTTAGGATAACATGGTTTTGAATATTGGTCTTTATGACAATGTTGATAGGGGCAGACGGTGTGTTTTACGCTTATCTACACATGTGTAGGAATGGCATATGACTTTTTTTATACATTACGTAATGTTGATATGGTTGACGCTGCTTTTTTTCATTATTTGCAAATTTATTATACGTAAATCATTGAAATAATAACTATAGATTTTGTAGCTATGTTCAGTATGATTGTTGTTGACCTGTAATTTCTGCAAAAGAAGTTACCCCTCATTTGAAATTCCCGTAGTTTCTGTAGCATTCTAATAAATGTTGCAGATAAAAGTTATATCATTGACTACGTTTATCTCGACAATTCAAGCGGCTTCAAGTATATTATGATTTGAAAAATCCTATTGGTTTATCTCACCGGATTAAAAATAGGATTGAGTTATTTTCAATCTTCTTTAAATTCATATCGACTAAAAGAAGATAGTTAAATACTAGATTATGCAGACAGACAGGGAGAGGACTATGAATTAATTTCATTATGAAACATATTTATTGTACTATTTTTCTACTGAGGTAATTTTATCATTTAAATATTTAACTTCACAGATGAAAACTCATTCTTGAATGACAGCAATTTGGAGTTATATGTTATGTATCTGTTAGTTTTGATATCAGTAATACCATCTCTAGAAAACAAAAAGCGCCAAAAACAGTACGATTATAGATCTTCTTGACGACCTGTTTTCGATGCATTTATAGATTCATAAAGACACCGAAATAGAAAAATAAATAAATGTAAAATCAAGACTTTATTATTCATTTCTAGGTGTGCCACTCCGCTTTTCAGCCCTATTTTGTTGGAAAATTGATATGTCTTAGCAAAATTGCTATAGACAATAATAATTGCGAACATTGAATAAAACATGAAATGTCGGCTCCGGTGGCTCAATGGTTAGAGCAACTGCTCTTAGTCGTGAGTACGCTAGGGATTCTGGGTTGGAATCCCACTAAGGCATGGATGTTTGTATATGTAAACCTCTCTGTATTGAAGTTTTTTTAAACAAAAAAATAACAGGCTTTACAGTTGTTTCTATTAGTTAAAATTTATAACGTTGCTAAGACTAAGGGGTCTATTCAGAACTCAATATTTATTTAGTCGTTATGGTCTTTATGGTTGTTATGTACTATAAAGATTGTTAAAATCAAATTTGGTATTCTCAGTACTGAACATATGGTTACCGTCAACAATTGTTAAGTGCTCTGACAGTCTTTATCATAACGATTGCTAAAACTGTGTATTTATGGTTGTTATCACGTTGTTATTTCTAATATTTGACGTGTGACAAGTTATTATATCAATCAGATATTCTTATTAGGGCCGGTATTTCCATATTCGGGTAAAGTGTTTGATAACTTATCTGTCGGATAAATGAACAATATCGCATCAAAAAATGACATTCAATATAATTTACTTCATTTATGCTTTTATTTCGATGCGATATTTTATCATTTATCTAACGGATAGTTATCCTGAACTTTATCCGGAGATGGAAATACCGGTCCTTAATGGTGTTTCTAGCAAATATTGGTGTTTTTATTTTTTTAGCAGGATGCATTTTATATCCTATAGATAGATCCTGCTTCGACTTGAATAATGATTATAAATAAGATCGATAAAAACTGTCGTGGAAGAAAGTTACTTTTGACAAATATATATTTTTTTAAAAATATATTATTTTGTGGTATTCTTAAAAACTCTGTTATTTATTTTGGTGCCAATGTGTGTTCTTTCTGTTAAATATTCAATTAAAATAAAGAATTAAATCTTCCAATTACTTTTCAATCACGTTGGGATTATTTGGACGTTTCCAAATATGACACATAAATATCATATTGTTCTTTAGTAGTTTTGCCACAACATTTGCGTTTTAAGTATAATTGTCAACTTATTATTTTAATAAAACTAAAGCTTTGGCAAATAAGATTTAGGTTCATATATTTATAATGAAGTTAGCTATTGTCAAATAATCTGGTTCATTCACAAGTATTATTTTGTAAAGATTTTCAATAATACCGACGTAGTTTCTGAATTGACAAATTCATAAAGATTGTTACAAATGTCTTTATGTTAACAATATTTATATCCGTAACAACCTTTATGACTGTGTTTCTCTGAATAGACCACTTAATTTCCTTACACAATAAACTTGAATTTAGGTGTATATCGGTAGTAACAACAAATCTATACCTTCGAGAACATACCGTCACTTCTCAATGCTATATTATTTATAGAGTGCAAAATATTTCGCATAAAATTCTCTTATTACTTATCATACCCTAATTGGTCAGAATCTCCAATAATTTGTATAGACAAGATAGTAGTTAAATTTTCAAATGAATTTTCAAATGTGTACAATGTGTCAATTATAACGCCTTCTCGCTGGCTATAAACTTTATGTAAACAAACTTTTTATTTAGAGTTTTACTGTATAAAATAACTTTATTATTGTAGTCCATATGTATTTTAAAGTAAATATTTTATTTGTCAGCAGTCAACGTATTGTGTTTATTGTTTTAACTTAATGTCACTGAACTTATATAGGCATTATTAAAATTACGACTTTTTGTAAATGTGTACTAAGAAAAACTATAAACGTAAATCTATTTTTATCCATGATTCAAGTTCAAATAAATTTTATTTTCCTATGTGAAAATTGTATATTTAATCATTTCTTCGTATTTCATTAAAAGCTTTCAAAATCACTTAACAATAAATAAGTAAAATAAACAATTTCGCTTTAGTTTATGAATTACGTAGATAAACATGCGTTATATTTAACGGATGACCTATTTTGCAGCTACTCTATTCATCTATTTGTCATTATTTAAATAACAATTGCACGTCATCTGACATGATAACACGGTCTCATCTTGTGCCTACAAGCTACATGGCAGCATCTTCTCTAGTCCATGTCACAAAGATGATTGGCAGCGGGATTGAAACGCGTCATAGGCGGAGACATTGAATAATTTTGTAGGGGCGAATTTACGAGTAGTTACATTTATTTTTCGGGGGAACCTCCGTGAAATAGATTAGACAAGAAGGGGTTCAAAGAATATGATTAAGAACATTAATTATGAGGTGTCATGTTTAGTCGTAGACAATCCTAAATCCATTAAGGACTAGTTCATTTTTTCTGCTGTCAAAATGTACTAATGCACTTTCCACTTTACATATGTGTATTGTGATTAATATTATATTCGGATAACGATCCCTCTCATCTTCTAGTAAGATATATGTTTTACATATATTAATACGTCTTTCTAAATCTACTAGCTAGCAAGTTGGCTAAATGTGTTGTAAAGTTACTAATATGCTAGACTCTATCGAAATATTGAAATACTGAAAACAATTAGGTGTTAACAGTTAACAATTACTCGAAAATTCAGTCAAGCAACATTTTTTTATACTCTTACACAACCGACGTTTCGATACACCCTTGCACCTTCATTTGGGTCTACGTCTGCAATCATTCAAAAAACATAGATTGTGTAAGAATAAATACTGTTTGACTGAGATTTCGAATAATTGTTAATACATAATCAATACCACAGTCGAGAAATTTCTACATTTACTAAAAACAATCACCCCAATTATATAACAAAGTTGTTAACTTTTAAGTCGTGTACATTTATGTGTATAATGCTGTAGGTGTATAACCTGGAGAATATAACATACTAGTACCTACCTATTCTTTGCAAAAAAAATATATCAATAAAAAAAATTGTTTACAATAATGAAAATGTCTAATCACACAAAAATATTATAATTATTGTGAATACAGTATATTTTCACTATAATCCTGAGATATGTGTATCTAGGCAGCGGATAAATAGTAGTAAAAACAGGGTGTAACAGTTAAATCGACCACCGCCATTATTTTCTTTATTATTATATTTACAAAAAAGTACTATAGGACAAACTTGTGGGAGACCGAGGGGGACATCTCATTAGATTCAAATGGGATTATACAATTTTATGCCTATCCGATATTGTATTTTTTTTCTGAATTCAACACATACTAGTTTTGTATCCTTACATAATAAAAATATTGAGAAAAATCCATATTTAAATAAATTAGATTTTTTTAGTTGTCATTAGGCTATGTATGAAAAACAGAAGTACTATTTGTCAATTTGAATTATTTAGGATGGAAATCAAATAAAACACCATTTATAAAGTTATTGAATACATGGTTTAATTCAGGAAAAAGTATGCTATCGAATAGGCATTAAAAATATCTATAATCCCATTTGAACAAATATAACTTTAATTTTTATAATAACATAAATCTTGAAAACATTTAAAGGTATTTTTCGAAGAAAAACTGTTTTCAGCTGCAAGTAAAGTGACATTTCCGGGTATATGATTTACACCAAACTCTAATGGCTTACAGGGTTTCAAAATTTTCTGAATGATAGTATGACTAGCGAATGAAAGTTGACATTTAGAGTATTTAATAGATGTGGTTTCTTTTGGAAACACATCCCTATATTTGATTTGAAAGGAAACTGACCCTCATGTATTCAGAAGATTAGAATTGTACTCAATACCAGGAGGCATTTAAAATGACCTTAGCAACAGGATTCAGGAATGTATTTAAAAAAATTAATACCGCAAATTCTAGTTCGTTCGTCTCAGGTGTAAGCAACCCACGAGTTGGAATTACAGTTAGAGGAAATTAAAAATAATCGTATTTCATAGTATTGCCAAACTAAATCAAAATATTTTGTTATAATCAACATAAACGAAAAATATTTTAAATGCACCTCTGTTTTGAAATTCAGTTACCCTAGTCGGCCATCTATTTTCAGCCAGACATAGTAAAGTAATTCTGTGCTTTCCTAGTCCAGTATTTAAATGAGTTCATGCAAAAATTTCATACCTGAATATTTCTCTAGGGTTCCAAAAGAAACCACATCTATAAAATAATTTAAACGTCAACTTTCATTCGCTAGTCATACCATATTTGAGTTAGAGCGGATTCACGCATACATAGGTACATACAGACATCATCGTGAAAATGTTAAAGTTGAATTCTAAGGGCCTTAAAACGTGGTCATTTACCAAAATCTCGATATGCGAGTTTTAGCACGATCCCTATACCTCCCTTACCAAGGGTAGCGGGAGGTAAAAAAATATTATTTTTTGTTTACAAAGAAAATTTGATTACGATAGTTAAACTAATTAATCACTCAAAAAAATTAATCATAATAATTCTTACAGTACAATACAATCCAGTAGCCTGGTTGTTAATGCCAGTCTTAATTATAATTGACTGAGATGTGAATTCACATTCGAAAAAACCGATTAGTAGAAGCAGGGCCAAAGACCGTCGTGAACTGTAGTAATGTAATTTAATTTTTAATTTTTACTTCCCCTTTTAACTTGCTACCCCTAGGCAATGTGTAAACTGCCTAATATATTACATAGCGGTCCTTTTTATGGTTGTTGCACGGATTAGGGATAAGGGTTTCTTAAATATATTAGTATCTACAATTTTTTGTAAGATTGTTTATCTTCTACACACTAAGAAATTCCGTGTTAAATTTTACACTAAATGTGGTCTATATAGGTCCACCAGCTGAAGTGTTGAATTTACCACATCGACATTTGGTAATAAACAACACGGAGATATATGTGTTAATAATTAACACTATATATTTCGTAGATACTACTATACCGTGTAGTTTTTTAACACTTAAATGAGTTATTTTAACCAAATAACTGCGGTTATTAGTACACAGTATAGTGTCATTTTTAACTTAGTTTAGTGAAAAAATATACCCATTTGTGGTGTACATTTTCATCAAGCTAGTGTTTATTTTCATAAGTAAATATGGTTATTAATGCACTAAATAGTGGCTTTCTTTTACTAACTTTAATGTATAAATATACCTATTTGTAGTGTATTTTCATCAATTTTGTTTTTATATACACTGATTACAGTGTACAAATAGTACTCATTTTTTATTTTTTACGCAAGATTTGTATTTTATTACTAAAATGTGTATATTTTTTATAAATTAGCATAAATGTTATACACGATGTCGAGTGAATAGATAGGTATGATATATAAAAATATTAAAATATTATACTTCCATTAAAAAAATTATTGTAAATAAAAACAACATATTTTATATAAACACTTGTACTTAATTAATTAATTATTACATTGTATAAATGCAGACACTATTGTTAAGGTTCATTCACAAATCGAAATTATAGTTTTATGTTCTAGTTTTATGGGGTCTCGTGGCCGCGTGCCTGAGTGTCAGGTCGCGAATCTGGGGAACCGGGTTCGATCCCGACCGACGCCAAATATTTCGAATTTTATATGGCACAAAATTGACCCCTGTGGTGCACTCTCCACGCCAGCAATGAGTGCCTGTGAGGTGACGCCTGGTAAGCGCCCGCACGGTGCAAATATTTCATCATTACCGCATCTGTTTACAAAGCAGATTGGCACACCCAGCAATGGGTAATAAGCCGTGATGATATATTTATTTATTTATTTATGTTCTAGTTTTAAATTTTAAGCAAATTAGTAGTCTACTTTCTTGTCCACTTTCTTCCACTTCCGTTATTTAATTTTGTAAAACTTAATAATGTTGCCAATGCTTAAGTACAGCATCAGACGAGTATCTATACTTCCCACCACGATGAAAAATGCGAAATGAATAAACTGTTGTACAGATTTACACTTACTATTGTCTAGAAATGCACCAAATAGTGTATTTCTTTTACAAAAGTAGTGTTCTTTTTACACCAACGTTTTAAACATACACCTAGTATTGTACTTTGCACACCAATATTTTAGATATACACATAAGAGTGTACTTTTTACATAGATGTTTCAAATATGCACAAACTACTGTATTTTCTACACCGATTTTTTAAATATACACAAAGTAGTGTTTTTTCTACACATTATGTTTTAAAATTACACCAGGCAGTGAAGTTTTTAGAAATACACTAGACAGTGTATATCTAACAAATATACTGTAGTAAATTATACAAAAATTAGTGTAAAAATACAAGTAACACCAAATTAAGCAATTTTTACCCACATGTGTGTTTAAAACTATTCTGTAATTAAGTGGTTAATTTTTAACAACTGGTTAAAAATTATAACCAATCAATTATGTTGACATATAACAAAAAATTAGATTTTTAGTTGTCAAATCAATATCTATTGGATAGATTTTTTAACCAGTTGTTAAAAATTAACCACTGAGTTACAGAATAGGCCCGATAATAAATATAATACACCTTCCAGTGATAATTTAATATGTTGTAGAAAATTTTACACAGATATAAAATTACCAACTTAATCTGTTTACACTAACTTTTATAATATCAATTTTAGATTCTACACGAAACTACGGTTGAAATTTGTGTGTATCATCTTTTACTATTACTAATTGGAATACTTTCTAAATTGTATATTATTAAAATGTCTTCTAATTTGAGGTTATATGTATTCGTTTCCTATTTAAAATTTGTATGATGAATGAAATACAGTGGTGGTCGTGGTCGAGTATATAAATTATACCCTTCCATAAAGTTGAGCCGAGGAATTAACGCACTGGTAACTGAATCCCAGCGTAAAATTAACCACATCTTGTTTTGTCACCGCTCGGGTATGCAAATGAACAAGCCTGGCTTCCAGCTTGGAGCTCTTCAGCTGCGGAGCATTAAAAACTATGCAGCTATTTGGAAAATCCTCGCGAATGTTCGAGATTTATCAAATTCTCAAAGTTCGTATATTTATTATCTGCGTTGCATTCCGACGTTGGCGTCGACTCGAAGCACAAACACGGGCTCGTCATTACGACACCAGCAGGCAGGCGGCAGGCTTAGGAACCGGGATGGGTTTCTTCGTTTTAATCTGGAATTCTGGAAAGCATTAATTTCTCAACCGAATCTTAATTCATATTAATAACATGGCCTGTCACACTGTCGCAGAACAGAGGCGGCTTTGCATTCAAATGTCGCAGAACTATACGAAAACTATAAAGCATATTCATCTTAATATGGTAAGAACAAAGTTTAATACAGCAAAACCGAAATGCATTCGACATGATGCATACTTTGAGCTTGAGAAGTAAATGAATTTGTTTCGTCAAAAGTTCGTCGTCTAAGAATGAAGGATTGTTTTTTTGTACTACAAGTACTCTAAGAACCACAACAAACTTGTTCTTATATTTCATTTAAGAAGCACTATTCTTTGAAATATTTAAAATATTCATTCTTGCACAATCCAGTGGTTTTAAATTTCTCGATAGGGTTTCCAAAGTAGTACGGTTTTATTTATAAATAACTGCGTCGATCGTGCAAAAATAGTTATTTACATACCAAGTGCGTGAACTCTTGGTTCGCGGATGAGTGTTTGGCGGCGCGAGTTTGCGAGCGTTGCCATAGAACGATCCCGAGAACCAAGTTCACGCACGTGATTTGTACAATATTTTTCGTACGAATAGTATACAACTAATAATTAGTATTTTGTGTACAAATAATTTTATTTATTAAAATTTTAATAAATCACACTGCTTTGTAGCTAAATTCAGAGTGATGTGTCAAATTTAAAATCCAATTATTTTAATGTTTTTTTTTATGTAATGTAGTGTTAATCATGGTATCTAAATAACTATTTATTACTTACCAAGTATTTAACTTGTAGTATATAGCAAATTTAAACTAAACTTGTTAAATATCTTATGGTTTTGTTACAATTTACATTACGTTTGTTGGTTATGTTTTACCGACTTTTTTATAATTAAATTTCATTCAATATTCCACCATTTTCTTTTATTATTATTAAGCGAAAGAATGTTTGACAAGCTATACTTTTTTATTATAAAAATATTTCTTTAAAAAATGCTTTAAAAATAAGAGAGTGTTTTTTTTCAATATCTGATGGAGACCTGGAAAATCGACGTTTCGGATGTTGCTTAGGCGACGCGAAACAATACATTTCAAAGCATGAGTACTGTAGCTACTAGATAAATTACAGCTGACTCGTCCACCATTTTGGAGCAACGTAAATCAATCAATATCAATGTTGTTATTAATCATAAAAATTATCCGTATGTAACGGGTTGTTCTGCTCGAAATTGTGCAAATCATTTGAAAAATGGTTATAATATTTACCTGTACTTATGCAATACATTTATTTTTCTCTAGCCTCAAAAATCTTAACGAACCGTATTATTTCTTGTTTTATTATTTTAAATAAGCATAATATGGCAAATATGGAAGTCATATTTAATTATGAAAAATAGTTACTACATAAACTTATAAGAAATGCACTTCTATTGCATAATTTACTGGGTTTATTTTGGCACCATTATGGCGGACGAGTCAGCTATGTATTATCTAGTAGCTATAATGAGGACGAAAACGTAATAAGCATTGCAGTCAGTAAATGCTCTTCTACCGGCTTCGAATGTATTGGAGATCTTGTTTCAAAATCATCTTCAACCGGTAGGAAGCACTTACTGACCTTAATACTTTAATAACTATTGTTGCAATCCCAAAGGTAAATTTGTGGGCAAACATGGACCAAAAAAATTTCTAACAATTATTTAAAAATATAATGGATACATGAAAATCTGTATCTAGATCAAAGAATCAGCGATAATTTACTTAATTCTATGCCATGACGAATACAAGTACTTATAAATAATAAAAGCTATTGGACAAAGAATAATGGCCGTATTATTGTCAAAACTGTAAATCTTAAATCTGTAAATAGTGGACAAAATCGCAGCGAAAGTTGCCACTTGTATGTCTAATTTTAGATGTGTTTTTGTCAGTTTTTCTACATATTTAAACTTCCAGTTTCGATCTTACGGCCATAAAATGTATTATTGTTTGTTTTTTATGTAATTCAAGTACTATTTCAACCGCAGATGGACGTTACAATATTTTTTTCGTTAATGTAAAAATTTGTGGTTCTATGACAAAAAACGATATATCCTCGATGAACCTACAAACAAAGCTTTTGGAAGTAGAACATTTCCGTCAAACTATACAGATTTAATTAACTCTTAAAATTTATTAAAAGAATTTAAGAAAGTCAGTGATTCCGGTGCCGGTAGCTATTAAATACAAAGTAAGAACATTTTTTAATTCTCACTTCTGAAACTATTTTTTAATTGAATTATCAGTTGTAGGCAATGTTTTAGGCACTTTTCAAAAGAATAAGAAAACTACCTACTGCAAGGGAATACCGTGATTTATCAGTACGCCTTAAAATCCCGGCAACTGACGAACGTCTTACGTAGTTTGTCTGTTTCTCTAAAAACAACAACAAGAACCTTACTTAATGCACAAATGACATGCTTGGAACACTGGAGCCGAGTTGTGTGTGGCAGGACTGGATCCACTACCTTTAAAAATCTGTTTTTCTATAAACTGACAATTTTTTTTATATTTGATCATCTAAAATATTTGAGAAACTGACATCAACCACAGAATTGTAATAATTAAATTCAAAGGCATCAGGCATTGACTTAAGTGTCACTTTTGTTTAATGTTATTCATAAAGGCTATTAGCACGAGCGCGGTTCTAACTCCGTTGTTAGCTAAAACCAAGGCAACGCCTTAGCACATACTTCAGGGTTGTTAACCAAATCAATAAACTGATAAGACGAAGATGTACTGACAGACTTATTCAATAAATTTGGCTTCATTATTTTAAATTGTTTATTCTACAAACAAGTCAAGAAGCAAATCGTATTAAACAATTTTTCGCACGATCTGGTTATTTTTTATATTTACCGATAGTGTTTCCAAGACAGTAGGTCTTATTTACAAATTACGAAACGGTAAATGATGTGACATACGTCGCTAAGTGATGTGCTTCACTTACCGTTCAGGAGGCGAGACGGTCAAAAATCAAAGCTTACTTCAAAAATGACAAATATTTTTTTTAAATATGTCTAAATAATTTTCAAATCATATTTTTCTTTTAAATTTTGTGCGTCGATCGTGCAAAAAATAGTATAAGCATCACGAACGTTAAGGAATTACCGATCTCAGACAAAATTGAGACCTTCGCTTCGCTCAGTCCCCAGACATTGTATTCGATCGGTAAACTGTCCTTACCGTTCTTAATACTTAATATACTATAAATAATTCAGTCGAATTTATTGAATATGGCTGTCAGTATATTTTCGTCTTAATCAGTTTATTAGCAACACTGATTTTGTTAACAACGCTGAAGTAAGTGAAGTATGTGCCAAGTCGTTAGAACAAGGCTCGTGCTACCAGCCAAAGTGTTTTGCACGAAACAATAATGGTCGCTTTTTCTATTATTCATATTCTTATTAATTTATTCATAAATTTACGTCTAGAATTTTGTAACACATATTTATAAATATGGGATCATATGTAATATTTTTTGGCACTTAAATTCCTTGAAGTTTATATGCGTCAATTAATAACTCGTATCTTTTTAATTTAAATATATTCTAAGACATTGTAAATCATTTACATTTTAAATGTGGAGCCAGTGCAACGAACCCGATAATCCTAAAGTCCTTACTGACAGCGGTCTTGCAAGATAGATAGCTTCGTTTGAGATTAAAAGCACGCCATCTTTAAAATTCGATAGGGGAGTGGACACAGCCGGACATTCAAATATTTATTTAGTTTCCGGCACATTTATTTCAGGGGGGAAACAATCTGGGTAATATTTGATGGACGCCAACCCTGTGCTGTGCGTTGGGAAGGCGAAATGCCATTCTGGCAGTAAGTCCCCGACAGGCCGGTGACGGAGGACTAGAGGTTCGGGAAAGTGACTGAGTGTGCACACCGTGGCTGGATCTGAAACACTACATATATCACATTATCCCATTGTCAAGCGAATTCATTATTCAAAGTGGTCCAGCCGAAGTGCTACGAGAAGCAGGGCTCTAGACACCGAGTCGTCTTACAAACGCTTATAATTGCGATGTTTCGTTTGTCAATCTAAACACAAATAATGTATCTCTGCCACGTCTTACATTTAGATGTGGTGCTATTACTCATCGGCGACAACTGGAACTGGGAGGATAAGGGGTGCCTACTTAGAAAGATGGGGTGTAAATGGAAATAGATTCTGTTTAAAATCTTGAAAATTGTGAAATAAATAAAATCCGTCAGAGAATTCAATTTACCTTTAATTTCTCGTGACTATTTCACTCATAAATATATAAACCAATCCAAATTCAGGATTTTACCTAGTTACCAAATTTCATTTCGACAAAACAGCGTCAAAAAAGTTTTTTAGCAGCCTTTAAGCCAATAAGATGTCGTATTTTTACAAGTAAGTGAGTTTTGATAAGCGAAATTTTTTGACGTTTTAGGAAGATGTTGTTTACATACCTGTCAAAGTGTGTATATTTTCAGTGTTATCAGTTTTTTTAGAAACGAGTCGATTTGGACATGAATCTATTTAAAACGTTGAAAAAGCAAACTGAAACCTAATAGCTCTAAACACAATAAATATTTACAAGATTTTTGTCAACAAAAAAATTATATGAATAATTACCTGATTTTTATTTTGGAAATAGTCATCCGAATACCATTCGTGGTTAAATTTTAACCTGGAAAAATTTTCCGATTGCTTTACTCGAGCCTGTTGCCAATTTATTTCGTGACATTGATCAAAAATTTTTGTCAATGCCACTCAATAAATTGCTAGGCAACCGGCTCTCGAAACAATATGAAAATTTTTCCGGCAAAAATTTACCACTTATGATATTATATATGACAATACAATAGGAAGGAATAGAGTTTTTCACGATTTTTTTTCTTTATGAAACTACAAAGTCATAAAAAATAACTGATTCAGTTGGCAATAAAAAAAATACTTAAAATTGACAAGACTGATATCTAATTTTATTTCCTGTTGTTGACACTGTTGACAATTTAAATCCGATATATTTACAATTTTTTTTTATAAAATGATTGTTTTCCTTACTCACATCCTTTTATTTCTTACATTACCCACAGAACAATAATTTAAAATCGAAATAAATTCAATTGATGAAGCTGTTGGCACTCGGTGAAACATGATTATAAAAGGAAATAAAGACACTAGGTATTGTTTCACAATTTTAATAAAATTCCTTTATTACGTAACTGCTGAAATTACGTAATAAAGGAATTTTATTAAAATTTGTGAAACAATACCTAATGTCTTTATTTCCTTTTAAAATCGAAATCATATTAGCTGTCAGGCTCCTGCTTTGACATAACCTATTTGTATTTATTGTAAAAAGGACATGTCAAATAGTATTTCCGCCTTTATCTGGTGTGTAAACTGAGCAATAAAATGATCCCCAGAATTGTATTGCCCACTAAATCAGTTATTTTTGATCACTCTGTACTTATGAATTGAAAGCTATCTGTAATTCTAGAAAGTCTTAATGGGGTATGTGACCAAATTTTTATTTTTACATAATATGATACTAGACAAAAAATAAAATACCTGTATTTTTTACATCGATTAATTATTCGTACTTTACTAGAAAATAATTATTAAAAATTTGGGGAAGGGATTTGTGACGTGGCAATGGCAGAAGCGTGAAAAAAGACGGTTGGACTGAAAGGGAAAGAGATAGTTATAGCCAGATGTGATCATGCTCTACCCCACCACACCTACCACAACATAACCGCGGCGCTTTGTCCACGATTCTAACATATTTACGGCATATATCCCTTCTCCAAAACATTAATTTGTTAATAACAAGATTATTACAAATTAATGTTTAGTTTTTATTATTATAATGAGAAGCTATACTGGTTAGTTTTTATATTTTATGACATATATATTGAAATTCGAATATGGTCACATACCCCATTAAGCTGTAATTTATTTTCCCCGTCTCCTTTAGATAAGGAAGGTATTGTCATTGTCAAAAAATTCGATGATTAGTTTTTAATCAATAACCACGTCTTAGGGTCCCTAAAATACGATTTTTCTATTTTTACGATGATGTTTGTACAATTGGTCAACCGGAAGTACCATCATTTGAAGATTTTAACAGATTTCATGAAAAAACGATGTTAAATATCATTTTTTAAATAAAATGCAATTTATTAAAATCATTAAGAAGAAACTATACTGATATTATTGTCCTAGTTTTATTTTCATACAAATGCAAAACAAGTATTATTGATTTATTTTTGTTACGATAGTGCTTGATAAGTAGTTAGAATTTGTAATAAGGATGTTAAAGGCATTAAAATATTTTAAAAACTATTATGTAGTTTTAAGATTTAGTTTTAATATAAATTCCAATTTGTTTCTATGGTGGAGGGCCCCATTATTAACTTTACGATCCAAAATTTTAATTTGTCTTTTACTTTTACCTTCTTGTAAATATATCGATATAGAAATTCATTGTGATATAATAAAAGTATAACATTAAGAATGTCGTTTGACCATGTTTCTGTAAATATGGAAATCGTTCGGTAGGTACTAGGTAGTGATTATATTACTCTTTGATTTGTAAAAAGAAGAAAGTGATACAACGTTAGTCATTTTGACAAAATAATCTTTTATGATTTTTCTTACAATAAAAATTGTCTCTAAACTATCCCCTTTGTACAGTTTCTGCAATCAATATATCTATCATTAATAGCAAAATATCGTTCTTATTGCAATTACGCCGGCAGTAACTGTACTGTAACATTACATCTACTTCCTACTTCCTATTGCAAAGTCAATTATCCTCAGCATATATACATGCGGTATTGGCTTCCAATGTCCCTTATAGGCTTTATACCTAATTTATGTGTTATGACATGGTTAGTACGAGAACATTTGCTCTAATCTTTCCTGAAATCAATGCAGGATAATCATCCTGCGAATGCTCGTTTGAAGATATCATTACAAAGGTCATCCCGACCATGCGGACGCCATTCTGCAGGCAGTAATCACAAGGGTAAATAATGTGCCATTAGCTAAGATGTCATATATTATTAACTGCGTATCGCATTTTACTATAGTTGTTTTTATAATGTGAAATCAGGAAAGGATTATCGATGTTCTATTACTTTTACTTTTCGCTGAAAATTGCAGTATTGTTTCGACAATGCTCTCTGGTTAATTCCAAATTTGCACTCACAACGATACTTTTATAGTTATTAACGTCATTAGGCCGATATGAAGCAAATAACGGACGCGGCTGAAGTTTGTAAACCGAGGTGATAGGTTTTGGCGTTCATAATTTTTTGTAATAACACAAAGCTTTTCACGATACTGTGATTTTTTTCGTTCGTGCGTGGCGTCCGTTATAATAACGGCCGGGGGCCGTTATTGGGCTTCCAGAATAAGAAAACGCTACTAGCGGCATAATTCTGAACTAAACGTAATGTACATAATTGTTTATATTTGGAACATTTACATTTGTGATATAAGGTTTTCACAGCGCTCTAATTGTTTTATTTTAATAAAATATACAAAATGCTGTTAAAATTAGAAGAAATTCCATTTATTATAGGTTTCTCTCATGACATTTTCACTGTAAAAACTACTAAAACTGAAAATAATTGTTTTATTTTAAATAGAACATACAAATAATCTCTAATATAAAAGATAAGTTCCTTTTCAATTAAAATTGATAAGCAATAATTTAAGAGAAATATAATCTATTAAACGTTAATGTTGTGATGGAGTTTTCACCCAAAAAAAAAAAAAAAAAACTAGTAAAAATAGGAAAACTTGTGCCGTTTATGGCTGTAAATCTACGGCACACAAAAATAGGAAACTAAGATTGCGTCTTTGTCCTAAAATTAATATAAAAAAGTCTGATGTGGCCAGCACATTACCTTCCGTCAGTTCTATGTAGATACAAATTCCACACAGAAAGTTTCTTGCAAAAGATTAAATATTTCCAGTACATTACCTTAAGTCAATTCTATGTATTTTGTACAAATTCCATACAGAAAGTTTCTGTATTTCCAGTATAGTAAAATTATAACACAAACATACTATGTCAATTGCACTTGACTCTGACATCTGTCAATCAGAATTTTCTTAATATATAAAACTGGCTGTATCATGAAATTTAATTTCTTTATCATTTTTTAATCTATTGAATATAAAGTATATAATGTAATCAAATCGTATATAGAATAAAATATTCTTTAATATTTATAATAACATTAAATATGAAAATATGATATTTAACAGCGTTTTTTCAAGAATCTTCAAATTAGGGTACTTCCGGTCGACCAATTGTAACCAAAATCTATTCAGCTCTTCATTTGGATGTAAAGAAGAGAATCCGAAAGAATCGTCCCACACATACATACATACATACATACATACATACATACATACATACATACATACATACATACATACATACATACATACATACATACATACATACATACATACATACATACATACATACATACATACATACATACATACATACATACATACATACATACATACATACATACATACATACATACATACATACATACATACATACATACATACATACATACATACATACATACATACATACATACATACATACATACATACATACATACATACATACATACATACATACATACATACATACATACATACATACATACATACATACATACATACATACATACATACATACATACATACATACATACATACATACATACATACATACATACATACATACATACATACATACATACATACATACATACATACATACATACATACATACATACATACATACATACATACATACATACATACATACATACATACATACATACATATACATACATACATACATACATACATACATACATATACATACATACATACATACATACATACATACATACATACATACATACATACATACATACATACATACATACATACATACATACATACATATACATACATACATACATACATACATACATACATACATACATACATACATACATACATACATACATACATACATACATACATACATACATACATACATACATACATACATACATACATACATACATACATACATACATACATACATACATACATACATACATACATACATACATACATACATACATACATACATACATACATACATACATACATACATACATACATACATACATACATACATACATACATACATACATACATACATACATACATACATACATACATACATACATACATACATACATACATACATACATACATACATACATACATACATACATACATACATACATACATACATACATACATACATACATACATACATACATACATACATACATACATACATACATACATACATACATACATACATACATACATACATACATACATACATACATACATACATACATACATACATACATACATACATACATACATACATACATACATACATACATACATACATACATACATACATACATACATACATACATACATACATACATACATACATACATACATACATACATACATACATACATACATACATACATACATACATACATACATACATACATACATACATACATACATACATACATACATACATACATACATACATACATACATACATACATACATACATACATACATACATACATACATACATACATACATACATACATACATACATACATACATACATACATACATACATACATACATACATACATACATACATACATACATACATACATACATACATACATACATACATACATACATACATACATACATACATACATACATACATACATACATACATACATACATACATACATACATACATACATACATACATACATACATACATACATACATACATACATACATACATACATACATACATACATACATACATACATACATACATACATACATACATACATACATACATACATACATACATACATACATACATACATACATACATACATACATACATACATACATACATACATACATACATACATACATACATACATACATACATACATACATACATACATACATACATACATACATACATACATACATACATACATACATACATACATACATACATACATACATACATACATACATACATACATACATACATACATACATACATACATACATACATACATACATACATACATACATACATACATACATACATACATACATACATACATACATACATACATACATACATACATACATACATACATACATACATACATACATACATACATACATACATACATACATACATACATACATACATACATACATACATACATACATACATACATACATACATACATACATACATACATACATACATACATACATACATACATACATACATACATACATACATACATACATACATACATACATACATACATACATACATACATACATACATACATACATACATACATACATACATACATACATACATACATACATACATACATACATACATACATACATACATACATACATACATACATACATACATACATACATACATACATACATACATACATACATACATACATACATACATACATACATACATACATACATACATACATACATACATACATACATACATACATACATACATACATACATACATACATACATACATACATACATACATACATACATACATACATACATACATACATACATACATACATACATACATACATACATACATACATACATACATACATACATACATACATACATACATACATACATACATACATACATACATACATACATACATACATACATACATACATACATACATACATACATACATACATACATACATACATACATACATACATACATACATACATACATACATACATACATACATACATACATACATACATACATACATACATACATACATACATACATACATACATACATACATACATACATACATACATACATACATACATACATACATACATACATACATACATACATACATACATACATACATACATACATACATACATACATACATACATACATACATACATACATACATACATACATACATACATACATACATACATACATACATACATACATACATACATACATACATACATACATACATACATACATACATACATACATACATACATACATACATACATACATACATACATACATACATACATACATACATACATACATACATACATACATACATACATACATACATACATACATACATACATACATACATACATACATACATACATACATACATACATACATACATACATACATACATACATACATACATACATACATACATACATACATACATACATACATACATACATACATACATACATACATACATACATACATACATACATACATACATACATACATACATACATACATACATACATACATACATACATACATACATACATACATACATACATACATACATACATACATACATACATACATACATACATACATACATACATACATACATACATACATACATACATACATACATACATACATACATACATACATACATACATACATACATACATACATACATACATACATACATACATACATACATACATACATACATACATACATACATACATACATACATACATACATACATACATACATACATACATACATACATACATACATACATACATACATACATACATACATACATACATACATACATACATACATACATACATACATACATACATACATACATACATACATACATACATACATACATACATACATACATACATACATACATACATACATACATACATACATACATACATACATACATACATACATACATACATACATACATACATACATACATACATACATACATACATACATACATACATACATACATACATACATACATACATACATACATACATACATACATACATACATACATACATACATACATACATACATACATACATACATACATACATACATACATACATACATACATACATACATACATACATACATACATACATACATACATACATACATACATACATACATACATACATACATACATACATACATACATACATACATACATACATACATACATACATACATACATACATACATACATACATACATACATACATACATACATACATACATACATACATACATACATACATACATACATACATACATACATACATACATACATACATACATACATACATACATACATACATACATACATACATACATACATACATACATACATACATACATACATACATACATACATACATACATACATACATACATACATACATACATACATACATACATACATACATACATACATACATACATACATACATACATACATACATACATACATACATACATACATACATACATACATACATACATACATACATACATACATACATACATACATACATACATACATACATACATACATACATACATACATACATACATACATACATACATACATACATACATACATACATACATACATACATACATACATACATACATACATACATACATACATACATACATACATACATACATACATACATACATACATACATACATACATACATACATACATACATACATACATACATACATACATACATACATACATACATACATACATACATACATACATACATACATACATACATACATACATACATACATACATACATACATACATACATACATACATACATACATACATACATACATACATACATACATACATACATACATACATACATACATACATACATACATACATACATACATACATACATACATACATACATACATACATACATACATACATACATACATACATACATACATACATACATACATACATACATACATACATACATACATACATACATACATACATACATACATACATACATACATACATACATACATACATACATACATACATACATACATACATACATACATACATACATACATACATACATACATACATACATACATACATACATACATACATACATACATACATACATACATACATACATACATACATACATACATACATACATACATACATACATACATACATACATACATACATACATACATACATACATACATACATACATACATACATACATACATACATACATACATACATACATACATACATACATACATACATACATACATACATACATACATACATACATACATACATACATACATACATACATACATACATACATACATACATACATACATACATACATACATACATACATACATACATACATACATACATACATACATACATACATACATACATACATACATACATACATACATACATACATACATACATACATACATACATACATACATACATACATACATACATACATACATACATACATACATACATACATACATACATACATACATACATACATACATACATACATACATACATACATACATACATACATACATACATACATACATACATACATACATACATACATACATACATACATACATACATACATACATACATACATACATACATACATACATACATACATACATACATACATACATACATACATACATACATACATACATACATACATACATACATACATACATACATACATACATACATACATACATACATACATACATACATACATACATACATACATACATACATACATACATACATACATACATACATACATACATACATACATACATACATACATACATACATACATACATACATACATACATACATACATACATACATACATACATACATACATACATACATACATACATACATACATACATACATACATACATACATACATACATACATACATACATACATACATACATACATACATACATACATACATACATACATACATACATACATACATACATACATACATACATACATACATACATACATACATACATACATACATACATACATACATACATACATACATACATACATACATACATACATACATACATACATACATACATACATACATACATACATACATACATACATACATACATACATACATACATACATACATACATACATACATACATACGAGTACATACATACATACATACGAGTACATAAATCCATCCATCCATCCATCCATACATACATAAATAATAATAAATCATCGTAAAAGAAGTAAATTTGTATTCTAGGGACCCTAAAACGTGCTTATTCATTAAAAACTCATCATCGAATTTTTGACCAAAGACAATACCTTCCTTACCTAAAGGTGACGGAAGGTAAAAACTAATATGAACTAAACTAAGACTATTAACCTACAATTACTTACTAATTATCCTTATTAAATGAAAATATAAATAAAACTACCTATCACTAAAGCTACAACTACGGGAAACTTTAAACTAAACTCTACCGAAATTAATAAAAGAACACTAAACTAAAACATAAATAACTCAAGAAACCAAGTAAATTACTTGACACAATGCTACTCTTACGGACGCGAAAATGGGGTCATTTCACATTTTCTGATTTATTTATTTTTTGAAAGAATAGGTCAAATTAAACATGTAATTGCATGTTTTACCCCTTACAAGTCTTTAGAATCAGAGATATGATTTTTTAAAAGTTGTCTTTAATTTCAAATATTTGGCCGCTGACGTCACGGTTTGCCGGACACAACAGTCGAGCTCTACCGGTTTAGTTTGGAACCATGATTTTTTGGGTTGTCACTTGTCAGTTTGATTTTGTGAAAGCAACAGGTAGTTCCTATAAATTTTTTGTTCAATTAGTATTTTCTGCTTGGTATTCGAATGAATATTTTTTCGATGTTTTCAAAGAGGTTTTATCACAGCAAGGCACGTCACAATACTTCACAACCATATTGTTAACTAAAAACATATTTCATACAACTATTGATATTTATTTTAAAGAATATTTTATTTACATACCTTTACTATTAACTCTGCTGTCACCTGTCACAATTTTAGGTTACAACAGCAAACGGAAACCACGTGAACCGTAAACATATGTGTGTGAGAGAGGAATGTCTTTGTGTAAGTAACAACCCGTGACGTCACGAATTTTACAGCGCGAAAGTTTATTAGTAAATTTATGAATGAAAAGTCGCATATTTCGTGTTACTTTATATTACTATATTTATTAAATGAGACGAATTTCACGATTTTATAAAAAAACAACAATTTTTATTTTTTGAAATGACCCCATTGTACCTTCGGTCATGAGTTTGACATTTGTTGTCAGCGCCATCTCTTGATAATTTGGAAGCCCAATAGACCCATTAACACTTACGTGTTTAGTTCTGTTAAATCATATTAATAGTATGGTATTACGAAAAAAAATTATTAACTAAGTTCTAACTAACTTAACTTTCGCAACTTTACAAATGACAAATAAATTAATTTTTGTTAAAAGTTTTAATGGTTCGTAAGCGCTATTATTCCAAAATTATTTTTTCTCTAATTAAACCTACAAAGCTCTAGGTACCTATTTGTTCAAAATGGCAGACTATTCAAATCATTCCAAAATATATAGCTCACTCCGTATTGTAGAATATTATATTTTTTACATACTTATTTATTTATAACAATAACTTCCACTCAGAAATTTATGAAATTATATTCCAAATGAAGATAGAGAATCTTGCATGGCACTGATTTAAAATCGCCGCTAGAAACGTTGAGATAATAGAGGTTTTGAATAATTTAAACACTAGCGAAAAATGTTGTGAATCACGATAGGAAAGAAGCAGTAAATTAAAGGTTTACTGATGTAAATCTTTAATATCTCTGGCAAATAATACGACTGAGCATTATATATTTCCAGATTAATTCATTAATAATTCTGTATCATCATTTCCCAGTAGTAATATATGAACATTTATCATGAACTAATACACAAAGTGAGAACCGAATGTACAATCATAAAATTATAATCGATTCTATAATTGCATGTACAGTTAGGAAAACCAAACATTTATATAGCTTTCGTAGTTGTACAGTGTGTAAACTGAAAAACAAATTAAGTATACACATTTTAATGTCAAAAACAGAAGTTATATTAAAGACAATTAAAATCTAATCCTCCGTTACTACATTATAATATATGTACTTCTTTTTTGCTAGTGACTGCGGGAAAGAAAATAAAAATAAATAAATATTTTTTAAGTTTACAATGTTGTTCTTTTTCAGTAGCGTAACCAGAATCAAAACAAGAGCGGGGCCAATGGAAATAAAATAATAATGAATTTTGACCATTTGCATAATATTGCTAATATGAATAGTTCATTACGAAAATGTAATTTTCAATAAGGAAATTCCTTTTTCAATAATTTTGAAAATCATCTACAAAAATCTGGTGAGGCCAACACAATACCTCCCGCTATTTACAGCCCGAGTTATAAAAAAGATTAATTCTTATTTTTGAATTGGCGAATTTTACTCTAATTTTGGTAGTTTATTTCTTAAAATATAGTCTAATCTAATCCAAGTAACTATCTTTTTTGATAATAAAATGAAGATTAAATTTTAAATACCGGACTAGAATAGAATTCACTAATCCAAAAATGAGGATTAGCTTCAACTTTTTGTGAATCGTTAATCTAAATACATACCTACATATTTACTTATGCTAGAAACTGTATTGGTTTCCTTTCCTATTATTCTATTTACTTTATTCTTTTTAAAACGTTACTATTATTAATTTGAAGTGATTAGTTCTTTGACAGTGATATTTATCTGTCAGTTACATACATTTGAATAACTGCGTAAGCAAGGAGTTTTGTTTGTTTAAAGTGTAGGCACCGGGATTAAATTGTAGATAATTTTATAAATTTAACCGTAAAATATATAGAAAAAGTATTAATGCAAATCTGTAGAAAATTTAGTTTTTATAAAAACATTAATCTCGAAAAAATAACATTTAAAGGTATTTTTCGAAAAATAGTTATTTGTAATCAAGGCCGCGAAATCACTCTTTAGCGTACCGAGAGAAAAATTGTCGCCGAGGCTGCTTGCGGCCGAGGCAAGACAATATTATATATATATATATATATATATATATATATATATATATATATATATATATATATATATATATATATATATATATATATATATATATATATTATTATTAGTATTATTATTATTATTATTATTATTATTATTATTATTATTATTATTATTATTATTATTATTAGTATTATTATTATTATTAGTATTATTATTATTATTATTATTATTATTATTGTTATTATTATTATTATTATTATTATTGTTATTATTATTATTATTATTATTATTATTATTATTATTATTATTATTTGTGCATCCATAAAAAAAGTAATTACAAATTTTATTAATTTTCAACAATTTCATTATAAATAGAAAGTTAGCTTTCAAGGTGGCTATGGGATTACAATTTGATTAAAAAAAACCATGCAATTCTCAAGTGTTAAAATGATTGTTTACCTAATTTCGCGGCCGTTACCAATACAACGGTCGCGAAATCCAATTTCGCGGCCCATATTGCGGCTGCGAAATGCTTATTTCGCGTCCGGTTGCACAAAAAAAACTGTGTTGAGCTTCAAGTAAAGTGCCATTTCCGGTTATCCGATTTACACCAAAATCTAATGGGCTCTTTGCACATTAGAAAAAAGTCGATCATTTTTTAAACAGTTTTAGGCCATGATCCACAACTAGGTAGATTGTGTTTTTTTTTTCGGGGAAGACAGCAAATCGTTCGCCAGGGTATTTATAATAACTACCAAGGATCAGTATTTGGAATACCATGACTACAATTTTGAAGCGCAAAATTTATTTTGAATAATACATATTGTTTTAATTTTTACTGCATAGACAAGGTAGGGGCCTTGCCCCCTGGATCCCGCCCCTTGACTACATGACTGTTCTTTTGAACATTTATTTGTAATATATTCTTTGTAATACAAACAGACAGTTATTTTTAAATTCATTTCTTTGAAAAGATAATTAAGTTTTAAAAATTACTGTTAGCGAAACATCAAAAGATGTCATTTGAAATTGATTCTTGGACGTACCTTCAATTTGGTGCAAATCTACCATAGGATATTGAGAAATGTTATGATAGATGTATTGATGTCATTTTCGATCAGCCTGTACATAGCAATTGAAATAAATTCGGATTGTTTAAAGCCGGGCCATTATTTAAATCCATCAAACGGCACGATAAAATCAAATTGAATTCAATTATACAGGCTTGAGATGAATTAGTGATGACGGGAACAACTGTTTGTATTATTTTAATCAACGCTATGCGGCGCAACAATCAACCTATAATAACGATGGATATTTGTCAAAACGACATGTAAACAGTTTCATTTAGAGCGGTTGTTTTCTTTGTCACATGACGTCACCACTTATAACTGTTACAACGTTTACTGAAATCAGTTAAAACAACATTGCTACAGGATATCTTCGCGTTCACGAGCTCACCGCTCTTGCTATCGAAATTGGGAGCCGCACTTGCTATTCGGCTAAATAAACAAAAAGAAATTGCTTTCGTAATGTAGCCACATTCACGTGCGCTATTCCATTGCTATTGTTTTGTTTAACTAACGTTACATTACACTTTACTGCTAAATACTTATCCATTTACCTGCGGCTTGTAATCTGTCTGTTTTCCAATTGTAATCTGCCAGTTTTCCGATAATGTATTTGTTTCTCGTTTGTTTATAAACATATTTTGTTTTGGATCACAGATTTCCATAGAGTAAACAAGAAAAACATCTCTCAAATTTCTTTTTTGCCATGTTATCATGAAAAAATCGAAAATACAACAACTATAGTAAAAATGAACAAGCAGAAGACTCACATCATCAATAAATATTACTAGATAATGACGTCACTTATTACTACGTATACATGGGGTACTAATTTAATCTAGAAAATGTAATGCGTGTTGCATAACTTACTGTATACAATACATGCATGTAACTATACTATTTTTGAAAATAATCATCTTTTATATATTTATTTTTATTTATTTATTTACTACATATATTTGGATTTAATTATGTACAATTTAAAGTACGTATATGTATGTACTCAATATATTTCACCATAATTATTGGGTAATATTTATTAAGACAAACCAATAATATTCAGGGCCTGGTTTAGGTCGTCTTAGCTCTAACCAAATCAAAGCACCCCAAAAACTACAAGACGAGAAAATTGTGCGCCCTAGGCTGCAGCCTAGTCAGCTTATCCGGTAATTAGGCACTGCAGTAATTCTGTATCGTAAGACACAACTCACAAAATACTAAGAAGAAACTAGAACGATTTATTTTATTTATATATTTTATTGACAGTTCAGTAGTTCAATATATTTTTAACAAAACAATAATACATTACTACTTTGATGTTTGCAATCATTTATACTAATTCAAGTCACTTGTGCCTGGATGAGATGAGTTGACAATCACCTGTCAATCAAGTGACAGGGTCAGGATTGATATTTGATCGATTTTAAATTCAATGTAAACATGGACATTGTCAGTAGTGCTACCGTTATGATACGAAAATTAACTACAATTATTTCAAATAATTTTATATTTCCTAAAAGGAATAAGGATTGACTTTGATATGAAGGTAAATTTCATTAATATATACGTTTCTTAATACTAGTATTTTTTATTCCCTCTTTTTTAAAAAATAAATACACCCAATAATTTGTATAAGTTATATTTCATTTTATAAGGTTTTTTTCAGGTTGATGACGTGAGTCTTCTGCTTGTTCATTTTTACTATAATGTTATTTAAATTTGTTTTTCCTACTCCCTTATAAGTACATAACAAACCTATTACATATTATTTGCATTATATGTAAATACTTCATTACAAACATTGATACATAATAAAAAATCTGGCGTGGCCATCACAATACCTCCCGGCATTTACAGCCCGAGTCACAAAATGGATTAAGTTAATCCTTATTTTTGGAATAGCGAATTTTACCCTAATTTTGTAAGTTTATTTCTTAAAATATAGTCTAATCTAATCCAAGTAACTACCTTTTTTTAAACCCCTCAACAGGATTAAATCCCAATTACAGAGTGGGTTCACATTCACACACATCCATGCCTTAGTGGGATTCAAACCAATAGCCCCGAGGGCACTCATGACATGAGGCGTTGCTCTAACCATTGAGCCACCGGAGCTATAATAAAATGAAGATTAAATTTTAAATAGCGGGATAGAATAGAATTCACTAATCTAAATGAGTTTCATATGTCTAATACAAAATTGAAAAGAAACTGCTTATATTTCAAACCTTTGATCTGTATAGTTGAAAACCCACCTCCCGTCATACCGAAGGTAAGGGAGGTAATGTAATCGTGCCAAAAATTCGATGGTGAGTTTTCAGTAAATAAGCATGAATTAGTCCCCACAACACGTTTTTACTATTTTTACGATGATGTGTGTGTGTGTGTGTGTGTGTGTGTGTGTGTGTGTGACGATTTTTTCGTCCACGATAACTCTTACAACAAACTGCCGAAAATTTCTATTTTCCGTACTTAAGCTTTTTACATTCATATAACGAGCTGATTAGATTTTGGGTAAAATTGGACAACCAGAAGTGACACTTTACTTGAAGCCCATAATAGTCTTTAATGAAAAATTGTATTAAAATATAATCTAAAACTTTTCAATTTAAGTATTTGCGACTTTCATATCAAGGGGAATAACATATTAGATTTTGGCTAAAATTAATAAACCGGAAGTGATAGTTTACTTGAAGGTCTGAACAGATTTTCGTGAAAATATATTATGATATATTTAAAAACTTTTTAAATTCAGTATTTAAGACTTATATATGAAAGGGAACAATATGTTAGATTCTAGCTAAAATTGATAAACCGGAAATGATACTTTACTTGAAGCTCTGAACAAATTTTCGTGAAAAATATGATATAATCCGAAACTTTTCAAATTTGGTATTTAAGACTTTTAAATTAATGAGAACGACATATTAGATTTTTTTCTAAAATTGATAAACCAGAAATAGTACTTTACTTAAAGCTATACGCAGATTTTGTAGAAAAATAATATTAAAATATGATCCAAAACTTCTCAAATTTGTTATTTAAAATTAGTATATATGGAATTGGCGGGAGGTCATGTGCTGGTCACATTAGATTTTTATAATTAGAAATGAATATTCGGCTGTGTAAGTTTTAATTTCTAACACGAATTCTTGTCTCGTTCTTGTTATTCTTTGTAATGATACCTACTTTAATAATAATGATTTAAAATTGTTACTTGATTTAAGTCTAGTTTATATGGAATTTGTATGAAGTGCACGTATTTCACAAATACTCCTAAATTGACTGATATACAATTTCATATGGTACACTGATACTTAACTGCCGTCTTGAGTATATAATAAAAATCTTAACAAGTTCAAATTATATACTTCATTTTACTGTTACCTTAAATGAGTTAACCTGTTTCATAATTCCTTTAGCATTAGAATCTTACTTAAATGTATACTTTAAATGTTTTTGAACCAAAAAAAAAAAAATCTGTAAAATATCCTATATTATCATTAAGAGTAAATTCCTGAAATTTTCGTGAATGCATGATTAGATGGTAGTTAATATGTATAATTTTCTTTATTTTCTAATGTTGCAGGTTACAGGAAATACAATAGTTTTACTATAAATACTGTTATGACAATTATATTTTCTATGTTAGTAGGTTTTTTTTAACCGCAAATAATACTTGTGGTTAAGATAGAAGCAACTCCGAATCACGTAGAATCAATTAGATCAAAAAACCTTAACCACAATGACTAGTATTTTGAGCATCCGACTAAGCAAGCGACTGACTAGTCGCTCGACTATCATAATCTTATAATTTATAAGTTTTCTTCCTACACGACTTTTTGGATGCGTTCATGTACGCATTCATGAACCCTTCTGTGTGCTTGTCTTGTTCGTGCATTCATTCAGTCATATGTAAGAAACTTTGTATGGTTGGAACGGGCAACGGACTTGACCTATCATCATAATTAGTTAATGTCTCGTCTGCAGAAAAATATCAGTCAATAAATGATCTAAAAACAAATATTAATATTACATACCTAAATAATTACTGTTTTCTATTCGAGGTTGGCCAAATATCAAATCCATTTCTACATCAGATGAATCAGATATCATTGATTCTAGATCAGATTCAAATTCCAAATTACTCATTATATTCACTATGAAAAAAAATCTGATGTGGGCACCACACGACTTCCTTGTACACAAGACCAATATGAAGTATAGACCCAAGTATAAAATTGCACGTATTTGACGTAATTTTACATTAACATCTATTTTTTATTTTTTTGTTATTTTTTGTCCTAATCCATAGCAAGCTTCATTACAAAAACCAAAAAGTATATAAGTAAATATAAATTTACATATCTCGCTTATACAAAGGGCTAATTTAATAATACTTGATGTGCTAGACGCAGAATTTAATTCTCTAAAACTTTTATTTGAAGCATTTATTTCTAAAATCAAAATGAAACCATTTTATTGAAGAAAAACTGTTAACAACTTCAGGTAATATGTCACTTCCGGTTAGCCTGTTTTAATCAAAATCTACTATGTTATTCCAATTGACATAAAAGTCTTATATACCAAATTTGAAAAGTTTTAGATTATATTTTAAAAGTTTTTCATTAAAATCTATTATAGGCTTCAAATAAAGTACCATTTCTAGAAATTATGTAATGACCAAAAAGGAAGGTGCACAACTAGATGTTATAGCAGTCCTAAATACAAAATTTCAACTTTCTACGGCTTACCGTTTTTGAGTTATGCGAGATACGTACGCACGTACAGACGTCACTACGAAATTAGTCAAAATGGATTCAGGGATGGTCAAAATGGATATTTCCGTTGAAATCTGAAAACCGAAATTTTTCGCGATTACAATACTTGCTTTACTTCGTACAAGGAAGTAAAAATAAACAATCACAGGCTTGCTTCGATATTTTCCTTGCACCGCGCGAAAATTGTGGTGTGCGTGTGCTGACAAATGGTACATAGTACAGACCAGTGGAGGGATCTGACAATCCGCGGATGCGTTCATGTATGCGTTCCTGTAGGAACAAACATACCAACAATCCGATGGACAGTATAACAGTCGGTTGGAACGATATTTTTAAAATGCGCATGCGTCTGATTTAAATATGGCAGTCCGAACTAGCTGTAGGAACAAACCTATTATAATACTCGAATATACCTAAGTCGGGTGACTAGCTAGTCGCTTGCTTTGCTTAGTCTCACTTAGTCGGGTGCTCATAATACCAGATATCTGAGAATAAGTACGAAGAAGGAGCAAGGTGGCCTGCTGCAGCTGCATCGAAAAGAACATTGCCGTTGTTAAGAAATCGAAGAAGACAATACAGCCACTTATGCTATTAATAGAATCATACACGATCACCTATATTTTAAAAAAGTTCTCAGTCATTTCGTAACTAAAAAGCGAAACGTGTATACGAATTTGCTATAAACTCTAAGGCTCTAAGGCTATTGTAAGGTTTTGATTTATTTGAATGAAGTGTAAAAATCAAAGAATCATTATTAATTAAAATTAAATTTTATTAAACGATAAATAATTATTAAAAATATAATAAATTTAACTAACAATAAATATTAACACTAATTTAAAGACTAAGAATATTTTGAAACACTTAAGCACTAAGATTATTTATTTAAACAATATTGATTTCGCTTATTTATTTTTTATTTATTTATTTATTTAATTATATAACTACATTTATGTATGTTGACCACTTGTCGACTATTTGTTTATATCACCAGCTACTGATTTCATGACGCTTGTTTATATTAGACTGTCCAATGCCTTCCCTAATAGGGTTTAAATACTCCGATGTCTCTATTCAAGAAACTACTTGAACATTCTTTTAGATAAAAACATCGAATATAATAGATCACATCACCCAAGTAATTAAACAAGTCTGTTTGCGTCGTCAAATTGCCCGCGGCGATTACGTCATCGCTAAGAATAGGCACTGGCTCACCGCTGCGGCGGTCGCGTGCTCGCATTCAAGCGTAAGTACTCTTACGTTACACTATTAAATAGTGGCGGACACCAATGCTTTTCAAAAATTTGACACAAGACAATATTTATATTATTTTTTTCGGCGTACTTGTATGGATTGATAAAGAAGGGAAAACAACAATAACCAAGAAGCAGCGAGCTATTATAAAAGTACTGGATGCAGTATTCTTTAGATAAGTACGGAACTGGTAAATACAAATAAATTGGTGGGCAGAACGTAGTTGCAGCTAAATGGTACACTGAAAAATGTTTCCCTGAAGTGCAGTTCCAGAGACAAGTATCATCATCATGATAATGCAGCTTCAAGACCAGTATTTAGCAAAAAAATTTTTTTAAAAGTAGTAGAACACCCGCCATACTTACCTGATTTGACAATGAGCAACTTTTGGTTATTTTTTGGATTTAAAAGAATTACGAAGTAGAAGGTTTTAGTTTGAAGAATGGACGGATGCTGCAATTCATGATTATTTTGAAAACATTCCAAAACAAGATTGATTAGGAGTTTTCGTGAATCGGAATAAAAGAATTGTTCTTGAAGGGGAAATAAAATTCTAAAACTATGAACCATGTGTCTTGTCTTATTTTTAATAATTCTAGCGTGACTCCCATGTCAAAGTAGAACATTAAAAATTAAAACTCAAAAGCATAATATTCATTTGCTTTGAACAAAAATCTTTGAAAGTTTAATTTATAATGGATAATTGACGATAATTTTATCGAGTACCACGAAATATGAAAATTGCTTTAATGAAAATTAACTAATTAAACTAATTACTAAAACTTTGATCTGGTTCTAGTTGCTGGAACCTCATTTATAGTTAATAGCAGCTATCATCCTTTCGGTCTTTCTAATCAAAAACTACCGTATTCACAAATGATTATCATCTAATCTTCCTCCGTCATTTTCATGTCACGCATCAAGAATTTCAAAATATCATTAGAGGTTATAATTTTTCCCCGAAACGAATCAGATAGCTCACGAAAATGAGAACGCGGTTAATATTTATTCGATGTAAGAAGCTAATTGTACCGTATCCGGTGACAAAAACACCGTAATGGTTGACATGATACGAGATTCGTCGACGTGGATCTCTCCTCGGGTTTTTCTGGGGAGTAATTACCTGATCTGATGTTTTTACAACATGATAATGGGTATAATAACAGCGATACATGTCGTAGGCCGAGACCGTAAGACCTGTGAAATGATAGATTCGCGTGCACTACAAAAGCGGCCATGTTTCGCTGTTTTCAGGCTTTGTTCCGTATTGGGTTTGCCCTTTTCAGAGAATACAATGCTTTGTTTCTTTTTAAATGAGATTTTAAAATATCCGTCAATCCTTTTATAATTACTTTTTTAATTAAAGGTAAAGTATAATGTTTCTTTTTTTAGAAAAGAATCGGGTTACTAATTATATCAGACAAGCTTCAACTATTATAAAAATATCAGCCGCTCTTGTAACTAGTTTTAAAAAATACTTTTATTTCAGCTCTTTGCTAGTTTTAAAATAGGTTTTTGGGTCTAGACGTTAGTTTTAAGTTTTAACAAGTTAAAAAAAAAATTATAAATCAATTACATTGACATAACAAAAAATGGATTTTTAGTTGCCAAATTGTTACAGAATAGACCCGAATGTTACGAGTACTATAATCAAGTATAAATGACAATGTGACAACTGAATTATTATCTTTATTTTGTATCCCAATCTTCTGTAATAGAATATACAAATAAAACTGGGGTTGCACTCTATCTCGAGCTTTGGCCAGGCCCAAATTCGTGTTAATCGACCAAAGCCGTTTTTTTTACCTCTCGCTAAGAGAAGTATTGGATTCATGCTAAAAATCGCATATCCAGATTTTAGTGAATAATCACGTTTTAAGGTCCCTAGAATCCGATTATAAAATTTTTACGATGATGTCCGTATGTGGATGTTGGATACACGATTTCTCAAATACTATAAGACTTAAAGATTTTTAACTACGGATTCCTCAATCTAACAATAATGGGAAGAGGTGATTAAGTTTTGGTAAAAATTGGACAACCGGAAGTAGTAGTTACAAGAAAAAAAATCATCTAAATATTATTTATCGAAAATTTATGTAAATACTTATATTAACCCTAGGAGTCCGGAAATAATTTGATAACTTTGTTTCCGAAAACGGGTCAATAATGACCCATACATTCTAAATTATTTTTTTAACATATATTTTGCTTTTGTGGTTAATTTGAATAAAATAACAGCATGAACTATTTATTTTTCATTTGTTGTTTTGTTTATAATGATAGAAATAAGAAAAAAGTAAATAAAAAATTATTTTTTATTTTCTAGGTAAATGTTCACAATATAACTGAAATACAAACATATTTTTACAAAACATAAAATATAATAATACTTGCTTTGTTGAAACTAGATATGTTTTTTTAGAATGGTTCACCATCTTCATCTTTATTATAATATTTACATATAGTTTCAATAATTTCTTTACGATCTGAACGATTCCGAAAACGGGTCTGACGTGACCCAACAAGCTTTTTATGAAATATCAGGAGAAATAAAATTCATATTCATACAAATAATATCAAAAATAATAGAAGATAACATAATAGGAGAACTTGAGAAAAATCAGGAACGTAAAAAAATAATTGTAAGGAATGCAGTAAATAATGTACATTTTGGGTCACGATTGACCCACTTTTAGTACTCCGAGGGTTAAGAACGTTAAATTCTTTATTCGATAAATATAAATTCATTATTATATCTTCTATAGATTTAGAGATAAAGAAATGCATATAAAATAATTTGATGTAAAAAATTCTCAGATCAAACTACTTCAAGACAGGAAATTCAAATGTTCGTAATTGACACATAAATGTCACTGTCAAAAATATTTGTATGTCATTGTAGAAAATATTTGTACATCTTTATGAAGATTATGAAAAGAATATACGTAAAAAAGAATACAAACGGAATTTGCGCAAAAATGACGAATATAAAGAAAAATAAAAGGAAAATAGAAAAAGAAAATTTCAGAATATTGAATATAAAATATTTTTCGTTTTATGCGTACAACCAGGTAAAATATCTGCTGATAATCTGGATAAATCGATTTTTGCGGGCCGGCCCGAACAAAATTATAATTCAATTAAATGCACAGTTTCCGTAATATTGAAAAGAAAATGGAGGGTTTTAAACAGGATCAAAATATTTTAATAACAACATCCTTTACATTCCACTAGAGAAAAAAACAGTATCAAGTTATTTCATTTCACAGAAAGTTTAATTATGGATAAAATAAAAATACGTAAAAGATTGCACAAGATTTGTTAAATAAATTGTATAAAACTTAGAACTTCTTAGGTTGACAAAGTGTTCTACACTACTTATACGTCTGTAGTTTTTTAAGGAAATATGTCTTCCTGTAAAACTTACACCAGCATTGTCTCATTTTTAGCAAATTATGTTAACCAATGTTTGAAATAGTTTCTAAATTAAAGAAGAAGCGTTAACAATAATGTAATAAGTTTACAGTAATATTAACAATGAGTTAACAGTTTGTATATTTGAAATATTTTGTGGGGTCTCATGGCCGTGTGCCTGAGTGTCAGATCGCGAATCTGGGAACCCCTGTGGTGCACTCTCCAAGCCAGCAATGAGTGCCCGAGAGGTGACACGCCTGATAAGCGCCCGCACGGAGCAAATATTTCATCATTACCGATATCTGTGTACAAAGCAGATTGGCACACCCAGCAATGGGTAATAAGCCATGATGATATATTTATTTATTTAAATATATTGTGAAAAATTGTCAGCCATCGAGATTCGAACCCGAGACACCTACCTGGCCCAGATAGTGCTCTACCAACTAAGCTAGACGTTTAAACGCAGTGGTAGCTTGGCAACCCTACATCAAATCATGTGACGATTAATAATATCCTCAGCAGTTATACGACGTTAAAATGAATAGTTTAGTTGGTAGAGCACTATCCCGGCAAGATAGGTGTCTTGGGTTCTAGCCCCGGTGATTATTCACAATTTATTTCTAACAAGTTTACAGTGTTAATCAGTTTAAATTTGCACCGAATTTTGAGCTTTGACCCAGCCCGATGTCAAATCAATCTTCGAGTATTTTTAGATGTAAACAAATACTCGAAGTTAAGTGGTGAGGAATCTTGGATAATAAAGTTTCAATCAGCGCTAATTTCTTTATTGAACTTTTCAAAATGACGAAGATTTGGCTATGATTAAAGCCATAAAAAAAACATGTTTATGAAGCTAATTCTACCTGATCAGGTTGAGCAGGCTTTACAATAGCTATTTGTGTATTAAGAGCGCAAAATGGGACATTGTTGATTGAGAGGTTGTTGACGCAGGAGCGCGGCATTCTCTCGAAATTGACAATGTCCATTTGCACTCGAAACACACAAGATTTTTTCTACAGTCCTCCACCATAAAAAAATAATAAAATGTACACTTTGTACTTACAGTACTACTCAACAGTTTTGCAGTGAATATAGGAACGTATTCAAATATGACTTCAAGATATTGATTTGGCTTTCGTCTTTACAAAAAATTAATGCCAATTTTGTAATGAATATTATAAGTTTTGTATAATTTATTTGTTTCAAGTACATTAAACTAGTGCAGTGAAAAAGTGGATGTCGGATTGGGAGTGTACACGCTAAACTTTTGCAGGTGGCAGCACAACTGTTCACACAACTTATTTTATATTTTATTTTAATTTATTGTTACCTACTTTCCATTCTTCTTGAGCTATAGCTTCAATCTAATCTAAACATTTTATACTTTCGTTTTCGTAAATAAACTCCATATTTTATTTTCACAGCAGTGTGGCATTTTGTTTGGTTATGTAATATACCGACAGAGCAGTTATATGACAGATTGACTTGTGAAGGTGGTAAATGTTTAACTACAGAGTCATTAACTCCTGACTAAACGTTTCTATTAAGAATATAGACAAGTGGCATTTCTCAACATTGTATAGTTAGAAATTTGGACAGCGAGCGTGTTTTCTACTTTGTCGCGCATAAGCGGCAAAATGACATTTTGCGTTGACAAAACAGAGCGCAAATGGCTACTTTGTATATAGACTGTAGAAAAACATGTTTTTATGACTATAACCACAGCCAAAACGTCATTTTGAAAAATTCTTTAATAAAGAAATTATCGCAATAAGTAGATCTAATTTACCTTGTCCTATAAAAGATACAAGTTTATACAGAAACGTCAGTTTTGTATGAATAAATTCTTAATTTACCCCACCGTCGAAATATTTATTCACATTTTTTTTATTCGATATATGAGTCGCGAGCCTCATTATTATTATTGTTATATTTGTAATTTAAATTTCTTAAAAACATTTTCTCCCTTTTTTATGACTGAAAATAAATCAGTATTAAATTCCATGAAAATGAAATAACTGTGGAGTATAGCCGTATTTGAAACGCATAATATAATTTCGGACATTCGATTGAATAATTCATGACGTCATTAACAAATTTTCACGTCTGAAGAAGTACTTTATATGCAGAACGAAATGTGCTACTGGAGTACCCCTTTAAGGAACTGATGCGCCCCTCTTTACTCCCTAGGCCGACTTACCACCGCCAACTCAGATAAGGTTATCGCATTGTCTCCAGAGAGGAACAAAGGTCATCAATTTCTATTGTAGCCAAACGCAAAGTACTTTTAAATAGGACACGCAAAAGATGGGAAACATATTCTAATTCAATTGTAAAACAATCAAGCAGGTGTAAATAAGACCACTTTGGAATTGGGTTCGTCATTATTTCGAAAGTAATGGAAATTTTCATTAATTTTAGTTTCAACTTATCTCGTCAACGTTGACTTGTGAAATGAAAATACAAATTATAATATGAAACTCGTTAAATTATCAATAAATAACGAGTTCAGAAAATTTATTTACGTATATTAAATATTAATTTATATTTAGCAACCTATGAAACAATCATATTAATTATGTTCTTTTATTTCAGAGTGGAGTATATCCCATTTCCATATGTGAAGCAATAAAGATATCGAGAGGTAAGCCTTTTTATCTTTTTATTATCCTTTCTATAATTTTATGTCGCTAAAAAAAATTAAATAAGCACAGTTTATAATTTGACATTTCTCTTTAAACAAAACTCATGAGAATGGGGTCATACTAAAAAGAAAAAAAAATGTTGATTTTTCTTAATTAAATATTATGCATATATACGAGTACATCAAAAACATTTAATATTATTATACTTTTCATTCATGATTTTCTTTATAAAGATTCCGAGTCTGGTTTTGTGACGTCACAGTTTTGTACACAAATACACGATAGTGAGGCACACCCGTACTCGTGCTTTTTCTGTGCTTGAACAGATCTGTCACTTTTTTGTAACATAACCTTATATAACTAATATTTTCAAAGTAACGTCAATATCCTTGCAACAAGTTGTCTTTTTTTAAGTATAAATAACGAAATATGCTGTGATACAAAGAATAAATAACAAATAAAATTGAGTCAAAATAATTGGAAGCATTTGAACTAAGCTTTTCAGTTTTAAATTTTGAACTCCTGCATTTCGGTAAACGGAACTTTTCTCAAAAAAATCATTGACCATGATAAAATCAATTTTTCACAAATTATTTGAATTCGCTTCGTCAAAATTAGTTTCCATTTAGATAATACACAATAAAAACTGAAGCACGAGTAACTTATTGCTGTCAACGTTTGGTTTCAAGCGTAATTTCAAAACACAATGACATAAACGTCAAATGTAGTTCCATTTTTGCTCGATAGGCGTCACTACGGTTGCAGAACTGTGACGTCATTAGAAATTTTATATAAACTCTCTGATAAATATTTTTATTTATTTAAAAAATATTTTTATTACAAAAAAATGATTTGAAAAATTGATTAAAATAATAATTGTTACTATATTTATGTACGTAAATATTGTAACATTTTTTATTCATTTGGGTGAAGAGTAAAAATCAAAGAATTATTATTAATTAAAATAGATGTTTATTAAAACGATAAATAAATATTTAAAAGATAATAAAATTAACAAACAAATATTAAATAGTAATTTAAGATTGAGTATAATTAACTAGTTAAACACTAACACAATATTACTAATTATTTATTTCGACTCACTGAACTTCGCTATTTATTTATGTAACTTTCTCCCCTTGGCAGAGCTGTGACGCTTATAAAGCGACCCTAATATTTTCTAGAAAACTCTCCACGTCATAACAATGCGCTGGTAATTACGCTTATCTCCCCTCTTGTTTACACAGTAGTCCCCTTACGTCGCCTTCCTCCGCACGCCGCATCTGTGTTATCGATCGCCTACCTAGGCTCCTCCTCTCTACTAGAACGCTTCTATTCATAGGCGTCGGTTCGCAGGCGCTCGCCGGGCTTCGCGGACCAACTGTCGTAGGTACCTACCCTCTGACGTTACAGTATCAACAATTGGGGTTGAAGTTAATTTACTGGATACATACCTCTCAGGAGATATCTCTTCAGTTTATTAAAAAAAAATTTTTTGGTTACAAAAAGGAAAATTATTAAACAATGCAAAATAAGAATAAGCAAAATTATTGGATGATTCTATTTATTCCATAATCCAGTGCAAATTCAAATGACAGAATATTCTCACCTTAGACGTCGTGACGCCGAAACAAGATATTTATGGATTTAAAACATATCTTTGATAAATGGTACACAGATTTACTATTTAGTTCGTCACTTTGTCACTTAATGTGCTTATATGCGCTCATTATTCTAAATTAGAACAAAATAGGTTATTCAATGGTGCATCTGGCTAGAACTTTTAATTTATACATTGAAATCGTGCAATCCAGGTCCCATGTAACTGTCATCTCATACACAAGATATGTTCAGAAACCAACCAATTGTGGTTCTATTTCCACGCGCGGTTCATACAGTTGTATACACTCCAATCCCGATTAGAGTTCTGGAATCGATAGTTGATTAAAACAAAATATATACAATTTACAACCGAGTGGTTTTCAATTTAAACCAAATGTAGAAACAAACAGGAATTCTCATTAACTCCAAATATCACTTTGTAACAATTTCCTTTAAATCTTTTACGACTCACTATAAAAATTTCATCAGATAGTGAAATTCTAGTAAACAACGGGGAGAAATACTTAGAAACACTTATAAAGAATGCATAGCTGATTGCGTTAAATGATTAAATTCGATTTTACCCAGTGTTAATTATTTATAACATAAATATGACCCAATCATTTACTCTCAATCTACTAATTATATATAGTAGGGACAAGCGGACATGAGACAGATAATTTGCAACCTCCATTTTGTTTTCGAAATTTCGACTTTCATTTGAGAAGATGCTATTAAATATAGTGTTACAAGACCAAGCGGTTGGAAGTAAAGAATAAAATTTATTTTCTCAAATGTGGGAAATTTCTCAAATATGGTAATGGTAAGGTGTTAACAATTACTCAAAATCTCAGTCAAACAGCATTTATTTTATTACAGCACCGATATTTCGGTGACGTCAGTGTTTCATCAACGCAGCCATTTTGATTGTCAGATTAGGTTAAACGCCAAAATGACATTTAAAGATAACCTGAAATTTACGAAAGTAAACATGTGTTTTTTATATTTTATTATTTTATATTTTGCGTTCATAATGAAGTCATTACGATACGCAATTGCGTATCGTAATGACCTTCATTTCGATATGCAATTTTTTGTTTTAGACGGTTGGTATTAGATGACGTTTCTTTAATCCATTTTTACCTAATTTATTTTTAGTTAATTGACAATTCATTTTAATAATATAATGTCGAAATTATTATTATTTTTTTTTTATTTAGGGAAGATTATTTACATGAAAATGTACAAATGGTTACAAATATAATCACAAATTGAGTAAGTAAATGTTATTGTAGAAGGCGCAAAATATAAAAAATAGTATAAAGAACTCATTTTATAAGACTTTCTTTCGCACTTGTCAATTAGAAAACTCGCTAACGCTCGTTTTCTAAATTTTGACGCGTGCGAAAAAAACATGTCTTATAAAACACGTTCTTTAATATACTATTATAATACCGCGTGATACAAAAAAAAACAACTCGAAAAACAGTTACTGTTTGTATTGAAAAATACAGATTTGATACGCAACAAAACAACAGTAATGAAATTCTAAGAATATACAACGAACAACGTAGACAAATTTTAATCAGACGAAAAAGTAAAAGCTAATAACGAATGACTAATGACCAACAGCTGAATGATACATGGATAACTTCAGGTCAAATGAAAGTTATATTTATAAAAATGAATAGAATGATATATTAATATATTATAACGCCTATGTATGTACTGCATTGTGTTTTATTGAATAATTATAGACCCAGAAAAAGATGCAAAAGTGCATCGAATCGTTGCGTTGTATAAATATTATTTGTAGATATAATAGTTATTTATTATAAGAGTGTGGAATGTAATTCTCTTTAGTGACTAATATACATTCCATACGAGTGTAATACATCGTTTTATCCAACACTGTTCAAAAACTTCTTAAATCATTTTTATGTTTTTATTCATCGTTTCACACTGACAAGTCAATTGATGTAGTATTTTAAATTACAAAGTAGCCATTGAATGGTTGTTATGGTTTTGTTATATTGTTATTGAAAAAAAATTACTGTAATAAATATTGTCTGTCATTGGGAATTATTTGAAAGAAAAATACATTAAATTGGGTGAAAATGAGGACCTTCCTTTAAAACGTATTCACTTAGAAGCACAGGCAGGATCTTTGAATTTAATTCTGAAGCAAGTAACCACTAACTCGTTCCTACTTTTCGTTTCATCAGCCGTACATGACAGCTGTCAAAGTGTAAAGATAAGTAAGCTATTTTAGCATAAATGTTAATATTAATTTAAATAGATAAGTTTTATAATGTTAAATTATTTCAATAATAAAATAATTTTGTAAAATTGCTTTTTATTTATATTAAACACAAACATCAGTAATAATTTCTCCGTGACTTCTAAAATATTCTCTCACCGAGTGACTAATGTTGTACATTAGTTATTTCAAATAACCATAGTAACAAGTATATTATCAGTCAGTGTTGGATAAAATAATATTATATTTCTCTTCTTAACATATTATTGTACAATAATGTAACTTTAGAATGCCTTTCTCTGAACTACGTTGCGAAATACAAGGTGCAACAGTACTTGTGACAATGTGTCTCCCATTTTGTAGATTTTGCACGTAATAAAGCTGCATTGTAACTTGTAGATTTTATGTGATGTTTAGAACAAGACCATGACTTGTACTATATAAATGTAATTCATTTACATTCCACTCGTGATCTGTAGCATTCGTAAATATTTTAATATTCTGTTCGCGCGCCTTACGACAGCGTGTGAGAAAAATTTAGTAATTAAACCGAGTCACGGTGTAAATGTTAACACAATGTATGCGTTGCAAGTGGTGCAGTAGCAAAAGGGTGAAGAATAATTCTGCGCACGCTTGAAAAATGGTTAGGTTTGCGCACCTGCTGAAGAAAAGCAGCGCAAATTGTATGTGAAGCATAATTCGTACACAGTTCAGCAGAACATATGTACAGGGTGTAAATCGAAATGTGGCCATAGGGGCGTAACATGAGAAATGGGTTTTTCGTGGCGCAAACGTTGCCTAATTATTTTATGCAAAAAAAATTCAAATAAAAGTTATAGAGATTTAAATTCTGCATCTAAATCATGTGAAACGATTATTTTAGCTCTTCATATAAACGTAAAAATCAATTATAAAGTTACAGTTTTCATGAGCTTTTAGTCGAGACAGCCATGAATTTATGACAAAAAATAAACAAATGCGTTATCTTTAAATTTCATTTAAAGCTGGTTTATGATGGATTTAATTTACAAATTTAGATTTACGAATTTACATTTATAAATATAAATTGTATATATCTGCTTTTACTGGTTCATGATGAATTTAAGAAATTTATGATTTAGAATTTACATTTAAAATATCACCATATCGTATATTCTAAATGTAAATTTGTAAATGCGTCCAATCATTTTACAGTATTTCAAACAATGATTTTGGTGAGAAAAATGACACGTTTCAAGTGACAGTTGAAACATTTTAATTTTGATTTGACAAGTGGATTCGGAAAATATGGATATATTATTAATATTATCTGTAGAACAATACAGATTGATTATATGATAAAAGTGATAAATATCATATAACTGTCATCCCATTTGTGTCAAACCACGTGACCCAATATAAGTTGATTGGGCATATTTCATATTTTTAAATTCACTATAAACCAGAAAGGTAAATCGTAAATTTCAAATCTAAATTTATAAATTAAAATCCATCATAAATCAGCCATTAGAAGCAAAATTAGATTCCAGTAGTAAATTAACACCAAGATTAACACAAAATACAAGAAGGTAAACTGTTTTAGTTCTAATTAACAGTTAAAAATAACGCATTTGTTTATTTTTGTCATAAATCCATAGCTGCCTAGACTTAAAGCTCATAAAAACTATAGTTTTTATATGAAGAGCAAAATAATTGTTTCACTTGATTTGGATGCCAGGGTTGGCCTGATTTAAATCATTTGATTTAAATCACGATTTAAATCATTGTTTAAATCAACTGATTTTTTTAAATCATTGATTTAAATCAAATTTTATACAATAATACATTTTTTGTAGAAAAATCAATAGTTTTTCAAATTATTTTAGATACTTAAAGAGTTAACAAAAAAATTCTACTATGGTAATATAATATAAAAATATATACATGTATACCGGGTGTCTTCTTTTTTAGGGACTATAGGAAATACAATGGTAAAATTTTCATATATTTCTGTCCGATTAATTTTAGAACTTAGGTGTAAATACTAAAAATGTTCAGAATTAAATACTGCATCAAATGAGCCTAAATTTATTGATATAATAGGTGCTTATCATGAGTTAAATATAAAATAAAATATCCGTTTTAAGCGCTTTACAGACTGCCATGCAAGACATGTTTTATGTAAGTAGGCAGGGTTTAAGTTTAAAGTTTTAACGTCCGACTGGTATGATATTATTTTCATAAGAACTCTGCTTTCAGGGTTGTTATATACCAAATAACACCAGAGCGTGTTATAAGTTAATAAATTGACATTCATACTAGAATAAATCTTAAAAAACAAGCAAAAGCATTCATAACCTTCCTACTCCACAAATTTTATTAAAATTTTCTGATCCGTAATCCGTAGAATATTAAAAATTATAGTCGGACGTTATACGTTGAGCGCACCACGGGAGTTAAACGGACAATAAGGCCTTCGGTCAACGTACATATCTCGGGCCAGAGGCCCTCGAAAAGTACACTGTTGAGCTCTGGCGTTATTGTCCTTATAACACCCTTGATACGTTAATTACTAAAACAGGAGCGCGGTCTTGTTATATACTACGTATATAAGCAAAAATTCAAATGCATTCTTTCGGTTTTTATTGCAGATTTCGTTTTCGTTGTGAAACAAAATAATTATATTGCTTTTAAACAATTAAAAAGTGCAATAAGTTATTGAAAAATAAAAAAAATCAAGAAAATCATGATTTATTTGATTTTTTCTAAATCAATGATTTTTACCAACCCAGTTGGATGCAGAATTTAAATCTGAATTGAAGTATTTTTGCATTAAATAATTAGGTAACGTTTGCGCAAAGAAAAATTTTCCACGTTAAATGCTTGTGGCTTACATTTCGATTTACACCCCGTACCATGTCGTAGCTAGCTTGTAAAATCCGTCATTTTATAAAACGCGGCCAGATTGTAAAACCTCGATGTTTTACAATCTGGGTCTAATTTAAATCAAGATAACTTAAGCAGTTGTTGGTTGCCTTGGAGAGTTATTGAGACCCGTAATCGCGAATGACGTAAAATTTTTAATTTTAAGTAACTTACAACAACAATCATTTTACTTTTATGGAGACACCAGCACTCCATTATCCATCGACCCAAGAAATAAAATAAAATTAAAGTGGAGGCACTTATGTCCACTTTCCCTGAACGAATCAAAGACCAGCTTTTTTCCTTTGGGTCCTACAAAAGTATTCTTATTATACTAATCTCGAAGGTATAAAGATGCAAAGGTATATATTCGTACACATAAATACATCACATAAATGTAACGAAAGCAGCCGAGCGTGGGCGAATTGTACCGATTCGGTACGGAATTCCTGGATCAATAAACTTCCCCTAAAGTCAGTATGAAAAGAGGCAAGTATTGGTATTTAGCAGGTGTTTGTGGTTATCGAATCCTGCACTGGACTCACCAATATTTCGTTCCTGCTACGAGAGTGTAACAATAGTAAATTCCTTCAACTAGCAAGTAGTTATAGTTCAATTCCCAAAACTCGAGGGACTGTCATAAAACGATAAAATGTAAAGTTTTATTTTAGTAACAGCAAATAGTAAAAGAAATGTACAGTATCGGATAAAAATAAAGTGACTGTAGGATTCAATAAAAAAAGAATATATTCTACAAATCTTATAAAAGTTATACCTATTAGTTACTAAATTTAACAAATATTTATGAATTTAAATATGAATAAGATGTTTGAGAAATATAGAAATAAATAGTTAGAACTCGACATCATTTTTAGTGGATATACGTCTTTATGGTTAAAATCAATTAAAATGAAGTTTCAAACAGTGACGAATTATTTCATTTTGAAACTGTTTGAACTTATCCAAGTAATTATTTAAATATATGCGACATTAATTTCTGTTCGATAGATGATTGAAGTTGCAATCAGAAAAACTTTAAAAAAAATATTCGGTTCTTCACGAATACGCCTTGGTCATAGCGTCTCTTGTAACAAGTACCTTGGTGTATTTATTTTTTCCAGTATGATTCAAACCAAATATATAACTTCATTCGCGATAGCGAGAGAATGTGACACAAATTCTTGAACAAAAAAAGTCATTCAATCGGTACGGCTCCAAAATTATCATTTTTGTCCAATAGAATGACTTGTCTCTGTTCAAGAGTTAGTTCCATGTTCTCTCGCTATCGCGAATGGAATATAGCACAAAAATTTCAAAAAGGTTTCTATCAGTAGATTTAGATAAAGAAGCAATGCTACCGGAAACAAGCTCAGTGTTCACATTAAGTTTTTTATGTATTTTTACCTCCCGCTACCCTAGGTAAAGGAGGTATAGGAATCGTGCTAAAAATCGTATATAGAGATTTTGGTAAATGACCACTTTTTAAGGTCCGTAACATTTTAAGCCATTAGATTTTTGTGTAAATCAGATAACCGGAAATAGCACTTTACTTGAAGATTAAAATAGTTTTCCTTCGAAAAATACCTTTAAATGTTATTTTTCGAGATTTATGTTATAAAAATTAAAGATTATTATTATTTTAAATGGCACAAAATTGACCGCCGTGGTGCACTCTCCACGCCAGCAATGAGTGCCCGTGAGGTGACGCCTGGTAAGAGCCCGCACAGTGCAAATATTTTATCATTACCGATATCTGCGAACAAAGCAGATTGGCACACCCAGCAATGGGTAATATAAGCCGTGATGACATATTTATTTTATTTTAAAGATTATAAATTTTTTACAGGTTTGCATTAATATTTTTTCTATACATTTTATGGATAAATTTAGAAAATTATCTATAATTTAAATCCCGGAGCCTACACTTTAAACAAACACAATTCCTTGGTTACACATTTCATATCTCAAGTCTCAAATGTATGTAACTAACAGAAAAAAGTCACTGTCAAAGAACTAATCATTTCAAATTAATAATAATAATAATAACGTTTTAAAAAAAAATAGTAAATAGATCCATAGTTATATTGAATGGAAAAGTTTCCAGCATAACTAAATACTAAATATGTAAGTATGTATATTTAAATTAATAAAAAATAAATGGCGGGAGGTATTGTGCTGACCACATCAGATTTTTTTCAAAGTATACGGTTTAATATATTATACCCACACATAACTAATATAAGTTACATTGTAGTTAATAATGTAATATTATATTCTATATGCGACCCTTGACAAATTTTGTTGTACGCCATATCTAAAATCCATGCTTAACATGTTTAAAGCTTGCTTATTTGATTTATAACAGATTCATTATATGTGTTACATATTTTTTTTTTTCTTATAATGAAGAGTTTTTTTGATCAACAAGGAGATGAGACCTTTTCCCTTTTTCCAAGATTTTTGTTTCGTAGCCTTTGTTGTTACAAACCACTTACAAACGAAATCATATTTAAAACACAAAGAAGCTTATGGAAGGAATGACTTTTGGTGTATTAATGTGCTAGTAGGTCGTTCTGCAAATTTATAATGTAAAGCAAGTAGTGTGATAATTAGTTGGGCCATACATAACCCTGACGTTATTGGAACGTATAAGGTAAGATGTATGGTCAGCTTGTGCTATAGGTACGAATGTTAGTTAATCCCAATGCACTATTTTGCGTTCGAAAGTGGCACCTTATTTGCATGACGTTTCACTACGTTTACCGAATCGAATTTGCACATATTTTAACATGTAGCCTGCCAGCAAACATACGCGGTGTTATGCATATATTTGAGATCGGATTACTCTACTAATATAAACCTGTTTGAGCATATGCATAAATTCCCCGATGTTGTTTGCTAAGATCATGCCTCTAAATAGTTAAGCATGCTTCTACAACCTGGTAACGCGCTAGATCTACACTATAATTTACCAAAAAAGACGATTCTATTCATTCCATTGTACGAACTTACATAATTCCATATTTGAACGTACCATTGGACCAATAAAGCATATTTTACATTATACATTTCCTAATGGTCGTATTGTGCACAAAACTGTAAGTCTTACAGACCTGTAAATCTTTAAATAATGAAAAATCGCGACGAAAGCTGCCACTCTTATATACAGATGTCTCACAACTCGCGCCCCAGACGAAACTGACACTTGCCGACGACAATAAGTTGCCAACAATAGAAGAAAATAATTTGCGGCTGCTTGCATAACGGAGTTACAAGACTTTTTAATCCACCAATCCTGGAAGGATATCTTGAGGTGTGATGATATTATTAAAAAATAAAACTGGTTGCTAGGTTTTAAAAATACTACTAGTGAGTTACAAAAATTGTTTGACTTACTGTAATTTTGACACTTCAGAGTTGACTTTTCACTGTCAACAAATTTAGGTTAGCGAAGGTGTCATCCGAGATCATCATTTATATCGTACAGTGCAACGTGTTGTAGCCGGTGTGTAAAATGTGTTAAACGAAAATATTATTGTCATTTGAATTCTTTGAGATTAAAACAACATACATGGTAAGAATTTGCCTTTTTTATTCACCTTGTCAAATTTAATGTGACACTGACATTTTTCGAAAACTACAGTCGCTCACACATTTTAAAGAAGATTTGATTTATAAAACCCTAGTAACGTAAAGTTACGGCAAACACACGTTAAAGGTGTAGGTCTCTGATTGGTCAATTTTAAGACGTCTTTTCTCGAATGTCTTAAGCTAGATTTTTTTTCTTCGAACTTACACATCTGAGTGCAGTCTCGTGTTTCCTCATTCTCTCTGGGGCGCGAGTTGTGAGACAGCCTGTATAATTTTATATTAATCTTATTTTTTAGAATACGGCCATAAATTGAATCTAGATTTTAGTCAGAAAAAAAAGATTGTCAAACGGGATTTTACACATCCATGCAGAGGATTACGTCCGTGTCTTGTTGGGGGGTGGAGATCCTTTATGAACCCACTGCTTGGATTCTATTTTTGTCTCAGGATCCCAATGGTGCACCCAAGTCTCGTCGCCCGTCACAATTTGTGCCAAATAGTCAGAATCGTCGGTCAAAGTTTTCAAATGACTCATCCGAAATTTCCAACCTGCGCAATTTTTGTTCAGGTGTTAACAGTCGTGGAACCCACCTGGCCTGACACCTTACTCATGTTCAAATTGTCGTGCAAGATAGTTATTACGCTGGGTTCAGATATATTTAATGCCATACTAATGGTAGAGACCTTCACACGACGATCTTCGAGGACCATGGCTTCAACTTTTTGAGTCATTTTGTCATTTGTTGCCGTTTTGGGTCGGGAATCGTCTTCGATGGATTCACGTCCCCATCGAAACTGTTTAGACCAAAAATTTTATTGTGTAATATGATGGTGTATCATCCCCATAGACGGCCACCATTCTCTCACGGATTGTTTTCGGCCGATGGCACTCTTTTGCCAAAATTTTTATAAGGGTGCGATACTCTAATTTTAAGTTACTCATTTATCCTCACAATTCACTTTATAATTAGGAAACTAATTATCACAATAAACACAAACTTTGCATATAAGGTTAGAATACATGCCACTATTTGACAAATTATGCGTTTCATTTGTTTTTTTCATAGCTAGGTAGATTATTTTTCTAGTGCCTCTCGTAATAGTGCAACTATACTCTACCCGTTTTAACGATAGAGCGTTGGGTGAGATAGGGCTAAGGATCCTAGCTCTCTGATTGGTTCAAATGTGAACAGAGTTTACACAGTAAAATAATTGACGCGAAATTTAAATTTGCTTGACAACTGTATCAATTATTTTGCCGTCTGACATAAAATACATAAATGTCAAAAAAGTTAATAGTACACGATTTATTACATATTATTAATTTCTGTTCAGTTCTGTTTGTTTGTTTTTTTCGTTTATATAATTTTCACAGTGTTTTGTCGTTATATTTCATATTACATAGTTTTCATTGTGCGCGTTTTCTTAGTTTTTAGTTAGTAGTTCGTTAGTTTTGATATTGTCCTCCTCGTTAATATTATGGATAAAAATCCTGATCCTGCATGGCTCTGCCAATGTTTTAAAATATCCAAAAGGAAAGGTCCTCCGAAGCGGGTATAATTTATACTGCCCATATCGTGCCACGAATGCATATTCCAAATTAGAAAGTGTCCAAATTGTGGCATCAGAACTGGGCGTAGGACGATGTAATATTTGGAAAGCTATAAAAAAAACATGAGGAAAAGGGGTCATTCGAATCACCCCAGGAACAAAGAAATTTGTTTAGAACATTATTTTGTTCATATTTCACGGTGTATATATTTTATACATATAATGTATATATTTTAGAGAGTAAATATTTATATTTTACGTTTTATTTAAAATTTATTTGAATAATGTGGTTTTCATTTCTGCATGCCCCTTTCGCTGAAATGTAGAAAAAGGTACGGAGATTATAAGTAAGTAAAATAGATTAGAACATGTACGTACAAGACAAAATTACTGAAAAAATGTCAATTAGAAAGATTTTTTTTAAATCCAGGAATGGCGCCAAAATTTGAATACTTTATTTAATACATGTAAAAACGGCCGCGCTCGAAATGCCATCTAGTCTATAGTTAAAACGGATAGAGTATAGTTATTGCCAATATGTGCTAATGAATGCAACAGACACTGAATTTCCTGATTTCACTGTAACATACGCAACACTGTCAGACACGACCTCATGTAAAATATAAATAAATAAAAGTGCAAAACTAATTTGCAAGGTGTAAATTTAGCTTTTATGCAGCATCCCAGAAATAAATAACCCACACTATTTCACTGCCCCTTTCGGATCATCTTTTTCTTCCTTTAAGTCCAGACGTTTCTAAAATAGATTACACATATTCCTCCGTCTGAGAATTTACAGCTCATAAATAAAGCAATTGAAAAGTTTATTTTAAAGTCCAGCTATATCGGGAGCAGTGCACAGAATATTATCAACTCGGTTCTCTTTGTCCGCTTTAATCGAAGTTCAAATTAAACAGTTGTTGATGCAACCGGAAATAAAACTGGTAATCATGGTGGAAGTAATGTGTACAACACCTAGTTCCCGTTTGCATGAGTTCGAGGCAAATTTAACACGAAATTCCAGTACAATTTAAACAAACTTGCATCCAACTCTGACAGTCAATTAAGTATAAATCATAGGATAGCATTTGAACAAAAATCGCTTTAATGGCTGGGGAGGAGTAGTTCATTTTACGAGCTATCGACTTCTAAGCTAATAAAGCAGGAAGTCAGATTTAAAAATATTTTCAACAAATTTAAATTGTTGAAATTGTAGTCTCAGAAATGCGATCTTACTATTAGTTTTACAAGAACATTTCGATTTAAGAACAATCATAGATGGTACTATTTCAAGTTTTAATGTACTCATCATCGTTTAAAAAACAGAATCAGGCATTAATCTATAAGATGTACAATTAGTTTAGTTGATATATTTGCATTTTTACTGAACATTTAACCGAATGATAAATGAAAACCGACGTAGGCAGTGGCGCCGATTATGTGGGTGTTCCAGGGCTTGAGCACCCGACAAGAGAACACATATATACGACTATACCTATTAAACTATATCTATATACCGCTAAAAGGCACACAGGAAATATCCGGAACATTATATATTTGCGTGGACAGGACCCCTTGCTGTTCGCGCATGAGCTTATAGACGCGTGCCCGAGTTCGAGTGCTAGACAAGAATGGTTCACGGCATCTAATGTATATTTTAGCAAGCCAGATTAGATATTTGGGGTGTAATCTATAATCGCTATGTTAATTTTAACATCCTGTTTAAATTTTTCAATATTAATAATAATAGGTAGACAGTGAATAAAAAATTTAAATGATAATACATTTGTTTCTACTGGCTACAAATTTTAACAGGCTATAAAAATTAACATAAAAGGTATGATACAGAATAGATAAGTGCATATTATATTAGAAAATCGAAAATAAACATAACCTGTCCAGCACGTTTATTGTAATGTAACTTAATAGTAGCACATTGGGTTGTGCTTAGACAGTTTATCCAGATAAGTCAACAATCAGTTCAATATATTCTCTTTTCTAAAATGTTCTGAGATCTGGCAATTTATTTTTGTGCATGAAAGGGGAAAAATATGCGGCTTCACATCCCATAAAAATATATAACTTTCAATTATAAGGCATTTAACCTTGAATGGAAAAAAAAATTGGCTGCGGCGCCTTTTTCCTGGATACCTTGCATCACCAATGTTTTGGTGCACGAGCCGCCATTGTATACCTAGAATACTTCTTTTTAGGTTTCGAGCACCCGACAGAAATATAAAAAGTCGGCGCCACTGAACGTAGGTATCTAAGTTCTAATAAGACTATGAAGAGTCCATGCTAGGCCTGATCTTCGATAAAGACATGATGTACAATCTTGCATCTATTAAGCTTCAAGTCGAATATTTTTTTTTTTGTTCGGAATCGATGTTTACCAACTACGATTTTTTTTAGCTAATCGTAATTATTTCTCTCCTTGATATCTGTTAACATACCGAATTTCTTCTTGGATATATTTCCCATTAATTCTAATTTTCTGAAGACAATCCTTAAAATATATTCAGCCTTCTTCTTTCTTATTTCTCCTAAAAAGAATTCTCTTCTCCAATTCTTTTCAATACCTTCTCATTTCTGACTCTTTCTCTCTCTCGCTCTCTATCTCCATCGAATCTTTTACAATCGTTGCCACAGCCACATCTCCAAACTTTCCAAGTTTTTTTTCTCAAAACTTCATTAATGCGCTTTGCTCATAATAATTATTGTACTTTACTGCATATCCCTGGACAATTTTGTTCATAATTTCTTCCTTGTACTGCCAGTCTAAGTTTTTATAGTTCAGGATTTTTGTTTTACTGGTTCTTTCTTAGTTACGAAGGTAAGGTGAAAAGTTCTCGGCCTAATATAGAGTAGACTTTGATATCAATAAAATATTTGTTTTGATGTTGTTTTAAGGGTCACAATAACAAATGCCAATTTTCAACATGATCTGCATAATAATTTTTTATACGGCTTTTTAAAGTTGTTGTGTTGTGCGTGTTTCGTTACAATGGATAAATTAGAATATCGAGCCGTTAGAAATTCTTCGTTTTGGATGGTTTATCGCCAACGATCAACGAATGTTCATCCAAAGTTGGTGAAGTTTTATAAGGAGTCTGCTTCTTTATTTCCAACAGTGAAAAAATGGGCTGCTTAATTTAAACGTTGCCAAAAACCTCTTGGAGATGATCCACGAGAAGGGCGACCAAAAACTGCAACTATACATGAAATCATCGAGAAGTTGCTCAATATATTGTTGGAGATTGCTGAGGCCGTATGTATTGCAGAAAAAGGGTACGGTATATTTTACACCAAGATATAAATTTGAAAGAGCTTTGTACAAGATGGGTGCCGCACTTGTTTAATGCTGACCAAAAGCAAATGTGAAAACGACAATCTAAACAATATTTATATCGTTTTAAGAAGATCTAACTGATTTTGTTCGCCGATTTATAAATATGGATTAGACGTGGGTTCACCACTATACACAAGAATCAAAACAGTAATCAATGCAGTAAGTGGAAGCCGGTGGTTCTGCACCAAAAAAGGCGAAGTCAGTTTCATCTGCCGGAAAGATCATGGCCAGTGTTTTCTGGGATACAAAAGGGATTATTTTTATTGACCACCTTGAAAAGGGTAAGACAGTAACTGGTGAGTATGTCTTCTGGACCAACTAGGTAAAACAATTCATGAGAAGAGGCCAGGATTACAAAACAAAACAAAAATCTTTCACCAGGTCATTTAGCAATGGGAAAATTGAGAAATTTGGTGTACGAATTGTTGAAATTTCCACACTATTCACCGGATTTGGCTCCCACTGACTTCCACGTATTCTCAAATTAAAAGAATATGGCTGGAGAGCGTTTTTACTGAAATAAAAAAGTGATAGCAGCCGTAGATGGGTATTTTGCAGGCCTTCCGGAATCGCACTTTAGGAATTGGAAAAACGTAGGACAAAGTACATAGAGTTTGTGAGTGACTATGTAAAAAAATGAATGCATTTTTGAACCTAAAAATACAGCCTTTTACTGCCAGGCCGAGAACTTTTCACCTTGTCCTCGTATGTATCTTTATTGCTTATTACTTTTGATTTATTTACAATTATTTTCATTCTGTACTCTTCACACTTTGTTCAAATTTTATTTATCATGTATCCTTTGAAGTTCTTCCTCAATTTCTACGATCTCAGCTTGGTCATCAACATATGCTTTTAATTCTCTCAGCTCCAACATGAATACAACACCTGTATCTTTGCTTAGTTTACACTTGTAAGCAATCGTAAAGTTCAGATACTTTTAAATTTCGTTGTAAATGTGCTTTTTTTTACTCAGATTTGGCTTCTGACAGAACTCAATTAGCCATTTCATCATAGTAAATGATTTGAATTAATTAGAGAGGAGAATTTTGAAGTTGATTTATATTCTTATTTTACTTTTTTTAATAAACTCGAAAAGATGTGGCCAGATTTTAATGTTTTTGATTGATAGTAATATGCTAAGTTTAGTAGGGAGTTCGATTTGGCTGGTGACTATGTGTTGCAATAATACTGTTTGTTGCTGGCTGAGTAGAGGGCAATTGAAAAAGTAATGGCTGAGATTTGCTTCTATTGTTGGGTCACATGGACAGTAAGGAGATTCACATAGTCTTAACTTAAAGGCATGACTTGGTACTAAGGTGTGGTTAAAACGCATACGTGTTATTGTTGTAATTACTTCTCTTTCTTCAAAATTTTTAAACCACGTTTTTGAGGGAATAGTCGATTGAGATTCAAAATATGAAGAGCCTACAGATTGAGCTACTTTTTTAAATTCTGACTGCCATTTGCGATGAGAGCTGTAATTGAGGGATGTTTTGATATCTGAGATTTCGATAGGATAAGAAAGAGGTATGCCTGTTTCGACAGCGTCTTTTGCTAATGCATCGACTATTTCATTGCCTGGAAAATTATAGTGGCCTTTAATCCAAATGATATTGATGCTGATTTGTAAATGTGCTTTGTGTTGTATGTACACGGAGAAAAGATAGTACATAATTCAGTTGAGACAAAAATAACTTTAATGAACAGACAAGAGCATTTCATTTTCAGTTCTATCAACTATCAAGTTAGTAAATCGCATTATAATGTAATTTAATTAGGTCTTAATTAATTTGGCGGTAACATAATCTTGGAAAGTCGTAAAAACGAATTTCCCGAGTTGAGGAAGTTTTGATTCAAAGGCACGTCATTCGCAGAGCAGAGCAGAACACTATTTGCAGTGCAAGCACTAGGAATGGGAACGGGAGCTTGTGCTGTTCATTATCATGTTTGCATCAAGCAAAAGCAACAGAGCTGCAGCCGACGCTTATGACGAGTACGAGAACGAGTAGAAGCACAGCGAACGCAAACCGAATCGAGGTGGAGGTAGAGGTATTCAGTAGCCGGGTGATAGTAAGATCATGTTGAAGGAATGACTAATGAATGAGCCCTGAAAGGAATTTGCGATGGTGTAGTGAATGCAAGAATGATAGCAGCTCTGCCAGCTCCAAAGAAAAAAAAAGCGCTCCAAATAAGATTGACGACGTGCTGAAACAGAAAAATGTTCTAAGTGTAAAGTACATACATTTACATTCGAGTCTGCATGTGAGAGCGCGCCGGATTCTGACGTGGAAATATGACGGCACATTATTGTTTCAAAAGGCAAATCTTAGAGATTTCGTACGCAAATCGCTCGATGTCCTCAACAGAACGGCGAACGGTGGTTTATCCTTTATCGAACACAAGAACGAGCACTTCTCTTGTGAATGTCGAAGTCGGAATGTGTATGACGTGCCGTACGACTTGCTGTAATGTGCTCATCTTTATATTGCGAGGCCACGGGACGGGACCACGAACGATGCAACAAGCCGCTCTTGCGCTTATTGAATACGTGCACTGTATAACAGGTGCGCTTTAACTTCGCTAAAAGTAAAACACGAATGTGTAACGACACTTCAGATAATAATGGACCCCGCACACAACGAATTTGTTCTAATCGCAACTTCTTTTATTGTCAACCGCTTTAGAGACTCGCTAACCATTTGCGAGAGGTTTTTTCTCTTAATTTCGAAAATTCCTCAGGGATCGAACCTTGGCCCTTTATTATTTCTTCTATTCATCAATGACATTGTTAATCACATCCATGATTCCAATATCTTGTTATATGCAGATGACATTAAACTTTACCGCGTTATAAACTCAATTGATGATTGTATGAAACTTCAATCTGACATAAATAAAATTCTAGCTTGGTCTTCTACCTCCAAACTTTTGTTTAATTACAATAAATGTAAGATTATGACGTACACTGTAAAAAAGAATCCTGTACACTACCTGTATCGTATGTGTAATAATATATTAGAACGTGTCACACAAGTTACTGATTTGGGCATACTTTTTGATAATAAATGCTGTTTTGTTCCACACATCACTAGTATGCTTAAAAGCTCGCATAGAAACCTAGGTTTCATTATTAGAAATACACGCTCATTTCACGACCAGCATACTTTAAGACTTTATATTATTCTTTCGTTAGATCTAAGCTGGAATATTGTTCACAAATATGGAGCCCAAAATACAATAATCATATGGGCCCGTACCACGATCACGGTTTTAACTAAAACACTGTTTTAAGAAATGTCAAATTCAAATTTCAATATTTAATTTCTCCCTTATGTTTAAAGAACGATTTTTTTTTAAATATTTGTTTGAATACAAACAATGTTCTGCTTTAAAAACATACTTTGATAAATTTGATATTATTTATTATAATTATTAAATATGAAATTTGACATTTCTTAAAACAGCGTTTTAGTTAAAACCGTGATCGTGGTACGAGCCATAGATTCTATTGATGTTTTACAAAGAAAATTTGTTAGGTATATTTACTTTAAACGGTATCATGTTTACCCTACTAATGAACTTAATTACAATAACTGTCTAATCGAATTCTGAGTTCTGTCCTTGGACGACCGTAGAAAAATTCAATCATGTTTATATCTATACAAATTGGTCAATAATTCAGTAAATGATTCGACTATCCTCTCTAAAATAAATCTTCTTGCTCCTCGATCTCGAACTAAATTGACATTTGCTTACCCGACTCCAAGGACAAACTACGAACTACGTTCACCTGTCAGACAGATGTGTATTATTTACAACAAATTTCTAAATGAATTATTAGAACTAGATATATTTTCTAACAGCATTTCTTGGTTCATGAAAGTACTGTCTGCTATACTTACTTCTTGCAAGAACCGATAATTTATAATTTAAATTTAAAAATAGTTTATTTATAAATATATATATATATATATATATATATATATATATATATATATATATATATATATATATATATATATATATATATATATGTGTATTTTTTTTACTTTTTCTATTTTTATTGTAAGGTGTCACTACTCGCGCGTCACGCGACGATATTTATGTACATTCAGTGAAACAATTCCTCTGTAATTGGGATATTATCCTGTAGAGTGACAATAAGTAAATAAATAAATAAATAAATATATCTTCACAGCATATTATCCATTGCTGGGTGTGCCAATCTGCTTTGTTTGCAGATATCGGTAATGATGATAACATATTTGTACCGTGCGGGGGTTTACCAGGCGTCACCTCACGGGCACTCATTGCTGGCGTGGAGAGTGCACCACAGGGGTCAATTTTATGCCATTTTAAAATTCGAAATATTTGGCGTCAGTCGGGATCGAACCCGGTTCCCCAGATACGTGACCAGACACTCAGGTACGCGGCCACAAGAGAAGATTAAATAAAACAAGAAAAAGTTACATGCTACAAATATCTAGGAAGTTTGATAACACAACATGGAAAAATAGATATAGAAATAATCAACACAATAAAGAAAGCAAATAACATTTATTGTATTATAAACTGGGTTGGCCAAATTCGAAATAGATAAGAAAACAAAAATAAAAGAATACAATACAATAACTGCACCAAAAATTATGTACGCTAGTGAATCCTGAAATATGCAGAAGAAACTTGAGGGAAAAATAAACCCAACGAAAATGAAATACCAAATACCTCAAGAAGATCGCAATAAAATAAAATGAGACAAGGAAGAAATGAAAACAAGGATGATGACAAATCAAGAACTAGATAGAATCAGAACAGCCTAGTAGAATATTTGCTTATTTCTACAATGGTGCGGGAAATAGCCAATTTCCGGACTAGTGCATGAAAAAATTAAAATATAATATTTATGTTTTGTTGTCATAAATGCAATTGTCATAATCTCTTAACAATACCATGCATAGCCGCTCAAATAAGAAACCATATGTCAAAAATTTAGAATACGTACCATATCACGGAAAACGTTATTTTGAAACTCTATGCATTTGTTTTAAAATCTCTAATTTCCCACACTTGTTACAATAATAAATAAGCAGCTTTCTGCTAGAGCTACTACTACAATTAGGCGCTAGGAATATACACTTATTAAATTATTTTAATATTACCTTGCAAAAATACTATAATATGACGGGTTTTTAAGAACACTATTCAACATAATAGTAATTTTATTTTGAAACGAATAAAAGCACTGAATTATTGACTAAACGTTTATGTAACGAATGATTTTTTCAGTCGGTAAAAAATAACGTTATCGTTATTTTTTTTTTTTTTCGTTATGTAGAATAGTGTATTCTCTCATATTTTTTTTTTTCTTAAAGAACAGTTATATCTAAGAGTATCTGTGAAAACCCGAGTAAAAAATTCCTTTTAATAAGCGAGATATTAATTTTTAAAATTTGATTTTCTTGTGTCACGTGATAGTGGTGTACTAGTTGTACAGTACCAGCGACGTGCTATCATTGGTTCATGCGGCGTCTTATCACATTCGAACATGGAGTAGGGATTTCAACTGGTCTCCCATTGGAAGGTCATCTAGTACATCAGCAAAATTTAAATGCTTTATAACTTTGGTAACAATCAATTTATATTATGATTTTTTGTTTTTTCCCTGTTGTTTACCAATCAACACTAATACTTTTAATAAATTTTTAATATTAGCAATCCTCAGAGAATACCCTATTTTTACAGAATACCACTTTAACAATTATCGATATAATAACGACATGATAATTGATAACAATGCATAATGTCATAACGAATTTTTACAGAATAAACGTATTAAACAATTTTCGTTATTATTATAACGTTTTAGGCATTCGTTATATAATAACGATGCTTACAGAATAGCCCTATAAATCATAATATTCAGGCGTTTAAAATTGTTCAGTTATTCGTTTCTGTATTGACCTATAGTCCTAGTGTGTGACAACATAAGAGTAACTTCACTGCATTTTTTTTAAATATGATATTCAAAGGTTGTCGTGCAATTCTAAAATTTATTTGAGATTAAATTGATGATATAAATATGTTAAATAAATTTTGTCAATATATTCCGTGAGTGTCAACATTTCTAAATGTCTATAATATCATTTATCAGATCAAAATATCATTTACTTTTTCGCTGGTGTATGAAAGAAAAAAACAAGCAATGTGAATGTGCTCACCTACTTACGTATGTATAGGAAACACTCATTCAGTGGCGGAAAGCAGCGCATTTGACGCTGGTCTCCACAAAAACTGCACAAACTTTTTCTATTAAAATGTCTTGGAAAAAATGAAATTCGCTGGCGTGCGCTCACGGAAGACTAGATCACGGGAAGTTTAAATCTTTTCATACTCGTACAGTGTAATTTCTAGTTTTCTTTTTGGGGGAAAATTAAGAAAACCTTGATTCCGTTTCCTCGCGAACCTTTTTCATTAGCCCGCACCTGATGCAGATAATCTTCTTACCGAACTCCAGCTTATGGATTAAGTTATTTTTAATCCCAGACTGGATAGGATATGGTTAGGAAGTTTTCTCGTTTCCTCCACAGCAACCACGATGACCACCATAATGTAGTTTTCATGCACTGCTAATGTTCATGTAAATTTCATTACACTTTCTTTCTCTTTTATTCTATGCCTTTTCTTCCTCTATACAACACAATGTGGGAATTTCAGACAGGCAATAAATAGTACACTCCTCGATAAAAAATTGGGACACCTTCAATATAACATAATGCGTTGAATCTGTCCGAAAGAGCAAAATGGTTTGCATATTCATTAGCTAATTTTTGAGACAAAATTAATAGTCGCCATAGAAATGTTCAATTATCTTTTGTTTTTGAGTTATGTAGAAGAACATGGTGGTATAATTTGGGTTGCCTCATTATTTATATGAAACATTCATTTTTAGCTTCCGTCACCTTTAGGTAAGGAAGGTATTGTCTTTGGTCAAATAATTCGATGATGAGTTTTTAATCAATAAACACGTATTAGGGTCCCTAGAAAACGATTTTACTATTTTTACAATGATGTATGTGTGTGTATGGGGTCTCGTGGCCGCGTGCCTGAGTGTCAGGTCGCGAATCTGGGGAACCGGGTTCGATCCCGACCGACGCCAAATATTTCGAATTTTAAATGGCACAAAATTGACCCCTGTGGTGCACTCTCCACGCCAGCAATGAGTGCCCGTGAGGTGACGCCTGGTAAGCGCCCACACGGTGCAAATATTTCATCATTACCGCATCTGTGAACAAAGCAGATTGGCACACCCAGCAATGGGTAATAAGCCGTGATGATATATTTATTTATTTATTTATGTGTGTGTGAGTGTGTGCGTGCGTGTGTGTGTGTGTGTGTGTGTGTGTGTGTGTGTGTGTGTGTGTGTTTCGTCTGCGATAACTCTAATACTACAATTTCAAAAATTATAATTCTTTCGTTTTCTTCTTCGTTACATCCATATGAAGAGCTGATTAGATTCTCGTTATAATTGGTCAACCGGAAGTACTTTCATTTGAAGATTTTAACAGTGTTTCTTGAAAAAACTATGTTAAATATTATTTTTCACATTTAATGTTATTATAAATATTAAAGAATATTTTATTCTCTATACGATTTGACTGCATTTTATACTTAATATTAATTGGATATAGAGTTAAAAAAATATAAAGAAATTAAATTTCATAAACCAGACAGCTATGGAAACAGCTATTATATTAAGAAAATTCTGATTGAAAGATTTCAATGTAGTTGTATTTTAATGGTACAGGTTGTCAGCCTACTCATTAGACAGAAATAGGTTTTCTTAATAATTGCACAGTATTCGATAAAAAAATCTGATGTGGCCAACACCAAACCTCCGGCTATTTAATTTTATTAATTTAAATATACATACTTACATATTTAGTTATTGCGGAAACTGTATTAATATCCATTCCATATAACTATGGTTCTATTTACTATTTTCTTTTTAAAACGTTACTATTATTAATTTGAAATGATTAGTTCTTTGACACCGACATTTATCTGTCAGTTAGGTACGTACATTTAAGATATGAACGGTGTAACGAAAGAGTTTTTCTTATTTAAAACATAGGCTCCGGGATTAAAATTATAGATAATTTTATAAATTTATCCATAAAATATATAGAAAAGTATTTATGCAAATCTGTAGAAAATTTAATAATCTTTAATTTTTATAATAACACAAATCTTGAAAAAATACATTTGAAGGTATTTTTCGAAGAAAATCTATTTTGAGGTTCAAGTAAAGTGCCTTTTCCTTTTAGCTGATATACACCAAAATCTAATGGTCTGTTCCCATATTAGAATAAGGTAGAAATACAATGTTTCAATGATAGTATTTGAGTTTGAATTGGCTATTGCTCAGTTAATATAACCTAATTTAACGCTCAAAATACCGGTTCCCATATCAAAACACTTCCATTATTTTTTTTTCTTTATTTGCAATTTTTTCCAATAAATAAATGTAAGAAATATATTCATTAAGATAACAAAAATAAATATATTATCACGGTAAATTACCCATTGCTGGGTGTGCCAATCTGCTATTCACAGATTTCGGTAATGATGACATATTTGTACCGTGCGGGCGTTTACCAGGCGTCAGCTCACGGGAACTCGTGAAGAGTGCACCACAGTGGTTTCGAAATATTTCTTTTGGCGTTGCTCGGGATCGTACCCGGTTCCCCAGATTCGCGACCGGACACTCAGAAACGCGGCCACGAGACCCCATAAAAAGGGTAACAACATTTAAGATCATAAATGAATTTTTAAGAAAAGTAAAAAAAAAAATATTTTTTAATTTGAATTTTATGTTATACGCAAACTGCTGTATCTTCGAAGAGCGAAGGAAGGTTCTATAATTAATTCTTCAGAGTTATTAAATTAAATATTTGTGAAGGCCTCTGAAAAAATCTTTACGAAGTTAATTAATAAAATTCTTATTATAAAGAAAGACAGGCTTTTTCCCTTGTAGATGATTAGGTAATAAATGTATCTAGAAAATTGGTGTCTACCTAGTTGCTGAACAAAATGATAATGTCTTGATTTTAATTAATTAGGTTGATTAAGAAGCTTCTGTTCTTCGGTTCCTCCAGGTTTCGTGATTGATATGGTTCATTTTTAGTGTTCTGATAATGACACATGGCAAGACCGCCAGGACGGATAACGTCTAGCTACCAAAACGATGCGAATTGGAAAAAGTGGATTCGATTAATCAAGATCGCGAACGTGACGCACGTTCACGCGCAGGCACACTCACGCATACGCGACATCTATCTGTATCTATAGGGGCACTTTGCAGCTTTTGTAAGGATTCAAGTATGGAAGGAGTAGGAGTAGGTACTCGTCCGAGGATCGATTCAACTTCAATACGTCTTTTGATTATTATTGATACTGTTTTCGATTCAAGATAGCATCGGACAAACTATTACGAGTATACTACAATAAGAGGAATTCTATACTATTCAAAAACGATTTTATAATAATATATTAAAGAACGAATATCATAATTGTCATTTTAATTTGTGAGAAACAACAAAAATTTTAAATAAAAAAATCTTAAATAAAATAAATATATCATCACGGCATATTACCCATTGCTGGGTGTGCCAATCTGCTTTGTACGCAGATATCGGTAATGATGGTGACATATTTATACCGTGCGGGTGTTTACCAGGCGTCATCTCACGGGCACTCATTGCTGGCGTGGAGAGTGCACCACAGGGGTCAAAAAAATCTTAGTTTCAAATTTTAGGGAATTTGGTGTTAGATAGTGATACTAATTCAAACTCTAACCTTATTTTTATAACATCAACTATCTACGTTATTTTCTATTTCTTTCTAACTTTATCACTATTATTTCTTCTCTTCTTCTTACTCTTACTTTTAAATTCATAATTGTATAAAAATAAAATTCTTAACAATCGTTTTGTTTATTGTAACACGAGGGGATGCGGAAAAAGATGATGATAATACTACTTCTTACTGTTTTCCCCAACGATGTCACATTTTATTCTGACTGGTTGGTGACAAGGAAGAACACACACACTTACACTTTACACTTTACACTTAATGAACACTTAATGAACACTTAGAATTTATGGACATGGACATTAAATACTTGAGATTTACTGATTACTGACTAACTAAAGTTTTATTTACATGATTATTATAATTACACTACAACTTACTCTAACTTATTTAACTTATTCTTTACTAATTAAATCCAACGTAACTAAATCCTAAAGATACCGTTGCATCCTCAGGCCAAAATACTCGCGTTACGCAGAACGGGAGCCAAAATTTAAACGCTTACATGTTTACTATCTGAGTATAGACATCTTCTCGACTTGCCAAACTAATACCGACTATCTAAAACAAAGCGCTACCTTCAGGTCAGGATTATCTTAGGGGTACAGGGTGCATAGGCTCGGGCATTCAAAGTCACGCACGTATGCATAATAATTTCTAGACTTAATGATCAACAAATAAATGTCGTGACTACAGATACAGAGACAACCAATTACCACTGATATAGTATGATATTGGTGAACCCAGACGCGACTATCATAATATGATAAGAATTGCTAAACTGAGTTAAGGTGCATTCACAAATGAAAATTAGGTTTAGATTTATGGTTTATACTTTAGATTGTAGACTTTGGCCGCATTATGTAATGGATCTCTAAATCCAAATCATAAAGCTAAACATTGCAAGGTCCAAACTTTAGGTTTATGATTTAGTTTGACGTCACAAACTTTACCAATGAAAACGAGTCTGAAATGATATAGATATATACAGCCATCTTTATTTAGTATCCACTTGGTGGGTTCGGCTTTTTAAACAAATGCGAGAAGAACATAGAGATTGTCATAACTTAATTGCTGAATGGCGCACAGGTGTCTTGTTGAGTACTGCTCTACCGACATTTTAATCTTGTTTTTGAAGCATTTACAAAGATGTCTGTTCATATCAGATCTAATTTTCAGGTAATTTAAACTTACATTTATGAATGACTTACTTAAACCTAAACAAAAATCATAAACCTAATGTTCATTTGTGAATGCACCTTTAGAGTGACATACAATTTTACAATTTTTCTAAGAATTACAACAAATATTGTCGACCGTTTTCAAGAATTACCTAGCTATTACTTTTTGTCACTATGCATAATTTGCTGTGACAAAAAGCCTTTTATTTCGTGCTTCCTAAAATATAATAAAATCAAATTACTTTTTCAGTTGGGGTGCCTTTCAACTGAAATTAATATATTTTATTAATGGCGCACTTTCGTGATTCTACGTATACAAAAAATTTAGAACATAATCCACGGAGCTTGTATAAAAATCTAGTCGGTTCATTTTTCATCCGAGCACAAAGAAAAAATGTCACGACAAAGTCTGGGCAATTGGGGGCTGGAGAAAGACCGCCCATTCAGGATATAGGAATATGTGAGCCGCACAATGTCGTCATATCATCGCTGCTCTGCTTCATACAACGAAATCGACGAGCTTTCTTCTCTATCCTGTATTCATATACACAAATATTTCATTGATATACTCCAAGATGTTTTTATTAAAAAGTTCCGTCTTGTAAATATTTACTACCAATGAATTCTGCTTCAATTTTCGTGTGTACCCTCATAATTTATTTCAATACAATTCCTGTATAAAGAGATATTTTGTTCGTCTTTTTAATTTTAAACATATTTTCTGAATACGTAATATTCTTTTTCAAATATTCGTAAATAAGGCAGAAGATGTTTATTGGTAAACATATTTTTTGCTAAGTGAACAAGAAAAAGGAAATTATACAAATACGAGGGTCACACTAAAATTATTAAGAATAAGACAAATGGTTCATATTTTTTAGAATTATGTTTAGAGTAGTTCCTTTTAACAATAATACACTTCATCATTATTTCCTGCCACTTTTTAAAAGGCCCTATACAGGGTGTCTCACAACTCGCGCCCCAGACGAAACTGACACTTGCCGACGACAATAGGTTGCTAACAAATAGAAGAAAATAATTTGCGGCTGCTTGCATAACGGAGTTACAAGACTTTTTAATCCACCAATCCCGGAAGGATATCTTGAGGTGTGATGATATTATTACAAAATAAAACTGGTTGCTAGGTTTTAAAAATACTCCAAAATTTGTTTGACTTACTGTAATTTTGACACTTTAGAGTAGACTCTTCACTGTCAACAAATTTAGGTTAGCGAAGGTGTCATCCGAGATCATCATTTATATCGTACAGTGCAACGTGTTGTAGCAGCTGTGTAAAATGAGTTAAACGAAAATATTATTGTCATTTGAATTTTTTGAGATTAAAACAACAAATGGTGGTCTCATGCGTCCTTGCGATGGCACTCAATATCACTTTATTATTATAATCATTTCTAAGTAATCAGCGGCTGAATACATGGTAAGCATTTGCCTTTTTTTATTCACCTTCTCAAATTTAATTTGACACTGACATTTTTCGAAAACTACAGTCGCCCACACATTTTAAAGAAGATTTGATTTGTATCAAACCATAGTAACGTAAAATTACGCCAAACACACGTTAAAGGTGTCTCTGATTGGTCAGTTTTAAGACGTCTTTTCTCGAAAATCTTTTAAGCTAGATTTTTTTTTTTTTTTCGAAATTATACATCCGATTGCAGTCTCGTGTTTCCTCATTCGCTCTGGGGCGCGTGTTGTGAGACAGCCTGTATAAGCAATCTTCTTTTGGAATGCTTTCAAACTAATTTATGGAAGACTAAAAATCTGCCAATGGTGTAAAATTAATTTTTGGTGACAAACTAATTACTGGAGCATTTAAAAACTGTCAAATTAATTGAAGGCTAAATTGATAACTAACTTAACTTTCGAAACTTAATTTAAATAATAGCTGTTCCTCCTTTTAACTGAAAAAAAACGATAGTGCAACTTTTGTTCTCCACTGCAACCTGATTTTCTTATTCTTAATAACTCTAGTGTGATCCTCTTACATACTAATAGTTATGAAAAATAAGATGGAATTGGCGAGAGGTATTGTGCTTGCCACTACAGATTTTTTTAAACTAGAAAATTGCAATAGTAGTCACTGGTTCAATGGCACGAAAACTGACAAATTATGACATAAATTTTTAAAGCCAATCAATATACAGGGTTTTAATACTAAGTCGTCATACCCGAAAATGGTAGTTATAACAACTCATTAAAACAAACAACTTTTCTTAGTTCCAATTTTTGATTTGGTGCCCTCGTTAGAGTTATTGGTGTTCTTTTGTTTTTCAAAACATCGTCATATATCTCTTATTTTAAGGGCTAATGAAAAAAAAATCTTTCCAAATTAACTTTAGGCCCTGTAAAACATTTGCATTTACAATTATTTTTATTTTTTTGATAACCACTCCGTCAATTTTCAAAAGGAGTAACATTTTTAAAATCCTTAAACTATCTACTACAACAATTTGTCCTAAACATTTTTTTTAAATCTATCAAAAAAAAGTCTTTATTCAAATTTAAATACTTTATAATTAATCATTTGTGTGCGTATTTTACATAATTTGTACGAAAAAATGGTAGAAACAGCCTGCCGGGCTTGCGATGTAGTTAAAATAAATGAATAAAGACTTTTTTTTTGGATACATTGAAAAAATGTTTAGGACAAATGTTTTAGTAGATAATTTAAGGATTTTATAAATGTTTTACTTTCAAAAATCGATGGAGTGGTTAGTGGTTATCAAAAAATCTTGTTTTGAAATTTTTGATCGATCGCCATTTTGCCATTTGAAAAAATAAAAAATTATTGTAAATGCATGTGGTACCGTAGTCATCCATCTATTTTGAGCAATACATGCTAAGGCATTTCTAGGATTTCCTAGTCCAGTATTTGAATGGGTACTTGCAAAAATTCTCATACCTAAATGTTAAAAGATACCACATCTATAATAGTATTTTATGTACCCAGGGCGTCGGGCTAGATCCTCGTCGCCCTTCCGGCATTATCATCTAGTAACGCTCGTGGTACATACAATATTTTATGTTTCACTAGAATATGTGAAATAAGTTTTCATTTGTAATAATTTTGATTACAATAATGCTTAAGCTTTGGCGTTGCAAAGGATGTTGTTTAATTGTTTTGATTATTATCAACATTTATTTATTTTTAAAAACGCATAAATGTTTCCCTAATTATTCCATTCTCGTCTGTAGAAGATGTGAGTATTTTATTTTGAGTTTCGTTTTCGCATGACAGATCTCAGTTCTTTATTTCTTATGCACTTATTTCTGAATATTATTATATTTTAGAGAGTTTGTACTTCTATGAATGTGTCACATGTGACGGTAAATATCAAAAATGAATCTACAATTCGACGTACTTACTATTTACATGTGTGGTGAAAGTAAATTGCTTTTAAGGCTCTTTTCATAATCAATTTTAAGTATTATAATTAAATTTAGAATGATTTCTGTATTGTGCTTTCAAAGCTGTTTTCTTATTATATTAATTATTGTCATCAATTAATGTATGAATTGTTGTATCAATTTTTATTTTTATTTTAATGAATTATAATTAAAAAGAAAATAATTTTCATTATATACCGTTCATAATATTTCTAATTTAAAGTCCATAAAAGAAAATCGGATTATAATGAGGGCAAAATGAACTATTATGCCCTCATATAATGCCCCGGTTGTTATACGAGTAGATATGTTTATGTACACCGTATCCTACCAATAAACAGTTTATAATACTTTACTGAGACATAATAGTTATTTGTATATCAAGGCCTCGAAATCACTCTTTAGCGTACCGAGAGAAAAATTGTCGCCGAGCCGCTCGAGGGCGCTAAAGGATTTCGCGGACAAGGTGTACACAATATTTTTTGTGCAACCGTAAAAAATATGTAATTACAAATTTTATTAATTTTAAACAGTTTCATTGTAAATAGAAAATTAGCTTACGAGGTGGCTATGGAATTAACATTTGATAAACAAAACCATGCAATTCTCAAGTGTCAAAGTGACTGTTTACCTAATTTCGCGGCCGCTACTATGACAACGGTCACGAAATTTAATTTCGCGGCCTGTATTGCGGCTGCGAAATGCTTATTTCGCGTCCGGTTGCACAAAAAATAATTTAAACGTCAACTTTCATTCGCTAGTTACACTATACCTTAATTAATTTTGCGCCAAAGTTCTTACATATTAGGCCAGTTGCATAAAACGTTTTTAGCTGATCATGTGTTTAACTGCACATTGTAACCATGGATACGTATCAAAAATACGTTGGTAAATAACCCTTGTCAAATTTAACAAAGTGATTAAAGTTAACAATGTTTTATGCAACTGGGCCTTAATATTATTAAACCGTACAGTACAATATTATCAATTACCAAGAAATGTAGCAATAAAATTCTAATAAAATTGCTATTGCTGAAATTCTTTGTCACGATAAGCTGAAGAGTTAAATGAAAAATATATTGCTACACCTACACAAATTGCTTCCATTACAGTGAGATATTTCTTTTATGAAATGCTCGACGTTCTTGAAGAAATATTACGAATAACGAATTATTATTCGAAAAATTCGATATCGCCTTCGTGCTCGGAGCTTCACGCAATGGGAGCAAATAATCTACGTTGTTCTGTTTACGCCGTTGCCATGTCAACCATTCTCGTTTCTTCCCGAAGAATTTGAGGAATTTTGCTTTCTCACAACCGAGCTTCAGCAAAATATGAGAAGAACGCGCTTCTGATTTTATAAACAAACAGCGAAACAACGTCTTTCATTGATTATGCTTTGCACGTTGGGGTCTTGATTCCCGTAAAATAAAACTCAAACAATGGGGACTTCAAATCCCATAACTGTCAAGAATTGATAACCATAAAATACAGATGTGTTTGTATAAGTATAATGTAATATGCGAGATACAATTTAACACTATGAAACAACAAACAGATGAAATTATCATCACCAGAAAATATGGGAGTGCAAAATCAGTAACTGGTACAAAGGACGAAAATTCAGAAATGGTTAATGAATAGGGGAATACAGCGCAATTGATTTAAGAGAAATTAGGAAAAAATATTGAAAGTATATGCTTAATAATAAATATTAATAAAGAAAGAGAACGACATAATTGAAATACTTCGGAAATAACGGATTTTTGTTATAGCAGCTCGTCACTTATATGAAATCCATATATATTATTTTGATTGGCGACTCAAAGATGGGCTATGAATATATGTATAACGAATACCCAGTTAGGGGCCGAGCCTACTACCAATGGAAGTAGAGAAATTCAAATAGCGGAGGCGTGCCTATCAGTCCAGTAATGCAATTCTCAAACAGTTTTTATTTGAATATAAATATTTTGCATTAAACTTAATAATTTAAATACATTTCCAATTATAAATCATGTAGACTTGTACAGTATAATAATATTCATTTATTTTTTATAAATATAATTTAGAAATTTAGGTCCACTAATAGGATTTTTATCACCGGATTTTCACTGACAGTCTTAGTTTTACTTATACGAGTACGTTCAGATGAAAGATGCAATTATATATAAAAAATGGTAGAATCCCCTATTGTCCCAGGTTTTCTGAAAATTAATCCAGTTTCTATCAGACGCCTTATAACACGATTTATGCTGGAAATTCTTCCGCAATTATTTTGCCACACCAATTAACAAAATAACAAATATGGTTGTATTGTATCTTGTACCTATGCCCAACAAAATTGTTAAGAAACATTCGAAATTTGTGTTCGATAATTCGCATAGAAACACAAACCTATTGTGACAAGGCGAGGCTAAGAGCAATAATAGATAAATAACTTTTTATAAACTTTTCTAAATTATAGTTTCAATATTCATATTTTAACTCTGTTTATCTATTTAAGTCAAAATTCAGTTTAGAAATTCATATTGTATTATGATAGTCACGACATTTATTTGTTTATTATTAGTCTAAAAATTATTATGTATACGTGCGTGACTTTGGAATGCCCTAGCCTATGCACCCCGTACCCCTAAGATAATCCTGTCCTGAAGATAGCGTTTTGTTTTTAAAGATAGTCGACCTCAGATAGTCATGGGGTAAACATGTAAGAGAGTCGAAATTAGTACGCGGCGTCGGAAAGACGTGTTTTGGTTTGGACATGTAGTGTATTTTTGTTTTGGGGCGACGCTCGCCCGCTGGGCTACGGAATGTAACATATTAGTAATGGCTTAGTTGAGTATGTTTAGTTTTATCCATAGTTAATAAGTTATAATAATTTTTAATAAAATTTAGTTATTTAAACACAAGTATTTGTTCATGTCCGTAGTGTTCATCAGTGTAAAGTGTAAAAGTTAGTGTATATGTGTTCTTCCGTCTGCCGAGTTTCTTCTCAACAAGTCGTGGACGCCAATCATCCGAGGCGTCCACAAGTAAGCAGTAGTATCATCATTTACGTTATTGGAGTCCACACCCCCCTCGTGTTACACTATAAAACATTAATCCATTTGTTTCAATGTAGAAATCATTGTTAGAAGTTATTATTTAGCAATGTGCTTGCAGGTATATAATGGAAAATGTATTACAATAGATATTTGTCCGTCTAACATCATTATGTGGCTGATAGTTTCTGTGTATCATGTCTACCCATGCATATGTAGTGAACAGTCTGCACATCAAAGCCCAACTGATTGGAATGAACTAGCCTAGGGACTTGTTAATTACTGAACATGTTCCAATTATGTTAACGTTATTGTATAGATTATTATATAAATAATCTGTATATCACATTATTAATACATTTTATTAGATTGCAATTGGTTAATTGGTAGGGCCTTTGATACTGTTATACTTTAAATTAATATTATTGTGCAAATAGTAATCAAATGTAACAAAGAATTTATTTGTGATAATTTATTGATTAACAAATACCTATTTACACTAATACGTGTTAACAATGGGCCCGTCCAACTTTTTTTGAATTTTTTATATGTTACGAAGAATTTAAAAATAGAAATTCTGTATTTTTTGTTTTCTTGAAATTACGCTTAATAACGCCTAAAATAATTATTAAAGTTTTGGCGCGAAAGTTCTGACGTTAGCGTCACGCCGTCATAAGTAGCGAGAACAGACATACGTTTCATTAATATGGCAATATACAATAAATGTTGCATGAATAAAAATACGTATCCATTGCAAACTGTAATCAAAAATCTTTAGAACTAATGGTAATAAAGTAAGCCAGATAGTTATTATATCATTTCAAAATATATATTTGTTTGATTTACTTACATTAATAGGTGTAGGATTAGTGTTAAATGTTAATTTATGTAAAACTTCGATAGTACATAAACATAAATAAAAATCAGGTAAGTAAAATTAATAATTTTTGCTCGTTTTCATAATCAAGTTAATTATTCGCTTTAATTATTGTGACTTTAATACTTTCTTTAATATAATATTGTATTTTCATACTCACCTAGTGCCATTATTATAATTAAAATAGTATTTAAACTATTTTCTATTTATAATTAAATACAACAAAGACAGTATTGAGTACAATTATCAAAGAATAGTTCATAATAAAAAGTAATCCAACATTTACATTACTATTTACTCATTGTTGTATTTAATTATAAATAGAAAATAGTTTAAATACTATTTTAATTATAATAATGACACTTGGTGAGTATAAGAACCTTCAATATTATATTAAAGAAAGTCTTAAAGTCTTAAAGCGAATGATTAATCAGATTATGAAAACGAGTAAAAATTATTAATTTTACTTACCTATATTACAATTATTAATGGTAACGTATGTCGATTCTCTCTACTTATGACGGAGTGACACTAACGTCACAACTTTCGCGCCAAAACTTTAATAATTATTTTAGGCGTTATTAAGCATAATTTCAAGAAAACAAAAAATACGGAATTTTTATTTTTAAATTCTTCATAACATATAAAAAATTCTAAAAAAGTTCATCTAAGATTAAAAACTCAACAAGAACAACAAAGAACGGTCAAAATTAGTGAGGCAACTAACGTGAGTTAAGACGAACTGAGATATATAAAAAGAACGCGACTATAGGCACATAGTTACTGTTAATTTATTTTACAATATATGAAACATATTAATGTAAAACAATTCTGATAATATACTAATCAAATAAATATTAACTATTGTTTTATGATAAGCAGATAATAATAACAAACGAATCTATATATATATTAAGTTGACAGGATCATCAATATTATAACATCATTAGAGAGTAATGTATAAGAAATATGTTTTTCAAGATAAATTACTTCACATAAAAATGTCTAATTAGAGAACAAAGGATTTAAAAATACTATTCAAACAATTTTCTTTTACCTATAACTTCAAAGAGCTTGTAAAGCGATATAGAAACAAGTGTATCTGTAGTAAAAGCTATAAAATTATAACGCCTTTATAAATAAAGCTCTCTTCCCCCAAATTGGCAGGAAGGCTTTCAAGCCGAACGTTCTCCGTAGCCCATTAATTTATTTAATTGATCACTATAACGTTTTCAACCGGCCAGACCTTCCCGTATCGTTGTTTACGTCCAGGAGCGCCCAATTTACGTAGCGAGTGTTGGAAATTATTACCGAGTGAAACATCAAAAGACAGATTAAACAAATCACCCATCAGATAAGGCTGACAAGGGCTCACACATTTTTGGAGTAAATTGGAACACGAGAACGTATGTCAAGGCACCTCGGACACGTGTTTTCTACATCAGATGTGTTGTCACCCACTTGAAACACAATGGGACGCTTATCTTTCGACAACAGCTTATAAAACATACTCCCAATTATCAGACTTCTGATCCTTGCTTTTAGAACTCACTTCCATTCAACAGAATGTTCACAATCAAAATCCAATTATGAACGTTTTTTTTTCCTTGGAATTATTGTTTTAATAAACGGTGACACAAAAATAAGACAGTTACTAGGCAAATAGTCTTATGGCTATTGCACTAACGTAACTTATTTGTAAAGCGTTCCTTATTTACAATATTGCATCGAAATGAAACGTCGTAGAAATTATTTTGCATTGCTGTCAAAATTTCGATTTAAATGTTTGGGTTTAATTGTCGATTACAATTGGTGCAACTGGGCATTAATATTGTAGATCCGTAAAACCGTATGTATTCTGTACAGTCAAGCATTAATGAATGCGGTTAGTATCTGGGTGGGTAACCGACTGAGAATATTATGTAGCAATGGGGTTTTCCCCTATTTTTTTATAAAACTTCACTTAAATTGAAAGCTATAGTTAAGCTGTAATCTTTTCTTACCTTCCGTCACCTTTCGGTAAAGAAGGTATTGTCTTTGATGAAAAAAATCGATGATCAGTTTTTAATGAATAAGTACGTTTAGGTTTACTATTTTTACGATGATTTCTGTATGTATGTATGTATGTGTGTGACGATTTTTTCGGATCGCATAACTTCAATACCACCTTTCCAAAAAATATATTTTTTGCGTATTCCTTTTCTTTACATCTATATGAAGAGCTGATTAGATTTTGGTTACAATTGGTCGACCGGAAGTACCCTAATTTGAAAATTTTAACAGTTTTTCTTGAAAAAACGGTGTTAAATATCATTTTTTCACATGTAATGTTATTATAAATATTAAAGAATATTTTATTCTCTATAAGATTTGTTTACATTTTATACTTCATATTCAATGGATATAGAGTAATAAATTTATAAAAAAAATAAATTTCATAAAGCAGCAAGCTGTGCTATAACTATGGAAACATCTACTATATTAAGAAAATTCTAATTGACAAATATCAGTGTCAAGTGCATTTGACAGTAAGTTTGTGTTATAATTTTACTGGAAATATATAATCTCTTACAAAAACTTTCTGTATAGAATTTGTACAAAATACATAGATCTGAAGGTAATGTATTGGAAACATGGAATTTTTTACAAAAAAATCTCTTTGTGGAAATTTTACAATGTACACAGATCTGACCACGATCTGACGCACATCTGACGGAAGGTAATGTTTTTTAATATTCTATCTAGATCTAATTTTAATTTGAGTCACTTAAATTGATCAATTTCAATACTTATAAAAATATATTAATGTTAAAAATAACTTTCGTTGTCATATATGCATGAATAATAGGCAATTTAATAAAATAATGAATAAAAAACTACATATTTATTATAGTCCAAGTTTTGATTTCCACTGACATTATATCAACATATTCAACATATCTTTCATTTTCATACAAAAAACTTTATTTCTATATCGGATGTAAAAATAAAAAATAAATATATCATCACGGCATATTACCCATTGCTGGGTGTGCCAATCTGCTTTGTACGCAAATATCGGTAATGATGATGACATATTTATACCGTGCGGATGTGGTATTATAAATTCAAACAAATATTATTTCTTTTACTTTTCATATTTTATGCATTCACTTTCTTAAAAATGGAATTTCAGTAATCCGATAGAAGATGACTTGAAAGTAGCAAGAATTTAGAGTGTGAGACATTACACTCGAATAGTATAAAAACTAAAAACTTTTTCAAACTTTTATGGTCCTTTTCATGCAGTTTTAAGGTCTGATATAAATAAATTTCCTTTAAATTAGAATATTTAAACTTTAATTAAAGTTGCAAAATTATTGAAATCACAAAATGTAATATTCTGTAGTCTGATAGAAAGTGCTCACACTCATCAAAAATTTATTATTAAAAAGTACTAAATATGCACCTACATCCATACGTTCGTGTTATAAATTTATGATATTTTTCGTCGATTTCTATTATACCAGATTAACTTCCGGGTTTGATTGAAGCTTACCATTAAAATATAAAAAATTCATAACAGCGAGAAAATAATTTACACTAGTACAGAACAAAATGTATGTGGTTACGTTGAAAGCATGGTACATTTCCTGCTTTTATGGATAGGTAATAGTGGATTCAAATTTTACACCCAACAACTACAAATTTGATTTATTTTTTATAATATAAGAAAATTGTGAATGAAATATGTTTTCATTATGCACTTATATATTGTTATTTAGTTAACTGTCAACAACAAATTTGTTTTCTTTTGAAGAATTAACGGATATGGCGAAGTTCATAAAAATTCTGTTGAAGCAGTTCGAAATATTAAAAACGAAATCCAAGGCTATTGCGTTTTATTTTAAATATGTAGTAATGGAACGAATTTCCGGTTTTAATAACGAATTTGGCCATAAAACGAGAATTTTCCGAATCTTTAAAAATATCACGGTAAGACATTATTAAAACTGCTAAATGTGAAATAATAATAATAATAATAATAATAATAATAATAATAATAATAATAATAATCTTTATCCAACACCGATTCATAATATACTTTTTACTATGATTATCTGAAATAAGTAATGTACAACATATTTTAGAAGTCACGGAGTAATGGACCTTTCCAATTTAAAGAGATTGAAGATATGCGCAATGGGGATCTGCGCATAGGAAGAACAACTGAGATCTATGACGTTTGTTCCTAAAAAATTTAAACGTAGAATACAGGTATTTTAATGACGCAATATTTTTGACGTTTCGTTTAACAGCCCAACTGACAGTTGTTCGCGCCATTTTCTTGCTATTTGCAGCGATAGAAAGAGATAGCCGTTAAATTGAAAAGGTCCATTATTACTCGTAACTAATATGATACATTCCACACTCATATAATAAATAACTATTATTGTATACAAACTTATTAATTTATTAAAAATTGATGATATGGATGGGGATGAGTTAATTTTTACATTATATTTTTTTGGTAACTTTACAATTGTTCACGTATACACAAAATTTCTAAACCTAATGATCAACAAATAAATGTCGTGACTATCATAATACAATAAGAATTTCTAAACTGAATTTTGACATTTATAACTAAAACAGATAAACAGAGATAAATATGATTATCGAAACTATAATTTAGAAGAGTTTATAAAAAAGTTATTTATCCGTTATTGCGCTTACCCTCGCCTTGTCACAGTGTGAAGTGTTAGTGTATGTTTGTTCTTCCTTCTCCCGAAATCTTTCTCACGAAAATCCGTATCACCAGTCAGTAAGAGTCATCATCATCGTTGGAGTAAGAAGTATTAGCATAGTCATCTCTTCCGCACCCCCCTCGTGTTACAATAATCCGGTCTTTCTACAATCCATTCAAGTACAGAAAATGTTGTGTTTGAAAAGCTAATGCGAATATCTGATTCTTATTCCGAAATAGCAATCACTAAATACACATTTGGTGAAGAAAGTTAGCTGTCAAAGTAAAAGCTACCTCGTCTACCTCTCTCTACCTTTAGTTCGGGACATTTCAATTGGACAGATATTGCAGAGTTCGCGCTGTGCCCTGCCTGGTAAAAGCCGTATATTTACGTTAGGTAGGTTTGCTTGTTGGGTGATTTATGTGTAAGTGTGCCGGAACCTTTACTATATTTTCCAATGACTGGCGGTTCAGGCAGCAGGAGCAGCAAGCAGGAATCCGTGCACGGTACACTTCACTCGAGCCAAGCCCGGTGCCAGATTTATCTCGGTATCGACGACCTTAAATTACTACCGCTCTTGTGTTCAATTAATACTCACGGAGGAGGCTTCGCAAACACTCTACCAGATTCATTGAAAATACCCCAAATGTACCAAAAGAAAGTCTTTCTCAAGTTTGAAATAAATTTTTAATACACAGTAGACTATTGTCGGGAAGAAGTTATTGGGTCGGAATTCTTTTGCGAGAAAATAATTGTGTTGTCATAAGTTCTTCAAAGTTCCGAATTTTATTGTTATCTTTAGATATAAGAGGCAAACAAAAGAAATGCAAAATAAATAATAATTTATTTGAACAAAATAAGAGGAAATACTATCAAATAATCATAATATGTGCAAGTTTAGCTACGGTTCTAAGTATTTAATTTTGTTATAATATTTTCCATTATTTGTGTATAGCATCATTAAATAAAATAAATAAATAAATAAATAAATATATCATCAGGGCATATTACCCATTGCTGGGTGTGTCAATCCGCTGTGTATGCAGATATCGGTAATAATGATGATATATTTATACCGTGCGGGCGTTTACCAGGCGTCACCTCACGGGCACTCATTGCTGGCGTGAAAAGTGCACCACAGGGGTCAATTTTGTGCCATTTAAATTTCGAAATAATTGGTCGGAATTGAACCCGATTCCCCAAATTCGCGACCAGACACTCGGCACGGAGCCACGAGACCCCATGGCATCAATGAAGTATTATAATTATTTTATTTTCTGAAACTTTCGCCTACTCGCATTATAAATAATATATATATATATATATATATATATATATATATATATATATATATATATATATATATATATATATATATATATATATATATATATATATATATATATACATATAAGAAGACAAACTTTAAAGCGGGTTTTTGATAGTCAAATGAAATTTAGTGGGCAGAAATAATTTCGACACTCTTTTTAATAAAGTCAAGTTTTCGGTTTATTTAAAACCATCCTCAGGACTATTAATTTGAGATTTGGAAGTAAAATTTTCAAAACCAAACATAATATGCGAATTTAGTGTTGGACTTTAAGTTTAACATTGTCATAGTTAATAAAATTATAAATTTTGTACAAAATGTAAACGACATATATGTTGTACAAAATTTATAATTTTATTAACTATGACAATGTTAAACTTAAAGTCCAACACTAAATTCGCATATTATGTTTGATTTTGAAAATTTTACTTCCAAATCTCAAATTAATAGTCCTGAGGATGGTTTTAAATAAACCGAAAGCTTGACTTTATTAAAAAGAGTGTCGAAATTATTTCTGCCCACTAAATTTCATTTGACTGTCAAAAACCCGCTTTAAAGTTTGTCTTCTTAACTACTCGAACCAGTCGCGAGTTCTCTGCACATCTACATATATATATATATATATATATATATATATATATATATATATATATATATATATAACAAAAATAAGACAGCTGATAACGCATCAATGCGGAATATACAGAGTGTAAATGAAATAAGTACATAAAATTTAATCAGCAATATAACTCGTCGAGAGCAACAATATTTCTTAATAACTTTTTCTCGAAATCGCATATTTTTTAGCATTTTTACAACCCCATAAATTGACGAATCGTTCCAAATATTTTTGTAATAATTGATTGCAGTAGCAATAGCTATGAAAATTTTTGTTTTAGTAATTGGCATTGCTGTCAATTGTTGCAATTAAATTTTAACATTAGTAATAAACTTGTTTTTAAGGTCAAATTCTGGCAAAATGCTTATGTTTATGAATAGCGGATACACAGACATTGTAATTACATATGGTGAAGTTATCAAGGTCAACGAAGTTACACGAAAATCATCCTCTTCGTAATATTTGTTGTACCACATACAATATCTTCGAGATTATCACAGTTTGATATGTCACATATGACAATTTGGAATATTTTAAAAGAGCAACAGTTACTTTCATACCAAGTGCAAAAATTTCATTGTTTCCAGCACTTTTTTGCAAATGGGTTGTATTGTTCACTGATAGGGCTGGATATATTACACTTATCTGGTCACAAAAATCCTCATACTGTAAGAAGAAAACACAATTTTCAACAAAATATATCATTAGTTGTTTAAACAGGAATAAATCGATGAGCCATTGATCCTCATATACTTGCATTTTTTGAATCACGTATTTAAACTATTATGATTTGCCGAGTTGACACACAAAAATTCATCTCATAACCTCATAACTATTATGCTCTTCCCACGCTCTTACTCTATTCGCACAAGTTCAGAAACCTGTTTTAATACACAATTTTATAATTTTGTTATCCAAATTTTAAAATTATTTATTTTGAAAATTGTACTATTGCGAATTTATTAATAATAAATATGTTTTCCGTTGATCGTTTATTAATTACTGTGTCTGCAAATATGCAACCACCACCCGACAATTTTTGTGCTGTGTACATCGAACTATGCAGCAGAGATCTTGCCATTGGCGGGTAATGATATTTTAAACAAGTCCTTAAAGAATTTTCACTCAAAAACTAGAAGATTTAGAAAAAAAATATTATAAGAATTATTTCATTTACATCGTATATATATATATATCGTTTCGTTGACAAAAGAAGTATTTCTAATTCTTTAATTTTATAATTTCATGTAAAAATGTATGAATTTAAGAAAAACTTTGTTACCTATGTTTCTTGGTTATTGATATATTGGAACTCAAAAAGATGAGGAGATTTAGCCGCATGATAAAGGAGTTATATTATTAATATAATTATATTGAACAATAAATTGTATCATTTGATGCTGAAAATGTGTGATGAATAACAATGGTCGTTTGAAAAAGAGATCCTATATTTGATTTTACATTTTTCGTGAAGCGATTTTCTTAGGATATTTCTTTGAAAGAGAGAAAGTATTAAAAATTACTCCGCTTTATTATAATTATTGTGGATAATAAATTATAATAATAATGGAATCTGAAGATGAAAGGGAGAGATGAACGACAGGTGAAAATGAGCGAGCAATATTTCGGTAATTTATTAACCGGTCGTTCGGTTCAGGTACAAATCTGCTTCAACCACTAGGCAGATATTTCATCTCCGGATCCATTAATAATTTCTCTATAGTAATTTCACCCCATAAGTTTTACTAATACAAGTATTAACACTCGTCTAACAATTAATAATTTCATTGTGCAATATTGATTAGCGATGTTGATTTATAGAGGTTTATTTCTGGGTAGCGTCTATCTAGAGATTCAAGGGTATAGCTTAAAGCTTGAAATCTTGGCATGGCTTGAAAAAGCTTGAAAAATCGGACCGCTTTTCAAGCCAAGCTTTTGTTTTGCCAAGCACACACTACACTAGACCAAACATATGAAAAACTTAAAATTCCAAGCCAAGTGAAGCTTTGGACTATCAAGTAACTTTGTGAAAACAAGTTTTTAATTTTTTTTTATAAGAATTGTAGACAAAGAGTCCGACAAAACCGTCAGTATTACCGGGCATAAATCGAGTCGTCTGACAATAGTGAAACGCACACCTCTACGAGAATTTATATTTTTTACTTTGAAAATAGCAGAAATAATAAAAAAAAACTTTCATATGGCCATGCGTAAATTATTAGTTTACTTTTAAGCATTTAAAAAGTTTAAATAGGCTACTTGCGTGATACTGAAAATCTGATATCTATCACTACATACCTAAAATAATGTCGTCAAAGTCTGTAACAATATAAATTTTGTTTTAAAAAAATTATATGGTTTTTATTAAATTAAGAAAGAATATTTTCTTTGACGTCATTATTTTGAACTGGAGAAAGGGAAGCATATTTAAGAATGTAACCTATAGATGGCGAGCGAGTGCGAGTTTTAATATGATTTTGACATTAGTTCATTTTTCTGTCACTGTCTCTCTTCTTTCTTATTTGCAATTTGTGTGATTTCTGCTACTTTTATGACAAACTAAAATATTAACCTCCAAACTATTATTCAAATGTCAAACAGATGATCTGTCATGTTTAAGTTACCCGCACATGCCGTTGCTATGGGGCATACCGATGCTATGTTTTTACGGCCATTCATTGGTTTGGCGTAATTCTACGTCAGACATGGCGGTAATTTAAATATTAAAATTTCATTAATTTTTCCTGGCCAATTAATGAAAATTTTACCAAAAGAAAAAATATGAGTAGCAAGTTCTTATCGTCTCTTCAAAAATATTAAATAAAAAAATGGCACGCAAATAGCCCATTAAAAGACTTGACACAGCTTGCAAATTATGCAAAGTTTGAACTGCCGGAAGGTAATGTACAAGAAATAGAATCTTTTGCAAGGAACTTACTGTATGAAATTTTTACAAAATACATAGAACTGACGCTGCTGGCCATATCAGATTTTTTAAACATTTATCTATGATAAAAAAGAAGTATTTCCGATTGCCAAAGACGTAAAAAGGCGACAAAGAACCATCCGTTTAAAACTATTATTAAAATCCAATTTATCTATGATAGATCACTAAATTATTAACAAGAAAAAATGAACCAAATTGGTTCAACCAATTAAACTCCTATTAAAAGTGATGAGAGAAGTTTTCCAAAATCGCCCAGCTAAAGATACTGTCTAGCGTTAACTTTCACGCTAGCTATTAATATACTATACGATTTAATTATGTGTGTAATTTGGATCAAAAGTCGGTAACCTTTAATATGATAAGAATTAGAACAAGCCATCTGATAGATTTTTTAATTTAAATAACTACAAAACTCTGCTCGGTAATAATACCGCATTAAAAACTAATTATATATTACTATAAAGTCTTTTAAATTGAGAAGCATCCTTAATGCTTTTAATAATATTCGTAGACACGGCCAGAATTTTAATAAGAATTTAAAAAAATTGTATTCAATTTTGTAAAATGAAACTACATGTCAAGTAGACGTAGTAAAAATTATGTTAGTATTTATGCTACGTGACTAGAAGCCTGTTGATAGGCTTAAGGATTTAGAATTCAATTTCAAACACATCAATCTGTAATCAGTTTCACGTGTGTGAAAAGATTTTGTAAGAATCAATATTGTATTATGTTTTTTACATCTTTGTTCATTTTTATATGCGTAGAATTTTCCATGATATAATAAAATTTTTAGTAAAATAGAAGAGAAATGTTAGATTTAAGAAGTAGGTATTAAATTATTTCAATAAAACTCCAAAATTGATTATATAAATAAGTTCTTGTTACTTCAGTGTTTTACTCTAATATTTTATTGAATTTCAAGAAGTCTACTTTGTAAATATAACGCAATATTCTATATTTAATCCTCGTTTCCTTTTCAATTTCAGAAGTATGTATTATTTACTTGAAGTGATTTAGTTTTCGCTCAATTTTTCTGCTAATTTAAATACTACAAACTTGTATTTGGCAATATAAAACTGCGTATTAAGGTATAATGGATTCATTATGGTGCTCAGTCGTATAATGAATCGCATTAGAGTACTTAAATTGAGGTTATTAATATGTTCTTATAACACGACGGCAAAGAAAAAATATTATCTTTTCTACTCCCGGTCCGTTGTTTAAAAATAACTGAACGATTTGTTTCTATGACGCTAAACAACATCTTAATCACGTCTTGACAAGCTGTGGTTTTGCACTTATTAGACACTGCGTAAAGCTTACAACCACTAACAGCACTGACTGAAATTAGGTACTGTAGCTAACAGTTGTCACTCTGTAAAAATAAGTAACCAAAGTAACCAAAAAAATATGTTTTATATGTTCGCTTACTTAATTTGCAGTCGTAGAAAAAGTACAGTATCTAACTCGTTTTATAAACTCTTTAAATTCTAGTTTATTATACGCTCGTTTATTTTTTACCGTCCGTCACCTTTAGGTAAGGAAGGTATTGTCTTGGGTCAAAAAATTCGATGATGAGTTTTTAATCAATAAGCACGTTTTAGGGTGCCTAGGATACGACTTTTGCGATGACGTCTGTGTGTGTGTGAGGGTGAGCGTGAGTGTGAGTGAGTGTGAATGTGAGTGAGTGTGAGTGTGTGTGTGTGTGTTTGTGTGTGTGTGTGTGTGTGTGTGTGAGAGAGAGAGAGAGAGAGAGAAAGTGTGCGAGTGTGTGAGTGAGTGAGTGAAGAGTGAGTGAGTGAGTGAGTGAGTGTGTGTGTGTGTGTGTGTGTGTGTGTTTGCGTTTGCGTGTGTGTGTGTGTGTGCGTGTGTGTGTGTGTGAGTGTGTGTGTGTGGTGTGTGTGTGCGTGTAAAAAAAATTTCGCCTGCGATAACTCTAAAACTACAATTTTAAAAATTATAATTCTTTCGTATTCTTCTTCATTACATCCATGATGAGCTTATTAGATTTTGGTTACAATTGGTCAACGGGAAGTTCCATCATTTGAAGATTTTAACAGTTTTTCTTGAAAAAACTATGTTTATCATTTTTTCACATTTAATGTTATAAATATTAAAGAATATATTATTCTCTATACGATTTGACTGCATTTTATATACCTCATATTAAATGGATATAGAGTTAAAAAATTATACTGAAATTAAATTTCAGAAAGTAGCCAGCTATGGAAACAGCTACTATATTAATAAAATTTTGATTGGAAGGTATCAGAGTCAAGTGCAATTGACATTGTATGTTTGTCTTATAAATTTAGTGGAAATTAGGATCTTTTGCTAGAAACTTTCTGTATGGAATTTGTATAAAATACATACAACTGCCGGAAGGTAATGTACAAGAAATAGAATCTTTTGCAAGGAATTTCTGTATGAAATTTTTACAAAATACGTAGAACTGACGGAAGGTAATGTGCTGGCCACATCAGATTTTTTATGGTTAATTTTACGTGAATCCTGTAAATTTTAGCCAGTTTTATAATCAAAAAAGTGTTTTATTTATTGTTAAAATTTCGTTGCCGTTCTCGTTCTTGTCCCAAGCTATTGTGCAGCCGCCTTTACTTTATTATTGAGTGGTTGTTGGATGGTCCTGGTTCGAATCTGACCGATGTCAGACTTGCAAATTATTTCCAATTTTCAAATAGCACAAAAGTAATCGAATATTTATTATTCCACGTATCATCGCGAATGCTTTGCAAATAGTGTTATAACAGTGCGATAATCATGGAGTACTCTTTGGTAGATGATATTTAATAAGCAAGTGATAACATCCATAAACAAATTGGTTATTTGTTGGTTGGGTGCCATTGTCATTTCCCTTGAGGTAATTGTAGTAAAGTGTAGCAATTAGTCAGGTAGAGGTATTTTAAATATTAATTTGTCGCGGCAGGGCGCGCAGTGTAGGGTAGGCAGATTAGGGCGAGGGAGGCAACGCACGTACATGGCCGACTCCAGAGACCTCTACCGGAAATTACCAGACTTACATCCTAAGGAAACGCAGTGGAGCTTACAGGTGGAGCAGAACAGCGAACAAGCTCAACTTTCTAATCAAGGAGCGTATTATTTTAAGAGATTGTTTCAGCTAGGGACAAAGATATCATCTGCATCTCAAAAAGACGTTTACTTTTATATCTTCACCGGTTTTATAAAACTTATTAAGATATTTTCTGCTGTGTCATTATCATCTATAATGGATTTTGGATTTACATCTACCTCTGCAAAGGGTGAGCGTGATTAAGCGTTAGGTCGGTTTGTATCTAAGCCGAAAAAAACTAAAGGCATTTTCAATTTATTTGAATTTTGACATAAATTGACTGATCTGATTATTACTGAGTTTACATACAGTTTTGAAATCATTATCGAAATTTTTTTAGTTTTGAAAAAGTCATGTATACGGTGTCAAAACGGTTTTCAGTTATACATATATACATACATAAAATCACGCATTTCCCACTTAGTGGGTTAGCACAAACCCGAAAGAATAAAAATATCATCCAAAAAATAATCAGTCTCTCTTTCCACAACATTCTTACTAACCTGACATCATAGGTAAAACGTATATTCCTCACTCTTAACATATTAAATAGTGACCGATTTTCGGTAGCGAAATACCGCAACCGGATCACAATAATAGTTACGAAACAATCATCCTTCGCCACACATTCCTGTCTAAGCACACTTCTTTCGCCTCGGCCACATTCATAATCGCATTCATACACGCTCTTCTTCTCTTCCCACTCGGAAACTTTCTCTCTTTTAATACCTTATCAATCACATTCATCCACACCAAAACCAAAATTCATAGGTTTGACTTGAAAACCGGTTTCAAAACTATTTATGTAAAAATTTAAAGTTGCGTACGTAGCATAAAGCTAATAAAGCATAACGTTTCTGTCGCTTTGTCTTCCTAACCTACAAGTAAACTGAAAGTTGTATAGTTTTAGTGCATAGTGCTACAAAGTATAAAAGATAGTTGGAATAATGACAAAACGAAGTATTTGGTGTGAAGAGGATCTGTCACTTATATCATCCAAATACGCATGTGCCGAAACTGTTTTCAAATCAATGTGTAAAAAAAATTGCACGTAAACAGATTCGCGTAATAGGGTATGTGACCAAATTTTTATTTTTGCTTAATATGATACTAAACAAAAATATAAAACCCGTTTTTTTTACATCGATTAATTATTCGTACTTTACTAGAAAATAATTATTTAAAATTTGGGGACGGGATTTGTGACGTAACAATGGTAGAAGAGTGAAAAAAACGGTTAGACTGGGAGGGAATGAGATAGTTGTAGCCAGATGTGACCATGCCACACCTACCACAACATAAACCCGACGCTGATAGGCTGATTTATAACTGTCTCTTTCCTTCCCGCAGTCTATCTGTCTTCGTCCACGATTCTAACATACTTACGGCATATATCTCTTCTCCAAAACATCAAATTTTATAACAAGATTATTACAAATTAATGTTTAGTTTTTTTATTATAATGAGAAGCTACAGTGGTTAGTTTTTATATTTTATGACATATATTTTAAAATTCGAATATGATCACATACCCCATTCTGACTGAAAACTGAATCCGTTTTCAAAACTGCATGTATACGTAGTAACTGATTTATAATGAGGGAGTTTAGTTATGTTGAAATATATTTATTTTTCTACAATACTGCAATACTATACATGCAATATTACTATTAATCCAATGAAAGTAATAAAATATAGCGTATTTTTTGTACAAATGATATTAAATTTATCGGCTGCATTGCTTCTTGACTGGAAAGGTGATTGGAAAGAAGAAAATATTGGATATCAGTCAAAAATCAATTTATTTTTGACTTATATCCAGTACTTTCTTCTTTCCAATTAAACTTATCGTTAATATAAATCGCCCGCAATACGATGACGTATGTAGCATCTTTGGTTCGCCGTAGTTATCCGTTACGAGCGCTAGTTTAGAATGAAAACACGAACGAATGTCTTCTATATTTGATATTGAAAATTCCATGTCAAATTGAAAAAATCTGATGTGGCCAGCACATTACCTTCCGTCAGTTATATGAGGTATTTACAAAAATTCTACCGGTAAACTGTTACCAGTAAATAGCTGTTTATCAGGTTATAGCTACCAGAATCGTTATTTTAAGAACGCGAGTGGTAAATAGGGTAGATCCATAACCTATGAAAAATTGAAAATTTTAAACAGGTTAGAAATTTGACGTAGCTAACAAACTGAGCAGAGTCCTACTTTGAACACATTTCCACTTACCGCGCACGCTTCGCTTTGCATCACTACCTTTTTTGGACATTAGATTCTTCATGAATCCGGTAATGTTTTCGAACACAGTCGGTAGATGCGGTATCTACCGGTAGAATTTTCGTAAATGCGTATGTATTTTCTATAAAATCCATACAGAAAGTTCCTTGCAAAAGATTATAAATTTCTTGTATGTACATTACCTTTCGACAGTAGTATGTATTTTATACAAATTTCGTACAGAAAATTTCGGGCAAAAAGATCCTGACACAAATATACTACGAATATGTCATTGCACTTGACACTGACATCTTTCAATCAGAATTTTCTTAATATAGTAGCTGTTTCTAGCATAGCTGGCTAATTTATGAAATTTAATTTCTTTATAAATTTATAACTCTATATCCATTTAATATGAAGTATAAAATGTAGTCAAATCGTATAGAGAATACAATGTTCTTTCATATTTATAATAATATTAAATGTGAAAAAATGATATTTAACATCGTTTTTTCAAGAAAAACTGTTAAAATCTGTAAATAAGGGTACTTCCGGTTGACCAATTATAACCAAAATCTAATCAGCTCTTCATATGGATGCAACGAAGAGGAATACGAAAGAATTATAATTTTTGGAATTGTAGTATTAGAGTTATCGTAGACGAAAATTTTGTTACACACACACATCCACACACACACACACACACACACACACACATACAGACATCATCGTAAAAATAGTAAAATCGTATTGTAGGGACCCTAAAACGTGCTTATTCATCAAAAACTCACCACCGAATTTTTTGACCAAAGACAATACCTTCCTTACCTAAAGGTGACGGAAGGTAAAAAGCAAATCATTTGATTTTTAAATATGTAAATGTAAGACCTAGAAAATACGATAAACGCAGAAATTAAATTGTCAAGTATCAAATGTAAACATAAACAGATGGCCGTGTTTTACTTCTGTCTTTTTCTATGAAACATGTTTTGGGCACGTATGTCGAGACCTAATTCGCACATGGTTGATGTTATGTACGCCATACTGGCGGAAAGAAAATAATGTAAAAGTTTAACATTTTTTCTCAGGTATTTTTTAAAATTTTGCAGCATATAAAAGTAAAAACGCTTTAGATTTAAAAACATTTTAACATATAAAAAAATCAAAAATTCAAAAACTCTCCCATTGACAATTGTTAAGTCAGCTTGAAATTAATGTAACAACCTTTATAAGTACTCAATTAATTAGTTTGACGAAAGACAAATACCGTATGACAGCTAATGTTGTTTGTGATTTGTCAAATAGGACGAGGAATTTTATTTCGCCCGAATTTTAGAAATATCATAAACTTGGTATCTGTCTTTCGCTAGTTCTTAGTCTTCCACTAGATGTCTCATGCTTCAATTGTCAATTGGAGCTTTCTGATTGCAAGGGACCTATAGTTTATATGTTGTTTTAAATTACTCGAACACTGTCGAGTGGAATATTTTAGTTAATAGTTGTTGTTAAATGTTCTAAACTTCGGTAACTATTCCTGTGTATTATTTGCAATTTCAATATTTAGAGACACTAGGCGATAATTTAATATAGCCTGATGCACCGGCTGCTTATTATACACGGGTTTATAGTATATTATCAAGACCGAATATGGCATACAAACAACATCAGTATTTTCGCTAATGTGTTTCCCTGAAGAACGGAACCCGTATACCCTTTACATACTGTAATTATTATAAAAATAACAATGAATTCCAAAAACTTCTATAACCGTTGGGTTCCAGACTCTATACCGACTGCATTTGTCCTGTTTATGAAGATAATCTAGCTATAACGCAGGAGTTACTAGGCCCTCCTATAATATTTTATTCATTTTGTACGAAATATCATTCAAGTTTTATAGTTCCATAAAATAGCCGTTGCTTTCTTTCTCTGTTTTTGTTATCAATCGTTATTTAGAAACGTGACTTAAATATATATTCCTTTGTTGTGTACTGAGGACACCCATTATTTATACAGACCCGATATGATTATCCTCTGGTTTATCCAATTTTTTAAGCTTTTCTTTGGCGCATACAAATGCTAGCGATAAGCATGGAATACCTATAAATAGCTAAGCAAACAGGTATCCTAATCTTACCGACCCTGTGGTAATATATTTTCATTATTTACTTGTGTTCCTCCAAATATAATTCTTAAGAAATACACTCTGCACATAATTCACACAAAAGGGGAAAATAATTCATAATAAAAACAAAAATAAACCGTATGTAGGGACAGTTATTTGGTACAGAAAACGGAGATATTGTCGTTATGGAGAGATCAAAGATTTTACAATAATATTTCAAAGATGAATTCCAGGACTTATTTAGAGTCGAAAAGTCCATATAAACATATGTCCTAAACGTAACCTTAAACGAGTTATTGTTTATTTCATAATTTATGTGGCTAAAATTTTAGTTCAACGTATTTCTGAAATACTGTTCTAGTTGCCATGATCGCGTCTTTTGTTTGGTAACATTTGAACATCGTTTTTAATAAAGTATTGTTTATAACTTGTCTTTGTCAGTTTATTCCTGAGATACTGATGTAATTCGCTGCCATACCGTTTGAACGGTGCGAATTACAAATATTTTCTAGAAAACTCTTTACCCTTATTACTGGAGAATGTAGTATCAACACGATGGGGCACTAGCACATCAATGACTTCGTGTTTGAGCTTGGATTAACAAACATTGCTTTAGGAGGACCCGTAGTATGGCCGGACCTGACCCTATTACATTTTTATCACATTACCGTTTTTTGTTAAGCAAGATAATACGTACGTACTGACGTCACGACGAAATGGATTTAGGGATGGTCAAAATGGATATTTCCGTTGAAATCAGAAATCCGAAATTTTTCACGATTACAATACTTCCTGTACTATGTTATGTACAAGGAAGTAAAAATGTAAAAACAGTTGTATACAGGAACCGTAGAAAAATAGGTTCGGTTTGGCATCAGGTTCAGAAATGGAAAATAAAACTGGGTTCAGTTCCGCTTCGGGTTTGAAAAATAAATAAAATGAATATGTATCTAAAATTTAAAAAAAATGTACATACGAGTAAGTATGGTGAATAAAAGGGGATCTGCTCAATTACTAATAACAAAATAATATTATAAATAATAAAAGTGAAAAACAAAAACAATTATTTATATTAAGAATATTCATACCAATAAATTTACTTTGTAAAGAAATTTTCATTTAATCTGATTATCAAAATATCCGACATTTTTTTGCTCGTTGAAGTTGCAAAAAGAATTTCAGTGCAAAAAATGTGTGTTCCACACTAACTTGTGTAACTATAACTGCTAACTCAATTTGCGTAACGTCACAGAGTATAACAATTTTTGTTCCTCCCAAAAATTTAATATATTGGCAGTTTTTGGAAATCTTTAGATGTCTTTATAATTTTTAAAAACTAACGGTAACTATTTCAGTATATATTAATCCTATTTGCAACTAGTTACACAGAAGTATTATCTGAAACAAAAACATGTTTGTCCAGTGAACCCGGTTTTTTTAACCCGAAAATAGTGAGTTCACTTCCGATTCAGGTTCATATCGACCAAATCAGTGGTACTGGTTCAGGTTCACAAAAAGTGGGTTCGGAACGGTTTTCGGTTCGGTTTTTGTTCGGTTTCCGGTCCCTGGTTGTATATGCAGCTTTTAATTTTGGACAAATCCTGTATTAACCATTTTTAGAACATATGCTAAATAAATAAATAAATACATAAGAACAAAATAAGTTCAGTTTTTTTCAACAGTGTATGTATTTTCTTGGCATTTAAAACCGTTTGAAGTTAAATACTTACAGGATTATTCAGAAACAAAAATTTAAACAGTGTTTAAGCTAAACACTGCTTAATTTTGACATTACGTTCATTTTTGTATTCAGAGACTACTTTTTTTAGACACTGTTTTAAATTAGACAGTGTTTATCCTTAGTAACCCTTTTTAAACGCATTTTACTCATTCATAGACACTTTTTCGTCATAGACATCGTAACTAAACAGCAATTTAAACATGCAAATTTAAACAAGGTATTGGGGTAGTTTATATTTTTCAAACTGAATGGAATTGACGAGGTTTTTGAAATTATTGAAGAAGTTAGGGAACTGAATGAATATAAACGTACGTGAACGTTAATTTAGGCTTTTACTAACAGTTTTACACAATATAGTTAAATTATTAAATGAACAAAAGAACTGGAATGATGGGGTTCACTCAGAAGTAAATCGTATTAGAAATGCACCCCAACGACCAAATTTAAGAGACGATATTTTTAGAACACAGTATATTAATTTAAACTTTAATTTTCTGGCCATTTTCTGTTTCAGCTGGTATCCATTTCTAATTCTTGTTATTAAAATTTGAAAATTTTCTTCAAATTATCTTTAATTTCAGTTTCGTATTTAATTTTAACATGTATCTGTCCAATTATGACAGCAGTATGACATATAATAATTAATTTTGCTTCCCAATTCGTATTTTTACCGTCTTGATTTATTAAACAGTGTTTATTTTAAACGATGTTTAAATATTTGGTTACCGTATTTCTGAATGAACAAAATTATAATCAACGTTGATTATTTTAAACAGTGTTTAAGTTACACACTGTTTAAATTTTTGTTTCTGAATAGGCGTGTTAATGTATAGACGATTTTATATTAATAGAATAATAGATTAAAGAGACTTTTAGAATAAATATATGAAAGGAACTAAATATTTTAACAATCGAACATGAAATCACGTATATCGAAGTCTATTTAAGAAATGAATATCCGCCTGTATAGCGTGGTTGGCGTATGGTGTATGTTGTTCGACAGGGTTAGTAGCTCATGCTAGGTATGTGCAACAGCAGAAGAGTGTAATGCATAGGTAAGTGAAGGAGGGAGTAAAAAGCTAATACGCGGTAGTGCTGTGGGCCATGAACAACTTACCTGGCCGGCGCGGCGCGGCGCATTCGATCTCGGTAACGGCGTAGAATTTAATGCCGGTGCTTATGCTGGCGGCACTTCTAAAAAATGGTTGTTATTTCGCAAGCCGGTGGATGGGATGCTATGCGGATTCATGTCGCAATAACCCCAGGCACTGTAAGCCCTCCATTGTGCGCCATATAAATGAAATAAATGCTTCACTCATTAATTTAAATGTAAGACAGAGTATTCCTACCGTAAAAACCACTACACCTGAAAAGGGTGTGCTGAAATATGGCCTTTAATTCGCGAATTTATGCCTATCGTTCATCATAATTTTTTATTTCTGCCCATTAGCCAGCTAATCGGGATTAAAATTGTAGTATCCAAGTAATCGGGATAATTTACATATAATTTACTATGGGACCGCAAATGCGGCTTTTTTTACCGCGGACGCTTTTTTCTACTACAGAGGAAACGAAGCTGATGAGCAACAAAAAAAAGTTTTTATGGAAGTGTTCTTCCTTGCCGATATGAAATAAGAAACATTGTTGCTCATTGGCAACTTCCTCAATACCAAGGCAGCTTTTTTCTCGTAAGTTTAAAATTTGATTATTTTTTCCCGGATCAGGCGGTATAATAACATCTTTATCTGTACCTACCAAAACACAGGATGAGCCATAAATTTTGGTGGCCTTCAAAGTAGAATGTATTTTAACACGATTTTTTCACAGTATAGCTTAGAAAACGGTATTCTACTTACTATTAATAATATGGGAGAGAAACACATTTTCTCCTAAGGTGTAGGTACAATTTTTTTACATCCGGAACTAAAAAAAATCACAAAACTACAATTTTTTAAAAATTAAATGCGTTTGACAAATTCGTTTTTTTACCTCCCGCTACCCTCGGTAAGGGAGATATAGGGATCGTGCTAAAAATCGCATATAAAAATTTTGGTAAATGACCACGTTTTAAGGTCTTTAGAATCCACTTTTAACATTTTCACGACGACGTTTGTGTATTTGTATGTGTGGATCCTCCGCTCTAACGCAAATACTGTCATTCAGAAAAATTTTAAACTTTTTATTTTTTACCTCCCGCTACCATTGGTAAGGAAGGTATAGGAATCGTGCTAAAAATCGCATATCGAGATTTTGGTAAATGACCACGTTTTAAGGTCCCTAGAATCCAATTTTAACATGATCTCTGTGTGTATGTATGTATGTGTGTGTATGTATGTGTGGATCCTCCACTCTAACTCAAATACTATCATTCAGAAAATGTTGAAACCTCATATTTCGAACTTTTTCTGTAATGGAAAGAGCCCATTAGATTTTGGCGAAAATCGGATAACCGGAAATGGCACTTTACTAGAAGCTCAAAACAGTTTTTCCTCGAAAATTACCTTTAAATGTTATTTTTTCGAGATTAATGTTATTATAAAAATTAAAGATTATTATATTTTCTATAGATTTGCATTAATACTTGTTCTATATATTTTATGGATAAATTTATAAAATTATCTATAATTTAAATCCCAGAGTCTATGCTTTAGACAAACAAAACGCAGTTATTCAAATGTATGTAACTGACAGATAAATGTCACTATCAAAGAACTAGTCATTTCAAAATAATATTAGTAACATTTTAAAAAGAAAAAAGTAACTAGAACAATAGAAAAGGAATTCAATGCAGTTTCCAGCATAAGTAAATATGTAGTTATGTATTTATATTAATAAAAATTAACGATTCACAAAAATGTTTAAGCTAATCCACATTTTTGGATTAGTGAATACCACGGGTGAATTCTATTCTATCCCGGTATTTCAAATTTAATCTTCATTTTATTACAGCTCCGGTGGCTCAATGGTTAGAGCAACGCCTCATGTCATGAGTGCCCTCGGGGCTCTGAGTTCGAATCCCACTAAGGCATGGATGTGTGTGAATGTGAACCCACTCTGTAATTGGGTTTTAATCCTGTTGAGGGGTTTAAAAGAAAGGTAGTTACTTGGATTAGATTAGACTATATTTTAAATTTTAAGAAATAAACTGTCAAAATTAGAGTAAAATTTACTAATCCAAAAATAAGTATTAACTTAATCTTTTTTGACTCGGGCTGCAAATGGCGGGAGGTATTGTGTTGTCCACACCAGATTTTTTTAGATTCACATCTTGACTACAATGACTTTTGTTATAAATAAAATTGAATTTTCTCTAATGTCATTTCGAGATTTTACCTCCCGCTACCCTTTGTAAGGGAGGTATAGGGATCGTGCTAAAAATCGCATATTGAGATTTTGGTAAATAACCACGTTTTAAGGTCCCTAGAATCCAATTTTAATATTTTCATGACTACACACAAACAAGTTGGCCAGCCCAGATGTATAGCATAAAGTATTGTTAACAATAACTCGCGAAATCTTAAAATTGCAAAAGAAGTGCCGATACTGTTGTATTGGTAAAGTTTGCAGATGTAGAAAGGAAAATTTGTGGATATTTACTCTGGGCGAAGTGTTGACTCGGCTTGGATGGAGAAAGAAAGCTTTCGATCTTTTTATTTGTTTCCAGCTGGCACGAGCAGCAGCTCTCTTCATCAACTTGACACTTCGCTCCATATTAAAACCGAGTTCATTTCAAATATCAGATATTTTAAAATTAGCATCGGCTCCGCGAAAACTCAGAATCAAATCTCATTTTTAATGTAATTAAAACTGTCGTAATGAAAATAAGAGTTTTAATTCTTTTTTCCATTTCGTATTCTCCAAGTCAATTTCCGCGATATTATTTAACTAAAATTAAAACTGTGGCAACGCAGCTGTGATTTTAATTGCAAAAATGAATTGTGCATATTTTAATTAAAGTGCACATTTCCTTATTAAATGAAATTCTCGATATTAATTTTTAAATTGGAGGAGCACCAACTAAAACTTCCCAAACATGTAAAGTAGAATATTACTTTAATAATAAGTAACCTAATAGCTATTTTATCCAATTTTGCCGTATAAAGTCATGTTTATTTCTTTGGATGCACACCATTAAAGTTGTTGTTTTATAAACAATTTTATTTTACTAGTATTTTAATAGTATACAGGGTGTTTCAAAAATACTGTAAAAAAATTTAAGGGCATATAGTACTGGCCAAAATAAGTAAAAAAGCTTAATCAAAATAGGACTGATCTTCAACTGTTTCCAAGAAAAGCGCAAAATCGAAAAAAACGTTTTTCTCCATTTCTAATAGTTACGAAGTTATTTGAAAATTAAATATTGGCCATGGTCGCCATTACATTTAACACAGTAACAAGGTAAACAAAAAACTCATTTAATCAAAGTCGTAACTCTTTTAGTTTTCGAGATATCAGACTAAACCCCTTAAAAACTCATTTTTCACTGCCTCAAATCTCGGAAACTATGGAAAATCAGACCCATGTTGATCGCTAGATATATCACAACTTACGCAGAGACAGAAAAGTTTACTATTGAATGTATCGTTCTGAAAAACAATAATCTTACATTATTGACGCCATTAAAAAGTTATGGTCTAATAATGGTCGTGACACCCAAGTTTCATACACTAGTGGCTCACTAACAATAACAAATAACATCTCAAAAGATGTACTATATCCATACGGATTATCATACCAAATTTCAATCCAATCGAACAAAGTGTTTCGTTATTATAGGAAAAATTATTTTTTTAGAAGAACTGTTAAGAAGAATACTGGCTAAACGGTGCAGTTTCTTCAGAAGGCAAGTTTAGCTAAATTGTCTTATTATGGGCTCAGGAATCTGCGGTTAAGCTATGTCCACTTTTTTCAAGCCACCTATATTATGATTTTTTTTAAGTACAAAAGAAGAAAAAATTAATGAGCAGAGGCTGCATATGACAAAAGTAGATAAGCCAACAAAATTGAAAAAAAAATTATTTAACACCGACTCATAACATACTTGTTACTATGGTTATTTAAAATAACTAATGTACAACATTAGTCACTCCGTAAGAGAATATTTTAGAAGTCACGGAGGAATTATTACTGATTTTTGTTTTTTTTTAAATAAAAATAAAAATCAATTTTACAAAATTATTTTATTATTGAAATAATTGAAGATTATGAAACTTATTTATTTAATACTTATTAACCTACCTAGGAATGTTATGCACATCATAACTGCCGCAGATGTAAGTTGAGTTTTAAGACATCTAAGGCTTGTTATGATTAATAACATCCGTGGTTTGTTCAATAGTTTATCGGTTTCAGAAAATTAACACATTATTGATAAATATCATTTTTTGAAATTCTCTCATTAATGCTACTTTCAGATTGCTATGGTTAACAGAACAATTATTTTGACATATGTCAATATGACAAATATTCAAATTATGTGCTTTATTCCTCATGTTTATTACTTTAGAATAAAGTAGACCGTATTTAGAACGATAGGCTAACGTTATCTGTACGTATTAATGAAGATCATTATATTTTCATTTTATTTTATTTTCATTTTATAGACCGTTGTTGACAAGTCAATATGGTAATAATATTACCATATAGATACAGTTATTACTTAGTTACCAGCCTACTTTTGTACATGTAAACAATGGAATAATATGCTGAAACCGGTAAGTTACTATTAACATTTATGCTAAAATAGGTTACTTATCTTTACACAATGACAGTTGTCATGTACGGCTGATGAAACGAAAACGAGAAACGAGTTAGTGGTTAGGTACCTGCTTCGGAATTAAAATCAAAAATGCTGCTTGTGCTTCTAAGTGAATACGTTTTAAAGGAGTCCTCATTTTCCCCATTTTAATGTATTTTTCTTTCAAATAATTCCCAATGACAGACAGTAATTATTGCAGCATTTTTTTCCATAACAATATAACAAAACCATAACAAACATTTAATAGCTACTTTGTAATTTAAAATACTACATCATTTGACTTGTCAGTATCAAACTATGAATGAAAACATAAAAATGATTTAAGAAGTTTTTAATAAAGTGTTGGATAAAACGTTGTATTTCACTCGTTTAGAATGTATATTAGTCACTAAAGAAAATTAGCCACTCGCCCTGCGGGCTACGTGGCTAAACTTTTTCTTTCGTGACTAATATGATATATTCCACACTCATTTAATAAATAACTATTAACAAAAATTTCTTGGGCTTGCTGCCTCGCTAAATATAAGCATGGGCGTAAATCATGTTATCAGGCCCGATCCTAGCGGGTGTTCATTTTGTTCCCAAAACAAAGGCGGCCAAGCATGGGGGCGGCAAAGCTATCCTAACTTTTTATAGAAAAAAACATTATTTAAGAATTTTAAAAATATCATCAATTTATGAAATAAATATATTAATAAAGCATTATTCTCTTAAATACTTGGTTTGGCTGACTGGTAAAAATATCTATCCTAATAGGTATATAGTTTTTTTTCATGAAAAGATTGAGTATACTTACGTCACTCCTGGCCAGTTGCACCAACGTAACTTAAATTTTAAGCGTCCCTTAAATTGACAATATTGCATCGAAATGAACTGTCAAATGAATTATTATACATTGCTGTCAAAATTTAGATTTGCATTTTTTTGTTTAAGGGTCGCGTAATATTTAAACCTTGTTAATGCAACTGGGTATCAGTGGCGTAACTAGAAATCTGGCGCCCCTATGAGAAAATTTTCTAGATCGCCTTGATTTACAACACTCCAAAAAAAATTTAAAAGAAAAAAATATATAAATTTTGCATTGTACTGTGACAGTAAATATTATAATCAATTTTTTTTACGTAATTGTTAATTTTTTCATTATTGTAATCAAATGTTCTTTGTTTTGATCAAGCTTTTCTTTGTTGTAATCAGCAATCTTTAGAAGAAACTCTAAGGAATATAATCAGAGGAACATATTTTCATTAAATTACCCCACTCTTGATACAGATATACGTAAGTACAGGGAGTTAATCAAAAAGCGGGTCATAGGCGTTTAACATTGGAAATCAGTTTCTTTTGCGCAAAAGTTCAAGTTCCCAATTAATTTTAGACAAAAATGTTTCAAATAAAACATGTAGATAATTAAATTCTACGTCTAATTCACTAAACTTGTTTTTTTTTAACATAGTATTGTGTGCTATTGTTTAGAACTAGGCTCTGGTCCATTTAAGCCATTCAGCGGATGCTCGCATCAGCGCCAGTTTTAAGTAAACTTGTCTCTTGTCTCCAATTTCAGCCAATCAGAGAGGTCAAAACTATTCCCTATTCTCTGCTAAATGAATGGCTTAAATACCAGAAAAAATAAAATGGGGGGGGGCGACATTTCAATATAAGAACAAAGGCAGCTGATAGGTTAGGATCGGCCCTGCATGTTATTGATTATAATGACTATTGACTTTATAAATAGATTTAAACTAACAAATTTGATCCTAATATAAATCTAATGCCGTGCAGTGTATTAGCTTTTTAATGCGCTCCCGTGCATACAATGCATTAGCTTATAGGAATAATTAAATATTTATTTATAGAGCTTAGTTGGCTCCATTCGACACTTATCTTAAAAAATGAGCTTCCACAAAATCGAGTTATTAATCTAATAAATTTTCCTAGTAGAAATTACGATACTTGCACATGAAATTAAAGAATGTGATCATTTATTTAATAAAGCACTTTACTTACGCAAAAGGGCAGTAAAAGAAAATTTATACCCCATCTGGTGCCATTAACAATCAATAATATATGTGAGAGCGTTTCACTATGTCAAGTCCTCAAGAAAATGTGCACTTTAAAGTAAGAAAATGGTTCCCATAAATCTGAATATTAAAAAAAGGATACGAAGACTTGTTCATGATGGCGTGTCCATATGCCAGATTAGCCAAAGAGACATTTCGCTGTGTGAAATGGTGTCAGACACGCAAACGATATGAAATTTGGCTGCCATCTCAATAGCGGCTGAGTAGCACGTAATGCCGAGTAAATTGACATTTTACTGTTTTGCTGACATCATCTCGCTAAGCAGAATATACGAGGAGTTTTTTGCGGTAATGGAGATGTCACTGATTTCAGTGATTTCCGTCGGCATTTTCAGAAATGCTAAATTATCGTATTATACATTGTAGAGTTTAATGAAGAAAAAAAATACATATATTATAAGAATTATTATCAATTTTTGATGGTATGACATGTGCCCTTAATCGCAGTTTTCATAAATTATGATATGAACCGTTAAAATTAGAGCGATGTAAGTTAAGTTTTTGTCCATTTTTTAAAAAATTTGAATCATGTCAGTTTTTTTTACCTCCCGCTACTCTTGGTAAGGGAGGTATATGGATCGTGCTAAAAATCGCATATCGAGATTTTGGTAAATGACCACGTTTTAAAGTCCCTCGAATCCAATTTGTCTGTGTGTATGTGTGGATCCTCCACTCTAACTCAAATACTATCATTCAGAAAATTTTGAAACCTTGTATTTCGAACTTTTTCTGCAATGGAAAGAGCCCATTAGATTTTGATGAAAATCGGATAACCGGAAATGGCACTTTACTAGAAGCTCAAAATAATTCTTCTGATAGATAAATGTCACTATCAAAGAACTAATCATTTCAAAATAATATTAGTAACGTTTTAAAAACAAAAAAGCAAATAGAACAAAGGAATTCAATACAGTTTCCAGCATAAGTAAATATGTAGGTATGTATTTAGATTAATAAAAATAAACGATTCACAAAAATGTTTAAGCTAACCCTCATTTTTGGATTAGTGAATTCTATTCTATCCCGGTATTTAAAATTTAATCTTCATTTTATTATAGCTCCGGTGGCTCAATGGTTAGAGCAATGCCTCATGTCATGGGTGCCCTTGGGGCTTTGGGTTCGAATCCCACTAAGGCATGGGTGTGTGAATGTTGACCCACTCTGTAATTGTGATTTAATCTTGTTGAGGGGTTTAAAAAAAGGTAGTTACTTGGATTAGATTAGACTATATTTAAAGAAATAAACTGTCAAAATTAGAGTAAAATTCGCTTATCCAAAAATAAGGATTAACTTAACCATTTTGTGACTCGGGCTGAACATAGAGGGAGGTATTATGTTGGCCACACCAGATTTTTTACTTTATATCAAATAGATGACATTAGAGATTGGGAGAACAATTCTGTTGGTTTATTAACCATTATTCTAGTAAACAAAATACAACGAATGCTACTAACTCATTTATTTTACAAAAGACTTGACTAGCACCTTTCTCATTTTAAAAGGCTCATATTTGTAATGTTGAGAGCGGTTACTAGGTATTACCTCACGGGATTCCAAGCTAATATGAAGAATGTACCACAGGGAAGACTTTTGTGCTATTAGGAAATTAGATATAAGTTACAAGTTTCAAGTTTGACATCAGACCAAAATATGTGTTTTAAAATTTCTTTTTCTCCATTTATACCGGGTGGCCAAATAGTCAGAGAAAGTCTGGGAATTATGAAAAAGTCAAGGAATTTAGTATTATACCTAGAAAAATCATGTATTGTCATCGATTTTAATTAACTACCAGGGGGAATAATTTTTTTCTATGACTACTACAGAAAATTGCACTTTTCCCATACTTTACAAAGCCCGAAAGTTACTCATTTCCCACAATCGTGGGTTAAAGTGTGAGAAATTATTTCTCACACATTCCCATGTTTTACAAAGCCCGTAAGTTCATTTCCCAAAGTCGTGGGATAAGTTGTGAGAAATTATTTCTTACATAAGTTGCCAACTGTAATAAATTGTTAATATTTATAAATGTATTTTTTAATTTATGAATTACAAAATATTTGGTAATTACTTATCCATGCATAGTAAATGTAATTATTGTATTTATTTTAAATCAATTAATTAGTGAGAAAAAATATGTTCTTTATAAAAAATTAATTATTTATATCTTACCAAAAGTGTGATCGTAGAAAAAGTATAGTGTGCTACTCGTGCAGATACACCTATTGCCCAATTGTGTGATTCCAGCCGTCGACTTCGTGCTGAAACTATCACACCTCGTCGGCAATAGGTGTTTTTCCGCACTTATTGCACAATATACTATTGTTCTCTTGCTTTTTGTATAGAGAGAAATTTTTAATAATTATTTTTTACGTATAAATTTTAAAAATTTGATATACCTAGGTATTTTGTTAACCTTTTTTTATATTTTTGTCTCATTCACCGGCGAACTTTTTAAAAATAAATCTGCGTTGTACACAGATTTCGGTAATGATGATAACATATTACTTTTTATGAATGGCCGCTAAGTAGCTCTATCCACCGATTACCTTTTTATAGAAACAAAATTTGCGAAACAACCTATGTAATTATAAGAAATTTTGTTATGGAAAAAATTAAATATCGTCAGTGAAAGTCATGAAAATGTCAGGGAACTTCGATCTATGAAATTGTTGAGCAATGACCACCCTGTTATTTTATATAATAACCATGATTTTTAATTTTGTAAAACAAGCACATAGAATGTAAAATTGTATTAAAAAACTGAGTCGTTATTTCTATCAATAAATTTTCCTTTAATTTTTATAATTTAAGTATGTTTGCAAACTCGTACTTTTTTACCTCCCGCTACCCTCTGTAAGGGAGGTATAGGAATCGTGCTAAAAATCGCATATCGAGATTTTGGTAAATGACTACGTATTAAGGTCCCGAGAATCCAATTTTAACATTTTCACGATGATGTCTGTGTGTATGTGTCTGTGTGTGTATGTATGCAAGTGTGGATCCTCCACTCTAACTCAAATACTATCATTCAGAAAATTTTGAGACCTTGTATTTCGAACTTTTTCTGTAATGGAAAGAGGCCATTAGATTTTGGTGAAAATCGGATAACCGGAAATGGCACTTTACTAGAAGCTCAAAATAGTTTTTCTTCGAAAAATACCTTTAAATGTTATTTTTTCAATACTAATGTTATTATACAAATTAAAGATTATTAAATTTTATATAGATTTGTATTAATACTTTTTTTAGTTAGTTATTTAGTTGTATGTAACTGACAGATAAATGTCACTGTCAAAGAACTAATCATTTCAAAATAATATTAGTAACGTTTTAAAAAGAAAAAAGTAAATAGAACAATAGGAAAGGAATTCAATACAGTTTCCAGCATAAGTAAATATGTAGGTATGTATTTACATTAATAAAAATTAACGATTCACAAAAATGTTTAAGCAATCCTCATTTTTGGATTAGTGAATTCTATTCTATTCCGGTATTTAAAATTTAATCTTTATTTTATAATAGCTCCGGTGGCTCAATGGTTAGAGCAACGCCTCATGTCATGAGTGCCCTCGGGGCGGCTCTAGGTTCGAATCCCATTAAGGCATGTATGTGTGTGAATGTGAACCCGCTCTGTAATTGAGATTAAATCCTGCTCAGGGGTTTAAAAAAAGGTAGTTACTTGGATTAGATTAGACTATGTTTTAAGAAATAAACTGTCAAAATTAGAGTAAAATTCGCTAATCCAAAAATATGGATTAACTTAATCTTTTTTTGTGACTCGGGCTGTAAATGGCGGTAGGTATGGTGTTGGCCACACCAAATTTTTAAATTTGATTTTCTGTTCAAAAAGATACGTTTTGCTAAGCAATCTGTAGCAGTTTTTTGCAACGCTTGGATACCTTACACATAATGTGGGTTTGCGTGGCTGAGTGCAATATGTGACCGGTAGTGGTTTTTTTATGCCTCGGATCCACCCGACATCAAATTTATTTATTTTTGTTCTAAATTTTATTAACACGAAAGGTGTACATGTGTTGCTCTCTCTATATTAGCTATGAATGCACGTAACATGACGCCTGGCAAATATAATAAATACAGGCTGTTCCGCAACCGATCGACAAACTTATACCATATATTCCAGGGGTCATTACGACCAAAAGATGTTATAAGATCTGTAGGTGAATTCCTCTTTGTTTCGGAGATATCGAAGGAATTTTTAAAAAATGATGTATGAGTTAGCCTTGACGAATGAACGTATGTTTGACAAATGAATGAGTTTTTGGGCCTCATTTTATTGAAGGCCGTCTTAGAGCAGAAACTTACCTCCGCTTTTTGGAAGAAGGATTGCCGAATTACATGGAAGATATTCCTCTGGAAACTCGTCGTGGCATGTGGTTCCAGTAAGATGGGGCACCACCACATTTTGGGAGACAAGTGACGGTGTTTCGCAATGAAATTTTTTCGGAAAGGTGGATAGGACGAGGTGGTCCTGTACATTGGCCAGCTCGGTCACCTGACTTATTGCCTTTAGATTTTTTTCTATGGGATTGCCTCAAATCTCTTGTATATAGTAATGGTAAACCAGATACACGCCAGGAGTTTACTGACCGTATAGTTGAAGCTACTAATTCATTAAAGAATGAATTGGCAGTAATTAACTGGCAACATTCTATGACCCGAAGGAAAGCTGTATGTTTAGAAAATGGCGGATCTCATTTTGAATAGGTGCTGTAATTCTGTGTTAATTAGCTATCCATTGATGAATAAATTTTCTTTTATCATTTTTTTTTTAATTCCTTCGATACCGTAATAAAAAGGAATTCATCTATTGGTCATAACATTTTTTTCTACAAACACTATTAAAAATTGAATTTTTAACACGGCATACTTCAATTAAAATTGCGATGTTTTAATTCTAGTGTCAAAAGTAAATAACCTTGGTAATGACGAATAGAACAACAAATCGACATGTTTGACATGTCAATTTTTTTTTACAAATACAAATTTAAATGAAATAAATGTGTTTGTAGAAAAAATAGTGTATGATATACGTGTTAAAAGTGATTTTATTTTGTTCGAAGTTTTGGATCACTCCGCTTCGCGTCGTATTCCAAACTTCCTTCTCACAAAATAAAATGTCACTTTTAACACTTATATCATAAATAACTATTAATCGTAATGACCCCCGGATTATATGCTATAAGTTTGTCGGTCGAGTCGCAGAACACCTGTACATTATATTTATATAGCTACATTATTTATAAACTTAGTGCATTGTTGTCTTAGCAAATTTTACTTATATTTTTATTAATCTTATTTCAATTTTTGCAAAAATCAAAATTTTGTAATAATTTCTCACATTTATTACTTTTTAAAATAAATAAATATATCATCACGGCATATTACCCATTGCTGGGTGTGCCAATCTGCTTTGTACACATATTTAGGTTATGATGATGTCATATTACTTTTTAATAGTGAGATTTATTGTATCAGTATTTAAATATTTGAAATTGTTTTGCATAAAATAAAAATATTGACCCAGTGATTGTGTGATATATTAAATTATATATTAATGTGCAGTTAATATTTAAACTGTATTTTATACAATATTTAATGGCAAACCATATATGCATATTTTATGAACATAAATATTATAATACAAACAATAATTTTATAATAAAAATATGGAAATGAGTTGAAAAAACTTTATTTGCATACCGACCACAAAATGAAATTCCTACAGTTCATTGGTCACAGGCACTGCACACAGCACAGCACAGGAAACTTTTAAAGAGGAAATACCAAACATATGAGGCGAAAGATACATGTGTACAAAAAAAATCTAATGTGATACACTTCCTGTGAATTCTCAAACTGGTGCATCGAGTATGCCCACAAATAGTAAGTCTCAGTGATTATTTATTTTCTACAAATCTTGAAGGACGTTAGGAGTATTGACAGTTTAATTTCCAGTTACAACTACAAGGCTTAAATATTAAGCGACCCTTAAAATAATGCACATTAAAATCTTTACAGCAATGCATAAAAGTTTATTTGACATTTCATTTCGACGCGACATTGTCTTTTAAAGGAACCTTTAAAATTTAAGTTAAGTTGGTACAACCGGCCGTAAATCATGAATGCAGTTACATTTTTTTGTAATCTATGATAATAGTGTCGAATCGAATGGCATATTTTATAAAAATGTTAGAGGAAATTAAAAATAATCCTATTTCATAGAATTGCCAAACTAAATAATTTAAAGATCAAAATATTTTGTTATAATCTACATAAACGAAAAATGTTTAAAATATTTTAAACGCACCCCTGTTTTGATATTCAGTTACCCTAGTCGGCCATGTATTTTCAGCCAGACATAATAATGTAATTCTATGCTTTCCTAGTCCAGTATTTAAATGGGTTCATGCAAAAATTTCATACCTGAATATTTCGTACAATTCTATTATTCTCTAGGGTTTCAAAAGAAACCACATCTATAAAATAATTTAAACATCAACTTTCATTCGCTAGTCATACCATAACTATAACGTTGGAAACAAGCACAAATGAAATATAGTTTGAAATGTCAAATACTATGGAGTTGGCAATGAAAAAGTAACCAAAAATTCCTAAAAAAAATCGACGAAAAATAGAACTCGTTCTATTTTATCAATTTATTGATTAATTGATTTTCGTAAATAAATTGATCGATTTTTCTGTTTTACACGTACCGATAAATTAAAGGTCGCAGTCGATCAATAAATCGGTCGATTTATCGTTAAGTGTAATACAGTTGTTTGAAACGTGTGGATCAAAAAATAATCTAATTAAATATAATTCGAGACTTCGATAAAGTAGAAAATAATTTTCCAGAAACTTCCCAAACTTGTTGCCATTTGGCAAGAGCCACTTACGCCCTACGGGCTTTCGTGATTATTGCCTGGCAACATATTTTCGAAAAATCTGTCAAATTATTTTTAATTTATTCTCACTCTTTTGTTATATTATTAATGACTATTTCACTCATAAATTTATAAGCCAATCCAAATTCAGGATTCTGCCTAGTTACCAAGTTTCATTTTGACAAAACACCGTCACAAAAAAAAATTCGCACCCTTTAAGCCAATAAGACGTCGTATTTTTACAAGTAAGTGATTTTTGATAAGCGAAAATTTTTTGACGTTTTAGAAACATATTGTTTACATACCTGTCAATGTGTGTATATTTTCAGTGATCAGTTTTTATTAAAAACGAGTCAATTCGGACAGGAATCTATTTAAAACGTTGAAAAGGCAAACTTAAACACCTCAATTTTTGTCAAGAAAAAAATATAAATGATTACCTGATTTTTATTTAGGAAATAGTCATCTGAATACCATTCGTGGTTAAATTTTAGCCTGGAAAAATTTTCCGATTACTTTACTCGAGCCTGTTGCCAATTTATCATTGATCAAAAATCACTCGTTGACAACTCGTGTTTTTTTTGTCAATACCACATAATTTGCTAGGCAAACAGCTCTCGTAACAATCTGAAAATTTTTCCGGCAAAAATTTACTACGTATGATATTATATATGAAAATATGCGTTCCTAAAATTAGTGCCTCCTTTTACATCAAAAAACTTTATTAATATTGTACTAGGTATGTATGAAAACAAACTTCCCCTTTTCTCCTTACATGAAACCTTCGTTGGTGCATTGATCGCGGGAGACACCAACAGCAAAGAAAACCCAAATATATGTGGAGTGTGGAGGGCGAATGTAGGTATGCAGAAGCACATACACATACCAGCTACATATCTCCCTAGTCGTGCTCAGCGTACCGCAGCAGCGGACAAAGCCCTGGATTTTTTATTATACTCCTTGTCAATATTTACGATGAAATTTTGCCCGATTTGCATTGGGGTCCGTCACGTCAATCTGTCAATTAAGGTTACGTTTACGTAGAATTAACAGATACAACTTTTCAGTTTTAATCTTTGATCTGATATTCTCTTTTGTATCGATGAATGTCATATTTCACATGAAACATAATTGTGATGAGTCTTTGTGTAGCTTTTGAGTTTTATTGTTTCCAATAAACACATTTGATTGTTAGGCGATATTTTTGTACTTTTTTTACCTCCCGTTACCCTTGGTAAGGGAGGTATAGGGATCGTGCTAAAAATCGTATATCGAGATTTTAATAATGTAGATTATTAGGCGATATTTTTGTACTTTTTTACCTCCCGCTACCCTTGGTTAGGGAGGTATAGGGATCGTGCTAAAAATCGCATATCGAGATTTTAATAATGTAGATTGTTAGGCGATATTTTTGTACTTTTTTACCTCCCGCTACCCTTGGTAAGGGAGGTATAGGGATCGTGCTAAAAATCGCATATCGAGATTTTAATAAATGACCACGTTTTAAGGTCCCTAGAATCCAATTTTAACATTTTCACGATGATGTCTGTGTGTGTATGTGTATGTGTGTGTGTGTGTGTGTGTGTGTGTGTGTGTGTGTGTGTGTATGTGCGTGCATGCGTGCACGAGTGCCCATTAGATTTTGGTGTAAATCGGATAATCGAAATAACACTTTACTTGAAGCTCAAAATAGTTTTTCTTTGAAAAATACCTTTAAATCTTATTTTTTCGACATTTATGTTATTATAAAAATTAAAGATTATTAAATTTTCTACAGGTTTGCATTAATACTTTTTCTATATATTTCATGGATAAATTTATAAAATTGTCTATAATTTAAAACCCGGAGCTTACGCTTTAAACAAACACAACTCCTTGGTTACACAGTTTATATCTCAAATGTATGTAACTGACAGATAAATGTCATTGTCAAAGAACTAATCATTTCAAATTCAAGTAAATATGTAAGGTAAGTATCTATATATTTAAATTAATAAAAATCAAATGGCGGGAGGTATAGTGTTGGCCACATCAGATTTTTAATATTGCAATCCCTCAGTCCTCGGTAAGGTGTAAATAGTTATATTTTTCATGTAAATATTTGCAAATTTTATGCAAAATCATTATTTCCATTTCTTTTTATAAGTTCACTGAATTCATATCTAAAAATAGTTAAGGTATCAAGAGTGTTATAAGGACAATAATTATTGTACGTTTAATTCCCGCGGTGCCTTCAACATTTAATTTCCGACTATAATTTTTTTAATATTCTACGGATTAAGGATCCGAAAGTTTTAATAAAATGTACGAAGTAGGTAGGCTATAAATATCAATAATTTCTTCACATTACCATAACAACAACTCATAATGCCCTTGGGCGTTATTTGTTATATAACAACCCTGAAAGCAGGGTTGTTATAATAATTTACCCGTCGGGCATGAAAGTAATTTTTCTATTTCGGTGTTCCTATGAGTCTATAAAAGCACTGTTTATCACTGCAACCACTTCGTTTAGAAGATCTATAAGCGCATTGTTTGGTCATAGCCGCTTAGCTATGGTTTGATACAATTTATTAATGTAAACAATCATACAAAATCCACAACACTAGCTAAATGTGAAATTTCAATTCTTTACCATTTGCCAAACTTTATTTTGTTTTCAAATGGCCTTAATGGTATGAAATTTTAATATGTTATATTTTAAGTCAAAACACGACAGGGGGACGTGCGGAGGGTAAAATTTGATTTATTTTTTCGAAAATCCTTATTGTTTCAGAGATATTTAGCACTATTTATTTTTTTGAAAATCCTTTTAGTTTCAGAGATATGAGGCACTATCTAATTTTTGCCAAAATTTATTTCGTTTTCAAAGAGTGGATAAAATTACCTCAACAGAAAAAAATATATAAAAACATGTATCATAGGCCTGTTAATGCACTTGTCCTTTGTAAAACTTGGAATCGTACGTTAACAGATTGCCTTATGATACTTGTGTTTTAATATAGTATTCTAGCAGTAACAGACCGCATTGAATTAAATAAAATGACATGCAAAAAAATATGAAATCTTCTCAATAATGCGGATTATAAAATGCAGAATGTCGTATGGAATGAAAAAAACAAAGCACATTCTATAGATATACATTTCACTCGAGTCTATTATAAAAAAGATGACAGCTATGCAGTGCAATTATTTTTATTCAGTACAAAGTTAAAAGGCGCGACAATTTCATATAAATGAATTCAAAAACAAACAAGAAATGCTTTAATGACAGATGAGTTTAAATGCAAAAAATATTGAAAATGCTTTAACTGCCAAAGTGATATTTTATTTCAATTGACATATTTGCTTTTGACTGCAACGTTATTCTTTTAGAACATGCACATTGTGTATTCCTTTTACGTTGTGTCAAAGTGAAATATTCATTCTCTACTTATTTGATTATTGAATGGATCAAAGGAATAAATGATATTGCAACGAGGAATTTAGAACATAAAATATTTACTTTTTTCACTACAATTGTGTATTTTATTGAATAGAATATTACTTTGATAATCGATCTGCCTTTTTATCAGTCTTAAATATATGTTGTTCCTAGTGCTTTCTCCACTATACTGTAAGTGTCCCAGTTATCTAACATTAACATTACTGTTATTGAGATATACATAATTAGTCTAAGGCCAATATAATTGATAATAAAATTACCCCTAAACTTAAAATTAAATGAAAACTTTATACCTAGGTAGGTATGTAAGTATTTCGAGAGCAATGTTCTCTTCTTCTTCTTCTTCTTCTTCTTCTTCGTGTTCACAGATCCTAAATACCCTTTACTGGGTGTCGGATATGGTTTGCTACTTCTCGTTCTTGACCCATTGTTTCCATGCTGTCCGGTCCTTTGCTAGTTTTTTATTTCCTCCATGTTTTTCCCTCTCCTTTTGCCTATCTTTTCCATTCGTCCCTCCCATGTTTTTCTTGGTCTTCCCCTTGTCCTTTTCCCTATCTTTTTTGATTCTATTACTTTTTAAACTAGATTATCTTGCTTCATTCTTATAATATGCCCAAACCAATTCAGTTGTTTATTTTCTATTTTTAATAATATTTGATCTTGATCTGCTTGTTGCCTGATGTTTTCATTGGTTTGTCTGTCCCATTTTGTTTTCCCCATTATTTTCCTCAAGTACTTCATTTCTATTGCTGTTAGTTTTGATTTATGTTTTTTCTATATTGTTCATGACTCAATTCCATAAGTTATTATTGGAATTACTACAGCGTTATATATCTTTAGCTTTATAACTGTTCCGATTTCTTTCTTTCCAAGTATTGTTTTATTAATTGCGTAGTACACATTATTTGCCTTCTTTATTCTGCTTGCTATATCTGTATCTATATTTCCATCCTGTGTTACTATACATCCTAGATATTCGTAAGTTGATACTCTTTCCATTGTTTGTCCACTTATTTCAACAATTCTTGTATTATCGTTCTGCGATTTGTTATTTATTATCATGGTTTTACATTTTCCTATGTTTATTTCCATTCCCATCTTCTTTATTTCTACTGTCCATACTTGTACTAGTCCTCTCATTTTCGTGTGTGTATCTGCAATTAATATTATGTCATCTGCGTACAATAAGTTATCTATCTTCACGGGCGTGATTCTATTATAACCTACTATTGTCTGTATTTTACTGTTTTTTTCTCTAGTGTTTTTCATTATTCTGTGAGCAATGTTCTCATCTTCAGTAATAATTTTTTACGCAAAACCGTATTAAGAGAGTAAAAAGAAAATAGGATTACTCAACATGTCAATTACGCCAGATATCTTTACAGCTCTTTTCGCAGAGAGTGGTTTATATGTTGAGTAATCTGCACTACTCTCTGGGACATTTTCGATTTCAATTTCAACATAACCTAACGTAAACGTACCACAAAAAATCAAGCTTGGAAAACTCAGAGCGAATTTTTGCGTTATGTTAAGTTATTGTTGTTATATTTAGAGAAATATACAAGGCGTTTTATATATCGTCCAGCCATATTGTAAAACATCACTGAGCCAACGAATGTTTGACAATCTAGCTAAGACATACGGAAAAAACATTTCATTTTTGAAGAATACCTAGTGGCAAATTTATTTTATTTGCAGTATAGTAATTTAGTTCCCGTACCCACGACATGTGTTATTAACCCAGAGACTTAACTGAGTTAGAATGTCATTCACAATCATGAAATTGTTCTTTGCATTCAGCGATCGTTGCGCACTCTATGCTGGCAATGAAATAATTGCTCTTTTTCAATTCTCATTTCCGGACGGGAGATGCACTGCGTCATTCTTCATCGCCTAACTCGGACACGTGCGACCACGCAGATTCAAATTTAAAATTACCCATCTCCATAACAACCAATTAATTAATGGGGGAGAATTGTAATTATGAATGTATGTGACACAGGCCTATTTATCGCAATCATCACTCTAAACTTAAAATTAATTAATTCATTCATTATTTATAATTTTAAAAATTGGCATATAACCAATTTCCGTTGTGTTCTCTCCACGCCAGCAATGAGTGCCCATGTGGTGACGCCTGGTAAACGTCCGCACGATACGAATATATCATCATTATCGATCTGCGAATAAATCAGATTGACACATCCAGCAATGAGTAATATGCCGTGATGATAATATGTATTTAAATATTTATTTTATTTATAAAAAACTATATACGTCGGTAAATTTTTAATTGCTAAATATTTCGAGTTCATATAATATTTTTTGTTGAACTGCAAAATTTATTTAATTCACCTTTGTTTATTTTCAAAATCTATTTCTGCCCCGGTTTAGAATTGCATAATTATGGTAAGCCTATACATTCCTCACTTGCTACAGAATATATCATTACTACTTTTGATGAATAGTAAACCAATTCTGTCCGACGTCCGACACTTATATTGAAAACCTTTTTCAATTAAAATTTATGATATTTAACATTTAGACTCTTACTACGTTTATTAACCGAAAGATCTTGTAAGTAAAACCTATTTTCTATTGTTATAAGTTCGCCATATGCAGTTTTCGCTATTATAGTCAAAATTGCAGGGATTATAGAAGTCAAAGAAATGATCTTGGACTAAACTATACTATTTTATATTTCATTTAAAGTTATTAATTTCTATTTCTTTTGTTACAGGTAAGAAAATGAGCTAATATTGAATCCAACAGTTGGTGAGTCAAACATTTTATTTATTAATAAAAAATCCAAACTTAAATATGAGTCGTCATGACCATGTGTTTTCAGTAAATAAGCACGAATTACGATCTCCACAACAGGTTATTACTATTTTTACGATGATGTGTGTGTGTGTGTGTGTGTGTGTGTGTGTGTGTGTGTGTGTGTGTGTGACGATTTTTTCGTCCACAATAACTCTTATAACAAACTTCCAAATATTTCGATTATGCGTATTTAAGCTTTCTGCATTCATATAAAGAGTTGATTAGATTTTGAGTAAAATTGGATAACCGGAAGTGACTGTTATTCAATTTTAGTATTTAACTTATATAGCAAGGGGAACAACATATTAAATTTAGGCTAAAATTAATAAACCAGAAGTGACACTTTATTTGAAGCTCTGAACAGATTTTCGAAAAAAAATATATTATGATATACTCCAAAACTTGTCAAATTTAGTATTTAAGACTTTTATATGAAGAAGAACAACATATTAAATTTTAGCTAAAATTGATAATCCGGAAATGATACTTTACTTGAAGTTCGCAACAGATTTTCGTGAAAAATATATTATGATATATTCCAAAACTTTTCAAATTTGGTATTTAAGATTTTTATATTAATGAGAACAAGTTAGATTTTTTCTAAAATTGATAAACCGGAAGTGATACTTTATTTGAAGCTCTCAACAGATTTCCGTGAAAAATATGTAATGATATATTCCAAAACTTTTTAAATTTGGTATTTAAGATTTTTATATTAGTGAGAACAAGTTAGATTTTTTCTAAAATTAATAAACCGGAAGTGATACTTTACTTGAACCTCTCAACAGATTTTCGTGAACTTTTCAAATTTCGTATTTGATTTTTATATGAATGTGAACGACACGTTAGATTTTTTCTAAAATTGATAAACCGGAAGTGATACTTTATTTGAAGCTCTCAACAGATTTCCGTGAAAAATATTTTTATATATATATATATATATATATATATATATATATATATATATATATATATATATATATATTCCAAAACTTTTCAAATTTGGTATTTAAGATTTTTATATTAATGAGAATGACATGTTAGATTTCTTGTAAAAGTGATACTTTACTTCAAGCTCTGAACAGATTTTCGTGAAAAATAATAATAAAATAAAAACAAGTTTTTTTGAAAAAATATATTAAAGCATGATTCAAAACTTCTCAAATTTGGTATTTAAAACTCGTGTATAATTTGAATCAACATTAGATTTTGATTATACCTATATGATAAACCGGAAGTGGTACTTAATTTGGAGCTCTTAACAGTTTTTTGAGGAAAAACAAAATATAATTCAAAATTTGGTATTACAGACTTTTCTATTTATTGGAACAACAAATTAGATTTTGTTTACAAACGATCAACTGCAAGTCTTACTTTACTTAAAGCTAGCTCATTGCTATTTCAAACATGGAATTAACGGGAGGTCATGTGTCCGCCACATCAGATATTTTTTTAAATAATGTAAGACAATTTGCTTACAATTTCTTTGTGTGCCGCTTTGCTGAAATGTGTGAAAATTTGATTAGCCGGTAGAGTCCAGCACGGAGAACATTTTTAGCTGTTTCGTGCAGAGGTGGAAATAGGTGTTTCGGACAACGAGCAACAGCGTTGAAGTGCACCACAGGGTTGAGTTGCATCTTCATTTGGTGAATACAGGCAAACTGCTGCAAAAGCACTTCTTGTTCTTCTCCCTTATTCCTTTCTACGGAATTATCACTTTGATAGCATGCTGCAGTCCCATTTTATATTTTTATCTCCGGTTTTTATTATGAGCTTCTTTGTTCATACAAAGCGTTATTCTTTCGCGAGAACGTTCTACAAATTTCGATGTTGCATGTGGCATTACGTTTTTATTCGCTTTGTTAAATATTCCGGGCAGCTAATTGAATTTTTCAAGACCTCTTCCCTGCCGTCTCCGGGCAAATTAATAACCAAGATGGAGAACAACGTTCTTCGCACTTTAAATATTAAGTTAGGCCAGTGGCGTCGCTAAGGGGATGCACCAACCAAGGGAATAACATCAAAGTCATAGTTTAAAAATTAACAATTTTTTTTATAAAAACATAACTACATTGCATAGTAAACTAATTTAGTTTTTATGTCGTCGAATAGGTCCCACTCGTTATTACCAATTCTCCATCTCCATGCAGCTTCGTATCAAATAATTTAATTTACTGATAACACAAGTCATTTTTGAGGCAACTTTTTAATAAAAAAATCTGATGTGGCCAGCACATTACCTTCCGTCAGTTCTATGTATTTTGTACAAATTTCATACGGAAAGTTCCTTGCTAAATTAAATATTCTATTTCTTGCACATTACCTTCCAGCAGTTGCATGTATTTTATGCAAATTTCATAGAGAAAATTATTATTTTGTGTCGTTTTCTATGTACAGTGTAATGTATCTGCAGAAATAAAAGATTTATTATTATTATTTCTTGTACATTACCTTAAAGCAGTTGTATGTATTTTATACAAATTCCATACAGAAAGCAAAAGATCCTATACCTATTTCCCGTAAAATTATAAGACAAACACACTATGTCAATTTCACTTGACACTGACATCTTTCAATCAAAATTTTCTTAATATAGTAGCTGTTTCCACAGCTATGGCTATTTTATGAAATTTAATTTCTTTATAATTTTTTAACTCTATATCCACTTAATATTAGGTATAAAATGCAGTCAAACCGTATAGAAAATAAAATATTCTTTAATATTTATAATAACATTAAATGTGAAAAAATGATATTTAACATAGTTTTTTCAAGAAAAACTGTTAAAATCTTCAAATGAGGGTACTTCCGGTTGTCCAATTCTAACCAAAATCTAATCAGCTCTTCGCATGGATGTAACGAAGAGAAATACGAAAGAATTATAATTTTTAGAATTGTAGTATGGAAGTTATCGTAGACGAAAATTTTGTTACATACACACACACACACACACGGACACACATACATACATACACACACACACACACACACACACACACACACACACACACACACACACACACACACACACACATACAGACATCATCGTAAAAATAGTAAAATCGTATTGTAGGGACCCTAAAACGTGCTTATTCATCAAAAACTCACCACCGAATTTTTTGACCAAAGACAATACCTTCCTTACCTAAAGGTGACGGAAGGTAAAAAATCTGGTGTGGCCAACACAATACCTCCCGCCATTTACAGCCAGTCACAAAAAAGATTAAGTTAATCCTTATTTTTGGATTAGCGAATTTTACTCTAATTTTGACAGTTTATTTCTTAAAATATAGTCTAATCTAATCCAAGTAACTACCTTTTTTTTAAACCACTCAACAGGATTAAATCCCAATTACAGAGTGGGTTCACATTCACACACATCCATGCATTAGTGGGATTCGAACCCAGAGCCCCGAGGGCACTCATGACATGAGGCGTTGCTCTAACCATTAAGCCACCGGACCTATAATAAAATGAAGATTAAATTTTAAATACCGGGATAGACTAGAATTCACCCGTGGTATTCACTAATCCAAAAATGAGGATTAGCTTCAACATTTTTGTGAATCGTTAATTTTTATTAATATAAATACATACCTTCATATGGAAAACTGCTGGAAACTGTATTGAATTCCTTTTCTATTGTTCTATTTACTTTTTTCTTTTTAAAACGTTACTAATATTATTTTGAAATGATTAGTTCTTTGATAGTGACATTTATCTGTCATTTACCAAAATCTCGACTTGCGATTTTTAACACGATCCCCATACCTCCCTTACCAAGGCTAGTGGGAGGTAAAAATTATAAAGAAATTAAATTTCGTAATGCAGCTGAGCTAGCTATGCTATAGCCATGGAAACCGCTGCAATATTAAGAAAATGTTGGTTGACAGATGTCAGTGTCAAGTGCAATTGACATGTGTGTGTGTGTGTGTGTGTGTGTGTGTGTGTGTGTGTGTGTGTGTGTGTGTGTGTTATATTATTATATTTTACTGGAAATATAGAAGCTTTTAGATACGTAAAACTTTCTGTATGGAATTTGTACAAAATACATAGAACTGACAGGAGGTATTGTGCTTCAAATATGGAATCTTGTGCAAGACACTTTCTGTATGGAATTTGCACAAAATATATGGAACTGACGGAAGATAATGTGCTGGCCACATCATATTTTTAATACTGTAAATCTGACTTTTGAATTTATTCTTCCTATTTTAAAAGCAAGGTATAGGAGGTATAGTAAAGTCACAGAACAAGGAAGAATTCTTCCTTGTTCTGTGGTAAAGTTGTACTGAAACATTATATAATCTAAAATAACTTAATATATTTTTATTGAGATGCGGGGTGTGCCTCTATGAATTATTTACCCTAGTGGCGCCACTGGTGAATAACCCAGTACTCGCCTCAAAAATAATACTCCGCGCGATCCTTTGCTTGCGAATGTAGATGTAACTCATAAGCCCTCTTTTCATTTTTACAAAATGAGAAAACACTTGAAGCGCGGAACAAGGCAGCGAGGCAATGTTTACGCCTACTCGCTCCGTATTGCATCTTCATTACGAGTTGATCTCATTATCTGCTCGTTGTGGAGGCCCCAGCAACTGGCTACCTATTTATTATTTATACTCACAATGTGATTACATCTCGGTTAAAATATTTCTACGGGGTCCTGCTCTGTAATCAGCTGTAACCTATGGTTACCACTCATAATATTCGGTGCAAACTGGACCCACGTCATTAAAGTGTAATTTTTATTGACGTGTATACATATTACCGAGATTATTATTAACCCGCACATTCAACAAGCCGTAGTAGTAGCCACTACTGTACTGCTACATTAAGGACCAATCTTTTTTGACCGAAAATAAAGGTTTAGAAGGTATACCTACATTTCCAATGTGATCCAATCCACACGATAAAAAAGTTAGTCGTGATTACTAAAATTAGTCAAATACTGAGAAAAAAAATTGTTACTGGTACTAAATTTACTAATCACAACATTTTTTTACCTTCCGTCATACCTTTAGGTAAGAAAGGTATTGTTTTCGGTCAAAAAATTCGAAGCTGAGCTTTTAATGAATAAGCACGTTTTAGAGTCCCTAGAATACGATTTTACTATTTTTGCGATGATGTCTGTGTGTGTATGTATGTGTGTGTGTGTGTGTGACGATTTTTTTTTCTCCGTCGATAACTCCAACCAGCACTACAATTTTTAAAATTATAATTCTTTCGTATTCCTCTTCGTTACATCCATATGAAGAGCTGATTAGATTTTGGTTATAATTGGGCGACCGGAAGTACCCTTATTTTCGTCTCAAGAAGAGATTCATGACTATTTTGATAACATCCCAAAAGAAGATTGGTTGGGAGCTTTTAAGAAGTTGTAGGAGAGAATGGTGAAATGTATTATTGTTGAATGGAACTACTTTTAACATATTTAAAATAAAATTCTAAATAATATGATCCATGTGTCTTATTCTTAATAATTATAGTTACCTACTACACAACATTGTAAATAAACAACACAAATATTTCAAAATACAATAATAATAATATAATAATAATATTAATAATATTTTATAATATATCAGAAGACATCTAAATTCCTGGTGGGAATGGAACCCACGACCCCAAGGTCCGAGCGGTTTAGGTCGCTTTGAGCGCTGCCAGATACGCTTCCTCAATACGCTTGACCACAATAACAATAATAATAATAAAATATATTAGAAACACATGAATTTGTTTTATTGACTCAATGGCTGGTAGCACGAGCGTGGTTCTAACACCCGTATTAACTAAAATCATGCCAACGACTTGGCACATACTTCAGGGTTATTAACAAAATCAGTGTTGCCAATATACTGATTAATTACAAAATGAATTGACAACCATATTCAATAAATTTGGCTTCATTATTTTAAATTATTTATATGCCGTCAAATTTATTGAATATGGCTATCAGTACATTTTTGGCTTATTCAATATATTGGCATCACTGATTTTGTTATTAACTCTGAAGCACGGTGTAGTATCTATAGGTGAGTGCACGACGTATTCCAATGCATTATGAAGAATGGGTAACTAACTGGGCTAGTTCATACAGTGTGCCTCTAGAAGTCAGGTTTTGTTGCGACCCGGTTTTTACACAAAATATTTTCAATATTAAATTATTCGTATATAACGCATAATATTCTATATTTTCAATCATTGTCTTTTGTCAGTTCTATGTATGTATTTTGTACAAATTCCATACAGAAACGTTTCTATATTTTCAGTAAAACTATAAAACAACATATGTCAAATGCACTTGACATTGACACCTTTCAATCGGAAATTTATATTAGCACCTGTTTCTGTGATTATAGTGTAGCTGGCTGCTGCTAAATTGCACATTTTGGCAACTTAAAAAGACTATATTTCTCTTTATTTGATCCATACCCTGTTGTGCATCTTGTAGCAAAACATTTTCTGTCAAATGGTAACGGGTCGCGTTAGCACCATTTTGTTTCCCAGTTACTTAGCCGTGTCAACGCATCTCGTGCTCTCACCTATAGGTACCACACCGTGCCCTGAAATAAGTGCGTCGATAAGTGCCAAGTCGTTGGTATGGTTTTAGTTAAAACCGATGTTAGAACCACGCTCGTGCTACCAGCCAATGTTTCTTTCTTATTATTTTTATGCGCGTAAAATAAAGACACTAAACAAATTTCTACCACAGCCGTAATTAGAATCGTATATTTTTAGTTTACAAAACATAAGACAACAACTCTTCTTCTTGTTTTTCCGTTGTCTTATTATTGTTAAGTAGTTTAAAAGCGCGAATGAAATATTGCATTTGGGCTAAAAGGAAAAGATAATACGGTGAGAATGACAAAGCTTCGCTATTCTTTAATCCCTGACATGTAAGTGGAAGCAGCTCGTGGTGTCATCGCTCCATGTGATATTTCACCGGCACAATTGGGTTTATGCCTGTGCTATTAATTTGACTGGAGGAATGTTTCCTCATTTGTTAAATAGGTAGACAACGCTGGAATTCAATTGTGTTTCTAATTAATTAATCAAAGCTCGCCATAGACAGATCAATATAAATGAGAATATCTCAGCAGCGGGACTATTAATTGAAGATTCCTAGACTACTGTACGTCACACAATCAACCTTTAGTTTTTCTTTGTAAGTTATGACACAGTACTTCAAAATGTGTGACACGTAATGTGGTAAAAGCTGCACTTAAATCGTAAAGATATATGAGTACATAGGTATTTATTGTTGATAAAACTAAAAGACATACATAGTTCTATATGTTTTATTTTAATTACATCCGTGTATCCATGGTTTTATCTACACACCTCTTAAAACTATATTATGGGTTGTTTTTTTCCGAAGTCTGTTTTAGACGGTCATAAAATAATAGTTCACAAATAGTTATATGCAGTGTTGTGACATATCAGTTTATAAAGGATCTAGATCAAGATCTTTACAATTTTTATGTTCTAGATCAGATCATAGGTCATTTTCTGCGATCATATCTTTTTTTTCAGATCATATCAGAAATTTGAGATGATTTTCTTAGATCATAAAACATACCAATAATTAAATAGGAATACAAACAGTAAATTATTTACAAAAAATATGCTTATCCTGCCACATGGGAAGAAAATTAGATACATAGGTACTTAGTTTTATTAATGTTGAATTAACGAATAAAGTAGAAACAAAAACAAAATTAATAATTTTAAACATTAGAATTGTTGAAATGTAATAAATTATGACAGGTCATACCAAATGGGCAGACAATCATTATATGCCATTGAATTTTTATTTAATAATATTGTAACGTTTTTATTTATTTGGGTGAAGTGTAAGTATTAGACAATTATTATTAATTAAAATAAGTATTTATTAAACAATAATGAAAACTACTATTACTAATATTAAACAATTATTAAAAACTAATTAAGACTAAAAGTATTATTAACTACATAACACTAATACTATTAATTTGTTTCCACTATATTACTAATTATTTATTTCGCCTATTTATGTCACTGTTTATTTATATCACGCTCAACTGTTCGCCTACCCACCTCCACAGCGTCTATATACTCAACTGACTCAACAGCGTCTGTATATTCAACTGCTCGGACAGAAGTCACACTTTTCACCTCACCAACGGTCTATGTATGTAACTAACAGTCTAACTTCCTCAGCTTCAGTATCACCGACTGTCCGTATGACACAATTCTTCACCACTACTTGCCGTTACTGTCCTCGTATACCTAGCTTCCCAATACTCTTCAACACTACCGAGTATTCTCTTTCACAGCTATCCCGGTATACCAGTAACTTCCCGACGCGCCGTTACTGTCCTTGTACACTACAGCTTTCCAATACACTTCAACACTACCGAGTATTCACGTCCACAGCTATCCCAGTTTACCAGTAACTTCCCGAGTACCTATTCGACACAAACTGCATACGCTCACTACGATACTGCTGTGCTTCTCACTATCGCTTTACTTTCTAACACTACATGTGAATGACTGTATGACTCTCTCTATGTAACTAACTATCTAACTAACTAACTCTCGAGCATAGCTACGTCCCATTTATACAGGTTCCATTATCTTCTAGAAAAGCTCTAGAATGTTCGACTGCATAATAACAATGGACACAAATGGTTCAGGCGACCGGAAGTAATTAAACAGGTCGCGGCTTGTTTGTGTTTACGTAGCCCGGCTGCTAGCGCGATTGCTTCATCGCTATACTTAGACGCTTATTCAGCGTAACAGCGGGGCTCACACGTTACAATGGCCGCTAGTATGAACGGTGATTAAGGATGATTAGCAAGCATTGTTTTATCTCTGTCAATCGTTTAGAGATTATTTTAAAGAAAAATTCTTCGAATAAAAGAGACGGGAAATTAATTTTTGTATAACTATTATTTGAAGTATTTTCCTCTAAAAGGATCCATAAACGAATGACAGAGATAAAACAAATGCTAGTCAAATGCTCGATAATCACCCTTTATCAGTTGTTCATACTAACGGTCAATATGTTTCATATCTGATTGATTCATGTCATTTGCAAAATGCTATACTGTTGTGTAGAGAACTCAAAAAACGATCTGCTTACTGTAATTTTTTTCTGTAATCTAAAAGTGAAAATAAAATAACTAAAATAATTTATTGAACAAGAAAATAGGCGACACTATTTTTTTTCTATTTAAACAAACGAGTAACTCTAGCAGCCGTGTTGTAAAAACGGCCGTAAAGTGTTTTAATTTTACTTCACGGGAAAAAAATAATACACTTCTACTCCTTGGTGAATAATATACTTTACAGCCTTTGTCTTTCTATTGAAATCTCGTTAGTAACATATTACCTTAATGATAAGATGGATAAACATTTCTTTAATGACTTGTGGGATAAAGTACGTATCCATTGCAATCAACAAAATTTTTGTTGATACAGAAATGAAATATAAATGTCAAATGATATCGTTCACAAATGTCATCTTTTGTCCCAGTTTTCAAGGACTTTTCAATATGAAAGGAATCAATTTGTAATTTCGCAATTTGAAATTGGAGCAGAACCATTTTATTTCTTTATTTATCAAAAGACACCTGAAACCTGAAGAGCGTAGATATGAATTCTCGCAAAAAATCTGATTCATTTTAATAAGAGTATAAAGTTTTTACCTTTTCTCCTAATTAGAACTAGCAATAAAAACAGTAATTGCGTATCTTTGACTTAAATGCCGAAATTTAATTTGAGATATACTTTAATAATCACCAACACCCAACCGTAAAATTTAATCAAATTTCCTTTAAACGAATGAATTAATTTGAAATTGCTTTGATAAAATTGACACCAGTATTGAGAAATTTAATTAATTCTATTATGCTGTCAAATCATTAATAAAATTGAATACGTTTCTGTCTTTAATTTATTGCGTCCAATAGAATATATCATTATTGATTGAAATATAATTAATTTGATAACTAGGTAGCAAAAACTAAGAACAAAATATCTATTTCAACTTTCATTATCCATATGTCTATAATAATATCTTTCAAAGGAATGAGATAAGTGTGAAAGCAATTAAGTACTCGATATGTCTTTTATTTTAATTTGCTTCTTCTTGCAATCTTGGGAACTATATACAGGGAGAGTACCATATATTATAAAATAATATTAACTCATACATGATCTATATAGTCAAGCAAGATTTGCACAGATTGTACGTGGATGGATTAACGCCGAAGAATATCTTATATCTTGGCGTTCCTTAGCACATGATTTAAATCGTTTAATTATGCCTATATACAGAGTGTCCCAAAACGTACGGGCAATATTCCAAAGATGAATTCTAGAACTTAATTAGAGCCGAAAAGTCCATATAAGTATATGTCCTAAACGTAACCGTTAACGAGTTGTTATTTATTTCATAATTTATGTTATTAATTATTTTACGAAATATACCTGTTTTTAATACATTTTTACTTACAAGAAATCTTCAAAATTATCTCCATTGCGTTCGATATATAAAGCTGCATATCGCAGAAGAGATCACTGCTTTCTTGGTTATTCCTAATAATATCGGAAGCCTACTTTATTCTTTGGCGTAAATCTTCTACCGTGTGTATTTCAGTTGCATAAACAATCTGTTTAATGGGACCCCAAAGCGCCAAAGGTTAAAATCTAATGGAGTCAGGTCCGGCGAACGTTCAAATGTTACCAAACAAAAGACGTGTTCATGGTAACTAGATCAGTATTTCAGAAATCCGTTAATTTAAAATTTTTCTTACAGTGGAGAAATAGACTACTTTGTGATTTATAGAGTTAAGCAAGAATGAGCACCGTTAATATAGGAATGGATTGCCGTATTGCCGACTAATGGTCGTATTATGGTCAAAATTATAAGTTTTAAATCTGTAAATAGTGAACAAAATCGCAACGAAAACTGCCACTCTTATGTATAATTTTATATGAATCAACAAAAATTGATGTAATTTTGTCAGTTTTTCTACAGATTTAAACTTACAGTTTTAACCATAATACGGCCATAAGTTAGCTACATATGACCATTTTATCGAGTGGCAATAACAGCTCATTTTTTCTTTAAAATTGAGACGTGTTGCAAATAAATTCAGAAAACATTATTTATCAAAGTCTAAGAATAAAAAGTTTCTACTATTTTTCAATATTTTGCTAATGTCCAGTTTCACCAAAGATGAATACATATTTTATTCAACAGGTAAACTATTCATAACGTAAGTTAATAACTATTCGACAAATAAATCATTATGCAAAGATTTTGGGTGGGGAGAAGAAATTTGACTAATCGATGAATAAATTTTACTTGTCATATAACTGAATAGTTGTGAAACCGGGAATTAATTGTCTAAAGTTGCATACATTTGAATAACTGTGTTTTGTCTGTTTAAAGCGTATGCTCTGGGATTTAAATTATAGATAATTTTATAAATTTATCCATGAAATATATAGAAAAAGTATTAATGCAAATCTATAGAAAATTTAATAATCTTTAATTTTTATAATAACATTAATTTCGAAAAAATTACATTTAAAGGTATTTTTCGAAGAAAAACTATTTTGAGCTTCTAGTAAAGTGCCATTTCCGGTTATTCGATTTTCACCAAAATCTAATGGGCTCTTGCCATTACAGAAAAAGTTCGAAATACAAGGTTTAAAAAATTTCTGAATGATAGTATTTGAGTTAGAGTGGAGGATCCACACACACATACACACAGACATCACCGTGAAAATGTTAAAATTGGATTCTAGGGACCTTAAAACTTGGTCATTTAGCAAAATCTCGATATGCGATTTTTAGCACGATCCCTATACCTCCCTTACCAAGGGTAGCGGGAGGTAAAAAGTGGGAGCGAGATGAAATATCACGATTTGAGAAAAAGTGATGATTATATGAATACTATATTTTGAATAAAATGTAAAGTTGCGTTGTAGCAAAACATAGCAAATTTTCCGAATATATTTATTAAATATAGCAGCTATTAAAACGATATAAAATCTAGGGCATTGCTGGCGTTTGAAATAGAGTTGAATCCCAGTAGTAAATCTTGGTTCATGTTTGAATTTTGATTCAGATTCGTTGCATAGCGTTCCGCTGTGTGCGGTACTCGTATCACACGTTTAGAAATGCCTCGTATCGAAACGCTACTATTCACTTCATACAACCGCTGGTAATTGCTTCCATTTGTACATAACACTGTTATGCTGTCAATGAAAACGGATGCGGATGTTTATTTGGCGCGCTGCCAGTTTTATTGTTACACAAAGCTACTGTCATGGTGCATACTCCTCTTTCAAATGGAAAACTTCATGTTTCTTGCTGAGGAAATACTGACTAATGCATCTTTTCATTCTTCTTGCTCTGGCTTGGCTTACCCGACACCCATTATCTCTATTTAAATTGAGACCTCTTTTCATATTAACTATTTTTGTGTACTGTTTTCTTTCCGACAAAAGAAACTAGTTACAAATCGTCCAAGTTGAAGCTACACCCTCCTCTATTTTTATTTTGGTAACTACGTTATATTATATTCTGATGCTGATAAATTTATAAAGCTTTCGCAGAATGACTGACTATTAACTCCAGCTATATACCTATAGAAAACTCATCATCAATAGCGTGGATTAGACCCCAAAATATATTCCATATCTGCACTACCTATTTTTTGGTAGTCCTACTAAACGATTTCCGTAAAATTGGCGTTTATATTTATTATTTTTCATTTTCAACCGATTTGCAGATGTATAAAATTTTAGAAAGATTTCATGTGAGTGTAAGTTGTTAGTAATTAGCAAATCGTTATTCGGCAAAGATCTTGTAATACCTGATATAAAAGAGAATTTTATACTAAATTCAAATTTTCAAACCGCGTTTTTGTATCTTTAACAGGATCAGAATGGTGGATGTAAAAATAAAAAATTGCACGAAAACATTCCCAATTTGAAAAAAAAAACATCGTTAATTTATTTCTTTGGATGCCACGGCGATTGTAATAAAATAAATAAATAAAAATATTATCATGGCATATTACCCATTGCTGGGTGTGCCAATCTGCTTTGTACGCAGATTTCGGCGAATGTAAACTCTTATAAATAGTAAAACCTTTTAAACTAAGTATTTCATAACTATTATGAGCAAATGGCCAAAAACCTAAATATGCCGCCATTTTCCCAATTGGCGGGAGGTTCCCATGCTCCAACTGCCACATACTTTTTATATGTTATTCAGCGCATTTTTTGGACAGGATAGCGTAAAAATCGGCATGAAAATCCTCATTTCCGGACTAATTTGAGTCTTGAAAGTAAGATTTCCATGACTAATCATGAAAGTAAGATTTCCATGACTAATCATGAAAATAAAATTTTCATGACTAGTCATTTTTACTTTCCACTGTCTGTACTAATTTGATTCACTTTTCTAATGCTGCACCACTTTTTGAATCTATCGTACTCCTTTTCGTACCGCTGTTTGGATTTTTTTGGTAGTAAATCTGCCACAGCGGCGTACGCAGCTTCAGTTATGTCCATCGGTGCTTCATCTTCACCATCAATATTATGTTCGCATTGCGACATCGTTTTCAAAAGGAAAATTAACGGGAGCAAGAAAGCAAACACAACGCGTCAAACTTTTATAATAATAAAATTTGTCACTTTGTTTACTTGTCATGACAACATTTTCTAAAATGTGTCACAGCTCTGATTTATGCAAATTAATTTTTTCTATAATTTTAAGCTTCTATAATTGACGATTAAAAAAATAGAATACATCACGCGTCATAAAAATGTCTTTGCTTGACTCGGAGGCTTTGAAGAAATGCTCGGACGCTGCGCATCCTCGCATTCTTCAAACAAGCCTCCTCGTTTGCACTGAAACATTTTCATGACTTGTAATGTAATATACTATTGTTGCAATTACTTTTAAGATATAAAATCAAAAATTTCCTATAAAATTTCTTTAGATTGAAAATAGTTATTTATAATATGAGTGTGGAATGTATAATATTAGTCACGTAGCCCGCAGGGCGAGTGGCTAATTTTCTTTAGTGACTAATATACATTCCACACGAGTGTAATACAACGTTTTATCCAACACTTTTTTAAAAATATTTTAAATAATTTTTGTTTTCATTCATCGTTTGACACTGACAAGTCAATTGATGTAGTATTTTAAATTACAAAGTAGTCATTGAATGGGTTTGATATATTGTTATTGAAAAAAATTTGCTGTAATAATTATTGTCTGTCATTGGGAATTATTTGAAAGAAAAATACATTAAAATGGGTGAAAATGAGGATCTTCCTTTAAAATGTATTCACTTCGAAGCACAAGCAGCATCTTTGAATTTAATTACGAAGCAAGTAACCATTAACTCGTTTCTCGTTTTCGTTTCATCAGCCTTACATGACAGCTATCATTTTGTAAAGATAAGTAAACTGTTTTAGCATAAATGTTAATATTAATTTAAATAAATAAGTTTCATAATGTTAAATTATTTCAAAAATTAAATAATTTTGTAAAATTGCTTTTTATTTATATTTAAAAAAAACACATAAATTAGTAATAATTTCTCCGTGACTTCTAAAATATTCTCTCACGGAGTGACTAATGTTGCACATTAGTTATTTCAAATAACCAATATAATATAATATAATAATAATAATAATAATAATAATAATAATAATAAAAATAATAAAACATGATTCAAAAGAAGCATTAAGGATATTTTTCAAAAATTTGCTCTGTTTCAAGCGCTGTAGCTCGCTGTCTATGGGTAATAAAAAAAATGTGTTAGATGAAAGTTGTCGGAAATTTTATTCGTAACGTATACAAAAAGAAAACTGGTTTTTCGCGTATTTTTTTCAAGATGGCGGCGCTTCCCGTAGGGCTCCAAGGTCGACAACTTGTATTTTTGATTAGACCCCTAAGTTTATAACATAACCAAAAATCCAAAATACCCGACCTTTTGCAGGGTGAATCTACCAATGACTGGCTATATTTGAAAATGAAAATGTTCACCAAATTCTGTTTTATTATTATCTAGTAGTCTAAGAGGATTTTTGGCAAAACAAAAACACATCTAATATGGTCTTGCATACGCAAACACACGACACGTCCTAGTTAACCAAAGTCGTATCTCAATATTTCAAAGTTTCCGTAATCCCAATTATGGCCTTTAAAATCCAGACCCCCTGGGTAGAGCTGACAGATAATAATGTATTTATTAACATATATTCTCGGAATATTTATTTCTTTTACGTCTTGAATGGCGTGATTAAAAATGTTAATTATAAAATTAATTGAGCTCATACTTTAAAAGTTAAAATATCTCAATATCGGAAATTCATTTCCTCTTTCAACAAAGTTGAGGAGAAAATAAAATCACTGAATATTAATTAACAATAAAACATACAAGACATTAATTCAAAAAATAATATTTTCCTTGCTTTAATTAAAATGCAATTAAAATAAGATTTTACAAACTTAATTTCCTGCAATAAATTGAATAAAAGAACATAACGGTTTGTTTAGTTTTAATTAAAGTGCAGCAGGTTTCCGAGAATTTTTTCATCTGGAAGCGATGACAATGGGAGTAAACGTTGTCGAACATGACTCCATGTATTTTATAGCTTTGTAGTTAACTAAGCGTCATTGAAAAAATCTAATTGCCACCAAATGAAAATGGAAAGAATTTGACGCTCAAAGCCGGCAACTAACTAATAGGCATTCGATAGTGATTAGAACCCTATGATAATACTGTTGATAGTTAGATATAATAACACATTCTGCTTGCTACCAGTAAAAGAACTAAAATTCTCTTAATTAAACGGCATGCACCAATTCCATTTTAATTAACTATTAATATTATCATCTCAGCACATTAGTTTCCATTCGGAGATAACATCAGTGAAGAGGAAATGTAAGAATTTTTTTCTTTGATAACTTTTAATAAACTAAAAATCTGGCGTGGCCAACACAATACCTCCCGCCATATACAGCCCGAGTCACAATAGTAATTAATGTATTAAGGGTGTTATAAGGACAATAACGCTTGAAGTCAACAGTGTACTTTTCGAGGTGTATGTTGACCGAAGACATTATTGTCCGTTTAACTCCCGTGGTGCGTTCAACGTTTAACGTCCGACTATAATTTTTAATATTCTACGGATTACGGATCAGAAAGTTTTAATAAAATTTGCGAAATAGGTAGGCTATGAATGCATTTGCTTGTTTTTTAGGATTTATTCCGGTATTAATATCAATTTATTGACAACATTACCATAGCAACAACTCATGACACGCTCCAGGGTATTATTTGGTATATAACAACCCTGAGAGCAGGGTTGTTATAATAATTACATACCAGTCGGACGTTAAAAGGATTAAGTTAATCCTTATTTTTGGATTAGCGATTTTTACTCTAATTTTGCAGTTTATTTCTTAAAATATACTCTAATATAATTCAAGTAACTACCTTTTTACCTCTCGCTAAGAGAGGTATTGAATTCATGCTAAAAATCGCATATCCAGATTTTAGTGAATAAGCACGTTTTTTACGATGATGTCCGTATGTGTGTGTGGATGTTGGATCCACGATTTCTCAAATGCTATAAGACATAAGGCATTTTTAACTACGGATTCCTCAATCTAACAATAATGGGAGAGTTGATTAAGTTTTGGTAACAATTGGACAAAAAAATCATCTAAATATTATTTATCGAAAATTTATGTAAATACTTATATTAATGAACGTTAAATTCTTTATTCGATAAATATAAATTCATTATTATATCTTCTATAGATTTAGAGATAAAGAAATGCATATAAAATAATTTGATGTAAAAATTCTCAGATCAAACTACTTCAAGGCAAGAAATTCAAATGTTTGTGACACAAAAATGTCACTGTCAAAAATATTTGTATGCCACTGTCAAAAATATTTGTACATCATTATGAAGATTATGAAAATAAAAAAGTCAACTACGCAAAAGAATATACGTGAAAAAGAATATAAAAGAAATTTGCGAAAAAATGACGAATATAAAGAAAAAGGAAAGTAGAAAAATAAAATTTCAGGGTATTGAATATAAAGAAAATGTTTGTATTGTACATAAATTTATATTAAAATATCCAATAGATTTTTCAAATATATGTGGGAATTATTTTGTAGTGAGACATGAATATATGTATTTGTATTTAAAAATATTTTTTATAATACCATACTGTTAAATGTGCTTTAACAGTACTGTATGCTCAACCGATATATGCATCAAAACAGCCACGGCAGTTATTTTTTATAACAGTACAATTATTAAAAATCATGTGTTCCTAAAAAAAATCTCAGCATCATGAAATTGTCATGAAGAGCTGTCACCTGTCAATATGCCATAGAAAATAGAATTTTAAGAAGATATTTTATGTTATTATGAAAAATACTGAACGTCACACGGCTGATATACAAATAACAGACACGGTTGATTATAAAATCTCGGCTATCGCCTCGATTTTACAACATTCAACCTCATCTGTTATTTGCTACATATCAGCCTTATGACGTTAATAACTATTTCGTTTTATGCGTACAACCAAGTAAAATATCTGGCGAGAGGTTATGTGGTGGTCACATCAGATTTTTTAATAATAAAATGAAAATTAAATTTTAAATACTGGGATAGAATAGAATTCACTAATCGAAAAATGAGGAGTAGATTAAACTTTTTTGCGAATCTTTAATATTTTTTAATCTAAATAAGTACATACCTTATATATTTACTTATGCCGGAAACTGTATTCATAATGATATCCTTTCCTATTGTTCTATTTACTTTTTTCTTTTTAAAACGTTACTATCATTAATTTGAAATGATTAGTTCTTTGACAGTGACATTTATCTGTCAGTAACATACATTTGAATAAGGGCGTAACCAAGGAGTTTTGTTTGTTTGAAGCGTAGGTTCCGGGATTTAAATTATAGATAATTTTATAAATTTATCCATGAAATATGTAGAAAAAGTATTAATGCAAATCTGTAGAAAATCATTATAGATATAAATTACTTATGAATATCAAGATCACAATGATGATGTAATATAAACTATTGATCTTGATAAGCTAATACTAATGAATAAATGACCAGTATTTTTTCAGTTAATATTGGTGGGTATTTAATTGAAACAAGTCGCTGAAAACTGATAGAATCGTTAGGAACGGAATAAATGATAACCCTTGGACACGGTAAAGGAGAAAAAGCCGTGGTTGTTTTATTGTAATAATGGTCACAGTGTGTCGTGAGCGGCTGCCCCAGTCATTTATCAAGTTTGACGTATTATAGGACAGGGTGAAATATAACGTTATTTTAAATTTAGTTCTCAAATTGTTTTTGTACTTTTTGGAGCAATGCATCGCAAAAATTGGCTTCCATGAAGCTTTTGCAGTATTTATAACGTGGTAAATCGCTTATGCATATTCGCAGAAAAACGCTTTCCAGGTTCGCCACAAATAGAAATCATATTTTGGCGTTGCCGTTGTTTTGAATTATTGATTGATGTTATCGGTTTGATTTATCATTGATACGGGGCCCAAAGCGTTTTGCTACTAAATGAATTCACACTTTTTTGTTACATACTCATTGCCTGGACCAACTGCAATTTAAAAATGTAATAAAGTTCCTTTATCAGCCAGTATTTCAATTTGTTGTGTGGAATTTATGTCTACCATAATTTCGGTTTTCGATGAGAATACCCTGGTGTTAAATTTACAACATTAACAGTCAAATTTTAGCGACATATTTAATTAAAGATACACATAACAATGCGAAACAAATGAAAAATATATCGATATATCCTAATAGTCTGGTCTCAATTAAATAACAATTGAAACCTCTTGTATACAAATATACTAGATTAAACGCAGAATGACTCAATATCTAAAAAAACTAGAAATTAATTAAATTTTCCTGCTAGTTTCCCCCGATAATTTTCCGATTTTTAATTATTTTAGACATTTTTAGACTCGTTTACTAAAAACATGTGTAATTCTCCAAATTGATGTTCTTTTATATAAGCTGCAACATTCAAAATACAATAAATTTATGCATCTGGATTGTCCATGAAAACAAAAATTGGATAACAATTTTTGAGTTTTTTAGTCATACCTATATTTATGTGCGGTATAAACTCTCGAAGTTTGGTACTTTCCTCTTGACTTCTGAGTTTTGGTTTGTTCAGTATACGATTTAGAATTATCGATTTAGCATGTTATCAATAAAGATGCATTCACAAATGAAAATTAGATTTATGGATTTTGTTTAGGTTTAAGTAAGTCATTCATAAATGTAAGTTTAAATTACCTGAAAACTAGTTTTGATATGTGCAGACATCTATGTAAATGCTTCAAAAATAAGATTAAAATATCGGTATCGGTAGAGCAGTACTCAACAAGACACCTGTCCGCCGTGAAACTATCATTCTCTTGACATTATTGGTTATATTTCAGCAATTAACTTACGTAAGGTGCATTCACGAATGAAAATTAGATTTAGATTTATGGTTTATACATTAGATTTAAAGACTTTGACCGCATATTATGTCATGACTCCAATCGCACTTCAGAATTTAGGGTCTTTATATACAAATCATAAAGCTAAACATTGCAAGGTCCAAACTTTAGGTTTATTATTTATTTTGACGTCACAAACTTCACCAATGAGAACGAGTCTAATATGAAATAGATATATACACCCATCTTTATTTAGTATCTACTTGGTGGATTCGGCTTTTTAAACAAATACAAGAAGAACATGGAGACTGTCATAACTTAATTGCTGAAATATAACCAAAAATGCCAAGCGAATGACAGTTTCACGGCGCATAGTTGTCTTGTTGAGTACTGCTCTACCGATATTTTAATTTTGTTTTTGAAGCATTTACACAGATGTCTGTACATATCAAAACTAATTTTCAGGTAATTTAAACTTACATTTATGAATGACTTACTTAAACCTAAACAAAATCCATAACCCTAATTTAAGCCATGAAACAAAATACTAGAGATTCTTATTTTCTGATTTTGGAAACATCAAATCTCAAAGTGACCTTAATACGTGCATGTAATAAAATTTCATCTTTTCTGAAAATTCTTATACTTATATGAAAATTGTGAAGCTAATAGTTAGTTTATTATTTTTCAAAAGCTTCACCTACTTCAATTTCCAGCACTTAATAAGCAAACTGAAACATATTATTAAATTACATCGACATACGAACTTCATTAAAGATGAATTCGGACTCCAATATTACTTTATTATGTATTATTATGTAAAGTTCAAAGTTCGCAAAACATTCACAATATGAATGGAATCATTAAAATAAATTCCTAAATTTATATCTCCTGCGTTAGAATTCTTATAAACGATGAAATGAGAATCGTAAATTTGAATATAAATGTGGGTTACATTTTCCCCTGACATGTTTAGGGAATTTTAGCAAGTCCTGTGAATTTGTGGATTTGTGATGTTATTGATCAGCGTTTCCAAAACTTCAGCATGCGTGGAGCATGAAATACGTGCCCGGAATAATGTATGACACTCTTACGAAAGAAGTTTTCCATCTTTGAGGTTACGGATTCTTGCCTTTTTCATAATATTCAGCCAATGCACTTCCTACTGACACCAATTTGTTGCCTCTTAAAATGGTACCAACACTCCAATAATATAATTATGAACTTCTTTGCCCAATAATGAGGTATTCTACCATAGCAGAGAAATGGTAAACTTTAATATTTATTTGGTATCATCAATTTCAGAAAAAAGAAATTTATGAAATATTACTTTGTGGTAATAAAAATGCTTATTTATTATAAACGCAACTTCACTGGCCCGAATCGATAATTGTCGTAAAATTTCGGATGGATTCGAACGAACTAAAAACTAAACCCGATATTCACTGTTTTTGTTTGAATTTAAATGTAGCAAGGGAGAGATAGAATATTTCGATACAAACAAACCCCCTCCCATTTTCTTTTCCGTCCGGCATTCAGGATTATAACCTAGCTTTCTATTCCGAATTATTTTCTTGCATTAAAAATGAATCTAAAACCAGACATTTACGGCGTTTAAAGTCTGTTTCCACGACTTGATCCCCACGTCATCAATAGTAAACATATGGTTCAAATCGCCAGGGGAGGGAGGGAATTGATGACGTCATATTGTTACCATGGTTTTATTGTAGGGATTTAATTTTCTAGTTTCATATAAGGGGGAGTATGACTGGACTTTGTCATGTTTGACATTTCCAATATTTAGTTGTAATAATTCTATTGTTCGCTAATGTGTGAATATTATTATTCATCAAAATCCGAAGTCACATATTTCGCTATTGAATAATTATGATGTAATGTCAAAACTGGTAAAAACTGATAGTATGCCCTATACAGTGTCAATTTCGTTATTAATCAAAATTCGAATTATAGTTAGTTATTTAAAATAATAAACCAATTGAATAAATACGATATAAGTATATAATGTGCATCCAATCACGTCGGGGTCACCAGTTGTGACGGCTGGAGCCGTTACAATTGTAAAAATATTAATTGACTTAAACTGTATAAATTATAAAATATAATAAAAGATAACAATTTTTATTTTACGTGAACGTTACCAAAAAATGACAAAATATCAATGAATATTTATTTACTTTTCGTCACCCCAGTTTCCAAAACAATCCCCCAAACCTCACTTGATTTCCTTGATTCCCCCCATGTGACTGGATGCACATTATAAGTATAATGGATAAATATACCTCTTTATATTGTCCAAAAGCAATGTATTGCAATAATTGTCGGACATCTTAGAAACACCGTTTTTGCAATAGCAAAATGCACAATATGTGTAATCACAAGAATTAACAAAATTACCAACACACAACGAAAACGAATCACAAATTATTATCGATGCCAAATTACCTTAATCACATGAATGACAGAATGACATGAATATTCAAATAATTCAAATATTTGAAAATGTCACTCGTTACCGCGGTTACAATACAGTTTCTATTTCCTTTTTTTCCGTTGGTTAGACGGAGATAGCTTATACCCCTCCTAAACACGGACGACAAAGATGCTAGATAAAAGTTTTGTAATTCTTGCATCAGAAATTGATGACGTGATGACCAACTGGGAGATATAGAGTGTACATCGTTGAATTTCTATTGTTGACAGATGACAGTTTTTTGTTTGTATTGCCGTAACCATAGCAACCATTACTTTTAAGCAGTGCCGCTATATGCGCTATGTGCAAATTGCAATTGTGTAAGTGGCTATTAATTTGGTAAGGAAAAAGTTTTAATAAAAATAAATGCAAATGTATGACTAGTGTAGAAAATACATAAATGCCCCTAGAATTAACTGTTTGAGAAGCATATCCACTCGGGCCCGTGACGTCACAAATAATGGGGTCCCCATAACAAAAAATAATAAAATAAACAATTTATATTTAAAGTATTACTCAATAAATAGCGATTATGAAAAAACATTTTTTTAATAATTACTTTGCGAGATATTTGAAGTTTGTTGTCACTGTGACGTCACATTAATGCTACCTTTCTCTCGCTTCCTACTATTCGGGATTCAAGAAAAATGCTCGCCAACTAGCAGCCATCTCATGAAGCTCTTAAAAATGACGTCAAGTGCGGCCGGCATGTAGTATGGCCGATGTTACTATAACATGTAAACGTCAATTTGAGTAATTCTGCTTTAAAAGTTGTTAAAAAGTGTTCACAAAGCAAAAATATTTATTTCATTTCTATCTCCTTCAACGATTTTTTGCCACGTGTCATTATGTGTCCGGAATCAATAATTTCGGGATTCAGACGTTGCTTCTAAATAACACAAAACTTCCTTTAATTTAACTTTCATTGTATATAACAAAATAATAAACTCTCTTAAACATAGCTGTTCACACACACAACTACGTTAGTTTTTAGTTCATCCGTCACTTGGATAGACCGCATTGTGACGTCACAAAACAGGGCGGCAAAACTAACTTGATTCGCGAATAGAGCTTGTGCGAGAGAAAGATATAGCAATAGGTATCGCCGTGGCGTCATATTGACATCAAAAATCAAAAGCAGTTAAACTAAAACCAATTAAGAGTTTTTAATATTACGAATTGCTTCAAAATTAAAAGAAATTTCATTTAAAACAATACAAAAATCAGAGTACTGGATTCCATTTGGGACATTCGAAAATTCATATCTCGTGTACTATTACCAATACTTTTATATTTTTATACATTATCAGAAAAGAATATAAAAATACGGTAGTCCGATGCAAATGGTATAAAAGTGGCTATTTTATCACATTTAGAGCTGTGAAATATTAATGATAGCCTAAATAAATTATTTACAAGTTTACCGTGATAATTTTTCTGTATAAGCATTATCATGATCGACCTGAATTTCCTATCTATCAGCCTGAAATAACTTCCAAACAAGAAAGCCGTTTCAACCAACTAAAGCCACACTTTCTTTAGACAAAATTATTAACGTGGCACAAACAAGACCACCATTAATCTTAATAATGATTAATTGAAGTTAGATATCTCTAAGTGCTTAATTATTTACTTAATCTGCCTAATTTAAATTTCTTTGTCCTAATTTTAAGGTTTATCAGTAATGCATAAAACAATGGATTTTGGGGGCGTGTTTTTTATTCATACATAAAATCACGCCATTTGTTCGTATCCTAATGTGGGCTTCGTCCATTAATAGCAATATTCACTATACTTGTAATTTTCCCTGTTACATATTTATAATCAAAAAACTTTTTCTCTTTCTATATATACATACGTATACATAACATACAAGGGGTAGGATTCTGTAACTCGTCCGTTAACACTATAGCAACGTATTTTTTATAAGATGATTGGCATATTTACGTCACAGTTGTCAAATAAAAAGTCATTTTCTATGTAACCATAGTGATAACGGTACCGTTTGATAATGGACGAGTTACAGAATCCTACCCAAGGTCTGTTAGAAAAGTATCCGACCTTTGGCCTTTGGGGAAAAAAATTGGCATGCCCGGAGCGTTGGAATTTTAGCTCGGCTGTCATTGCAGCCATAATGTCCTTTCCCTTTTTGAAATCGCGTTCCTTTCAATGGCCTCTTGAGTTTGGGGAACAGCCAGAAGTCTCAGGGGCCATATCAGGAGAGTAAGGAGGCTGTTGAACCACAGGAGTCTTGTTCTTCGCCAAAAAACTCTGAATCAAATGCGAAGAATGTGCTGGAGCATTGTTGTGATGGAGGCGCCAATGGGGGCGTATACCATAAACGAATTTAATGTTTGTAATAGTAAAATTCATTAGTTGACATCTAAATAAGATAAGAAAATACTTAAAATTTAGTCAAATAAATTTCTTAATATCTTTTATTCATTTCCGAAAACTGATATTTTTGCCCTCTATAGAATGTCCTTGAAAGCTGTGACGTCACAATCACAGACATTAGAAAGAGACGGAAAAGAGAGAGAGCATGATTAGTTTTGACGTTTGGGAGTCACGTGTTTAGCAACTCAGCTGTGGCAGAGAGGTTAGTTTATTTATTGTGAAAAAAGAGATTTGTGCTCTTCTCGCCAGTGTTTTATAATGTTTGCAATACGTAATTGTTTTGTACCTGGTTGTTTTGAGGATACGCCTACGAAAATATTTTTTACGTTACAAGTAAATATACAATTAGAAAAATGTGGTTTGAAGCAGTGTACGGTCAAGTCCATGTGATGACAATGAAAACCAGAACATTGTATTGTGAAGATCATTTTGATGTAGGTACATTTATAAAATAACAAGTATAAACATTTACAGCAAACTTTCTGTGCATTCTCCAGTTGGAATCCGATACTGAAAATTGGTCATATTTTAAATTGATGGGCGGTAACTTAAAAAAATATGAAACAAATGAGGAAGAGTCCCAGCTTTCGTCACTGGTATAGCCTGGGTCCATTTCGACAAACTTTCAACTCCAGCAAACAATCACAAACAAATATATCATACCAAGTGTTTGACAATGACAGAAGCTGTTATCTGAAACATCTTGTTAAGAGTATACAGGTTCGGTTTTGGTCGGATAATTCCGTCATTAACGTCATTCCGTGAATTATACGTCATCAGAAAGGAATTCCAGCAATACATACAATTTTTAAAAATTAATTTTTTGGGCCACTTTTGCAACCATTAGATAAACCTCGTATAACGCTATACCAGATATAAAATTGGAAATTGTATTTTACAAACCTCGGATAAACCTCAGATAGAATAAACACCAGTATTTCTTATCCCATGGAAATCTGTCGTATAAACGTCGGATAACTTTATCCCTGGTTCTAATGGTTACCACGTAAATACAAACGATGTTTTGTTATTCATACGTTTGACAGATGTCAATCAAGTATTTCATAACCACAGTCAGAATCAAAAATAACATTTATATCATCTAACATCGTGAAAAATGCAAATTAGAAGGCAGAAATAATAACAATATTGAAGAATAGTATATTACTAACCGAGGTGGAAAGTGTTTCATTATCGAGGGCGAAGATAGTTAACCAAGGCGCGAAGCGCCGAGGTTAACTATAGCCCGAGACAATGAAACTTTTCACCGAGGTTTGTATACTATTTTATTCACAATCTGAAATAAAAAATTAATATTTGATATTTAAATAATAATAACCTAACATAAATAAACGAATGGTCTGGAGATTGTTCATTTGTCACATGAACTGTCAGTTTGATTTCTAACCTTAAATATTGATTTCATTCATTACTTGTATTATTTACAAGTTTATTCAATATTTTTATCATATAAATTGTAAAGATGCTTTGTTTATATGTAAATACCCATCATTGATACGCATTGGTCTCTCAAAGCGGAGGGCAGCTATTTCCCGCCTCGAGGTTGGAAAGTATAGCGTGAGTATAGCTGAGGTTGGAAAGTGTCAACTTTCCAACCCCAGCTATCTTCACGTTATACTTTCCAACCTCTTGGAATATGAGGTTAACAATAACTAACTTCCCAACTTTTTAAAAGTCAGAAATCGTCATATTACTAACCGATTGTGAATAAAAATATTTTAACAAGATAATTTTATTGTGCCAATACCAACCTAAAGTGATTTAACGTAATTCCTGGTATAACTATCTGACAGATAAAAATGCATTGTAAACTATTATTCACGAAACATGACTATTCAAGGACATTTGTGAGCCGTCTGATATAATTTACTTGCAGATAACTTCATTGCATTTCGCATGCATAGGCGTGCAATATGAAATATTTATGGACACATTTTAACCGAAAAAATATGAGTAATTCATTTGAAAATTATGTTTCTTTCTAAATAATGCCATTCGACAGATTTATTTTCTTTACTTTTCTTTTTGCAAAATACAAAAACATAGACTTAACTTATAAACCAAGGAATAATAATTTGATTTAAACGACAACGCCACTGGGTAAATATTAGCACAGAGGGCAGTGTAGTAGATAATTAGGTATCTGTAATTCTACGACATATGTCATTATTATTTATAGTATGTCAGAAAGTAATGTCATTATTTACGTATGTCTGTCACACCACATAAATTAAACAGACATAGGTCAAATAATTTTTCTCTTTCTAGTACAAAATGTTGCTAAGCTACTGCTATAAAATGCTGTGTATTCTTTCTTCGAACAAATGACCTTGAATAGTCATCTTTCGTGAATAATAGTATAAAAGACAGTCTTGATTATCGAAGGTATAATTGCTAGGATAAAGTTATACCTCCGATAGCTATACCATAGTTTATCCATCAATTGTAAAAGTGGGCCTAAATCGGACAAAGACTAAATACTACATATGAACTTTTAGAAAAAAAAAAAAAAAAAAATGGTGAATAACCCCCATTTCCCGTTGACCACAACTCCGGTCTCTTATACGCCGCACAGCATTACGTAAGCGACGGAGGACATCCCTGTAGTACTCTTTGGTGATTGTTTGACCCTGAGGTGCGTACTTTAAAGAGTAACTGTAATAATTATTGAAGTTAACAATAGTTCTGGAGTTAGCAGATAATAATAATAATTCTTTATTGTATTTAACTTTTTATTACAAGTATTACAATTGATGTTGATGGGGGTGAGTCAGTTTTAACCTTAATTTTTGGATCGTTTTACCAATTTGCGCTGCGTTGATGGAGATGATATGAAGAAAGGACAGTCACAAACATCCAAGCCCCTGGTGGGAATCGAACCCACCCTGTGGTACGTACTTTAAAGAGTAACTGTAATAATTATTGAAGTTAACAATAGTTCTGGAGTTAGCAGATAGTAAGGAAGTATTAAGTTAATCTTGTTTTGTTGTGAAATTTGAATACAAACATGGTACACATGTAAGAAAAGTAATAATAATTCAATGTGGTGCTTTTTGCCTCAGTGTATTCTTAATGAGTTTGCTTGCGCAATAGAAATTTGCATTTACAAAGAAAGAGCCGAGAGAATGGGGATGCAATGCAACGCAACGCAACTAGTGCAAGCAAGCTGAAATTCTCGCAGAGTGTAACTTAGCGCCAGAGTAATTAAAATGTAAAATATTCGATAGACAATGGACTACGCAGCCCAGGCCTTCCTTCTGCACGTTTAGTTTAAACTTACAAAATTAAAGCAATACATGATATAATCCCCATGCATTTTAATGAGGCATTGATTCTGAATATAAATGGAGCAGTGTTGCCGTTGCTTCAGCACTCCTGTTACTGTTCTGTTGTTAGTTATACGTCGTTTGAGACTCCAATGAATACGCCGTATCAAAAGGAAATGAAATTTCTTTCCCTACGCGCCATTTTTACCTGGGTTAATACATATTTATATTCTAACAAGAAAATACACCCTATATTCTTCGTTCCGTTGAGAAGGTTTGCCATATTTAACGAAAAGGAAATAACGATTAGTTAAACGATGGTGAATATAGCAGAGCAGAGTGCATGGTATACTTAAGTACTTACAAAAAAATTGCCTGATATTCTTGATTACCTACATAAAACGGTAATTAAATATTTTTATCCAACCCCGACTCTTAATATACATACTTGTTACTATGGTTATTTGAAATAACTAATGTACAACATTAGTCACTCCGTGAGAGAATATTTTAGAAGTCACGGAGAAATTATTACTAATTTTTATGTTTTTTTTTAAATATAAATAAAAAGCAATTTTACAAAAATATTTTATTTTTGAAATAATTTAACATGAAACTTATTTATTTAAATTAATATTAACATGTATGCTAAAATAGGTTACTTATTTTTGCACATTGACAGCTGTCATGTACGGCTTATGAAACTAAAACGAGAAACGAGTTAGTGGTTACTTGCTTCGGAATTAAATTCAAAGATGCTGCTTGTGCTTCTAAGTGAATACGTTTTAAAGGAAGATCCTCATTTTCACCCATTTTAATGTTTGTTTCTTTCAAATAATTCCCAATGAGAGACAATAATTATTACATCAAACTTTTTTCGTTAAATATAACAAAACCATTCAATGGCTACTTTGTAATTTAAAATACTACATCAATTGACTTGTCAGTGTCAAACGATGAATGAAAACATAAAAATGATTTAAGAATTTTTTAAAAAAGTGTTGGATAAAATGTTGTATTACACATGTATATTAGTCACTAAAGAAAATTAGCCACGTAGCCCGCACTTTTTCTTTCGTGACTACTATGATACATTCCACACTCATATAATAAATAACTATTATTCAATTTTGACATTTTAAATAAATAAATAAATATATCATCACGGCTTATTACCATAGGCGTAGTTAGAGTGGTACTTGGGGGTGCTTAGCACCCCCAGATTTTGAATTAGCACCCCCAAACAAAATTTCTATTAATTTTAATAATTACATTTTAGACACATCTATTCATTTCGACTGTTATATTAAATATTATCAACATATTAAGGAAGAACTTTCAAAGCAAACAAGGGAATTTAACTATCATTAACGATGTAATAAAAATATATTAGAAGAAAAGCGAACTGACTATGCCTTTTTGTACTCACGGAGAGATATTGAAATAGCTTAAAAAATAACAATATTGAAATTGAACCTATTAAAACTACAAAAATTAAAAAAGCGAGTCAAAATTACTTAAAGATTATTTGGTCGCATCAACAATTGGACCTAGTTCACATGATACTGACTTACATACTCGTGCTGATAATTCTTAATGATGATTCTTTCCGAATTAATATTTACTTTACTACCATATAATAGATGCAATAACTAAACACCTAAATTCCGATTTTCCCTAGAAAACCAATAGCCGTAGATATAGATCATTATACCACTTTTGCAATAAATAAAGATATTTTGAAAGCTGAAATTACTATTCTAAGAACATGAGCAGTCAAGAATCAAATAATATTAAAAATGTACTTAATCAAGGTACATTTGGTAATTATTATAAACTTCATAAAATTACACTCATTCTGCCTATACAGGGTGTTTTCCAACTTCAGGTAAAAACTTTAAATGCATATAGTACTAACCAAAATGAGTAAAAAAAGGCTTAATCAACATGGGCCTGATCTTCAATAGTTTCCGACATATAAGGCTGTGAAAAATGAGTTTTTATGGGGTTTACATCAGCTATCGCGAAAACTATGAGTTACGACTTCGATTTATTAAGAATTTTTGTTTACCTTTCAGAGGTCAACTTACTCGTAGATGTGCTTTTGTTTTTTTTTTTTTTAAATCAAATAATTGTACTAAGATAAATGTTGTGGCAACCTTCGCCAATATTTGATTTTCAAATAACTTCGTTACTATTAGAAATTGAGAAAAATGTTTCATAATAAATTCTATTAGATCATGAGGAGAATTAGGCCTTAGGTTCCATTTTTTTATAAATGATATAATATAATAATTATATAAATTTATTTAGTGGACGTTTCGGACACAATATTTGTCCATCATCAGCATTTGAAATTATAAAAGTGTAGTGCTTTACATGTTAATTATATAAGTTACAATATTTATTGATACATTTTTTAAATGAAGTCCAACATTTTATCGAGAAATATAAAAGTAACTTGAAACGTAGTGAATGCCATGACGGCAAACTAAGTATTTGATTGTTAATAAATTCTATTGTTTTTTTATAGTCTATTTACTGACAGACAAAATTTTGTTCAATCACTATCTTTGTCAATTTTCTTCGATTCTAATAGTAAATGGCCTCTTTCTCGGAAACAGTTGAAGATCAGATCTATTTTGATTAAGCTTTTTTACTCATTTTGGTCTATACTATATGCCCTTATAGTTTTTACCCGAAATTGGAAAACACCCGGTATACACAGAAACTTGTGAAAGATTATTCTCTGTTATGTGGAGAATTAAAAACTGGCTGACACAAAAAAGTTTTACTAATTTAGTAGTAGGTAGATAAGTATTGAATATTGAAAATGAACTTAAAAAAAATATATAAATAATACCTAAGATATTTTGAAAGAATTTATTCGTCAGAATGGAAACAGAAAATTAACTTCGCGACGTGTTCCAAACTTTCTTTTCACAAAATAAAATGTCACTCGTAACACTTATCATAACTATTTTGTTTCTTTAAATAATATTTTTTGTTTTTAAATTAATAAAATAAAAACTTTTTTTTATTTTATAAACCAACTTTTTTTTTCATTTTAAGGTAAGGGACTTCAGCACCCCCTAATTTTAAAGTCTAACTTCGCCTATGCTTATTACCCATTGCTGGGTGTGCCAATCTGACATTTTAAACTTTCATTATTAAATCCATAGCAATAACTATAAGTAACTGTTTATTTGCTAGTAATTAAGAAAAAATGCCATCACTGTCAAATAATTTTAACTCACTCTGCAACAAATAATATATTTAAAATATCGCCAGGCTAAAAAATAACACTCACCACAGTCTCTATGAGACAGATCAGCCATTTTTATTATATTTCACGACACAAATGACAGGATGACAGCTGTCCCCCTCTACCCCCTCCTGTGTAGGCCCATGGCTGTGATTGCCAAGCTTTGTATTTTAGAAATACAAATAGTACACAAGTATCGTAAGGCAATCTGTTTACGTACGAGTCCAATTTTGGAAAACGAGCCGCTAGGCGAGTTTTACAAAGGACGAGTGCGGCAACAGGCCTTATGATACATATTTTTATACTATTTTTTCTATTGAGGTAATTTTACAATTAGATTTTTTTTAAAGGACTTGTCAATAACATGTCTTCGTGTTTTTTTTGTCAGTTATGTTGGTAGCGCTTCCCGCTAACATTTAAAATTTCACATTTTGACAAGTTCTGTATTGTGTGATACTGACTGATTGTTTACATTAAAACATTGTATCAAGCATTATATAATTATGGAAGAGGAAAACCAATACTTACAATGTTCTCCACCGGTTTATTAATGAACCACCTGATTTGACATATCTAGTAATAAAAGTAAATTTATCAAATAACGAATCGGGATCATTGGTTCGTGTTTGATATTATTATAAATAAAACTCTTTAAATAATGAAATACATTAATGAACAATTTATTGATCTACACTTTTACATTCCACCATTTTGTCAACACATCCACTGCTCAGTTGCACAACAGCAATAGCTGTTCTTACATTCTTCAATACAAAACATATGTTGTATTTGTATATGGCACGTATGTCTAAATCATATTTAAAAAATTAATATTCGACAGTTCGCCTCGACGTGGAACTGGAAATCATGGATCGTAAAATTTTCATATTTGCTTGCAAGTAGCCACAAATTGAGTTGACAGTGTCAACATTTCACGTAACGTGCACCATACATTTCAAAACCTGCCTGATATAACAATACCATCAGCTGAAAATTGCAATATTACCATAAAATTAAATTATAATAAATAAAAATTACCGTTTAAATTGCTTTGACAAAGCAAATCTGAGCGCATTGTTTCTTGTTTCATAATTTTTTAGTTGAAAGATTTTAACTTCACAGATTCTTCTTTCTGAACTAACACAGCTATAGCTATAAATTTCTCTTCTTTCTAGTCCTATCACCTGGAGATAAGATAAAAATCAATAATTAGAAATAATATTGCAACATAAACAACTTACCATTTTGAGTTTATATGTAATTCATCTGTCATGACTACCACCTCTAACATACGAAAGGCGCCAAAAATAGTACGTTTATACATATTTGAAACGTCGTGTTTTCAGTGATAAACAGTGCTTTTATAGACTCATAAGAACACCGAAATAGAAAAACTTTGTTTTGATCTTAAAGTACATTTAAAATTGTAATAAATAGTGACTGAATATTGCGGTAATATTTTGAGTAGCGAACGGGCGTGCGGTTCATCATCGCACATCCATTTTAATATAACGATACATGTGTGTCCGCAGTGTGCCACTGGTTCTCCACATTCGCACTAGGAGCATAGCGCCCCTACTACCACTACGTCTACCACCCTGCTGAATATGACATCACATCAGCATTATTTAGTGCCCGGACGCTCGTCTCTGTATTTCCACGGTGTGAGTTATGTGCCTTAAAAGAATGTAAATCAAACAGAATGACGTTTTTCTGATGAGATTATACATACAATATATTTCTCTATTGACGTTTTTACGCTACTCGCTCGGGGCTAAGCGATGGCTTTATTGCAGAATTTTCACTGGGGATAAACAGCGTTTTAATTTCATTGATAAATCGCTAATCAACTAAAAAAAATCGATGTGCAAACTCTTTATTGCACATTTTATTCTACTCATAATTAGCGTCACGAGTATAATTTTTCAAAATAAATACGCGGAAAAATAAATGCATTTTAATAAATGTAACGCGTTGCGCTGCGTCGGTTTATATTTATTTTGTGAAATTGGAACAAAGAACAATTTAAATAAAACAAACATGGACCACAATTTCACTATAGCGCCGCCAATATTAACATTTTAATTAAGTTACCTAAATCAATATAAATTTATTACCCCGAAGGTTATTTATTTGGACCCTCAAAAATATGAACATCGTATTCCCAGGAATCTGTATTAATTTTCCACATTGTTTTTCCAAAAATAACAAGAATATATTGATATGTAGAGTTACTAAAATAACCTCACCATATAGATTTTATTTTCCTCGAGATGTATCTTTATAAAAATAAAAATTTATTTTACATAGCAAGTACCTTTGCTTCATATAAGATTAATAGAAATAAGCAAACATAAACATGATTAGTGCATGGATGGGATCACCTAGAAACTGTGTAATATTATATCGTAACGGCTTATTACCCATTTCTGGGTATGCCAATTTGCTTCTGTTTGCATATTTCGATAATGACAATGTATCTGTACCGATGACGGCGTTTATCAAGTGTTATCACACGGACACTCAAACCTGTCGTGGAGAAAGCACCACAGGGATCATTTAGGTGACTGGATGTGATTCGGACGGCCTAGGTTCGATTCCGATTGACACCAAGCAGAACATCTATCTTTTAAAAATTCATAATTTTCCAATAAAATAATATAGAAAAACGTACAAAGTATCATCTACAGGAGTATATTTGTGGCTTAATGCAAGAGCAACCAATGTCAACATTTCATAATTTTAGAAATTACCCCTTAACCTTAAAATTAATTTTAATAAAAACTAAATACGTATTTCGAGAACTAAGTTCTCATCATCAGTAGTACAACAAGGGAAAGTTAAACAGAGTAATCTTGACTACTCTGTTTAACTTTCCCTTATGAGAACTAAGTTCTCGAAATACGTATTTAGTATTTATTAAAATTAATTTTAAGGTTAATGGGTAATTATAAGTTTCAGTTATAGACACCATCTATTATTAATTTTTAATGAGTGAATCAACAAGACAATTTCTGTGTTAATAATTCTAATATTTGGATTTAGATTTTGGCACAAGAGTCATCTCACCCGGTAAGCCATCTCTCCCGGACTTACCCTATATAAAAATTTAAAATTTTTAGTCGATTATACAATCAACCACATTTTGGTTTTTTAAAGACATTGGTTGTTCTTTCATTAAACCAAAGATACATCATATTTTTTTACCTCCCACTACCCTTGGTAAGGGAGGTATAGAGATCGTGCTAAAAATCGCATATCGAGATTTTGATAAATGACCACATTTTAAGGTCCCTAGAATCCGATTTAAACATTTTCACGATGAGGACTGTGTGTATGTGTGTGTGTATATGTGTGTGTATATGTGTGTGTGTGTGTGTGTGTGTGTGTGTGTGTGTGTGTGTGTGTGTGTGCGTGCGTGTGTGTATGTGTGTGTGGATTCTTTACTCCAACTCAAATACTATCATTCAGAAAATTTTGAAACCTTGTAATTTTTACCTTATTCTAATATGGAAAGAGACCATTAGATTTTGGTGTATATTAGATAACCGGAAATGGTACTTTATTTGAAGCTCAAAATAGATTTTCTTCGAAAAATACCTTCATACGTTAGTTTCTGAAGATTTGTGTTATTATAGATAAAAATTAAAGATTATTAAATTTTCTACAGATTTGTGTAAATACTTTTTCTATATTTTATGGATAAATTTATAAAATATCTATACCTATAATCCCGGAGTCTACGCTTTAAACAAGCAAAACTCCTTGAGTACACAGTTCATATTTCAAATGTATGTAACTAACAGATAAATGTCACTGGAAAAGAACTAATCATTTCAAATTAATACTAGTAACGTTTTAAAAAGAAAATAGTAAAGAGAACCATAGTTATATGGAATGGATCTTAATACAGTTTCCGCAATAACTAAATATATAAGTATGTATATTTAAATTAATAAAAATTAAATAGCGGGAGGTTTGGTGTTGGCCACATCAGATTTTTTTCACATAAAATTCTGTTTTGGTTACGTTACCATTAAGGCCTTAACACACTAGAAGTAGTATCTCTGACTTGTCACGCATTATCCATGACTTCGGTTCATATGGCTGTTACTCCAGTGTAATAGCTACAAGGAAGTCGTAGATCCTGTTGTCAGATGAAATGAAATCGGTTTCATTTCCTCTGACTATTTATCGCTGACTTCTCTACTGCACATGCGCAACTATCTCTGAAGGACAGGAATGTAACTTTACGGAGTAAAATATAACTGCAAAAACGTCAGAAGTTGACTTTTTTTGTTTGATGCGCATAAAATTATTATGCTAGCCCACAATTGCATTATTTTTCCATCGTTTTCATTCATTTTACTTGAAATAATTTGATGTGTCAAACAAATTTTAAATATATTGTCAATAAAGAAACCATATCATAACCAACTTCAAGTATGAAAATCAACTAAATGTCAGAGAAAACGGTTGTTCGAAATTGCAGTGTGATAGATCGAGTTGGTCATACAAAATAAGTCTGCGAAAAAGAGTCAGAGATATGATTGTAGTGTGATAAGGCCTTGGGTCAGTAGACCCAAAAAGTGATAATATATTTGTTTATTTTTTTAAAACCAATTATAAATTAACCGGGTTCGATCCCGACCGACGCCAAATATTTCCAATTTTTAAATGGCACAAAATTGACTCCTGTAATGCTCTCTCCACGCCAGCAATGAGTGCCTGTGAGGTGACGCCTGGTAAGCGCTCGCACGGTGCAAATATTTCATCATTACCGATATCTGTGTACAAAGCAGATTGGCACACCCAGCAATGGGTAATAAGCCGTGACGATATATTTATTTATTTATTTTATTTATAAATTAATAAAAATAAAAGTTATGTGGCGTTAACATTTTAATTAGAATAAATTAATATAGGTATAATAATCAATTGCGCAAGATACTTTTTTAAATCTATGTAATATCTTTCAGTTGAGCGCCAACTTTCTTTTAATATACACGTGTTTATAATAAATTCATACTTTCCTCTTTAAATTTAGTTTAATTTAGATATTTATGCATCAGTGTTGCACCCTAATTTACTCCTATTATATCGTCCAAGTCACAATTCTAGCTACTTTTAATACAAAATTAATTTCTTCTCTTGCAGATCCGTGCCTATCCTAAACTAAATCTCCGCCATGGGTCCGAGCCGCCAGTTTCTGTTACTCCTGCTGCGGATGGCCCTTCTAGCCGTTGCAGGAGCCCTCAAAGAGCAGAAGTTCGCCATGGAGCCCCAGGATCAAACAGCAGTCGTCGGGTCAAGGGTTACGCTTCCGTGCAGAGTTATCAACAAGAGTGGAGTTCTGCAATGGACGAAGGATGACTTTGGATTAGGAACCCACAGGAATTTGAGTGGGTTTGAGCGGTACTCGATGATCGGAAGCGACGAAGAAGGTAAGAGGAATTTTTAAACTATTTTTATTAGATTTTATTACATAGCATACGGAAATATAGGTTTTAAATTTAAATACATCGAAGGATAATTTGGAAACGAAATATATTAAATATGATATTACATTTTACATTACCATATGAATACAAATATTTATTTCTGAAATACATTTGACGGTTTCTGAAATTAAATTTACATTATATTATGAAGTACAATTAATGAATTCTGCAATTAATTTATTTTGAATTTCAAATGACGCTTTCTGAAATATATACATATCATAATTTCTGAAATACAATTGCTAAAGGTGTAGAGAATAGACAACTCAATTGTCACAATTTTTTTACAACTTTTGCTGTTTGGAACAAATTAAAATGAACATAAGATACATCATTAAAAAAATTGCAAGCATAGATGCATATCTGTTCAGTGTAAATTTCCACTATAGACTATGGCGTCTATATAAAACTTTGAACTTCGACGTTCAAAAGAGCATGAAAAAGTGCCCTAAAAAGTGCAAACTAAAATCAAGAACATATTTTTTTCACATTTAGAAGTTAAGCATTTTTTCCAAACAACTTTATATTATTAAAATGGTTTCTTAATTGGGCAACTTTTGAATATTTAACCAACTTCGTAACAGTTAAAATTTTGAAATTCCCATGCAGGGCGTATTTTTTAGAACACGTTTATAATATGTATTACATAATTTGTAACTATAAATTAAAAATAATTTATTGGCGAAATTTTTAAAATTTTAATTTTTATATTTAAATAAGATTGTGTTTATTAATTAGTGATGCACGCGAGGCGAGACGATCTCGCTCTCGTTCTCGCACATTTTTTTGGATCTCGTCTCGTTCTCGCACGAGAGTTTTGCTATAAAAATAAGCGCTTGCGCATTACGTATTTACGCAACAATTTAACTAGAAGAGAAGTTCGCACCAATCGTGTGCCATCTTCCCTCTATTTGCATTCGTATAAAAATTATTTTTTGTAACTAAAAGTACCTACACTTCATCATTAAATACAATATGCCACTGTTTAAGTAAGATTTAGTCTTAAAAACCGCTACACTGGGAACCCGCCGTCAACCAATCACCCCGTTTCGCTCCGTGTTGGCTCCCATCGACGCTTAGTATAATATCCTTTACATTTCAGGGGCGGCAAGAATTTTATTAACCGTGGTTTTAACTGGGATGAATTAAGGGCTGAAATATTGTAATAAACTTGTTCTATTGGATGCAAAACCGACTTTGTCTTTATTTTGCATTTCCTCGCTCTGGGACCGATACCAATGGACTCTAGATAAAAAAAAATAGTGAATTCATATAATTTTTACATCAACGTGTTTTGTGCACGAATTAGCGTTGACTCCACTCCTTGTACGGTGCATTTTTCATTGAATTTATTAATCAAAGCTATAAAGTTACAAATACTTCTTATTGCGAGAATCTCGCGATATATCTCGCGTGTCGCATAATGCAATGAGACGAGATGAAATGCGAGAGTACTCGCGCCTCGTCGTTCATCTCTATTATTAATTAATGGAATTCTTTAATCAGTTGCATAATGAGTGAACAAATAGAAACATGTTATATTTAAATAGTACAAAGTGAATTTTTAAATCTCACTTTGGACTTGGGACTGCTTGATTTAGGCCCATGATTTCCACCTAATAAAGTTTTTAATAAATTTATTTATCTATATTGTTAGCAAATGTAGAATATTAGTACGATCGTACTAACTAACTAAATTGATGTTCCACGAATAGGCGGTAAACTTCAAAGGATTAAATATAACGATATTCAAACTTGTAGATCTTGGAAGTATAAAATGTATATTTTATATTATAAAAGCAAGTGTTTACAATTACAAAAATACTATTTCTGAAAATTAGTACCCTGTCGAGGAAGTTTGAATCCATTAAATTTATTAAATAATATGAAATATTTGATGGTGACATTCTCACAAAAATTTGAAAACCACTGTTCTTTTTAATTTGCAAATCTAACAAAAGGAAAACTTCTCTTCCTTTTCTTAAAAGTGTTTGTTATTGTTAACTAACATTCTTACCAACAATAATTATTGTTCACGAACTACTGGTATGTTGCTGAACAATTGTTCGCAAACAAAAAATGTTAGCAAATAATGCTCGTTTCAATGTGTACCCGGCTTTATTAAAATAATATTTACAGTATTTCATCTACTAATTATTGTTATTAGATAACATAAAAATAATTTATTTATCTTTTTATAAAGAGATGCAAATCACTAGCCTTAAAGAAATATTCTCGTATTTGTTTATTCAGCGGCGTAACTACCAGAGAGCAAGGTATGCTGGCACACGGGCCCCGCGACATTAGGGGCCCCGCAGTAATAGACCAGAAAAGTAAGGTTAGAATTTGCTTTTGGCGCGAGTTCATAATTTAAATTCCCCGGTATAGGTTTCTCATAGAAGTATGATTTTACTGCAAAAAAAATATTGTTAAGAATTCGATAGTTTGTTTATTCAGTAATAGGTTGCAATAGTTTAAAACCCTTTAAAAGGTAGAGTAAAAATATGATTAAAAATTAATATGCTACGTAGAAGTTAAAATGCCGTATGTCGTTGATAGACCCTCACCTGCCCGTACATAGGTCAAGTGTAATAAAAGCTATGCTGCGTATGGCTGCGTACCGAAGTTGTAGGACTAATCGAGATATGCGTTCATTGAATATTGTAGTGTTGAATTAATATTTAAATAATTATAAACTGTGCACAGTTTATCTGAATATTATTGTACAAATCTGGATATATAGGATCGATCTAGGTGCTACATATAATGCTTTGCGGAAGAGATTTACTTTTATGAGATTTCTCGGCCTTTAAAGTTGAGCAAAAATTTCCTTTGTTAGAAATACACGGGAATTAAAATTATTTTCTCAGCGTTATGAACTGAGTTTGAATTTGGCACCTAAATTTGACCGTCACACTTTTCTGGTCTATTGATTAATTAATAAACTTTAGGTATATACGGCCCAAAAGAATTTTTGGCACACGGGCCGCATTTATCCTAGTTACGCCACTGTGTTTATTCTAATTTAAGGGAATATTACATATCTAGTTTGATGTAGAACCCCAACAATAGTATTTCGTAATTTACCGATGATGGAAGCACAAAACAATAGCACAATATCAGAGCAACAATAATTCATTTGTTCGTTAAATCTCCAAATTGTGCGGGCAAAATTCATTCAGATTCGCGTTGAATACAACAATACGACTACCGTAGTCATTATAGATTCCTACTGTATTCTCTTCTCCACTCGCAGCAAGAACACAATGACATTCGTCATTCCAATCGGCGTTACCAAAATAACTAATCACTCAGTTATTTCGGCTATGGCCTTTGTCTTGTTCACAACTAATCACACACCAAATGTTTGTCATGTCTTTTTACAGCTTACACCCAAATTGTTATCTCAAATATGTTAAGTAGGACCAGCACGTCTTTATTATTTTACTTATCTTTAAACTTTACTGCTTGATATTTCGAAAAAATATGTGCGTACAGGATGCAAGGTGATTCAAATAACTTACGACTTTAGATAAATTTGATAAAAATTACGCACGTCCCTAAACGAGCTAAATGTAACTTGGTTGTATTTTGTTCAAAAAAAATTTCAGAATAAAAATTATTAACCGTGCAGTGGTGGCGTGAGGTCTGCGAGACTTCAGCGACTTTAACTGCTCGTTTATTTCTGTAATAATTAGAAATTTTCGTGTTATGTCAATTGCACATGACACTGACATATTTCAATCAGAATTTTTTTAAATTTTGATGTGGCTAGCACATTACCTTCCGTCAGTTCACGGATCAACTCAACTACAGATAGGACAGCTAATGTATTTTTCGAAATACAAAATAGTGACATCTACAGATTGCTTCCATGAACTAACGCACACTGTGATGGCTTGGTCGGCTTGGTAGTTTGTGACATAGGAGACATGTCATGTATAGATAAATTGAAATTTTGAATTTTTAAAATAAAAGACATAATAAGAAAATTGAATATAAGTACATACATATATTTTAAATAATCACAATACAATAACTATGTATAAATTCATTTCTAAATAAATTTAAAATTACTTGTCAGACATACACTTCTATTTTAATTTTTGTTTATTTGTAAGATTAAAGGATATTGGAAATGGTACGACATTTCATCATTAAATATAAAAGAAAACGTCTATTTGCTTCTTTGCACTGCACTTTATATCAAACAGCACAACGAATGTTCATCAGCTTATTGAATTTCAATTCCGTATTACGTCAAAAATTAAACACAGTTAATACTCTTTAAAACTGGAGAAATCACGAAATAAATCACTACTGGCACTATAACTAAATCTATAAACTATTACAAATTGGAATACCAAATAATTAAAGATGTTAAAGCGTACGTTCAATGACATGTGTGATGACTTATGTGACTTTACAATTCAAAATATTGCAAAATGTTTTGAACTCAAAGGTGACAATCCATTTTCTTAAAATTTAAGCACTGTCGCGCCTCTACAGTTTGCTTCCTGGAACTATGACAGTGTTTTGGTACATTCATTTAGCTGTCCGGTGCCTGCGTCAGTTCTATACTCTATCCGTTTTAACTATAGACTAGATGGCGTTTCGAGCGCGGCCGATTTTACATGTATTAAATAAAAAATTCAAATTTTGGCGGATTTAAACAAATTCTTTCTAATTGACATTTTTCAGTAATTTTGTCTTGTACGTACCTATATATGCTAATCTATTTTGTGTTTTCATGCATATACTTACTTATAATCTCCGTACCTTTCTCTACATTTCGGCGAAAGGGGCATGTATAAATAAAAACCACATTATTCAAATAAATTTTTAAGAAAACAACGTAAAAGAAAAATATAATTCATCTTTGAAATATAAATATTTACATTCTAAAATATATACATTAATTTCTTTGTTCCTGGGGTGATCCGAATGACCCTTTTTCCTCATGTTCTTTTATAGCTTTCCAAATATTACATCGTCCTATGCCTAGTTCTGATACCACAATTTGGACACTTTTTAATTTGGAATATGCATTCGTGGCACGATATGTGCAGTATAAATTATACGCCACTTTTTTTGCCCGCTTCGGGGGGCCTTTCCTTTTGGATATTTTAAAACATTGGCAGTGCCAAGTTCAGGATTTTTATCCATAATATTATCGAAGAGAACAATAACGAAACTAACGAACTACTAACTAAAAACTAAGAAAACGCGCACAATGAAAACTATGTAATATGAAATAGAACGACAAAACACTATGAAAATTATATAAACGAAAAAAACAAACAAACAGAACTGAACAGAAATTGATAATATGTAATAAATCGTGTACTATTAACTTTGTTGACATTTATATATTTTATGTCAGACGGCAAAATAATTGATACAGTTGTCAAGCAAATTTAAATTTCGCGTCAATTATTTTACTGTGTAAACTCGGTTTACGTTTGAACCAATCAGAAAGCTAAAATCTTAAGCCCTATCTCACTCAACGCTCTATAATTAATACGGATAGAGTATATGTATTTTATACAAATTCCATACAGACAGTTTCTTGCGAAAGATTCTATATTTCCAGTACATTACCTTCCGTCAGTTCTATGTATTTTGTACGAATTTCCATACAGAAAGTTTCAGAATTGATTATATATCTGTAGTAAAATTATATTAGCTGTTTCCAATATTATTGCATAGCTGGCTGCATTATGAAATTTTATTTCTTTATAATTTTTAACTGAATATCCATTGAATATAAAGTATAAAATGTAATCAAATCGTATAGAGTAGAGAATAAAATATTCTTTAATATTTATAATAACATTAAATGTGAAGAAATGATATTTAGCAGCGTTTTTTCAAGAAAAACTGTTAAAATCTTCAAATGAGGGTACTTCCAGTCATCCAATTGTAACCAATATCTAATCAGCTCTTCATATGGATGTAACGAAGAGGAATACGAAAGAATTATATTTTTTAGAATTGTAGTGTTGCACACACACATACACAGAGACATACAGACATCATCATCGCAAAAATAGTAAAATCGTATTCTAGGGATTCTAAAATGTGCTTATTCATTAAAAACTCACCATCGAATTTTTTGACTAAAATCAATACCTTCCTTACCTAAAGGTATGACGGAAGGTAAAAATCGACCAAATTCAGTTTTCTGCCATTATCTAGTAAACTTATGAGAATTTTTAACAAAACAAAAGCACATCTAAGATGGGCCACTATATGCAGCACATGCCTCATTTAACCGAAGTCGTATCTCTTGTAGTTTCCGAGATCCCAATGGTGGCCTTCCGGACATTCTGTATATCGCAAATTAAGTGTCATAAAAATTATATGTGGTACTGAAACATTTTTCTCGAAAGTTATCTGAAAAAGAAAAAATTGGTCAAAATTCTATATAAGTTACTAATCATGAGTAGTGATGAGTCAATTCCCGAAATTGAATGATGAAAAATTCCCTTTTTTACCTTCCGTCACCTTTAGGTAAGGAAGGTATTGTCTTTGGTCGAAAAATTCGGTCGTAAGTTTTTGATGAACAAGCACGTTTTAGGGTCCCTACAATACAATTTTACTATTTTTACGATGATGTCTGTATGTGTGTGTGTGTGTGTGCGTGTGTGTGTATGTATGTGTGTCCGTGTGTTTGTATGTAACAAAATTTTCGTCTGCGATAACTTCCATACTACAATTCTAAAAATTATAATTCTTTCGTATTTCTTTTCGTTACATCCATGTGAAGAGCTGATTAGATTTTGGTTAGAATTGGACAACCAGAAGTACCTTCATTTGAAGATTTTAACAGTTTTTCTTGAAAAAACTATGTTAAATATCATTTTTTCACGTTTAATGTTATTATAAATATTAAAGAATATTTTATTCTCTATACGATTTGACTACATTTTATACTTAATATTAAATGGATATAGAGTTAAAAAATTATAAAGAAATTAAATTTCATAAAGTAGCCATAGCTATGGAAACAGCTATTATATTAAGAAAATTTTGATTGAAAGATGTCAGTGTCAAGTGAAATGTGAAATTGACGTAGTGTGTTTGTCTGATAATTTTACTGGAAATATAGGATCTTTTGCTATAAATTTTCTGTATGGAATTTGCATAAAATACATGCAATAGCCGGAAGGTAAAGTACAAGAAATATAATCTTTAGCAAGGAACTTTCTGTATGAAATTTGTACAAAATACATAGAACTGACGGAAGGTAATGTGCTGGCCACATCAGATTTTTTTGAAAATTTCCCAAGTAATTTCGTAGCACCATAATATTTATTGACGGTAGTAGGTAATAGGCAGGTATAAGTCACAAACATGCAAAGCAAAATAATAGGCGCCAAGGTATAATATTATCCAAAATGAAATTTCAAAAAATAAATCCGGGAAAAAGTCAAGATATTTTTTCCTGCAAATCGTAGTTGCAGGAATTTCCGGGAATTTTCCGGGAAAAAACAAAATTCCTTGCGGGAATTTTTTAGTGGCACATCACTAATCATGAGACACCTATGATCGTTCGTTATACTTTGTTGTAATAGTAATTGGTATATTATAAATAAATTTGTAGTTGAAATGAATGCCTTGACTGAAGTAATATGATGGAAGAAGATCCTTGTACCTCTTCATTAAGTTTTTCTATTTGAAATACAAGATAATAAAGCATAGCCAGTCTCATCATCTAGTTCTAGTAGAATGTTCCCTAACATTACGCGATAATAAGCAAGTGTGATGACTCCATGTTAGGTCGTCGCCTGGAAACACTAAGATAACAGGTTAAGCAGGTCGTACTACCCGAGTTCCTCGTAAAAAATAATAATATGACTGCTCTGAGGAAAGTGATTCCTCACAATCGCGTAGATATATTTAGAAAAGTATAATTTATGTGACGTTCGTTCAGCCAATTTCCTCAAACCCTTAAACTTAATGTAATCTGTGCACTACCGTTTATTCTACTTTATTAATCTCTTAGAAATTTTCTGCTTCATTTCGCTGATAAATTCGTAGAAATAAACACACATACTACACTAGATACAGGTATTCTCACTTCCAAATAATTTCAAAACTTAAATAACTATTAATATTTCTGCTTTTAATTAATTTACATTAAACTATAAAGAGATATCACATGATATTCAGAATTAAAAATACATTAAGTACAAATACTTTTAACATAATTATTGATGCTAATTATATTTAAAAATTACAGCATCAAATAAAGAATATTGCGGATGGGGTTCATTCCCAGGAATTCTCGTTGGGCTTTGTTCCCGGGAAATGAAGCTCGAGAAAAGTCGAGAACTCGAGAAATCATATTTGAGTCTAAAAGATTGTAAAAGAAGACTATTTTGCCTTTGCTGTTTGGTTTATAATATAAGTCAGCTTAGCTCTGAATTTCGTAGAAAGTTTGATATTTAAATTTTTAATTTGTTTTTTAGGAAAGACAATTTTGGTTTATGTGAAAGAGATTTTGTTATTTTTGTTTTTTAAGAGAAGCTAATTTTGGTTCCAAGTTTTTCTTTAAAAGAGATTTTGTTATGTGTTTAGATTTTGTTTTTAAGAGAACATAATTTTAGTTCCTAATATTCCTAAGAAAGAGATTGTGTTATTTTTTGTTTAGATTTTGTTTTCAAGAGAAGATAATTTAGTTAGTTCCTATGACTGTCAATAAAGGTTTTATAATTATTTTGATACTTTTATTTGAGAGAGAAAATCACTTAATTTGTTGATTTATAATATATTTTTTTTTATACGTATTTTTAATTTTGTGACATTTTTCATTATTTGAACCAAAAAGATATGCAAAAAATACGTAAATGTAAATTTCTCGACAACCCGAGAAGACCCGAGAAATTACCCTCGAGAATTCTCGAGACCCGAGAAATTTATAAGCTCGAGAAACCATGAACCCTAGCGGGTGATAGAACTTAAAGTTATGAGAAAAATTAACGAATACTTACTTTATCCAAAAAATATGAAAACTGAGCCTGTTTTTTTTAGTACCAATGAATCTGCAATGTTGGCCATAAAGATAGCAATTTTTAAAACATTTCAATACTCTCAAATAAGGTGAGGAATTTTAGAAATAAATTACAGGATTAATGTTAAAACAAGTTTACGAGGTCTGCTAAAAAATTATCCGACCTTATTTTTTGCGAAAACCTGATGGATTTAAATCAAGCGCTCTTGCATGAGCCGACCTTGAACCTTCGTGCGCATGCGTAAATTTTTTCGCGCCTGTCGATAGCGTCTATTGCTGGTGAGCAGCATTTGAATGAGGTAGTGTGTAGTGCTTTAGTCGGTTTTTTATTGCAAGAAAAATGACGGAACGACTGGAGCAGCGCTATTGCGCCGAATTTTGCCTGAAACTTGGCGACAGCCAGGTGGAAACCATTCGGAAGATTCAAACGGCTTTCGGTGATGATGCTATGGGCATCATACAGACCAAAGAAGGCCCGCCAAGTGCTCAGCAACGTCAAAGTGATGCTGACTGCTTTCTTGACTCCCGCGGTGTGGTACACCACGAGTACGCACCACAGGGTCAAACAATCACCAAAGAGTACTACAGGGATGTTCTCCGTCGCCTACGTGATGCTGTGCGGCGTAAGAGACCGGAGTTGTGGTCAACGAGAAATTGGCGCCTCCATCATGTCAACGCTCCAGCACATTCTTCGCACTAGATTCAGACTGTTTTGGCAAAGAACAAAACTCCTGTCGTTTCGCGCCTATCGGTAGCATCTGTTACTCGCAAGCAGCATTTGAGTTAGGTAGTGTAGCTCTCGTTGGTTTTTTAATGCAAGGAAAATGACGGGGCGACAGCCAGGTGGAAACCATTCGGAAGATTCAAACGGCTTTCGGTGACGATGTTATGGGCATCACACTGATTAAGGAGTGGAACAACCGGTTTAAAGACGGCCGCACATCGGTGGAGAGCGAGCCACGCTCCAGTCAGCCATCAACATGTCGAAATGACCAGATAATTGCCAAAATGAACGCTGTGGTGATGCGGTACCGTCGTATGACTATGCGAGAAATTGCGGAAGAGATGGGCATCAGCACTTTTTCGGCACATTCCATTATGACCGACGATTTGGCCATGAAGAGAGTGGCGGTGAAATTCGTGCCGAAACTGGTGACGGCGGAGCAAAAGCAACTTCGTGTTGAAGTCTCACAGGACATGCTGGACTCCACAAACAGTGACCCCGACTTTATGAACACCATAATCACTGATGACGAGTCTTGGGTGTACGGGTACGACCCGGAAACCAAGTCCCAGTGGAAGCAATGAAAAACCGATGAGAGCACTACACACTTCCTCACTCAAATACTGCTTGCCAGCAACAAACGCTATCGATAGGCGGGAAAAAATTCACGCATGCGCACGATGATTCAAGGTCGGCTCATGCAAGCGCGCTTGATTCAATTCCATCAGGTTTTCGCAAAAAAAAATTAGGTCGGATAATTTTCTAACAGACCTCGTATTCTGCATCAAAATATCTTATGTTAAATTGATAAAATTTATTCAATTTGAATAGGTACCTAAATAACAATTAATATCAGGGACCCGAACCGTAACTTAACCGTAACCGAAAACCGCACCGATATTTAACTTTTTATGAAACCGTAACCGAAAACCGAAACCTATATTTTATTTCTTCAAATATGGAAACCGAAAACCGATACGATAAATAAGTTCGTTCTGTAACTGAAAACATAACCGAACCGAAATAATATCGGTACTAAAACCGTAAATTTAAAATTAGATATTTTTTATTAACTTACATTTTTTTCGTAGAAATACTTTCCATACCTTCGTTCATAAAAAAGTAAATTCATATTTAAAAAAAATTAAGGCATTTTATTCCATTTTTTAGTTATTTTTGCAATTATAATAAAAAAATTATTCATTTATTGACATTTTTCATTCAATCACCCATTTAGTTTACGTTCCGAACAAGCTGAATATATCTATTAGTACTAGTTGTTAGTAAAACGTGGAATTAAAATGTTATTACATTACGAAATAGGTACTAATTGTATTTCATGTTGCAAAAAATAAAAACAAAGCTAATTTTTCATTTAAACCGAAACCGAAAAGAACCGAAACCGTAACGAAAACGAAATTTATTAGTTTTTTTAACCGAAACGAAAACCGATATATTTTCAAAAAACCCGTAACCGATAACCGAAACCGAATTTTTATTAATGTAAAAACGGTTAACCGTAACCGAACCCCAAATATTTGATTATTAACCTCGCTTGGTTCAAACAGTGTAGTGCGATGTGCCGCCAAAAAATTCCCGCCGGGAATTTGTTTTTTCCCCGGGAAAATTCCCGGAAATTCCTTCATCCGCGATTTTCGGGAGGGAATTTAGTTACTATTTTTCCCGGATTTTTTTTGTAAATTTTAAAAGATTTTGGCCTTTGTTTGGTGCAAGTTGTTATAAATAATTATTAAATATATAACATTGTTCATTTTTTTTGAGTAATTTAAGTTTCCTTCAAAATAAATTTTTATTCTGGTTATTTTTTTTCAGGTAAATATTAAGTACTTGCGAAATTTAGTACGATGCTTTTGATTAATCATTTAAGGTTTTATGAATATTGCACCTTTACTTTATGTAAGAAGTATGAAAATATATCGAATATTTAAAATATGGGGAAGTATTTTTTATTAATTCATACAGAGTCGCTCTACTCGTATGTATAACCGATAGTGCATAAACATATTGATACGAGTATAATTATGTATTTTTTTACCATAATTTGATTGAAAAATAAAACTAAATAAACCTACAGTTACAATTTTTATTCATATTTGAAATCCCTTGGGAAATTTTCCGAAGGATATTTTTCTGAAAATTCCTCCTCCATCAAAAAAAATCCGGGAAAATTTCTGGGAATTTTCCCATATCTTTAAACTTCGGGAGTTGACACATCTCTAAAACAGTGTTTTAAAATGAATTAAGTTATTGTTCTTATTCTTAAATTGCCACAATTTCAGTTTAATTTCATTTCAAGGCGCTACAGTTTAAAACATATTATTTATTAGTTGATGTTAATTTTAAAGCGCATATTCACGAAAAAGACTAAATCAATCAACAAGTATTCTTTTCTAATTCAGGTACAGGTTTTTCTTTTGTGTCCATATAATAGTTTACTTATTTTTCATTTTTCAAATTATTGAAACATTATGCGAAGCGAGCCGTAAGAATTTGGTTTGTGGCTCGTTCTAAATCAATATTTACTTTGTGAAATGAATAAAATAGTAAATATTTGCTTCTATTTCAGGCGACTATTCGCTGGATATCTTCCCCGTGATGCTAGACGACGACGCCAGATACCAGTGTCAAGTTTCGCCAGGTCCTCATGCCGAGCCTGGCATCCGATCAAGTTTCGCTGTCATCTCGGTTTTGGTCCCACCTGATCCGCCAAAAATAGTGCAGGGAGATTATTTAATAACCACGGAAGACAGGGAAATCGAGCTCGAGTGTGTTAGCTTCGGAGGCAAACCTCCAGCAGAGGTAATAAATATTTCATACATCAATCTAATCGGGAATATTGGGAATTTCAAAGGGATCATCCACTATTTTTCTTAATTTTTTTTATGAAACGTCATCTAAATTGACAGCGGTCTATAGTTCTAGAAAGTCTTATTATTATTCGTTAAACTGTAATCATTTTTTAATATTCTATGATGTAGAAACAAAAACATTTTTGTTCTGAAACAGAGGAGTTCGCTAATAATTGGAGTTATATAAATTGATTTATTTCATCAACACTTTTAAAAATATCAGATCAATAATTGAAAATACGCATAGATCAATTTAATGAAATAATAAATAACTACGTATATTATAGACCAATTTTTGATTGTTAGTAGGGGCCTATGGCATTCAACATATTTTTCATTTCCAAACAAACGCTCGTGATTTCTATATTCAAACAAGTATTATGTGACAAATAATTAGAAAAACACTCACCATATTTCACAAGATTTCAGCATCTGAATCAACACTCCGTTATTTTTCAGATGCTAAAATCTTGTAGAACACGACGAGTGTTTTTCTAATTCTTTATTAGACGTCTCATCGAGAGTTCGTTATTGTACTTTTGTTATTTCAATAGCTGTCAGAGCTTTACGACGTTCTTCGGTAGATGGCTCTGCATGTGGTTAGTTACCTCTGAAGTTATCTATCTTGTATTAGATAGTATACCACATGCTGAGCTGGATTTATAAGTTGCTCAGCGCACAGAAATAATTTAGCACAGCTTAGCACAAAACTTGATCATATGAAAATACGTAGAATAATTATTATCTGGGATCCAGCATCCAACCTAATTGTTTAAACGAAGAAAGTATTGAGTAGTAAAATTCATTGACCTCGCTGGAATTCGAACCCATAGCCTGCCAATCGCTAGTCGGACGCTCTACCAATTGAGCCATGAGTTCCCGTTGGTCGATAAGCCTTTTTACAAATCGTAACGAATACACTCTTGTAATTTAAGGGATAAATACTCAACGCTAACAATGCGCAGTAAATATTATATTATTGTGAACTTACGTACATCCATAGGTTTGTTCGTGGTAGCGATCCCGGACTAGTTTGAGCATCATACGCATGCGCAGTTTCATTTTAGTTGTTCGCGGTACGACTCCGACTGACACTTGCTTGGTCATCGTTGATCACCTACTAATCAGACCAGTCCGGGTATAGTTTATTTGTCCATTAACAATTTTACAAACATAAAATGTCAACAAATGTATACAACTAACATTTTCATTGCTCTATGTTTCTATGCGATTTATAAATACATACATACATAAAATCACGCATTTCCCACTTAGTGGGTTAGCACAAACCCGAAACAATAATAATAATATCAACCACCAAAATAATCACTCTCTCTTTCAACAATATTCTTACTAACCTGACACCATACAACAAATATTTCTTTCTTAACATATTAAAGTGACCGATTTTCGGTAACGAAATACCGCAACCGGACCACAGTAATAGTTACGAAACAATCATACTTCGCCACACATTCCTGTCTAAGCACACTTCTTTCGCCTCGGTCACATTCATAATCGCATTCATACACGCTCTTCTTCTCTTCTCACTCGGAAACTTTCTCTCTTTTAGCATCTTATCTAGACGGCCACGCAATCGAACACCCTCAATTTCACCAAAATATATACGCTTTACAAGCCGTTCACTCTTCATTCTCTCCACATGACCAAACCATCTCAACTGGCTCATTCCTACTCTCTTAACAACATTCTTCCTAACCATACATTCTTCATACACCAAATTATTCGTCACACGATCTCGTCTTACATATCCACATCGATTTATAAATCCCCTAAATAAATGCTGTGCTATGCTATGCTATGCTATATTATTTCTGTGCGCTATGCGACTTATAAATCCAGCTTTAATCATTGTCTATACAAAGAGTCAACAGTTACCACACTGATGAGCTCCACTAAGAGCGAAACGCGTCTATGATTACTAAGTGCGCTCGGCGAGTAGTTTATTTGAAAATGAATTCCGGATTTCAAAAAAGCGATAAAAGAAGGCTTGAAACTGTTCGAAAAATATGTTAATAATATTGATGTGATTGTGTAATATTTTATAACAATAAATAAATTTCTGATTTATTATAGATAACGTGGATAGACGGCCTAGGAAACGTAATGACAGAAGGCCTAGAATCAATAGTAGATCCTCTTCCAGATGGCCGACGCTTTACCTCAAAATCGATATTAAAGTTAACCCCAAAGAAAGATCACCACAATACTACATTCACTTGTCAAGCTCAAAACACTGCTGAAAGAACACATCGATCAGCAAAACTCAAACTAGAGGTACATTTCCACAAAAATAAACAACCCGAACTATTGTCTACTGTTGTTGCTTTGTTTAGGTGAAATACGCGCCAAAAGTGACAGTATCTGTGATATCCGGCGCAGGCACTAATGGCCGAATTCCCGAAGGGGTGGAAGTTCGACTAGGCTGCAAGGCAGATGCAAACCCGGCAGAAGTTATGTACAAGTGGTACATAAATGATGAACTCTATGTGGGAGATTATACTACCGAGTTGGTAATCCACAACGTCTCAAGGAAATATCATGATGCCATAGTTAAATGCGAAGTGCATAATGCTGTCGGGAAGAGCGAAGAAAGTGAAACATTGGACATAAGTTGTAAGTATTGTTTTTTTTTTTTCTGAAACACATTGGCAATAGGGTAGTTTAGTAATTACGTCATATGCGGCGCGCTTCATTTAAACTACTGTCCTACCGACACGTCTTTCAAAGTGAACCTTATTGCCACAGCAAATAAGAACTATAATTTTAAGCAGTTCATTTCGTCGCCAATATCTTACTTAATTAAGAAAAGTTAGCTGTTTAAGCAATCATTCAGTTAAGTTTTAATATTACCCTTTCAATTAAACAAAACATATTATCCTAATTTATAATAATGATTCTATTTAAGTTTTAAAATACTTTGCATGGAACTGCATGTTCGTTCAATCTCGAAGATGTTCGTGAAACATCGCGTGAAGGGGCCGGAAGAGACCGTTTGAAAGACAGCGAACCATTTTTATGTTACAGTACCCTAAGAACACGGCATATTATTAATATATTAATGTGGATAGAAAGCTATTTACGTACATTCAACTTAAAAAGAAAAAATCTAAAGTTTTGAAAAGAACTGATTTGAAAATGCTCAAAAACGCCAACAAACAAAATCTCAGTCGGTATGTCGGTAAACTCTCGGGTATGTTTGAAGCGGCGCAAACTTGATGCTCTGTAGTTCAGAATGTGCAGAGTTGATTTCAATTTGAAATAAAACATTTGTTATTTATTAATGTGTGTATATTGTATTACAAAGTAATAGAAAAATGTTTACAATTTGATGTTAATATCTCAAAGTTAACTTCTTCATAATAACAATAATATCAGCATCAAATTACAAGCCTTTAAATTATAACCATTATGTGTTCTATCAATAGAGTCTACTTTGAAAGCATCATTTTTGCTTAGAACAGTACTTCATATTTCGCGCTATACTCTGACGTCACTCTAATCTACCCCATTTAGAAATTAGGCATGAAATATCTAGCGGGAAAATTAGAGCTATTAAAAGATACTACCAACTTTATGATATTTCTAAAATTCGGGTGTATTTCTCAAAAAATTGATAATTTCGCGATATGAAATAAATTTTCTCTTCATATTTGAAAAATGTGATCACAAAACAACATTAGCTGTCATTCGGTATGTGTTTCGTTCACCATTTTTGCTTGTGACAGCAACGCCGCCATCGGAGATTTGAGTTACCAATGGACTTTTTCAATTTAACGGTTATCTCTTTCTATCACTGCAAATAGTAAGAAAATGGCGCGAACAACTGCCAGTTGGGCTGTCAAACGAAACGACAAAAATATTGCATTCATTAAAATACCTGTATTCCCAGTGAAAATTTACAGCGTTATACATTTTAACTTCAATTAAAGCTTTTGTAACTTATTTCGATAAGATTTTTTTAAAGTTATCTGAGATTTTCTCACATTTTGCGTCTAAATTTTTTAGAAACAAACGCCGTAGATCTCAGTTGCGCTTACTATGCGCAGATACCCATTTCGCATATCTTCTATCTCTTTAAATTGAAAAGGTCTATTGTATTATAAATCTAAAATTTTGAGTTCTTTTTTATTTAATTTGAGCGAGATATGAATTTTTAAATAATAATAGAAAATTTGAATTTTACCGGATGTTACGTAAGAGGACTGATGGCATTTAAGAAATATATAGAAATAGAAAACTTCTAAACAAAATGTAATAAAACAAACACGAACAAGACAGTTGACACGCATCAATGACAGAAAACCAGCTTCTTGTTACGTACAAAATTTGTTAGAAATACCATCAGTCACTTGTACGTCACAAACCACGGCATGAATTTTTAACACCAAAATAAATTACAAGAAAACATATGATAAAAATAAAATTTTGTTTTTTTTTTTTTTTTTTTTTGTTTAGGATTATAAAAAATTTGGTTTCAATTAAAATTCAAAAATTTACTCTAATATTTATCCAAGGATTAAGATTTAAATGTTAACACATCCATTAAATTCTACAATCATATTAAGTGGAAAATAATAGTTTTCCGTTAATAAATAAATTTTATGTTTACATAAATGATAACAATATTTTTATCATCAATTATTTAAATATTATTTGTTTATATTGTCTGTTATATTTATGTTTCTACTATATTTACCATTGTTTTCATCAAAAAAATACAAAACAATACATACAAATAGAACATAAACAAAAACAATCCAATAAAATTTATTTAAAATAAATAACTATTTTATAATTTATATTTTCTACTTTTATTTGCTATTAATCGGGTATTTGTCATTATTTAAACTATACCGAAAAATGTTACCTACCATTTATATTTATTTATATTATTTTTCGATTACACAGTTTAAAAGTTTTCAGATTGTTGTCTGATTTGGTATTGTTCAAAATTTTGTCTAATACGAAACGGCAACATTGCTTCTTTTGTGATTGTACAATGGCCTCTTTGTTAAAGACTTATTTTCGTGACTGTAATTATTTCGCAGATGGTCCACATTTTCGCACAAAGCCGAAATCAGTCCAAGCTGATCAAGGTTCCAGTGTTACTCTGACATGCGACGTCGACGGCAATCCACCGCCGGATATAACTTGGATTCATGAAGATTCAGAACGAGTTGTTGGATCCAATCCAAACCTCACTTTGAGGGTGGATGCTAGCACAGCGGGTAGATATTACTGCAAAGCGTCTGTTATGGGCTTCCCTGAAATTGGCGCCGAAGCTACTATATATCTCAAAGGTACATTAACACAATACCTTCTCCGCAGATAAATTTTTCAACCTGTCTTTTATTTATTTTTATAATTATTAATATAAATTGCAACAAATACAATATATTTAATAAATAAAGCAACAAGACAACATTCAAAATTATTTTTACTTTGTAGCTGACGTATTTAAAAGCATTTTTCCATTGTATTATGAGTCACGCTAAAATTATAGAGAATAAGAAACATACTCAATAATTTTTAGAATTTATTTTAAATTTATTCAAAGTAGTTCCCTTTAACAGTAATATACTTCATCATTCCTCCCACTTATTAAAAGCTCCTAACCAGTCATTTTCGGGAATGCTTTCAATATAATGATCAATTGCAGAATCAATCTCTACTTCAAGCGAAAATCTACCCCGTAAATATTTTGTAAGTCCAAAAAGTAGCCAAAAGTCGCATATTACCAAATCAAGTGAGTATGGCGCGTGTACTATTACTTTTATATATTTTGTTCCCCAAAAACTAAAGAATATTCTATATTTTCACCCACAATTTTAAAAAATTTATTGGGGTTTTAATGAACTTAATTTTCGCAACTTAATTTCAAATGACAGATTTTTAATCTCAATAATTTTAGCGGGGCCCTTGTATTATTATACCAATATCGATTATTGCTTAACTCTATAATTCATCATTAATGAATGATATGGTTCTATGGCAAAAGCAGATATGTCATTTTCGGCAACCGTAATAACAAAACTTTTCCGTCGAGCAATACATATTTAATTATTTATTTTCTGCTTTCATTAACCCTCAATATTTTTTGAAAGAAATGTCAATCAGACTTTCTATACTATCACAATTTTTTTAATTTGATCTAAAATATTTCATAAAGTAACATTTCTGCTTTTGACATTAGCCATAGATTTATTCTATTCGCGATTCAAGTTAGTTTTGCCTCCATGTGTTGTGACGTCACAATGCGGTCTAGCCAAGTTACAGATGAACTAAAAACTAACCTAGTTGTGTGTGAACAGCTAAGTTTAAGAGAGTTTATTATCTTGTTATATACAATGAAAATGCAATTAAAGGAAGTTTTGTGTTATTTAAAAGCAACAGTTGAGTCCCGAAATTATTGATTCCGCACACATAATGACACGTGGAAAAAATCGTTGAAGGAGATAAAAATGAAATAAATATTTTTGCTTTGTGAACACTTTTTAACAACTTTTAAAGCAGAATTGTTTATATGTTATACTAACATCGGTCATACTACATGCCAGCCGTATTGTGACGTCATTTTTAAGAGCTTCATGAGTTGGCCGCTTGTTGGCATTTTTCTTGAATAGCGAATAGTCCATCCTTGAGACAAGAGAATGTGGAACTAATTCTTGAACAGAGACAAGTCAGTCTATAGACCATATTACTATCTCAATGCGCATGCTCAGAATTGTATTTTTAAAGTGAAATATTATTTAATATAGACGTAAATGAACGATAATTTTTTCTCGCAAGTTTCATTTCATGTTTAACTACTGGATTCTGCCCTTATAATATATAAATAATCAATAAAATAAACATTAAAATTTAAAAATTTTAAGCACTTATTTACTTTTCTGTCACTGACAGATAACCTCAAACTAATGTTTTGTTGTTGTGATTCTTTTGTAAAGTGCGAAAAATATTTTTTTAATTATGCCTATTTACTATTGTTGCTTCCAGGATTGTGATTTGAATCCATTTATTAAAAAGCAATATATATTTTCCTTTTTTTCCTAACAATAGTAAAGAGAAAAAAGTTAGTATTGCCAACATAATTGGAAAAATTAAAAAATAGTTTGTCACCCACGCACATTTTTTTCATTTCATAAATCTGCCGGCAGAGGCGCTATAGTTAATAATATGGTCTATAGGGCGCGAGCAGACACGTTACTTGAGCAACCTTGACATGCTTGGAATGAGCTGATGCTGATAATGTGTGCGCGTGTCACTTTGACAAGAACAATGTCACTTTGACAAGACTAATGTTTTAACTTATTTTGATTTTGAACTTCTAAAATGTTTTTATATTACAATATTCAGGCGGTAAAACACATGAAATTAAAAATAATAACTTTCTAACAGTTCAAAATTAAAATAAGTTAAAACATTGGTCCTGTAAAAGTGACTCGCGCACACATATCAGCTGATTCCAAGCACTTCAAGGTCGCTCGAGTCATGTGTCTGCTCGCGCCCTATTGGTCAAAAGTGAATAATTTTGGAGCCGGAATATTAGAAAAAATGAACTGTGAATGGCAGGTCGGACGATGTTAAAATCCCCTATTTGGCCGCCATTTTATCTTATGAAATGAGTAAAATAGCGATGTCATTTGTTATCTTTACTTCAAAATGTAAACACCGAAACAATTTATATTCAGAATAAACATTTATTTAACTACACCTACAAATAGTGAATAGTGAGGAAAGTTCCCGGGAAATTTCCAATAATTTTTTTTAGAAAATTTCCTAAGGAATTCCAAATATTGGGAAACACCACAATATTTGTTTGACGGGGAGTAGGTAACAGGCAGGCACAAGGCACAAACATACAAAGTAAAAGAAAAGGAGACTAGTTATATTTCCTAAAAAAAAAAAAAAAAGTCAAAATATTTTTTTCAGCACGCGTAATTGAAGAAATTTTCGTGAATTTTCCCATGAAAAAACAAAATTCCTTGCGGGAATTTTTTAGTGGCACATCACTACCTACAAATGATAAAAAGTAATAGAATGACTTGTTTTAGTTCAAGAATTAGTACCACATTCTCTCGTCTCAGCGAATTGAGTATATAAGTAATAAAGCCGTAAGAATATTATTTATTTTGATTAGTTACATATCTTTTATTTGTTTAAAATGAAAATTACAGAGAATTTATGGTGTATTTTTATGTTTTTATTATATTTTTTAAATGATATAAATAAGAAATTATTGCTTTCATTGTTTCATTTATCGAAATTGAGTCAAATTCTAAATATATAGAAATTTATATAATATTAATTATGCCTCCCGTCGTAGGTCCTCCATCGATAATAAGCCACCATACCCAATTTGGAATCGAAGGAGATAACGTACGCGTCGAGTGTACAGCGTTTTCCATCCCAGCTCCGGAAAAAGTAATTTGGACGTTTAATGGTCGAGCAGTAAATCAAAACGAGCAAGATTACACAATACTCGAAGATACATTACCTGAAGGCATAAAATCCACTTTAATTATTCGAGAGAGTCAAGAACGCCACTTTGGGAGTTACAATTGCAGTGTAGCAAATCCCTACGGAAGCGACATGGTGGAAATTAGTCTTAAACCACAAAGTAAGCATATAGTTTTTTCCTTCAATCATTGAAAACTAATTACTTGTTATTACTTACAGAAAATTTCCCGCTACTGTTAGTAGTTATTGGAGTCGTAGGAACCGTTATTGTTTTAATCATAATCATCATGATCATATTCTTGTGTCAACGCCAAAACAAAAAGCAGCCAGAAGGTAAAGGTAAAAATAAATTTTCCAATTTAAGAATTTTTCTTTATATTCAATGTTTTTTCAGCCGATACAAATACGATAGAAAAACAATGCAAAGAATCCGATCGCAGTTCAAACATATCAGACTTAAAATTAGACCTTCGGACCGGATCATCCGTGAGCAATGTGCATTGTGAAATGGATTACATTCCAGGCGCCGAGTCAGAAAATGGAAGTGAATCAGTTATTACTAGGATTGGTGTTCCATTAGCAGGGCCGGTTAATCTTCCAAGCCAAGATATCTACAGATATTCGGCCGAATATACGGAGCCTAATTTCCCTCCAAAAAGCGTAAGTAATGTTTACAATTTACAAATAAAATCGTTGTTATTCTCTCTTTTAAAAGGAAAGAACCCATTAGTTTGTTAAGTCAACCAATTAACCGAAAGTGATTACATAAAGCTCTAAATAGTTTTTATTTTCTGGCGTTTTATGTAATTATAAAAATTAAAGATTATTGACTAATTTTGTTTTGAAATATTTAATTTTGCTTTGAATTTTTTTTTAATTTTGCGGCATGTGCTTTAGTAATAAACACAACTTCTTGATAAATGAATTGTAAATTTATAATGGAAGAATTTTGAGCGGAATATAGCGGGTGACCTACTTCCTATCTGTCATGTTCAGCGAAAAAATGTTATTAGTAGATTTAGATTTTGCGTCGCTGTTTACATTATAATTTAAAAGTTGTCTGTATTAGCAATACCTCTTATCCTTTTTTTAAATTTATTATGCCGCGTCGTTAGTTATATTAATATTTAGCCGTAGTACGATTTATTAAATCGTTTCTCGCTGAAATGTGTGAATTTTTATTAGAAATTTTAAACAAGATAAACAATAATTAAGGCGTATTCGTTAAAAATAAGTTATACTTAAATTCTATTTGCTATCATGCAGCGAGAACGACAAGCACGATGTATGATCTGATACCCAAATATAACGGAATTTTTTTTCTGGCGTGTGGTAGGATTCTCCCACTAGATATGATTGCTAGACACCCTTTTGCATCCCTTTTGGATATGTTTCTTAAGCGTCCTCTTTGGGGAAACATGTAAGCGATCAGTGTAATTTTTTACGTAAGCGCTGTTTGTCTTGGTCGGCGATTTTGTAAAGGCGGACATTAAAAAGCAGCGTATTACATCAAATTCTGTAATTCCTAGCAAACACTCAAACGGTTGATTCTCTACTGCGCCACGTTTCATTTTAAAATTTTCACTCAAAATTCGTTGGCATAAAGTCAAGGATATTTTAGTGAGATCCTCCAATTCATCGATTGTTCTATGACGATTTTTCAGTGGTTTCAGTCGTTCTGGAAGTCGAGGGTCATTTTTAATTGATGTTTGACCAATTTAAATCGAGAAAACCACTTGTAAACCCTCGCTTGGCTCAATGATTCCTAAGCCCTCCGCAGCATTGCGACAGTTCCCGCTGACGATTTTTCTAACAGGAAACAAAACTTTAATGTCTGCCATTGCAAAATCGCCGAACATTTCAAACAGCGCTTACAAAAAAAATCATACTGGGCCTCGATTTTGTAACTTTATATTCTGTCTGACTTCAAATTCTATCGCAATTGGGTTTTCTCCACTACTGTTCCCGACCAGTAGAATTTAAAATCTGACAGAATTGAGATTTCCCCAATTCATTCTCCGGATAGATTTCAAATTCTACTCGTCTGGAGCAGTAGAATTCGTAGTGGGGAAAACCCAATTCGGACAGAATTTGAAATCAAATTTTTTCCCAGGGATGTCGCCTGAGCTGCAAATCTAAAAAAAGTGTCTAGTAAAGATACCTAGCGGAAGAAGTCAAAACTAGCGCCGTACCCCCCCCCCAGAAAATAATTATCGTTATTTTTAAATTAGAATAGGGTACTTACCTATGTGAAAGTAAATTTTATAATTGCCATTATTTTAATTTGTCTACATAAAAATTAAGGAGGTTCGAACGAAACTAATGAGTCAAAATAACATTTATATTTTTTGTTCTTTTAATGTCTAAAGTAATTGCTAAAATTTAGAACTTTAATTATCAAAAGTATATTGAGCTTATAAATACATAATTAATTTTTATTTAACAAAAAAAGATACTGAATGAACATACATGGTCGAAGAAAGTTATATGGCAACAGCGCGTCTTGTTCTTTGAGCTCGCTTTCGCTTATTTACATTTATTTACTTATTGTAAAATTAAATGGAATCTCGTGGCCGCGTGCTTGAGTGTCAGGTCGCTAATCTGTGGAACCGGGTTCGATCCCGACCGACGCCAAATATTTTCAATTTTAAATGACACAAAATTGACCCTTGTGGTGCACTCTCCACGCCAACAATGGGTGCCCGTGAGGTGACGCCTGATAAGCGCCCGCACGGTGCAAATATTTCATCATTACCGATATCTGTGTACAAAGCAGATTGGCACACCCAGCAGTAGCTAATAAGCCGTGATGATATGTTTATTTATAATAAATTTATATACCAATTTCAGTAATCGAAGTTTTTTATAACATGAAAAAATAATTTTATAATAACACAAATAAATAGTGCAACGTTGCCAAGTTCTTCATCTGTTCTGCTACTATCGAACAAAAATGAAGAAAAAATGTTTAAAATTCATTTTCAAGTTAATTTGAACTGTAGGAAGGCATTATAAACCTCTTATACTACGACTCTTTAGTTTTATTATATTATTTTTTTATTCGCAATCGAAATTAACGATAGAGGCGCTGATTTTCGAAACAAGATGGCCGCCATACGATGGGTTTGACATATGACAGTTTACATTATTCACTGAGTTTCGTTGACTGTGTATACAAACCAAGTTTAAAAACTTATTTATATGAAAGCGATAAGTTTAAATATTTAATTATTAATTACTACACTATTCACTCAGCTGTCACTTATTCAATATGGCGCTTGTACGATTGCTTTCCGTAGTACTGATTTGCGCCACTAGAGGGAGATTTTTATCTACGATTGCGAATACATCAAAGTTGGAAATATCAATATAAAGCAAACAAAAAAGTATCTACGGAAATGTTTCTAGCATAAGAGTTTATGTATTAAAACGTTGAAAACGTCAATTTTATAAGCGATTTTCTAAGGAACTAGACGGTGGATTGTTTTTTAATTTTGAGAATAGTTGTATAAGAAATCCTTCATTATAATTAGAAAATTTTGAACAATAAAGTTGGAAATTAATTTTTTACGAGGAAATTTGCTCGAACCTCTTTAAATTGAAATGACGGGAAGTAAAATACTGTCCACAACAGATTAGATTTTTCTTATTGGATTTAATAACATTGTAATTTTATTTATGCAGGATGGGCAGAACAACAACGGCTACGTTCCATATGTAGATTACGCGCGAGATTACAACCCTCCACCTATGATGCAGCCGGCACTCCAGTCTTCGATCGACGCAACCCGCGAAAGCCTCCAGTCCACGCGGCTACAACTCAACTCTCTCCAATCGCATCAGATTCCAGTCTCGGGGACAAGTCTGCCGCTGAACGACCTGACCGACATTCACATGTCACCGTCTCAAAACCTGCCGAACGGCAACATCGGCGGCATCGATCCGCGGTACAGCGCGGCGTACGGCAACCCTTACCTGCGGAACAGCAACGTGGGATTGCCCGCGCCGCACACCGCCATACCAGCCGCCACGCCTGCGCCGCCGCCGTACACGCGAGACGCAAGCAGGACGACGGGAGGTGTCACTACCCCCAACTCGGGGGCCAATGGGGCTGTGCCCCAAGTGGCGCGCCTTCCAAACTCGCCAACCACGCAGTACATAGTGCCCAACGCCAATCTGGCCACTATCAAAAGAGGAACCTTAGCGACGCATGTATAATATTTGTGTAAATAATAGACTAAGTGAATGCACTGTGACAACGTACTAAACTAAAGACTGAAACTAACGCAAACTGGCCTGCAGTATTTCATTGTGTATATATTATTAACTGGACTTGTAAATTTCCCCTAGAATTGCTGAGCTGCTCCACGTAAGTAACAATGTTGAAATTACAAAGTTCCGATTTTGTAATACGAATTGTTAGTAAATTAGACAATTAAATTAATTGACCGAATTATGAATGATTAAAAGTTAATCGACGAGTAAAGTTATGACAACTGATGTAAATTCGTTCAAGTTTTTGTACATATCAAAGTATACCTACCTTGAGTTGACATTTTTATAGAGTACATTTCACTGTCAATTTCCAAACTTCCATTTCTTCAGAAAGCAACAGATTCTGCCATCTTTCATACTGAAATGTTTTCTCTATAAAGAGTCAGCTGAGTCTCTCGTAGTGTACTGAAACGACCGATAGTGTTTCATTCATCTGGCACTGGTTTAATACATGTCAATTCTTCATTGTAGTTTTAAGTACTCCTACATCATCATGTGGTTTATCAACTTAATTAGATCGACTGTGAGCTTCCATTCAATTTATGAATAAATAAAAGTGCGTGAACATATCTGTTGACTTACGTATAATAGTGCATATAGAAGAATATGAATGTAAAATAAGTTTTGTATTGAAAATTTACAATCTAATTTAAATGGAAAACATTTAAACTCTATACCAAAGATTTAATAATTGTAACTTTCACGTTTATTTTTTATACATGTGTAATAATTTTTATAATCGAATATAATTTTGTATATTTACATTTCTTTATAACACGCATAATATTCAGGGCCTACACTAAAGACTTGTCTTTTACAACATTTCATCTTGCAAAAGTCCTAAACTAACATGTTTTTGTATGGATGAAATAATTGAAATTGTAAGAAAACCATATATGTTGACAACGATAATAATACTGTGGTATTTTATGTTCTCATACTGCAATTATTGATGTATAAAATTAGCAGTGTTGAACAATACGTAGTTAAAGTTTGTCTTTCCTTTATTTTCAATTGTACACAAAGTGTAATAATATTTTGAGTCTTCTAGCTCAAATTGTACATAATATAAATATTAATATTTTTAAGTTTTCTATACTTACAATCCTACTGAATAAATACTAAATAAGATTTAATCGAGATTTTTTTAAGTCGTAAAATAGCAATATTTATAAAAAATGTGATTGTAAAATATATTATGCATAATGATTATATTTCTTTATTGATTTTCCGCTTGTAAAAATTTATTTGAAATGAAATATTTTGCTCTTAATGGGTTAATCAATAATTATATGATTAGTTTATTCATACACATATTTATATTTTGACAGGTAAGTGATGTAAAACATATGGTTTAGTAAAAAATACTTTTTAATTAGTAACATTTGTAAAATAATAAGGTATATAATATTTACCACATTTCTTGTCATATTCTTAAGAGAAGTATAACTGTTGTTCATTGTTTAACAATTCAAAAATAAAAAGCGTTTATTTTTACAGACGTCTGCAGATACGGTCCAAATGCACGGAGCCAATTTTGAGGAGAAGGTGAGTTCGATAGTTTTATAATATAATTATAAAAAAAATCTGATGTGTCCAGCACATTACCTTCCGTCAGTAGGAGTTCTATGTATTTTGTATAAATGTCATACAGAAAATTCCTTGCAAAAGATTATATTTCTTGTACATTACCTTAAGGCAGTTGTATGTATTTTATACAAATTCCATACAGAAAGCAAAAGATCCTATATTTCCAGTAAAATTATAACACATACATACTGTCAACTGCACTTGACACTGACACCTTTCAATCAGAATTTTCTTAATACATCATCTGTTTCCAGAATTATAGCATAGCTAGCTAATATAGGATATTTAATTTCTTTATAATTTTTTAACTATATCCATTTAATATGAAATATAAAATGCATTCAAATCGCATAGAGAATAAAATATTCTTTAATATTTATAATAACATCAAATGTGAAAAAATGATATTTAACATAGTTTTTTCAAGAAAAACTGTTAAAATCTTCAAATAAGGGTACTTCCGGTTGACCAATTCTAACCAAAATCTAATCAGCTCTTCACATGGATGTAACGAAGAGGAATACGAAAGAATTATAATTTTTTGAATTGTAGTATGGAAGTTATCGTAGACGAAAATTGTGTTACACACACACATACAGACATCATCGTATAAATAGTAAAATCGTATTCTAGGGACCCTAAAACGTGCTTATTCATCAAAAACTCACCACCGACTTTTTTGACCAAAGACAATACCTTCCTTACCTAAAGGTGACGGAAGGTAAAAAATTAATATACATAAATGTATGTAGGTTTTCTGCTAGAAAGATATAATTTTCAATTGTTTAATAAAGCTCTTTCTGGAATCATTTCATCTTTTGTACATATCTGAAATTTTATTTTGCGTAGGCTTATATTTTTACTTATCTGTCAATAAAAGTTAATGTATAACAATTTACAAGTATTGGAAAATATTTAGCAACAAAATGTTCATAATATTTGTTCATTTTTAGTGATATTCATTTCGAATTCGAAGAATATAAATTTTTTTGTAGGTATATAAAAGCGTCGGCTTGTTGAAATATCTAAGCCATAAACAACAGTATAGTTTATTTTTCGCAAGTTGATAATTAAATTTTATCGTTCGTTGCGTATGAAATTTCTGTAGCAAATTTTCAAAAATAAGATTGTCAAAATTATAAATTAAATTAATTTTTAAGCACAGAATCAAAATTAATATAAGAATGATAACACTTGAACTTGACACGGCATTGTATATGTCTCAATCATTATATTGGGTTAATATTTTTATTTACAAGTAAATAAAACAATTGCAATAAGTATTACATTTAGCAATTTAATTATTCAAAATTTTACATAATAATTAAAGATTTTGAAATGTGTACTTTGACCTCCTGTCCAGTGCTGTGACATCCACAGCTATAAAACCCCCATTTCGGCTAAGCAGGGGTAAACCAACAAGTGCTCAGAACACCAAATATTTATATATTAGTAGGTAAGACTAATTATGCTTTAAAAAAATTAAGTAGCAACTTTACCGACTCAAAAATATTACGTGCGGGAGTCTAAAATGCAATAGTTACGCCACTGGTACATGAAACAACGACTAGACAACGACCAGCGCGCACGCGCAGCGACAGCGGCCATGATTATTTTAATTGATGTTTGGCAGTCATGTTTTCACTTCGCTCCGTCGTAAAATTTTATAATGTGCTTTCATTTTAATTACTATAAAGGAATTATAGTTTTATTACAAAATTATACTAGCCAATAGTGTCTTTTGAGTAAATATTATGGTCATTAAGTACTTTGTATGACCAAAATCGTTTATTGAACTTTTAAGTTTTACTCCGCCATTTTACGTAATCATGTTGGCGTTAAATTCTTTCTCATTCATTCTTATGTTCTCATCGAAGCAGAATAAAAGGTAAAGTGGGAAATCATGTCTTGTTTTTTGAAAACTCATAGCTTTTAACAACTCTTTTGGTATTTTATGTATCTGTAGATTTTTATATAGTTATTACTCTTTACAGGTAATGTGCAGTTACGGCTAATTATCTTCTACTATTAGGAAGCTAATAATAGCTCAGTTAAATCTAAATAAGTTTATGTAAAATATGATGATTGGAGCATAAAAGAGCAAAAACTCAGTCAATATAAATTGGAAATAAATTTTTAATGATGAAAACAAGACTTCACTTTTATGGAGATAAGACTGTTCTGAAAATGTAAGTACCTATTGCATTTTTATAAATATAGTATATAGTAATGGTTATGAGCGATATTTATTTTAATTAATACCTTTTATAATTATTTCAGGTCGCAAAGTGAATTTTCTTCATTTCCTGATTTGCTGTTTGCAGAGGAGAGGCTGCCGGATGCTGATATTAGATCGAGACAACCAGCAAATGTAAGTGATTAAGAAAAATATGTATACTGCGAAGCAAAGTATAGGAACGTTATTTTTTTACTAATTATAATATAAAATTACAATTTCTAATTGTTTAGTCATACTCCAAATTACAATACTTAAATTTTTGATAGTAAATGATTGTTTTGGTATTCAAAAATCTGTTTGGAATAATATATTATGTATTAAGAACGGTAAATACTGCAAAATATTTATTTTAGAAATAATGTCTACGGTTTTTTACAATATTAATTGTTTTATTTATCAAATATCAATCCCATTAAAGGCGCCTTTCTATTTCAATAAATTAAACTGTTGATATAAAATAAAGTTTGTAATTACGGTAATTACATATTCATTACGATTGCACAAAAAATAAACAGTGTGTACATCTTTTTCGCAAGCGACCTCGGCGACAATTTTTCTCGGTATACTAAAGAGAAATACATTCATTTTGAAACTAATTATTTTTTCATATAAAAAGCAAATATTTATTGTTTAGTATTCTAAATTAACAAATTTTAAATATCACACTAGGAATTACTTTAAAAAATGTTATTTTATCGATTCATACTTTAAGTATAAAGTGTACATTTTACTATTTTTTTTGTGCAACCGGACGCATTAAACATTTCGCAGCCGCAATACAGTCTGCCAAATTAGGTTAATAATCACTCTGACACTTGAGAATTACATGATTTTGTTGTTCCTCCTTGATTCAGTTTATCAAATGTCAATCCCAGACCCATCTTTAAAGCACACTTTCTATTTACAATGAAACTGTTTAAAATTTATAAAATTTGTGATTACGTATTTTTTACTGTTGCACAAAAATATTGTACACCTTGTTCGCGAAATCATTTAGCGCCCTCGAGATTGTCTTGCCTCGGCCGCAAGCGGGCTCAGCGACAATTTTTCTCTCGGTATGCTAAAGAGTGATTTCGCGGCCTTGATATACTATAGTTATTTGTATATATGTATTAAGGCCGCGAAATCATTCTTTAGCGTACCGAGAGAAAAATTGTCGCCGAGGCCGCTTGCGGCCGAGGCAAGACAATCTCGAGGGCGCTAAAGGATTTCGCGGACAAGCTGTACACAATATTTTTTGTGCAACCGCAAAAAATATGTAATTACAAATTTTATTAATTTTCAACAGTGTCATTATAAATAGAAAGTTATACTTTCAAGGTGGCTATGGGATTAACATTTGATAAACAAAACCATGCAATTCTCAAGTGTCAAAGTGATTATTTACCTAATTTCGCGGCCGCTACCATGACAACGGTTGCGAAATTTAATTTCGCGGCCTGTATTGCGGCTGCGAAATGTTTATTTCGCGTCTGGTTGCACAAAAATTAGGTTAACAATCACTTTGACACTTGAGAATTACATGGTTTTGTTGTGCCTCCTTGATTTAGTTTATCAAATGTCAATCCCAGACCCTTATTTAAAGCAAACATTTTATTTACAATGAAATTGTTTAAAATTAATAAAATTTGTGATTACATATTTTTTACTGTTACACAAAAAATATTGTACCCTCGTCCGCGAAATCCTTTAGCGCCCTCGAAATTGTCTTGCATCGGCCGCAAGCGGGCTAGGCGACAATTTTTCTCTCGGTGTGCTAAAGAGTGATTTCGCGGCCTTTATTTACAAATAATTATTTTGTTATGGTGAAGGACCCCATTGATTTTTTTTATTCCACATTCATTTTTCATATCGTAATTTAAATAAAATAAAACTTTTTGTTGGTATGTACTATTTAAAACAACGATATGTGTTATTTGAGGAGTTATTTGAGTTTCGTTTTTATATATTATGTAATATTTTTTCAAAAAAACGTTGAGCCAATGTCAATGTTTTAATGATGGTGTCATAAAATTCCGACCATATAAAGTCAAAGATGCTTACTTTATGAATAAATAATTTTATAGGTAAACAAGTACTAAAATATATTGGCTCCCTCATACTGTGAACCGCAGGGTCATATACAAGGTGCAACACCAAAACCGACCACCGCCATTCTTTTCTTTATTATTATAGTTACAAAAAAAAATATAGAACAAAGTTGTGCCATCCCATTAGAGAAGAAAATATTTTTTAAACCAGTGGTTCTCAAGTTACATCACAAAGTTGTTTTTTCAAATGGGATTATACTATTTTTTTTTTATACCTATTCGATAAGTTTTTTTTTCTTCAAGCGTATTATAATATTCATATTATGCTACTGTACACACACTATAGAAGATATTCATTGTCTTACTAGAACAAAAATGTTGTTATTGTTGTACTAGTAAAAAAATGTTAGTGTCTCAGTTCACCGCTGGCGGCGGCAGTCGTCACAGCAATACAGATTATATTGAAAATTGTTATTTGACAGTTGTATCGTTTTTGTTTTGTAGTGTACACAGCTAGCTTTGGCTGAAATTGCAAACACTACAACTTAAAAATTCCAAAAAAATGTCAAAAAATTCTTTGAAACACTTGAAGAAAAAATAGTATATGTCATTCGGAGTAGAACGCCCTTTTTGTGTTTTACCCAGCTTGCCTAGCTTCGGCTAGCGCCTCGGCCGCAATAGCTGGGTTCAACACAAAAAGACTGCTTTCTACTCCTAATAACATAATATACTATTTTTCTGAATTCAACCATGTACTAGTTTTATATCCTGACATAATAAAAATATTGAGAAAAATCCAATTGAAATATAAATAAATGTTGATTTTTTTTTTAGTTATTTTTCAGTAAGCTATGTATGAAAAACAAAACTAGCTATCTGTCAATTTGAATTATTTAGAATGGAAATCAAATAAAACACTATTTATAAAGTTATTAAAAATATTTGTTTCCTTTTAATTTAAACTATTTTTTTTTCAATATTTTTATTATGTAAAGATATAAAACTAATACATGGTTGAATTCAGAAAAAAAATACGCTATCAAATAAGCATAAAAATATCTATAATCTCATTTGAAAAAATATAACTTTGTGTTGTAACTTATGAACCACTTGTTTTAAAAAAATCTTTCTTCTTTCGCGGGATGTACCCCTTGGGTTCCTATAACTTTGTATTATAGGATTTTTTTTGTAACTATAATAATAAACAAAATTAATGTTGTAGCTATTTTTATTGTCACATTTTTCGCGACACGCATGGATAAGGGGGCGAAAGTCATCTGGGCGATAGATACGTAAAAAAAATCACTTGAACATAACTTCTAAACCACAATTCTACAAATATATTATTTCTTCGCCCAGTTGACTGTGCCAGGAAACACTGGTTTAGAGAGATCGTAAATTCTAGATCTATAATCTAACTAGACTAATATTCGTGTGTACTATTCAATTTAACATTGTGTACAAAATGAAGTACACACTCTGGAGATTTTTCCTCTGCTACGCTAGTATGGTACGAAATACTCTAAAGATTTTTCGCGTCATACGCAAATTTTTACAACGAAACATATACAATACTAGTTTGAAATGGAACTAAATATTGGAGGTTATCAATATATTTGAATAATTGATGATTGTTTATTTTATTTACTCAAAGTCGTTCATAAATACTCCGGCAACTATGGTCACGTAACCGCACTCAAAATATGGAATCCACTTGCTCTATATCTTTGTTTTGTAACGCATCCTAGTAGTTATTTTTTATGTTGATAACGTGGTTTTTCTTATAAAAATCATTTGGTGAACTGTTTGCAAGCGTTATGAATTGTTTTTTTTTTTATCTATTGTGTTTTACAATGAATTGTTTTCTTTACAGTATTCAAAGTAATGTGGTACTATTAAATAGTGTCCAGAAAACTTAAAACGATATCCAAAATGGAACTATAACCCCAAAAGAGCAGATAAAATGATATCCAGAGTCTAGCTGTAAATCTAAAGGAGCATACAAGAGAACTTCAGCGGTTCGAGCAGCAAAAAATCATACAACGTAAGTTATTATATTTGTTTTTTTTTTTCTCTTACCTCATATTTCTGTGACATTCAAGTAGGATTGGTCAAATTTAACTACCTTTGGGCCCTATTCTGTAACTCGGTAGTTAATTTGTAACCACTGGTTAAAATTTTTATCCAATAGTTATTGATTTGACAACTAAAAATGCCTTTTTACCTCCCGCTACCCTTGGTAAGGGAGGTATAGGGATCGTGCCAAAAATCGCGTATCGAGATTTTGGTAAATGAGTACGTTTTAAGGTCCCTAGAATCCAATTTTAACATTTTCACGATGATGTATGTGTGTGTGTGTGTGTGTGTGTGTATGTGTGTGTATCTGTGTGTGGATCCTTCACTCTAACTCAAATACTATCATTCAGAAAATTTTGAAACCTTGTATTTCGAACTTTTTCTGTAATGGAAAGAGCCCATTAGATTTTGGTGTAAATCGGATAACAGGAAATGGCACTTTACTAGAAGCTCAAAATAGTACCTTTAAATGTTTTTTTTTTCGAGATTAATGTTATTATAAAAATTATTACATTCTCTACAGATTTGCATTAATACTTTTTCTATATATTTTGTGGATAAATTTATAAAATTATCTATAATTTAAATTCCGGAGCCTACGCTTTAAACAAACAAAACTCCTTGGTTGCGCAGTTATTCAAATGTATGTAACTGACAGATAAATGTCACTGTCAAAGAACTAATTATTTCAAATTACTAATAACGTTTTAAGAAGAAAAAAGTAAATAGAATAATAGGAAAGGAAATCAATACAGTTTCCAGCATATGTAAATAAAAATTAATGATTCGCAAAAAAGTTTAAGCTAATTCTCATTTTTGGACTAGTGAATTCTATTTTGTCCCGGTATTTAAAATTTAATCTTCATTTTATTATCAAAAAAGGTAGTTACTTGGATTAGATTAGTCTATATTTTAAGAAATAAACTGCCAAAATTAGAGTAAAATTTGCTAATCCAAAAATAAGGATTAGCTTAATCTTTTTTGTAACTCGGACGGTAAATGGCAGGAGGTATTGTGTTGGCCACACCAGATTTTTTGTTATACGTCAACATACTTTGATTGGTTAAAAAAATTAACCAGTGGTTAAATATCAACCACTGAGATACAGAATAGGCCCCTTTATAGCAAATAATATTAACTGTACTTAAACTATATTCATATTCTGTCGGTTTATACTTAATATTGTAATTATTAGGTGCTAGATTACTTACATAGTCTATTGTCAGGTTACAGAAACATTCATCAACGCCTTGTTCAGTTAGCGCATCATCAAAATGAACAAATTCAGTTTCCTTGTTCTTATAACATTTAAATCTTTAATGTCGCGCCACATTGAAAACCTACGATCCCTGAGCCAAAAGAATTGGCGCTCTTATCTTGCCTTTTCAGCTAAAATATTTTCAGAACAGCACCACTTCCGGTTTAACCGGAAGTAGACCTTAACTTTCTTATTTTAAATGGAATGCTATATTTTTTATTTTACCATTGAATTTAGCAGAAAATTTTACATATGAAATAAATAATTTTCCTTATGATCAACCACTTCGATGTAATTTTAACTTTTTTGATTTTTTCTCTAAAAACGGCCACTCCTTTATCACTCTATATCTCGAGAATGGAAACGACTTTTCTATAATCTGTAATAACAGTTTTATAAAGACACCTTTTGCTTACAATAATATAAATTAATAATCGACAATTTGAAAATTGTAATTTCTACGTGAACGTAAAATCAGCAAAATTGTGCCATTTAGAACTACAAAACTACTGATATCAGCAAACATTAATTTGTATTAGCGGTTCTAAAGATATGAGACCTTATTTTTTTATTTTAAATAGGAACTTATATTTTTTATAAATTTTGTTTACTGATTTACATGCAGAATTTTATATTCTACAACTTTTATTTGAAGATTTTTATTCTAAAATAATTTGGAGAGCAACGCGTTAGGAAAAATGGTTTTCCCATGCCTAAGTAACGGATTTCGAGCGCCACCCGATATATCGTTTCTTACCCATCACATAACGTGTTCCACAACTTACGACAAAAAATTAAAGGGTATATACTGTACGACGTGCTGATCATAAAACAGACATAATTTTATAAAAATTCGCAAAAAAAATGCATCGTGTTTCAAGCAAACATTTTTTTTTTTTGTCGGTAGCTATTTTTAATCATTTTGTTCAAATCTTCTACAATGAAAGTAATTGTTTACGTAATATCTAATACTAATAAAGGTCTAATATTGTGTAATTAATAATTTAATTTAATTTGGTAGGTGGTAAGGAATTCTTTCGTCGACATTGCTGTTAATTATCATTTATCTTTCCTGGTGCAATGTACTGTAGTTTTTGTTAAAATGAATGCATTTAGTAACAGTGAATTAGTGGACATGATGTTAATTTATGAAGAAGCAGGGCAAAATTCGTTATTGGCACGATGTCTCAGGGATGAATGGTGCAAATTATGAACAATATTTGTAGTTTTGTGCTTCAGGTATGTGTTTAGTTATTTCCCAAATTATCTATTAAATACGATGCATTAATATTAGAAATTATTTTGTATTCAAAACTATTATTATCTCTAAATCTAACGAATATTACATAATGATTCTTAGATAATTAATTTCATTTAACATTTCTTTCTATGACATATGCTACTCCAGGGGTCTAAAAAATGTCTACTTCAAGTAAACTACCCTTAACTTTTCGAATTTTTAAAAAAATCTTTTTGTTTCATGATCAGCATGTCGTACAGTATATACCCTTTAATTTTTTGTCCTAAGTTGTGGAACAGCCTAGGCATATTACCCATTGTTGGGTGTGTCAATCAGAGTTGTACGCAGATATCAGTAATAATTATGATGGACCGTGTAGGAGTTTATCAGGCGTCACGTCTTGGCGTGGAGAGTAGTTTGCAGGGGTCACTTTGCGTTATTTTTAATGTTTTTAAAGACGCACCAACGATAATAATTATGTAATATCGAGCACTTTCAATTTTAGATTGCATGCATGACCATGAGGGCTTCGAACACATGGACATGGGAGCAGAAAAGGACAGAGCACCTTTAGGAGAAACATGAGACAACGGAGTTGCTGCATTAGGGCCCCACAGCCCAGAAATTTAAGCGAGCTGTCTGCTTGTATGAGGTACGAATTTTACTAGATTTTATACTATTTGCTTTCCAATTCTGTGGCTTTAAGGCAAAAGCAGATATGTTTTATTTAGAATTTCTGCAAATTTTGTCCAGTGATTATAATTATTTTACTTTGTAAGACCCTTAAATCGACATATCTCTTTTGGGTGGCCTTCTCTGCACTTTTTTTTATCGACATATCAAATTAAAGCTGATTTCAAATACATTTGAAACCATTTCAAAACAGGTGGATAAAATATCGCATGGTACACGTGTTTTCATTATACAGGGTGGTGACTCGAACACCCGAACTTAGGGATTTAACATGTAAAATCATATTTTCGTAATATCCTGCTCCCCTAATTAATTTAGGTAAAAAAGCTCAAATAAAAGTTGTAGGGCATAAAATTCTGCATCTGAGTGAATAAACAAAGCTAATTTTGTGTGCCTTGTAACCTCAGAAATTAGGTATGAAAATGACGTAAATCACCCCAAAAATAGCGATAGCCATGGAATTGAAACAAAAATTAACAAATGTTAACGGTTTATCCACCATCCACAGGTTTATCTGTCAAGTTACGCTGCGTTAGTTTATTTTTATTATTACTTGTAATTACTGTTGAACTGAAAATATGGCCTACAATTATACAATTAGTGAAAAAATCAATAAGTTATTTTATGGTGGTACTAGTATGAGACAAGTGCGAGAGCTATTTGCGAATTTATTTCCTCATAGACCAATTCCGTCGACATTAATAAACCATATCATTTGTATTTCCTTGTAATAATAACTGATTACAACAATGAGTTGATTACAATAATTAAAGTATAAATTATAATAAAAAATGATTTAAGAATTAAATTTTCTTCAGCTCTTTATAAAAAGTAATAGCTACTTCAATATTATTAATTATTAAAAATGAAAATAATCCCGTATTTAATGGCAAAATATGCATGATCCAGGCTACAGCGACATTTTCATACTATAACAATAACTGTACCCTTCTGCTGACGCTGACATCAGGATGTAATGATCATTTTCCTCAAAAAATTTAATTACATTATTATCGGTATAAAAATACAAAAAATATAGTAGTTTTATTTTTTTGTTTTTACCTTCCGTCACCTTTAGGTAAGGAAGGTATTGTCTTTAGTCAAAAAATTCGGTGGTGAGTTTTTGATGAATAAGCACGTTTTAGGGTCCCTAGAATACGATTTTACTATTTTTACGATTATGTCTGTGTGTGTGTGTGTGTGTGTGTGTGTGTGTGTGTGTGTGTGTGACAAAATTTTCTAATGCGATAACTCATACTACAATTCCAAAAATTATAATTCTTTCGTATTCCTCTTCAATACATCCATGAGAAGAGCTGATTAGATTTTGGTTATAATTGGAAAACCGGAAATACCCTCATTTGAAGATTTTAACAGTTTTTCTTGAAAAAACGATAGATATCATTTTTTTACATTTAATGTTATTATAAATATTAAAGAATATTTATAACTCTTGAAATAGCTGCTGTATTAAGAAAATTTTGATTGAAAGGTGTCAGTGTCAAGTGCAGTTGACAGTATGTTTGTGTTATAATTTTACTGGATATATAGGATCTTTTGTTAGAAACTTTCTGTATGGAATTTGTGTAACATACATACAACTGCCTTAAGGTAATGTACAAGAAATATAATCTTTTGCAAAGAACTTTCAGTATGACATTTATACAAAATACATAGAACTGACGGAAGGTAATGTGCTGGCCACATCAGATTTTTTAAATTTAAAATTAATTTATGTACTATTGATCACTTCAACAGCTATTACAAGTAATAATAAAAATAAACTAACGAAGCGTAACTTGACAGATAAACTGTTAACATTTGTTAATTTTTGTTTCAATTCCATGGCTATCGCTATTTTTGTGGTTATTTACGTCATTTTCATACCTAATTTCCGAGGTTACAAGGCACGCAAAATTAATTTTGTTTATTGATTCAGATGCAGAATTTTATGCACTACAACTTTTATTTGAAGCTTTTTTACCTAAATTAATTAGGGGAACAGGAAATTACGAAAATATGATTTACATGTTAAATACCTATGTTCGGGTGTTCGAGTCACCACCCTGTATAAATCAAGTGTCTTGTGTAATGAACAGTTTTTTATTTGGTTTAAAGAATACCACAAACTAATAATTATTATTTAATAGGCGGACCTTTGGTTGGTCTGAGACGTCATGAAACTTTGACGATTTGGATGCAGCTTCCGAGCTTTGAATTTCAACACTTCAGATCTTCTAAGTTAGCGTACCTAAAGTATTGCTGAGCTCCAGATAAATCTTGTGCGGCGTAGACAATCACCGATGAATGAACTGGTAAGAAACTTTATTTTTATATAAAATATTTGGTCTCATGTTCAATCATGAGAACTTATAGTCAAAGTAATATGACGATAATATATGTCTATATATTATCTTGTATTCAAATTCGATTTTGAGTACTCCATTGAAAGAAATATAACTTTCTGGAATGTCAAACAATTTAAAATTGAAATATCGACTATTTATCGATATCTGGGAACATATGATTAGCTTTTTATCTTTCAGGAATCGGACATCAAGAAGACTAGATTAATATAGTAGATTTTAAGTTAGTTTTAAGTTCTTTTAAATGTATTTTCAGGTCTTAATTAAACTTTGGCTCATCGCGCCGTTGAGCAAACACGCGCTTTCTTTAAAAATAAAAATAAATTGATTAATTTGAAGTGCATTCCTTGGCGATTCATCATAAAATCGTGCGTCTACGTTTGCCACCGTGGTACGCGTACTGCGCGGGTTGTCCAGACGACACCTAGGGAGAGTGAATGTGAAAAGAAAAATATATGTATCGGGGCATGAATGATGCGAATGGATGAGAGAATCAGTGAGAGGGTCAGGAAGGTGGGAGAGATTCGAAACTTGATGTGGGTTCGGGTTTCTTTATTTAACATCACGGTCAATGGGATGGGTAGGTAGGGTTCGTGCGTGATTTTTCCATAATTGAGTGGACTGATATGGTTAGCCATGCCATGTGAAACCAGTTGTTTATTCTGGGGGATCGCTTCGCACTTGTGCGAATGTTTCTAGGGACAGTTTAATTCTTTTTGTAATAAAGTTGCTGGCCATCATATTGGCCTACGCTCTAGATTGCTAGACTCGAATGAGAAAAGATTAAACAAACCTGAATGCTATCACAGGAAGCTTTCTTATGGCGTCTATGTGCTCTCCTCATCTGGAGGCAACGTATGCAATCATCATTTAATGTTAATGGCAACGAATAATAATTAAAAACAGTAAAGTTTTTGTTTGATTTAACTTTGTTTGAGCATACGGGTTGACCGCGTTCGGGGTAGGTATCGCGTATGAGATCGGGCGATGTCTCCGGGAGTAACTCGCTCAGGCATCCAAGCCGAGTAGATTACATGTAACTGTCTATCTTGTCCTTAGGGAGTTCGCGTTGTAGGCCGTACATGCAGTGCATCGTGTGGGGTCGGCTCAACCCCCTCGTAAACTACATGTGAGAACCACCCCGGCGTTCTCACTTTTTGTCTTAGCTCGTATATCTCTCTCTCCCTTACTTCGCCTTTAGCTTAGCATAGTCTAGATATAAGATAGCTTGCGTAGACTTAAGCTAGTTTAGATATAAGGTAGGCAAGGGTTGTTTTTGCTTTTTGAGAGAGAGAAAAAAATTAACGTAACTTCACACTTTTAGATTTGCTATTCTTTGTACGAGATATTATAACGTAAGATAGGCTTAGATTTGCTATTTTTTGAACGAGATATTAACGTAAGATAGGCTATTTTTCGCACTTCACCAACTTAATTTGGGGGGTTCTACAATAGCTTAAGTTTTATTATAAAATATTGTACACGAAATTGTATTTATTTAATAAATGGTATGTATGGGGAGCGTGGGTTTGGCATTTGAGGGCGGTTGCTCCCTATATATACAATTTATTAAATAAAGAGTATAGTTTTAAGGTAGTTCTAAGTTGGAAGAACTCCCTACTGCCCTGTCACTGTCGTTGAGATTGCACTGCCGATTGATGACGCAGACCATGGCTTCCTCTTCATAAAGACCTGTTTAAGATGTATGTACACAATAAAACTATCTTTTAATTTATGTTCTGTTTAATTTAAACCCGTCACATTAGTCGTACAGTAGGTAGTTTTAGTAAAAATTGTATTTATTATTAAGCATTTAGACGCGGCCAGGGTAAATATAGATTTTAAGTATTTATTGTAAACGAAGCTTTGTATTCATAAATATTATATATTTTCGTAAATGGTCGGTTGGGTGCTAACACCAAAAAAATATATAATATAATTTATGTAAAGGTTTGCAATCTGTCTTAAACTAAATAAGAAATCTTGTGCCTTTAACAATGGGAACAAGAAATCTTATTTAGGGACCCCAAGATTTAATTTGTTAAATATTGTAAACGGAACTCTATTTAATATGTATTGGGTAGTAGATACCCTAAAAATATATAACTAGAGTTTTGGATCAGTTATAAAACTAAAATGTTTGTTACCAATTGAAATTATTACGGTTGTATTATTTGTTATTAATTATTTTGCATCTTTATTCTGTAAATAAAAGTTTTATCTTCAGATAAACTTTATTTACAGGATAAAAATTCAAAATAATTAATAACAAATTAATATAACCATGATAATGGTAATTTTATTTAGTAACAAACGTTTTAATTTTGTAACTAAACCATGTTTGACACTGTCATAAAGTTTTATTAGATTTGTTAACAAATTTAGTAACTTTTATGAACAGAATTATAACACAAATGAAACGTAAAAGACATTTGTATTTAAAAATTCTGTTCATAATTATTTTTTACCAAGTGTGTTATCAAATTTGATAGCAATTTTTTTCGTCCCAAAGATGCTTTAGTTATAAAACTAAAATGTTTGTTACCAAATAAAATTACCATTATTTGACTTGTATTTTTTATTAATCAATTTGCATCTTTGTTTTTAATAAAATAAACTTTTATTACAAAATAATTCAAAATTTTTAATAAACTTTGCAACCAAAATAATGGTAATTTTATTTAGTAACGAAACATTTTAGTTTTATAGCTAAAGACTGTTTGGCACGTTAAAAAATTGTTATCAAATTTGATAACAAACTTGGTAAGAAATAATTATGAACAGAATTTTTAAACACAAATGTCTTTTACGTTTCATTTGTTATAATTCTGTTCATAATTGTCACTAAATTTGTTAATAATAAAACTAATAACAATGTATGATGGTGACAAACATTCTGCTGTAATACAAATAAAAACAAACATTCTGCTGTAATACAAATAAAATTTATATGTATTTATAAAAAAAGTCTTGAATTTTTAAAATATATATTTCTATATTAAAAAAGTGATTTTTATTTCTAAGTCCATATACGTATGTAGTTTTGAACACGGTCACAAGGGGGCAGCACCTGTCAATAAACGTAGTACGTAAAACAAAAATGCTAAAGTATAACCCATTAGATAATTTTAAAAAAAATTATTCGTTTTCATTAATTTATAAAAATGATGGGCACCATTTTTTACTCAGTGAATCGTGCGTGGATTTTTTAATTAAGGATGTGTACCTACTGGGAATTTAAACACAAAACACGGATTTTTAGAAAATTTGGTGCATAGATGCTACTTAAAAGTAGCATCTATGCACCAAATTTTTGTTGAAATCGTGCATAGAAGCTACTTAAAAGTAGCATCTATGCACCAAATTTTCTAAAAATCCGTGCATTGATGCTTCTTTTTTAAACGCAGAAAAAAGATAAATTCGTAGATAGAAGCTACTTTATAAATTTATGGTTGCCTATATTTTAAGCGCAAAGAAATGCAATGCGCATCCTTTAGAAATCGTGCAGGGATGATGCTTTTTTGAAACACAGTGAATCGTGTGTAGCGGCTGATTTAAGAACTATGCACGAAATACGTTCACGACTCTGAGGGTATAAAAATTAAAACTAAAGATTAGAAAATAAGTCATTTTAAATCAATTTTAAAGTTTATTAGCAAAATATAAATACAAATATATTTAAAATAAAATACATTAACATTTTATTACAATTTTAAAATATTTCATATTTCTCTTCTATTTCCTTTAGGGTCCTTCAAGTCCACATGTTGACAATCTGCACAGACAAATATATAAAAATTAGATTATTATACAAATACCAAATATGAGGATAACCAAATAGTGTGGTTGATATTGTTACTCTGAAAAAAAAATGAAATATTTAAAAATTTCTTGTTCTACATGAGAACACAAAAAATCTAGAAGATAAAACATTTGTTCAATGGGGATATTCTGTTTGAAATAATAGTTGTATAATTAGAAATAATGAGCCAAAGACTGTTGCTGCATTAAACTTGGAAAAAAACACACTTTTTCGTTTTTCTGTAAATTTACCCTACTCTGTTGCATTGGTAGTAAAAAGAAATTGATAAATGGATTTTGTAGGTAATTAAATTATCTCTCTCCTTATGAGGACTTTTACGCTAAAATGAAGTGTTACGGAGTTATTGCGATGTAAAGTGGAAAGAAACTCAAAATTTTGCCAAATGCGCAATTGTTGCCTTCTTTGGGAACTTCATAGCTCCGTTGGTATCAATCGTGGAAAAAACTTTTTGAATAAAATTTTTAGGAAATTTCATCCTCTACAAGTCGGCAAATAACTTTTTTTTCGCTAAAATTCACCAGATAGAAGTTATAGGCGAAAAACTGAAAAAAGTGCCGATTTATGGTGGTTTTTACAATATGGCAGAGGGAGCGGAGGAAGGTGAGTTGTGGAAATTTGGATTTTCATTAACTAACCAGCCTATACAACATATAAAAAATTCAGAACTACCCGACCTTTTGTAAGCTAACCCCCTTTTTCGACCTCTGTTTACTGGACTAATGGAAGAATTCTTACCTGTGCTGGAACGGAGATATTACCGAAATGTTAGTGATGTCATTATTACTTCATGCGATCGCCAGGTGATACGACAGAACCCCAGTACTGAAGCTCTAAACAAGAGTTAATAAACCTTGTTCCTATCAAAAGAAGAACATAATAGGTTTTGTCCACTCAGTGTTTCAAAAGTTTAGTACTCGCTACAAACAACTATTAGAAAAACGGTTTCAGTACCTGAAATATAATATATTTGCATATCCGTTTTTAAACAATTGTTTTCTTGAAAAAGTAAATTTTGTGACAACACATGTGGAATGTTAGAATTATTTATTAACTGTATAACGAAGGACAATCAGAAAATTTTCCACTGTTATTTTCAGATTTATTTTAGTCCATTGAACCAAATCACCGGCGTCGCTTTCTAGAGCAGTACCTGTATAATAAAAAGAAAATAAATTAAAAATTAAATTTATGTATTAAGCTGCATCCCCACCACTACGAGGCTTACCATTAGGTTCTCCAAAGAAAACCGCAATTTCTGTTGAACTATCGTGTCTCTTATGTCCATGTTTATCATTTTTATTACTCACAATCGGCAAAATCCGACTCAGTGGGGACGCCTTTATGAGGCGCCGTTTGGGCCAAAAATAAAAGTTTCTGTAATATATATAAAATATCGTGATATATAATATTTTGCCATGTTGATATATACAATTTTCATTGTGATATATACAATTTTTAGTTCTATGAAATGCCGCAATATAATGAGGGCGCTCACTTATAAAATTTCGTTATATATAATATTTTTCCATGTTGATATATACAATGGACCTTTCCAATTTAAAGAGATAGAAGATATGCGCAATGGGGATCTGCGCATAGTAAGAACAACTGAGATCTATGACGTTTGATTCTAAAAAAATTAGACGTAAAATGTAAGATAACTTTAAAAAATCTTATCGAAATAAGTTACAAAAGCTTTTATTGAAGGTAAAATGTCTAACGATGCAAATTTTCACTGAGAATACAGGTATTTTAATGACTGCAATATTTTTGACGTTTCGTTTGACAGCCCAACTGGCAGTTGTTCGCGCCATTTTCTTACTATTTGCAGCGATAGAAAGAGATAGCCCTTAAATTGGAAAGGTCCATTTTCATTGTGATATATACAATTTTTAGTTCTATGAAATGCCGCAATATAATGAGCGCCCTGCTCACTTTTGTGCTTTTATCAACATAAGTAGATAAAAACACAAAAGTGAGCGCCCTCATTATATTACAGCATTTCATAGAACTAAAAATTGTATATATCACAATGAAAATTGTATATATCAACATAGCAAAATATTATATATCACGAAATTTTATATATATTACAGAAACTTTTATTTTGGCCCAAACGGCGCCTCATACATCTTCATGTTTAAAAATAGGAAGTGGCTACAGTGGGGTAGAATAGTGTGACAGAGCATAGCGCGAAATATGAAGCACTGTCTTAAGTAAAAACGATACTTTCAGAGAAAACTCTATTGACAGGATACATACGGGTCAGAATTTAAAGGCTTGTAATTTGATGCTGATATTTTTGTTATTATGATGAAGTTAACTTTGAGATATTAATTTCAACAAATTGTAAACATTTTTATATTACTTCGTAAAACAACATATGCACATTAATAAATAACAAAGGTTTTATTTAAAATTGAAATCAACTCTGCACATTCTGAACTACAAAATATCAAGTTTGCGCAGCTTCACACACTTCAAATATATCCGATAGTTTACCGACATACCGACTGAGTTTTAGTTTGTTGGCGTTTTTAAATCAGACCTTGTCAGAACTTCAGATTTCTGCTTTTTTAGGTTAAGGTACATAAATAACTATGTCTCTCCACATTAATATATTAATAAAATGGCATGTTCTTAGGGTACTGTAACCTAAAAATAGTTCGGTTGTTTTTTAAACGGGCTCTTCCGGTCGCTTCATGCGATATGTCTCGAACATGTTCGAGATTGAACAAATATTTAGTTCCATTCAATTTTTTAAACCTTGAATTGTTATATATTACAAATTAGGATATGTTTGATTTAATTTAAAAGTAATCTCCAAACTTAACTGAATGACAGCTTAAATAGCTAACTTTTCTTAATTCAGTAAGATATTGGCGACGAAATGAACTGCTTACAATTATAGTTCTTATTTGCTGTGGCAATGGACCTTTTACATTTTTATTGCACCCTGACGTCATTTTTCAATGCACCACGTAGTGAAATTCTTAAGAACTAAAGATGAGAAGGCGCCATGTTGTCAAGTAAAATGATTAAAAGGATATGCATTTATTTTCGATAAAAAATTATTTAAACAACACAAAAACTTAAAAAATGATGTCTTTGATTATAAAGAAATAATTAATAATGAAAAAAACATATTTAAAGGAAAAAACAACAATTTTATTCTTGTTTATTACTTTTCTAATATCAAACTGGCAACTACGCAATTATCTGTCACTTTATGTGGTGTTTATTTTGCATCTTGTAGAACAAAAAACCACTTTTTCTGATTCCCACCTCCTTTTCCTTTTGTTTTAAAATATTCATCACAAACGCTTTGTGTGAATTTATTTAATAAAATTAAGTTTTATCATAGTTTTTACTTTCCGCCATTTGTAATTTTATTTCAAATGTAACTGGCCTTCTCAATGCGCAAACAACCTACTGCGCACTACATATATGTCATTTTTGTCTATCTCTCTCTTTTGATGTAAAAGGTCCATAAGGTTCACTGTGAAAGACGTGTTTACCGGTAGGACAGTAGTTTAAATGAAACGCGCCACATATGACGTAATTACTGAACTACCCTGTTCCGAACGCGGAGGCGTGGATTAATGTTTGGGACCGTTGTTGAAAATTAAAATCCCAACCCGAACGTGGGACCATTGTTTTGCTTGAATCTTCTATTGTAACAATAACCTAACGTAACGCATAATTGTGTGTTACGTAATGTTGAGAAATTTAGAGAAATTGCGTAAACCACGCCTATTCGGGACTTTAATTTTTTGAACACGGCCCCGCGTTTGGAACTAGCCACTTCCTTAAAAATATTATCTTGTACGGCAGAATGAAATATATAATAAAACAAGAGATTTCATAATGAAATTCCAGACTATATTTTTATTTAACATAAGGCAATTGACAATGTACATAATATGACTAACAATATAAGACATGACTAATAATAACTTCAAGATAAAGGCACCATATTTAAAAATTGGTCTTCTGTAGTTATAGTATACTGGACATTTCGCGACAAAAGAAAATGTTACTTTAACGATATTGTCAATGAAATTATTTCAAGAATAATGAAATACGATAACACTCTAAAATTATCCAACTATAAAAATAACTAATTTACAATAATAAACAACTAACTCAATTCGCTACTAACAAATTATGCACTATTGACAAGTAGCCCATATTATACAAAATGATTGATACAAAGAGCATTACTTCTACAATGACGTAGCTCACTTTCTTGCTTTGCTGAAGATATAAAATGATTTGGAAGCAAGGTACGCCACGATGAGGGGGGCATTGTAATACAAAACGATAAAGGGGGTCTCTATAAACGTTCGCAAACGTAACAGTGATGGGTCTCATGTACTGAGACTCTTTCTCTGGGGAAACTGCGCCTGGAATGGAAGGAGTAGAACCTCCACGAGAAGCAAGACTTTGTCCTGCTTGGCCAGTCTCACAAGGAATGTCTTCAGTACAATATTGAGCAATAGGTTGGGTTTGTTTGTAAGTAATAAATAAATATATTAGTCATGCATTATGTAATCTATATATATTAACATAAAATTTAAAGGTAACCAACACTGACGTATGCATGTTAATAAATATCTCAATATATTTATCTGCCTTTGTTTCAAGTAGCAAATATCTTTCTTAAAAATAATATATATGATCATGTTATTCTTTCTTTTCATTAATTATCATTTATTTACAGTTAAATATACTTTTAATACAGTAATTTACACAATACTTTGAAATTTTCATGACCGAAAGAAATTTTGATTGTTAATTAAGCTGTGTTATGTCTTTATATGGCAGTTAAATAATATTCATATTTCGCAGATATAAAAGTAATGTTATTATAAATAATATTATCCTATTAAAATATAAAAGTAATATATAAGCTTTAATGGTACAATTCTATTATTTTTTTGGTATATTTAATATGAATCTTTTCCTAAGTGCACTTAAATGTAATAAATTGTCTAAAGGAAACTCTCACATAAAACGTGATCAAGTTGTAACAGCCATATTGAAAAATAAATACATTGATCATACACGTTTTATAACAAATCTTCTAGTAACAATATTCTTTACCTGAGCCGCAGTTATTAATATTATTTATTAAACTTTGCATGAATACGTGTTCGGCATACGCATCAGTTCATTTCCTTGCATCACATCAGAGGCAAGAACTATCACACTTTCTTCATTAAGTATGATCACGTTTGATGTAAAATATAAATAATATTTTATAAATTGTACAAGTAATATGTTTTATTTATACGAATAATATATTATTATATATATTCATCTTTAACCCTTAAGTGGTCACGCAGACTTTAGTATCACTGACTTTTACAATTTCAAAATATTTATTGTGTACTTTATCACTCATTGTTTCTATTATTTTTTAGAATATAGTTATTATTTTGTTGTATGTTTAATAAATTTGAAATGATTAAGAATAAAAAAATAATTGAATAGGGAAGTCCAGCATGACTAAGCCTGATTTATAGATTGCATAGCATAGAACAAAATAGCACAGGGAATATAAATATATACCAATGTGAAATGGAATAGAATAGGAAATAACCAAATTTTATTTCTTATTCTATTTCATTCGATTTGCTCCGACAATACAGTGTGCGATTAAAGTATGGAATATTTAGTTTTTAACATTAATATGTACGACTCACCTTCCGACTTTCATTTGTTTTTAAGTTATGACATCATCACAAAACAAATTAAATGGCAATATATATTTTTAGTAGAGAAATCTAATATTGTTTTTTCTTCCCTTTATCACGCAAATAAATCATCAGGTTATATAACAAAAATTCTGAGAAAAATCAAATAGAAAATTTAATAATAATGAATAATCAAGATACCTAGATTTCATTTTACGGTTTAGAATTTTTCGTTTATCAGGTTTTATAGGTTATAACTACCATAATATCAATTTTAAATGTTAAATGATTTTAAAAAATTACCAACTAAAAATTGTAAACCGAAAAATTAAATCTAGGTATCTTGATTATTCCTTATTTTTGTTATGCAACCTTATGATTTATTTACATGATCATAAACGAAAAATCACTATCGTATGCCACTACTAAAAATCTATATTGCCATGTAAATTTTTTGTGATGACGTCATAACTAGTGATGTGCCACTAAAAAATTCCCGCAAGGAAATTTGTTTTTTCCCGGAAAAAATCCCGGAAATTCCTGCAATTACGATTTGCGAGGAAAAATATCTTGATTTTTTCCCGGATTTTTTTGAAATTTTATGTTAGATATCATACCTTGACGACGCTTGTTCTTGTTTTACTTGTTTGTACCTTATACCTGCCTGTTACAAACTCTTACTTCGTCAACAAATATTGTGGTGCAACGCTATATTTGAAATTACTTGGAAAATTTTCCTCATCATTCAATTTCTGAAATTGACTCCTCACTAGTCGTAACTTAAAAACAAATGAAAGTCGGAAGGCGAGTCGCACATATTTATGTGTATTTTTTAAAACTAAAATCGACGTGTTTTAGCGTTTTTAAAAAAACCGGTTCAGTTCGCTGTTTTTTTTTTGTAATATTTCATACACACTGTATTCGTGTGACTAGTGACTTCGTTGCTTTGGTGCATCCCCTAACCTAAAAACTTACTGCAGAAATACCATTTATAGCAAAAACAATGAGATTATTTACTCGCTTCTAATTGAAATTTGTAAAAAAAAAATCACCAATAAATAAAGTTAATTTCGTGTAAAACTATTCTATTCTATGCATCTTAAATGGTCTTAAAAATCTTAATCTACTTCATGCTATTCTGTGTGCAATTTATAAATCAGGCATTTGTTGCCACAATATATAAACGAATATAACTGAAAATATGTTTCTTAATTAATATTTAGAAAATACCATATGTATTTCCTAATAAAATAAAAATAAATGCTACACATCCCCATTCATAGTTTCGATAAATAATTTCAACAAAAGATATTTAGTATCAACTTACCCATTTCTGCCGCCTACTTAAGGGTTAACACGATTATGACTATCGAGAAACATTCAACCTTTGTGACCTCCGCGTTGCAAGATCACTCTTATCTTTCTTACGTATTTTGGCTTTCGGTGAGTCTGTACTATGCTTGCTTCTGGTTTGGTACGGATTCGCTTCGCCTTCTAATTCCAATTTCCGTTTTCGCCGATTAGCTGGACGTGTTGCTAACTTTTCCTCAGATGTACTTTCATCTCGATCCTTCATATTGTTGTTTCTATTGACTGTTGATATTCTCAATTCCTTTCGGGTGCAATTATCAATTATATCGTCTTGGACAGCCGCAATAACCATTTGTCTTACTTTAATTCGTTCGCTTTGTCTGATAGCTGATGGATGATATATTCTCTTCGGTCGTCTTTTACGTACTTCTTCAGTCGTTTGTTCTGTTTCTTGTACTTTTTCAGGTAACTTTTCTTCGGGGGTTGCTTCCAGAGATGGCTCTGCAGGCACTGTTTCTACTTCTTCAGATTCTAAGGTAGGCGCGCTTCCAGTTTCCGCAATTCCACTGGAATCCGAAATTCTCTCATTGGCTGAAGTGCAAGGCGAGTAGTTTTCGGGATTAAATGGACTTGAACTCATTGTACGTAAATATTCAGTAACACGTGCTTCTCCGAAGTTGAACACGTTTTCTTTTCTACTTGAAGCTGAGGAATCGGAGCTCACTTTAATACTTGAATTAATATCATCTGAACTATTTTTTGTAGAAGACAATTTTGAGTCAGATTTTTTGAGATCTAAGGAAAGGTTAGGACGACTTGATGCTGGTGTAGTCGGAGCACTTTTAATGGAAGAAGCACTTGAGAATGAGCTTGAGGTACTAGTACTACGATTTTCTGAGGAACTCTTTTTCAGTCGTCTTCGTTGGGCCAATTTAGCGTTCAGCACATCCTGTAATCTAAATCCTTCCCTATGTGCTTGATGGAACGCATTGAAAGTTGTTATGAGGTTTTGATCAGCTGAACTACTCGAAGATAATACATCAGGTGTCATCAAAGGCGTTTGAGGCATGTTTTGATTTCCTTGCACCCAGTTATTTGTCCTTAAATCACCCATTTGCAGCCGTTTCTGTGGGTGGACAGTCAGCAAGCCTTTAGTAACTGCTTTGGCGGCTTGGCTAACTTCTGCCCAAGCAGGGTGTGAAAAACTAAACTCTCCACCCTTTATTCTCGCCATGACGGAAGCAGCGCTGTCGTCTCGCGATCTGGCGTGGAATGGAGCTCTTCCACAGAGCATAGTATACAGAATGACCCCAAGAGACCACAAATCACAGCTTTCGTCATACCCTTCTGGATCTCCGTTGAGAACTTCTGGCGCAGCGTACTGAAGGGTGAAACAAGGAGTATGTAATTGTTCTTTTTCTTGTTTCAGTCTTGCGAAACCAAAATCTACTATTTTTATATCAGCGTGGTCTTCATCTGACGTGAATAACAAGTTTTCTGGTTTCAAATCTCTATGAACTACTCCTCGTGAATGCATAAAACTAACAGCGGATACTAATTTACGTAAAATTTCACTAGCTTCAGCTTCTGTAAATTTTGATTTTCGTCTTATTCTACCCAAGAGTTCGCCTCCTTTTAACACTTCAAATACGAGGTAAGTATGCACTTCATCTTGGAGAACATCGTAAAGAGTAACGATATTCTTATGACCTTGGCAGGCACGAAGTAAATTTATTTCTTGTGTGCAGTCTATTCTACGAGAAACTATTTTGACCGCGTATTCTTTATTGGTGCTTTTCTTCACACATCGTCGGCAAATTGAAAAAGAACCATCACCTAATTGTTGTTCATTGAAATCTATTGTATACTGTTGAAAAAATACAGAATGAGCAAGTTGGCACCGGATAAGTGTAGAAATATCTGTTTGGTGATTTGATGGATGAAGAATGTCGTCGGATATGGCGTTTTTAGAAAATAAAATGGATGGAGCAACGTAGGAATATCCCTTGAATATTTTGTCGTAGTTTGGTGGAACTACAGCTGGGGAATCTGTTGGTGGCATCTTGGTGAATTCGTCGCTGAAGTTTGACACATCGAGTTCGCATCTGCAAAGACGAAATTCGAATTTATAATTTTCTAAAATCAATTAGTGATTTAAACTTAATCAAATTTAATTATGGTAACCAGTAATTTTGATTATGGACACGCTAGAATTATTGACAATAAGACACATGGTTTCTATTTTTTAAAATTGAAAGCAGCGGCGTATTATCCTACAAACAAATCCACGAAGCTCGAGTTTGTGTCTCAAAATTTTACAGGGGGCGCAAAAATCTTACGAGCCCAAGATGCAGCTAGTTAAAACTAAATGTTTTGAAAATAAATATAAATTGCAGCATCAACCTCTTCTTCATACGAAAACTTTTTACTCTGTACATTTTTAAATGTCCAAAAAAATTACCAAAAGTTACACATTGCCAAATCAAGTGATGTCAAGTGCTCTATTTTTTACCGCTAACTAAAAAAAATGTTATCTGGTTAATCCATATTTTCACCACAACAATGCTTTCAAAAATTGATTAATTAGGGCCGATATTATAACCAGTTAAATTTAATTCCATATTAAATTTAATGGAGGGTTATACAGAGGTATATTTTCGGGCTGCCATCTATTGGCATTTTCCTTGTAGTACACCTGTGACTCATTTTACTCCGTTGCTAGATTACAAACAAATCGCAGTCATGGTGACAGTTGCAAGATGGTGCCAAGTATCAAGCGAGTGTATGGTCTTTGCAACAGTGACTCCCGCTGTAGTTATAAAGAATACATGACAAATGTGAAATTCTTTAAGTTTTCACAGCCGTCGGAAGACATGTAAAACTCATATGTCAAAACACAAGTGACAGACGATAGATCTTTAAAAATGGCGTGGTTTGTTTGTAATCCCATCTTCCATCTCAACTTCTACATCGTCGCATTCTTTCTTGCGTGTGACGTCAAAATCATAATCCTCTATTAAATGAACAAATGCAATGATTTAAATATCATAATAACATGGAAATTAATTTGAACTTCTTCATTTTATTAAATTTACTATGAAACTCAATTTAAGTGAACGTTTATAATGCGGGCTCTTAGTTTTAACCTAACTTTCGCACCTTCTTATACTCTGTTAAGTTTGAGCCATGCATCAGATGGCGCTGATATCAGCGCTAATTTTAAGTAGCCGAAATTACATTGGGTAAACTTATCTCTTGTCTCCAATTTCAGCCAATCAGAGAGCTCAAAACTATGTCATATTCTCATACGTAATATAACAAGTGATATGATTATCATCGATGATATTCTCGAGTGAAACCGAGTTGCAGATATGTGCTGCTTCGGTTTCACGAGCAATATATTCGATTATTAATCATATCACGAGCTTATATTTAATGAGAGAATATAATGAATTTTTGTGACACATTGTGTGTGCTGCTAACCTAACTTTTCATATATTGTATTACAACATGGTTAATTTTACAATTGTCTTATTATTTTCATCGTTGTTGATATCAAAAACGATTACCGCACATTTTTATACCCAAAATTAACTGTCAATCTGTCAATGTTGTAAATAATGAAAACAAATCCCCTAGTAACGAATATAAATAAAGTGATAATTTCTTTGTTTTTTATCATTGCTGTGATAGACATGTAACTAGGGAGATTCTGAATGTAGATTCGCGGAAAACATGTCACGTGACTAATGAATTATATTCTCTACAATACAGAATAGCTTATGGAACAAAACATTCACGGGCAACTTCAAATGGCAGCTATTTAAAATAATAGTGCAAAATGTTTTTCATGGCCCACCCGATTTTTTTATTGCCAATAATTCTAACTTGCCCTTCGTATAAAGTTCTTCTTTTGCATTAAGAGTGTTTTATAAAAAAAAAAATCTGTCCATTTATATTATAAAAACATAAAATATATATGTTCAATTTTTGATGAACATTGAACAACAGGAAGTGTTCTTGTACTGAAATCGCTTTTAATGTATTTCCAAAGTAATTTTATTTATCAGATGAGCGTAAAATTTAATATTTGGTTACTAAATAAATAGTACTAAATATTTCTTAAAAATTAGCGACTGTCAGCTAACCGGACATGGAATTTAACTGACGATAATTAACTCGAATTATAAAATTAACAATATTTGCATGTAATTTTTGGCGAATTAATATTTGTATCTCACCTGATAACAGGTTTGAAAGGAGCAGGAATCTTTTTATGCGATAAAGCCTCCCAGTCCAAGTTCTTGAAAAATGGGTGTCTTTTTAATTCTTTGGCATCTTCTTCTCCACCTCCTAATCTCTTCCTTGGATCCTTCACTAATAACTTTGATATGAAATCCGCAACATCCTTGCCGAGACCATCAGGGATTGGTGGATTGCTCTTAAGGATGCGTCTGGAGATTTCTTGTTGCGTGTTGCGCTCTCCTTCAACCGTGAATGGAGATGCTCCAGTTAGGAGTTCGTAGGTCAGGACGCCCACTGACCACCAATCAACAGCCTAGGAAGAAGACATTTTTATTAACAACTTTTAATAAATATTTTATTGAGACATATTAGCTTCATTTTCTGTCAGTTCAACAAAAGATTGAGAAAATATTGTGGCGTTTTAAAGATAGTTATTGGAAGTGAATACCTCCATGAAAAATTTAACAACGAGCATTTTCGTGTTGCAATTTTCTGCGATTTCAAGCGTGGGTTAAGCCGCTAGGAATGTTTTGATCAAATGAAGAAGGTATTATTTGGGAGTGAGTCATTTTCATTAGCTACAATAAAACGTTGGTATAATTAATTTCAATTTGGCCATGTACCTTTGAAGGATAAGTAGTTGGTTCTGTCAAAATGAGTCTGCTCCAACAAAAGTTGTTCGTGGAAAGAAGCCGTAACAAAAAGATGGTCTGTACTTTTTTGTATTAATCATAAACGACAAAGAGGAAGAGTTCTGCATCATGTTAACGCTTATTGTTTACATTCTACCGTTCAAACAGTAACTTATTTAAACGAAGAAAACATTAAATTGATGGGTCATCCACCATATAGCGCCAACTGTGGCAACAACTTCGCATTCAACGATTTCTTTATATTTCCACAGATCAATTCAAAAGCATCGTACTAAATTTCAAAAGTACTTATATTTACTTGAAAAAAATTAACCAGAACAACAATTTACTTTGAAGGAAACTTAAAATACTAAAAAAAATAAACAATGTTACATATTTAATAATTATTTATAACAACTTGCACCAAACATCAAGGCCAAAATCTTTTAAAATTTACGGGAAATTTTCAAAAATTATATTCAGGGGATATTTAAAAAAAAATCCGGGAAAAATAGTAACTAAATTTCTTCCCGAAAATCGCGGATTAAGGAATCTCCGGGCATTTTCCTGGGGAATTTTTTTGGCGGCACATCAATAATTGTAAATATGTGTTATATACAACGAGATCTACTTATCGAGGATGCCAAAGTTTGGTAAAACTGTTTCTCTCAAAAAGTACTTTATCACAAGTTATTACATTTTAAACTTTTAGCGTTTCTACAAAAACATGTTATAAAAATGACTAATTATTATGTAATTGTTTATTTTTCTATTACTTATAATACAGTAAATAATTTTCTAATCTAATCAGTTAAGGGGTGCCATTATTATTTCAAGTTAGGAATAGTTATTTATGTATTAAGGGCATAATCGAAAGATTGTAGCAAAGGGGAATGTTTAAAGCTCAACGCGTAGTGGAGAATTTTAATTTTCCCTAGTGCTATAATCTTGATTATGCCCGTGGTACATACAACGTTTTGTTTTATTTTGGTTCTCGAAATTCAAGGATTCAATGGGTATATATTCGGTATTGTAGTGCTGGCGTTGTGAATTTTAAGGATGCTGTAGTTTCTAGCTATATTAGGTCTGTTCGTTTCGCTTCTTTGCGTCTACGGTTTACTGCCGTCTCTATACAAAGTATATGGGCGCGGCAGTTAACCGTAGACGCAAGGTAGAGAAACGAACAAACCTATTGTTTGTTTTTAACAAATTTTAATTTAGTATCAAATAAAAATGAGAGATATCGATTATTTAAAAGAAATATCAAATGAATTTGACGCTGCCTAGGAGCAAGTTGGTTCCACAGAAGTGATAAGACGTATACGAGATAGGATACAAATAGTTTTACGAGCAGCGGTTTTCAAAAAATATGATTTATCGAATTTATTATGTTGTCTGACATTTATCTAAAAACGACGGTTTTGACGTTTGAATAGCTGTTGCTTGACAACTTTATAAGCTCTCGGGCGATAAAAGCCAAATTGCGACCGTATTTGAGGGCGGATACACAAGTTTATGATTAAACAAAAAAGGTATTATCCAATTTCATCTGACGAGTACATAAGTTTTTTAATGCATGTGTGTATTTATTAATTTATTTATTTTAAATTCTGACGACCATTGTATGTGAATTATGTTATTTATTAATTGTTATCTGTATTTATCTATTTTATTTGTATTCTTCATTTTCACCTCCTGCAGAGACCAAAAATAAATTATTATTTCTTCTTTCCAATCGCCTTTTCAGTCAAGAAGTATTGCAGCCAATTTTCTAATAGTTTAACATGATCCTGATAAGTCACAGAAATCTACAAAAAGCGAAGCTAGAAAGTTGTTTCTTTGATTATCTAAAAGGTTTTTTTTTGCTAAAAGCTCCTCAATTGGCAATCATGCTAAAAATACACATACAAATAACGGTTTTATTGTAAAATAAATACATTCGGAAAATATTCATGAAATGTCATATTGTGTTTAAAAACAATATGTTCTATTTTATACAGTCTCATTTTCAATATTGCGCAATTTTTCATATATTTTTTTGTTTTATAAAATAAATTACATTTTTGACTACATCTGAGACTTTAAAAATTTAATATCAAAGAGAAATTATTTAATATAAATTTAATGTTACTTAAGTTGAATTTATATAATACAAAGTGTATGAAATATTCTGCTAAAACCATTGCAACGAAAGTAGGGCATATAGTCTAGCTGAAACAGACTCCGATAAATCTAAAAACTACACGAGAGAAGAAACGAAGTCCAGTGAAAGTAGGATACATTCACGGTATTCTACAAAATACGATTTGTTTGATGTTAGATTATTATATACACAGAATTCAGCACACAAAGATGAACATTTGTCCGTCCTTGAGATGCAATTTTCATCGGAATTTTCTAACTAAAATTACCTAGATAGATTCACAGAAAGTTATTTTGCAGCTTGATATTACTCGCGTCTTTTGTGTGAATCATAATTACAAAACAGTTATGATCCTTGCACTAACAATTTGTATATGTACATCCGGTATAATTCAACGAGGAAAGAATGAGGACGCTTACAAAACAGCAAACAACTAACTAAAGAATAGCTACCGGAACGACCAACATTATGTGTGTGCTTCGTTCTTGTTGCTTCAACGCATAGCATTTAAACTTGGAACTGTACAGGCAATCATTTCTACTTCAAATACTTCACTTTTAAAATACCGTTCAATGGTACAATATGGTTACATTATTCTTGATCAATATATTACAAATAATTTAAAATACGGTATATTATTATATTTTTTAAATTTTAATTATCAATTGCTACTGTTTAATATGTATAACATTTGCCACTCCAATATAAAATTGGTATGGGGTTTCGTGGCCGCATGCCTGAGTGTCAGGTCGCGAATCTGGGGAACCGGGTTCGATCCCGACCGACGCCAAATATTTCGAATTTTAAATGGCACAAAACTGACCCCTGTGGTGCACTCTCCACGCCAGCAATGAGTGCCCGTGAGGTGAGGTCTGGTAAGCGCCCGCAAGGTGCAAATATTTCGTCATTACCGATATCTGTGTACAAAGCAGACTGGCACACTCAGTAATGGGTATTTAGCCATGATGATATATTTATTTATTTATATAAAATTGGTTACAATATTATTTAATTTCTTATCATATGAAAATTTTGCGTTTCACATTGCAGCAAGCTCGTATGGTTTAGACATTTTCCCAAACATTTTTTTTTTTAAATAAATTAACACTTTACGATTCTAGTCCGGAAAATTCTATTTTTCGGATTTTTTCTATAAAACCACCGAAAATAATCCGAATTGGTGGGGTGACGGGGCGATAAAATGAACAATTTTTTATACATAGAATAATTATTTGAGATCCAACCTAAATGTTTAAATCGTAGAAATGGGCTTTAGGATCCAGGACAAATTTATTTAAACGAAGAAAGAATTGTGAATTTTTCACAATTCTTTCTTCGTTTAAATAAATTTGTCCTGGATCCTAAAGCACATTTCTACGATTTAAATTTTTTTATACACTTCCGATTTCAATGAGCCGGTTTCACATTTTTTAAAACTATTTTAAATGAAAGTTTATGCAATAACTTTAATAATAATATAAAAAATAATAATTTATAGTTATTTTCGTAAATATTTATATAAATAAATTGGCGTCAGTGATAGTCATGAAAAATAACCCCCCACTCCTGTGATGCCGAAGTACATACAGTACGTCATTCATAACCAATAGCAGGGTTGGCAAAAATCATGATTTATTTAAAAAAATCAAAAATCATTGATTTTTTAAATAAAATCAAATCAAGATTTTTTTTATTTTTACAGACCTGTTGGTGTTATTGCACTTTTTAGTTGTTTTAAAAGCAATATAAATATTTTATTTCATAAACGAAAATGAAATCTGTAATAAAACCCGAAAGAATGTGCTTCTTTAAACTTTAAACTTAAACCATGCCTACCTAAATAAAACAGGTCAAAACATGTCTTGCATGGTACTCTGTAAAAAGCTTAAACAGATATTTTATTTTATGTTTACTCATGACAAGAACCTATTATTAAATCAATAATTTTACGCTAATTTGATGCAGTGTTTAATTCTGAATAGTTTTTTGTATTTACACTTTAGTTGTAAAATGAATAAAGCAGAATTTACAAATATATGAAAATTTTACCATTGTATTTTCTATGGTCCATAAAATAGTAGACACTGGTATATAAGTATCTATATATTTTTATATTATTACCATAGTAGAATTTCCTTTTTGTTAACTCTGTAGGAATTTAAAATAATTTGATTTTTCGACAAAAAATCTATTATTTTGTAAAATTTGATTTTAATCAATGATTTAAAAAAAATCAGTTGATTTAAATCATAATTTAAATCGATTTAAATCAAATGATTTAAATCAGGCCAACCCTGGCCAATAGGAAAACAGTTTACGTGACTTTTTCAAAGTATTACACAAATTTCAATAATTAATTGTAAAATATCTAAAGGATTCGTGATATTTTCAAATTTGAGGCTCTTTAAAGAACAATCTTTTAAAATTTCTACTTAGAAGTCATATAAAAATTCTTGCAACAGCCCTATTTATATTCTTCAAGAATAATTCTTGTGTAATTCAGTATGTTTCAGGGAGGTCAACAATTTCACTGACTATATTTATTCCCTCCGTTCGCTGAAACGAGAGAATGTGGAACTAATTCTTGAATAGAAATGTCATTTTATTGGTCAAAAGAGGATAATTTTGGAGCCGAACGAATAGAATGACTTGTTTCTGGTCAAGAATTAGTTCCACATTCTCCCGTTTCAGCGAACGGAGTAGAAGCATAAGCAATACTAAAAATGTCTGAAAAGAATTTGATTGGATTAATGCCCGGTTGCACCGCTGACGCTTAAATTTAAAGTGTTCCTTAAATTGGCAATATTGAATTGAAATGAAACATCAAATGAAATGAGTAATTAAATATTGCTGTCAAAATTTCGATTTCCATTTTTTATTTTGTTTAAGTATAGTTTAAAATTTAAGTGCCAGCGGTGCAACTGGGCATAAATGTATACTCTATATCACCAAGTAAAATACAGACACTGAATTATATTGCATGTTCACGTTCTACAAAAATATTAAAAGAGATCTCTTAATTTTTTACGTACATCGCTTATATAAAATTTAACAATAATGACTACGTTTACATGCAGTTTTGAAAATGGTTTCAGTTTTCAGTCAAAATTATGCAAAACTGTTTACATGCAGTTTTCAAAACAGGTTTAAAAATTGATTTGAAATCAGTTTCGGCGCATGCGCATTTAGCTGATGTAAGTGATAGATCCTCTTCACTACAAATACTTCGTTTTGCTATTAATCCAATTATTTTTTATACTTCGTACCACTACGCACTAAAACTACACAACTGTCAGTATATTTGAAGGTTAGTAACACAAAGCGACAGAAACATTATGCTCTGTACGCATGCGCAGTATCGAAACTTAATTTTAAGTGTTTACATGAGTAGTTTTGAAACTAGTTTTCAAGTCCAACCCATGAATTTTAGTTTTGGTTTGAGATAATTCAAAACCGTTTTGACACTGTATACATGGCGTTTTCAAAGCTAAAAACGTTTTAAAAACGGTTTCAAAACTGCATGTAAACTAAGTAAATATTTTGCTTATTTAGAAATTCTATAATTTCAGATATTTAAAACAAACAAAACATGTTTACATGATGAATAAACAAAAAGTTGAAACAGCTGACTTAGTTATCAAAACAACATACTTAACAACAAAATATGTTTCTTATTTTTTTCTTTAGAAGGAAATATGAATTGGAAATAGTTGACCTTTAAACACACATTATGTTGTTAAGGAAAATGAAACAAATTATTGCACTTAAACAAATTAACAATTCTACATGTAAACGAAGACGAAAATTCAAACTAGTTAATCTAATCTGAACTGATACAATTAAATTACTTTTTTTACTTTGTAACCTTTATTTACCGATAACATGTGGAATATGATGATAACCTTGAATTTTTTACAACTATAGAATCTTGCTTACTTTATTTTATTGATGGAATGTCGACACGACGAGCAAATATATAAAACAATAGGCCTTCATGGCAAAAATAACTGTATTTATATAATATATAATTGCCTCTGGAATGTACGTACAATGTAGCATAATTGTGCTTCAATATGTCATATGAGTAATATAGAGAAAAGCAAGAATACAGTTACATTTGCTAAGTTATTAAACAATGTTTTCATAATATAAATGTAATAAGGTCACAGCTGATACCAACGAATGTACTATCTCTTTATATGTACTCCCCCTCTTTCTCTATTAAAATATGTATTTCACTATTTCACTTTTGCATATCGTTTTAAATTAATAAATGTATCAACGCGCTTTTATATATTACTGGGTGCGGTTTGTATAGATTACACTAATTAATATGTTTTTCTGTTCTCATAAATTGTTAAAAATTATAAACCTATATTTCATATTGAATATTTTGTATTACAATGTTAACTAATTGAAATAAACATATAGAATAATATGTAAATGTATGTAGTAACGTTAAAAGGTTAAAGGTGGCTTTAGACGATCAAAGATTTACATCAAATTTTACTTCTTATTGTACTATAAGATTCTGGAACTTTACACATCCAAAGAAATTTGAAAATGCGATGTTCAAACCATTTGATCAAAAAATCGCCAAAGGGCGTGTTCTAAATATCAAGGTCACTTTACTTCAAATTTTAGTTATGGTATGACTAGCGAATGAAAGTTGACGTTTAAATTATTTTTTAGATGAGAAGAATTGTACGAAATATTCAGGTATGAAATTTTTGCATGAACCCATTAAATACTGGACTAGGAAAGCACAGAAATACATTACTATGTCTGACTGAAAATAAATGGCCGACTAGGGTAATTGAATATCAAAACAGGGGTGCGTTTAAAATATTTTAAATATTTTTCGTTTGTGTTTATTATAACAAAATATTTTGATCTTTAAACTATTTAGTCTGGTAATTCTATTAAATAGGATTATTATTAATTTCCTCTAACAGTAATTCTGAGTCCACGGTTGCTTACACCTGAGAAGAACGAACTAGAATTTGCTGTATTAAATTTTTTAAATACATCCCTGAATCCTGTTGCTAAGGTTATTTTAAATGCCTCCTGATATTGAGTACAATTCTAATCTTCTGTAACGGAATACATAAGGGTCAGTTTCTTTTCAAATCAAATATAAGAAAATGTTTTCAAAAGAAACCACATCTATTAAATAATCTAAACGTCAACTTTCATACGCTAGTCATATAGTATAACTAGCGAATTTGTATTTTATTTATTATGATAGAGAAAAATTGTTTTTACGAAATTTTTACCGTTTTTTAGATAGAATAAAATGACGTAATTAGATTTTTTGAAAACTTAATAATTCTCGAGATATAACATAAACTTATGATTTTTTAAACGGGAACCTATGTTGAAAATAGTCTCGTCTTTTTGCTTAATTTATAAACTTTTCAATGATATATAACAAGTCTACATTATTTTGTTTTAAACATTAATAAGACGAATTATTAATTTATTGGGGCGAAAATATTGGAAATTATTGTCACAAATGAAAAAAATTATTACAGGGTGATCGTCATAGTCCAGCACCAAGAATATTTCGTTTATTTTGAGAGTAACAAAACGATGTTAATAAGCAAAATTAAACTAGACAAAGGGGCTCATAAGATGATCGTAGTAAGAATTTCGTATCACTTCCGGTTTTATCGGAAATGGGTCTAACTTTAACTCTTACTTTAAATCTAACATCGATATTTTTATATTTTTCTTTCAGAATGTAGGTACATAAAAATAGCTTCACAACGATATCAAAATATAATTTTACTTCAACAATTTCAAAATGACGACCATTTATTTACATAAGGTTGCCAAATCAGGTGAGTATGGCGGGTATTGTATTACTTTAATATTTGCATAATTAATGCCCGCTTTTATAAACATCGAAAGTAAATTTAATCGACGAGTAAATAAAAATGTCTGTTTTATAAAACAATTTACAGAGTAAAATAACAACTTGCAGAGTAAATATTTTATCCCAGTGATTTATCGACATAGACATGACATCTGTCATTATTTTGTGATTTTTGCGTATAAATATTTTAATATTTTCTATAATTATATACATTTAATATTGTTCACTATATTAAGAACCTATAGGCCAGAGTGGTAATAAAATTATATTTTTTTATGAATTTGCAACTTCAATTTTAACTGGGGACAAGGAAAAAAGCCTCCATGAAGAGTGCGTGAATACCGTAGGACACTCAGGCTACGGTTTCTTATAACGGCTAATCATTCTACTTCTGGAGCATAAGAGAGATTGATAAAACCAGGATAGAACATTACTAGACGGTATCCCTTAAAACCACTACTGACGATAATGTTAATCTCCAACTGAAGAGGATCTATTCCAAGCCATGCTCCACAGAATGTTTTAATAATACTGTATTCTGTGTGTTCCTGACACGAAATAAACCCAAAAGTCAAAATAGAAAATAAAGTGCGTCATAAAGTGCCAGGTGTCAATTAACATGGAAAAAAGAGAGAACGGGGAAAAAATTACACAGAAATAGACAAAGCAAATATATTGGATATAAATAAATAAATGTAATAATATTGCAAGAGATGAAATTTATTATGAATTTAATTTAATTATTGTTGTGTCAAATTTATTTTACGGAATAAAATTTACTTCCTCGAAAATCGGTGGAGTAATTTATTCTGTAGATTTACTTAGCTAGTATTTTTATTTTTGCTTTATAAAACGAAAATCTCTGAAATAAACTATTTTACTTGAAGAGTAAATTTTACTTTGCTAGTAATTTACTTATCCATCTTTTATAAAACTGGGCATTAATAGATTTATCTTGTAATATGGTTCCAAAAAATTATTAAATATAAAGTCATGTCTTACAAGTCTGTGATATAATGTTTGTTATACGCCACCTGTACAATAAAAGTATTCCGTCCGAATCGAAATCTGCAAAAAACTAAAGGCAGTGAGAAATAACCCACGATGATGTTTTTGTGTAAATTTTATTTATGTTTTATATAAAATACAAAACTCATTTTATTGCGATTTATTTCTTATTTGATCATGTGATATTTTGGCTACCGTCTGTTGCCTAGTCATTGATTCTCGTTGTCGTAATTGAATTTGCATTGTAGTTGGGCTATCATGATGCGCACAAGTGAACTGTGACAATGATAACGAACGAAAAACACAAGACAAGACAATGAGACGTAATAAAAAGCTAACTGTTGTGGCGTAACTAGCTGTAAACATTGCGTACTACACGGAATATGGTACAGGTCTAGCGATCAATTCACTGGCACACTTCGCTGACCCAGATTCGCGACATAACCTACAAATGCGCTTGCTACTTGCAACTCCGCTGCTCCACTTACAAGAAGCATTACTTTTATATTAGTAGGGACTCACTTTATGGTACAAATGCAAGAATTTAAACACGTAAATACTTTAAACTATAAGCCATTGAAAACAGTTTAACACTTACTTAATGTAAAAGTTTGCAAAGTTCTCTGAATATCATTTAAAGTTTTGAGTAGGTACTTTCTTTTTAACTTCCCGAGTGCAAGACCTATTTTTGTTGGCACGTTGACCCAATAAGGTTTTTATAATCCCATCGATGTTTTAAGGGTTTCTCATTTTAATGGAATAAAGTAAAGTAACAAACGGTTATATAAGAGTCGCGCTAGAATTATTGAGATTAAGACACATGGTAAATATTTTTTAGAATTTTATTTTCTATGTTTAAAATAGTTCCCTTTAACAATAATAGGTACTTCACCATTCTTTCGCATCACCAATATTTGGAATGTTTTCAAATTAATCATGAATTGCATCAATCTCGTCTTCAGACGTAAAAATTCTACCCTGTATTTTTTTAACCTTCTATCCCGTATGATCTTTGGTTAATTTCATAATATGACATTACTTCCAACGATACTTTAATAAATTGAAATTAGTTTTAAGTTTTAACTTAACTTTCACAACTAAAATGATAGATAACTGTTTCTCACAGCCTACCTGATTTTTTTAATCTCAATAATTATTCTAACCCAAGTATACAGGATGTAAATGAAATAAGTACATTAAATTTAAGCAGTAATATATAACTCGTCGTGAGTAACAATATTTCTTAATAACTTTTTCTCGAAATCGCATATTTTTTATTCATATTTGCAACCCCGTAAATTGACGGGTCGTTCCACATATTTTTGTAATAACTTAATGCAGTAGCAACAGCTATGAAAAATTTTGTTTTAGCAATTGACAGTCCTGTCAGTTGTACAATTAAATTATGTAATACAATGTTTTCCGTTGATCGTTTATTAATTACTGTGTCTGCAAGAAAGCAAGTACCAGCCGACAATTTTTTTGCCGTGTGAAACGAACTTAAATTCAGACAGCAGAGGGCAGCAGCGATCAGACCATTGGCGGGTAATCAAATATCTAATAAATCTTTAAAGAATTTTAACTCAAAAACTAGAAGATTTAGAAAAAAAAAATATTAAGAAATATCGTTGCTCTCGACGAGTTACATTAGGGGTTAAATTTAATGTACTTATTTCATTTACACCCTGTATAATAACTTTAGCGAAAATATTTATTTATTTCAAATTGCAGTAGACATAATAGAAACACCCCCTTTTTTACAAATTGACTGCATTTATGGTAATAGGTACCTACTATTTTGAGGTCATGATTTTTTAGATATGTGGAGCACTTTTTACGTTTTTTCCTGCAGCAAATTTAGCACCCAGTGATGTATTATGACTGAAATGGGAACGCCGTTCCCAAACTTTTTGTAAGAAACTTAGTTTTTCACTTATTTTGAATAAAATTAGACATTCATATTTAGAATTTATTATAAATTAAATTTAAAAAGAAAATACAGTAGCGTTCACTTATAACTACGTATTTTCAAATTAGTTCGTTTTACCCGGAAGATCGCTATAAACGGGTTCGTAATAAGCAGACATTACTGGAATTGGCTATATTTTATAAATTTCTTTCAAATAATAGGCTTTTGAATAATTGAAAATTAGTGAAGACTATTTTAAAAATAATGCTTACGGAAGAAAATTTGAAAGTCTAAAATGTTCTGGAACTTTTTCATTGAAGGTGACAATATCAATATTTTTTAGACATATAGATCCTTAAATTTGTTATTTTTATATTTATATTGAAATATATTTTTTTAATGTAATACTTCAAAGTAAATAAATAACATGACATACTTTTTTTATAGGTGAAGAAGTACTTGTAAGAATAAAATTCGTATCGAGTATATAACACAAGATATTTTACGACAGACTGTAACCATATTTTGTAAAAGATCTAAGTAACCCATAACATGAAAAATGCCAACAATGGATTCAGCTCAGGTAAAATTGTGAAACAACCGTAGGATACTTTCTCTAGGCACGCAAGGTACCCGGATGGCAACTAATTCTACAAGGTAACTCGTCTGTCACAACTCAATTCTATTTCAAGCGAAAGTATACACAGACTATTACATGAACCAGTATCACTGGCTGCCAAAATCAATCACCAAACTGGGAAAGTTATTGTCATTTAAATAGTCTAATATGAGGAGGAATTATCAGAGCGTGGTATTCAAAAATTTCCACGAAATTGTAGTTTCTAGAAATGTTTACTATATTTTGTGCTCTAATTTAAGATCGATTGAATAAGCTTTCGAAATATTTTCCCAGAATCAAATGCATGCACTCGATGAAGAATAAGAAACTTATTTTAGTGTAACACGGTTTTATGATGTTGCATCATCATGTTTATTGTAAATATAAAATGTGTAAACCTGAATATTACTCGTATATTTTATAATTTTTATCTGTTCATTTCACATCACAAGTTTTTTTATGTGCTTTTCAATTTAAAGTTAATATTGACTCACATAATTAGAAACCTACTTTGTAATTGTATTTACATAGAATAGATAGAAAACGTGTACTATTTTTACGTTATACTAAATCGTAACCGTCTTATTACAGAGCTCTGTCTCTAGTGGTAAAGAAAGTGAAAAAAATATGGGCTATTAAAACTATAGCAACAAGTACACAGATTTATTTATTCATTATTTCGCTTCGCCATGTTTCCAAAGACTATTTCGATCAAATAGATTAATGTACTGTGTTGTATTGTTGTATTATTTACGATTCAGTATATCATAAAACATTGTACAATGCTCGTCCGTTACCCGAAATTTACGTGCTCGCACGGATAACAAGCTCGCTTCTCTCGCTCGTTGCACGTAAAGTTCTGAGTAACAGTCTTGCAATATAAATTACTACTATAGTATTATTCGCGAAAGATAACTTTTCAAGGTTAGTTATAAATCGTCTGATATAGTATTACTTGCAGATAACTTCACTGCATTTCGTATCCATAGACGTGCAACGTGAAATATTTGTGGATTCATTTTAATTAAAAAAATAAATGTACTTTATTTTATACTTTTCTTTTTTTTAAATGCTTTTCTCGAATTTTTATGTTCTTCCCCTACGTTTTTGCATAAAACAAAAATATAGACTTGACCTAAACCTTAAAATAATAATTTGATTTAAATGTCAACGTCACTGGATAAGAATTAGTGTAGATGGCCACCATTTACGTATATCTACCACACCACATAAATTTAATAGACATATATCAAATAATCCTTCTCTTTCTAATACAAAATGTTGCTAAGCTACTGCTTGCTATAAAGTGCTGTTTCTTCTTTCTTCGAGCAAATGACCTTGAATAGTCATCTTTCGTGAATAATAGTTTATATTATTTACATTGTACATTTCACAACAACGATTGTAAAAGTTATTTATCCACTACCTACTTTTCGAGTTAGAGTGATACTTTATCTATAGAAAACTCGTTACTATTGATACTTTCAGAATAGCATGCGACTTGAAGGAACTCAAATTAATGAAGGCATGTACGACCTGTCAAATACGTAAACATCACAAACCATGGTTTTGTTTAATAGAAAAAGAAGTTCTCATGCTTTGTTTTTATAATTTCATCGAAAAATAATAAAAAATGACAAGTCTTTTTAGGCATCATGACAAGCGAAGCATTCCACAGCGTCTAAATGTCATAGCACCTAAATTTCATAATGTCTAAATTTCGCAGCGCCCAAACTTTACAGCGTCTAAATGATGCCCCACCACCAATTGTCATAGCGTCTAAATTTGTCCTGGCTTATTTCGGCCACTACAAGTGGTGTGCAAACTGTAAATATGTCAACATTTGTTTTGAATTATGTAACAGATGGCAAGTGTGTAGTCACAGTGCCTGTATACAAATATATTTCAATATATAAAATTCACCAAAATCATTCAAAAACCGAATAGGTACGTAGGCGTGGCCAAGCGGAGGTCACTGTAGATAAGATTAGGTTTAGTTGGGTTTGGATAGGTTAGATACGCTTTCTGTTGCACAATTCACAATAAATATTGACTTATTCACAGTTTGCTTTATTACAAACACCATTTGTAGTAGTCGAAATTAGCCAAAACAAATTTAGACGCTGTGACAATGGAGGGTTATACAGAGGTATATTTTCGGGCTGCCATCTATTGGTATTTTCCTTGTACTACACTTGTGACTCATTTCACTCCGTTGCTAGATCACAAACAAATCGCTGTCATGGTGACAGTTGCAAGATGGTGCCAAGTATCAAGCGAGTGTATGGTCTTTGCAACAGTGACTCCCGCTATAATTATATAAAGAATACATGACAAATGTAAAATTCTTTAAGTTTTCACAGCCGTCGGAAGACATGTAAAACTCATATGTCAAAACACAAGTGACAGACGACAGATCTTTAAAAATGGCGTGGTTTGTTTGTAATCCGATCTTCCATCTCAACTTCTACATCGTCGTTCTTTCTTGCGTGTGACGTCAAAATCATAACCCTCTATTGGTGGTGGAGCATCATTTAGACGCTGTGACAATAGACACATAATTGACGTCACACGCTAGAAAGATAGAAGATCTTGCTTCCAAACATACCCCCCCCCTCGTCGTCTTATGTCCCTCTCCGTAGTACTATACGTCATTCTGTTTGCATCTGTCATTCAGTGTAACCTAATTCTGTAAACTGATTTGCTTTGCTCATTATGTTTATTAAAAATGAGTTTAAAGCCAGAAGATATGCCTGCGGCAACATTTTTGTTTTATGATATTGAAGATCATTCGATAATATAACTAAAACGATGGCTGGAGTGAATAGGTGACAGTTCTTTGTTTGGAAGTCGTAACCATAGCAACCATTAGTTCTATGCTTTGCCGCTAGAGGCTCTCGTGCAAATTGCAATTGTGTGTTTATTGGTGGTGGAGCAACATTTAGACGCTGTAAAGTTTCGGTGCTGTAAAATTTAGACGCTATGGCACATACTCATGACAAGTGCGTTTACAGCGCCACTAACAGAACAACAAATTCGGTAGTTTGTAAAAGGAACTCTTTAATCATGAGGATGAATAAAATCTTCTTTAACCACTAGTGACCAAATAAATACATGCATAAAATAAGAACTTTTTCAGATATTACATCTAAATCATGTACTAGAATCACCTTACAAATACGACTTTAAGAATGAGGTTGAACAAAACTTTCTATAATAAGTACAAAGTATAGTAATTACAAATTAATAATAATGAATAAAATTTTAACGAGTGTGTGTTATGAACTACACGTCTGAACTTAGCGAGATTTTTTTTTTTATAAAATCAAGTTTATGTAGTGAGTTTATTAAATTGTTTCCGAAGAGTTCTGTAACAAATAATTACAAACAAATCACTTACAGTAAACGTAAACCACATCCGCACGTGTTCAAAACAATACTGATTAAATTGTGTAAATTGTTTACAACAGAATTACTAACACCACCGTATTATTTAATCATTGCATCACACCCCAAGTCCATAATTAAATGAATTTTAATTAATGTAAATAAATATCTCTGACGATGAACTAATATAGGTATGTAACCAAATACAAAATAACAATCATAAATGAATAAATCGTTTAAAAATGGTACCTCTGCATCTACACTATAGCTTTGAATATTATGCTGTACTCAGTTTTATAGTGCTGTTATTAATAGTAATGTTTTACTCAATAATAATATAATGTTCATACCTACGTAAAAGCACGATTTTATGTAACACTTTTATTATAAAAGAGAGATGCGCCTTTAACTTTTACTGAATGTAATGAATTAAAAGCGTTTCTTTTTAACATTAACTATAAAAAGAATAGATTGTATTAATACTAATGTTGCATTATTTGACGTATGTGGATACATAATGAACACATTTATTATAGTTAAGTTGTCAATCACTTTAGAAACCATGTGGTTTTGTATTACATAAGTTACACCTGTCATTTACTAGTATTACATATGCAGTTGTAAGAAAAATACTGTACCTATGAAATCAAAATAAATAAAATGAAATGAAAGTATAAAAAATTCGTATTACAATTTTTAGATTTGGCATCATTTGGTTAACATAAGATTTAAGATCACTCTCACATATTCTTCACAGTTTACAGTTTGTTTTGAATAAGATAAAATTATTCTTAACTATAATAGTTACCCCTTCTCTCCCCTACAGCAAAATTTGTTTTTGTGTATGTTGACAAGCAGTTATTTTGTAGTTATGTTCTATTTAAACCAATATCGTCCGGTTAAAATCAGTAGCAATTCAGTTCATTTATTTCCAGTTCAAGATATAATTGGAAAGCGTTTTTCAAGAGAAAAATATTTTTAAATATGACTTACATATTACGTATGTAAACTTTTCCACGATCAAGACTGAAAGTCGATTTGTTTCTATGATACCACAATCATGACTGAAATAACACTTTTTTATTCAGGAACAGAAGTAGCTACTTTTTTGCCTCTCGAGAAATAATTTAAATAATTATCTTTGCCAGGCGAATTGTCGCTATATAATAAGTAATTACTTTTGAACTTACGTATTAATGGTCTTTATTTAGTATTACAAATAAATGAATGTCGGATATTATTATATTTATCTGACGTTTGTATGAACAAAAACAATAAAAATCAAAGGCTACTATAATATTACAATTCGAATTATTTTGATGAAACGTTTAGGGATTTTTGAAATTTTCTATATATTTTTAAATATGTTTTATTAACGGTATTTTATTGGTTTTTCTATTATTATTATTATTATTATTTATTTGAAACTATTAATATAAATAATTAAATTTGGAAATACTATTATTAAGTAAAATTTTGTTAATTTTTGTAAAATGATTATTTTTTTTTATTATTGGCAAATATTATGTCTATAGTATATTTTTCAACTTGTATTGTGATTAAGTTTCTGTGATTTTGGAGTGGATTATTCCATTCTTAAACTAAAATACTACTCCATTTTACGATTACTTCTAAGATATACAAAAATCATTGTAAGAAAAGGTATATTATATTTATGACGTAAACCCTTTGACTGGCTGGATGCCCTATATTCACAAGTCATAGGAATAAAAGTACACATCACATCAGGGAAAAATATACAATCTCCACCTTTGTGAATAATATATGTTTTAACACACAGTTGTTCTAATTCCTTGTACATAGTAAAGGAAGTATTGTAATCGCAAAAAAAATCGGTTTTCAGATTTTAACGGAAATATCCTTTTTGACCATCCCTGAATCCTTTTTGACTAATTTCGACGTGACGTCTGCACGTACATATCTCACATAACTCAAAAACGGTAAGCCGTAGAAAGTTGAAATTTTGTATTTAGGACTGCTATAACATCTAGTGGTACTTTACTTGAAGCCTATAATAGATTTTAATGAAAAACTATTTTAAAATATAATCCAAAACTTTTCAAATTTGGTATATAAAACTTTTATTAATGGGACTTACATAGTAGATTTTGGTTAAAATAGGCTTACCGAAAGTAATATATTACCTGAAGTTGTTCACAGTATTTCTTTAATAAAATTGTTTTATTTTCATTTTTGAAACAAATGCTTCAAATAAGAGTTTTAGATAATTAAATTCCGCGTCTAGCACATCAAGTATTATTAAATTAGCCCTTTGTATAAGCGAGATATGTAAATTTAAAAATTATATACTTTTTGATTTTTGTAATAAAGCTTGCTAGGATTAAGACAAAAAATAACAAAAAAATAAAAAAATTAATGTTAATGTCAAATTACGTCAAATACGTGCAATTTTATAATTGGGTCTAAACTTCATGTTGGTCTTGCGTACAAGGAAGTAATGTGGTGTCCACATCAGATTTTTTTTACATATAATTTCTAAGTATGATAGAAATGACAATACTGAATTTTGGTTTTGTCTTCTTTAGTGCACTTTTTTGTTCTTTCGAATGGATGCTCAATTTTTTATCATTGTTGGATTTCAAGTTATTTGGGTGTCAATATAGAAAGTTACACCATTGACAAGAATTTTATTTTTGTTTTTCAATTATTTATAATATATTTCTGGCTCTGGTAATTATTTTTTATCATTCAAATAGCAAAAGTTTAAGTTTACAAAGCAATAACAATGCGGCAATGAAGAATTAAGGCTTTAAAATGATTTCATGTGAAATGGTCATAAAAACAAATACCCTATATACAATCTACGGTACCTGTAGTCTTTGTGCTGCTTCTTATGCAAGTGATGATGTCTTACATCCAAGTATGACCAATTGCCTGATATTTTATCATTTTTACGGCTAGAATGTATATAAAAATAATCAGCTGGTAGATTCGAACCAAAGAATCAGATATCGAGCACAACATGCAACCGTATCACCGAAACAGTAGAAATTACATACTTGAATTACTAGGTTTTAAATATAAACATTTTTGGGGTCACCTCACAAGTTTTCACGGGTCACGGGTCACTTATTTACCCGTAGCTCGTAGGTTAAAGATTCGTTTATAAAGCGTAGTTACTAGCTGATATTTTGAAGACATTCAAAATGAAAGTGAAGAATATACCGCCCGGAATTTATTACAAACAATTAAGAAATTAAATGCATTGGTATAATTCAATTTCTAATTAGACCAATTTGTTGTACATGTATATGAAGTATTTAAAATTAATGCCGTATAGTTAAAATACCGATATTTAAAATAGCAAACTAATTGTGCAAATTAATGTAAAATACACACACATACGTTCTGCGGTAAAATGTAGCATGGTAGCATGTTGGTTATCCGTTCCTGTCAGATTAGAAACGGGTGAAAGTCACGATATGCTCACTTAATTAATAAAATCTTCATTAAGCACACTCGCAATTACTTCGACTTTACCTTTTCATTTTCTACTCGATTAAGAGAATTCGTTAACTTTAAAGTTCACAGCGATTCAATGCGTAATCTTCTTTTGAAATGTGTTCAAAAAATAATGAAAACTTAATAGTGTTTTCGAACAACAGACAGCTAATTAGCTCCTAAAACTGAGAATTACTAAAGCATTGTAAATAATATTTCAGGACAATAGAAAAGAGTTAATTACAACATAAACACGAGCATGCGCTCATTAAAAAAAGAAAAAAGAACAAAGAAAAACAATATTCTCCATGGCTGTTACACGCATTTACATCAAGACTAAGACACGTGCGGAGGAATACGGAATTCATATTAACAACTTCATTTGTGAACAATAACAACTCAATCTTCTACTCCTAGTTAACATTGACTACGTTTATCTCTACGTTTGAAGCCGTTTGAATTTAGTAAATCCCTTTTCAATCTTCGACATAAACGATCGAGATTAATATCTCAAGCCGCTTGAAAAGGTCAAGTCTATAAAATAACAGGCTTGGACTTACGGAGCGGCTTGATTTCTGTCGAAATATACAGTGAAGTTTCAAATAATGTAACTACGCATGCGCACATCCGCAATATGTTGCAGTGTTACTAAATTCATATCATTTGTTGGTTGTTTGCATTTTACCTCATTTTATAAAAGTCGCGACATAAAACTTAGTAAAACTGTCGAAAAGCGAAATATTTGGAGTGTTGAAGAAATAAATGTTTTTGAAAGAGAAGACAAATAGCAATATGACAATTTTTACATTTTAGGATTATATATCCAGGATGAAATTAGATCATATACCTCTCCCTGTCTGTCTGCATAATCGAGTATTTAACTATCTTTTTTTAGTCGATACGAATTTAAAGAAGATTGAAAATAACTCAATCCTATTTTCAATCCGCTGAGATAAACCAATAGGATTTTTCAAGTCATAATATACTTGAAGCCGCTTGAATTATCGAGATAAACGTAGTCATTGTAACTCTACAGATTATTAAAATTATAAACAGATTAAGTGGACATTATTTCTTATGCAAAATAGCAAATAGATATTGGATTAGCATTAAAGAGAATTACATAATTTTAAAAGATGGCATGCCCCATCGCTATTTACTATATAGACTTTTAATCAACAGACAATTTTTACTCTAAAAACATCAAAAAAATGTAGGTTCGATATAGAATTCGTAGATTCTAAAATATAATTACAGCTCCATTGAATTAAGAGAAACTAGGAAAAAATATTGAAAGTATATGCTTAATAACGAATATTAATAAAGAAATTAAACGATATAATTGAAATACTTCGGAAGTAAGGGGTTTTTGTTTTAGCAGCTCGTCACTCATATGAATTCCATACATATTATTTTGATTGGCGACTCAAAGACGACGTATAAATATTATAACGAATACCCAATTAGGGGAAGGAGCCTACTACTAATGGAAGTAGAGAAATTCAAATAGCGGAGGCGTGGCTATCAGTCCAGTAGTGCAATTCTCAAACAGTTTTTATTTGAATATAAATGTTTTGCATTAAACTTAATAATTTAAATACATTTACAATTATAAATCATGTAGACTTGTACAGTATAATAATATTAATTGATTTTTACTTCCTTGCACGAAGTAAAGGAAGTATTGTAATCGCGAAAAATTTCGGTTTTCAGATTTCAACGGAAATATCTATTTTGACCATCCTTGAATCCATTTTGACTAATTTCGTCGTGACGTCTGTACGTACGTACGTGCGTATGTATCTCGCATAACTCAAAAACGATAAGCCGTACAAAGTTGAAATTTTGTATTTCGGACTGCTATAACATCTAGTTGTGCACATCCCTTTTTGGTCATTACATAATTTCTAGAAATGGTACTTTATTTGAAGCCTATAATAGATTTTATTGAAAAACTATTTTAAAATATAATCTAACACTTTTCAAATTTGGTATATAAGACTTTTATGTCAATTAGAATAACATAGTAGATTTTGGTTAAAACAGGCTAACCGGAAGTGATATATTACCTGAAGTTGTTAACAGCTTTTCTTCAATAAAATGGTTACATTTTGATTTTAGAAATAAATGCTTCAAATAAAATTTTTAGAGAATTAAATTCTGTGTCTAGCACATCAAGTATTATTAAATTAGCCCTTTGTATAAGCGAGATATGTATATTTATGGTTTTTGTAATGAAGCTTGCTATGGATTAGGACAAAAAATAACAAAAAAATAAAAATAGATGCTAATGTCAAATTACATCAAATACGTGCAATTTTATACTTGGGTCTATCCTTGTGTACAAGGAAGTCGTGTGGTGTCCACATCAGATTTTTTATAAATATAATTTAGAAATATATATTTCAAGAACAATAGACCTTTTCAGTTTAAAGAGATAGAAGATATGCGCAATAGGGATCTGCGAATAGTAACAACAATTGAGATCTATGACGTATGTTTCTAAAAAAAATTGACGTAATATGTGAGAAAAATCTTTGACAACTTTAAAAAACTTCTCGGAAAAAGTTACAAAAGCTTTTATTGGAGCTAAAATGTTTAACGATGCACATTTTCACCGAGAATACAGGTATTTTAATGACTGCAATATTTTTGACGTTTCGTTTGACAGACCAACTGGCAGTTGTTTGCGCCATTTTCTTACTATTTGCAGCGATAGAAAGAGATAGCCGTGAAATTGAAAAGATCTATTAGGTCCACGAAGAAAACAGTTTGATATAAAAACTTATATTTGTGACATCACATCTATATTTTCAAATTTCGGCGGACTATAACTCGCTTATTAATAGGAATTTTTTCATCGGATTTTCACCGACAGTCTTAGTTTTACTTATACGTTCAGATGAAATTATGTAAAAAAAATGTGGAATCCTCTTATTTAATGGGAACAAACTTCACGGTAGCCTCGCCACATTTTGAAGATATTTCACTCGACAAATCCCAAATATCACCAAAAGCTTATGCAGCTGACATTTTTAACAATTAAGCCAAACAATAGAGTATGTGCACGTTACGATGACACTATGTCAAAATCAGCTGTGGATGTAAACATATGCTACTGTGTGATTGACATGTGACATGTTTTTGACTTTTTGTTGTTTGAAGTAATATATTATATTTAGTTCATTTTAGGTACTATATGATTTTAATTTAGTAGATTTGTTATTTAATGCATTAGTCACAGAAAAATGACTTATAACGAAACATCAGAATAATGTCATACGTCAGATACAGACCCTGCAGATCCACCTTAATGCCAAAAATTGAAATTTTACTTGCTAGCAGCTGTTTATTTTCACTCACCTAATTTTGACATGGTTGTTAACGTGACGTGCACGTACTCTATACAAATAAAACAAATACACACAAATGTCACAAAGCCAAAGATGATGTGACCTAAGTTAAATAGATATGTTTTGAATAAATATAATTTTTTTTAAAATAATTAAAATTGCACATTACCAAATCAGATTATGGCGGGTGTTCTTCTTTCTTTTTTGTCAAAAACTAAAGAAAATGCTCTTGTTAATTTCATATTTTCACTCACAACAATTTGAAATATTGATTAACTAAATTTTAATTAACTTAACTTTGAAAATTTGAAATGAAAGATAAACAACTGTTTAAAATGATAGTGCAAATTTTGTTTTCCACGACCTACTTGATTTTATTATTCTCAATAATTCTTGCGTGACCCCAGGTATTATGTTTTTGGTTTTCATTAGAAATGCAATAAAAATACTCAATGTTTCTTTTATTTACATTAAAAACTGTGACTTTTGCATAACAATTGCTAACCGTTACTATTTCAAAAGTGTTGAAACACTTGAAAATATTACTACATACTTGATTGTTTGTTAAGTAAAAGAATAATACCTACTGTATTTTACACGGCTGATATGAAATATAATTAATATATACATATTTTGTTTTTAATATTATTTGAAGGATTGTCCAATTTTCTAACATCTAACAGATTCAAGGCTAAGTGGCTAAATATCTCCACTATTTAAATTTATGAATGCAATTGACACGCCCCTAATTATAACCTTTAGAAGGCGTGAATAAATGCTTATTCATAAAATTTCAACCTACAGTTCATGTTTTGTGTTTACTACATAAAAAATTATCTGGAATATTTCATTGATAAACGGTATTGGGTCTAGAAATATACGGTACCCACACATATTTAACGATTGTTTGATAAAATTGTTTAAATATTAAAATAAGCTACACGTGTCGCTTAAAAAACGTTATCAAAAAAGTTAAACTACTAGTAAAAAGTACAAATTGGAGGAAACACAACTTTTTATGTTTCACTGTGAAAAAACTTATTAATGTTATGTCTAAAATAAATTTTACATTTTTAAATAACGTATTGTTTTTCCTTGCGTAAAAGTGGCCTATTAATTTTAGACAATAATGCTTCAAATAAATATTATAGATATATGTATAAAAACTGCATCGAATTCAATAATCATATTTTACATATTTTGTAACCAAGAAAAGGGTATTATTTTCAATTTTTGCAACAATTTTATTTGTATGTTAACGTAGTTAATGTACAGTAGTCTTTTCACGGGATATGTAGCGAGAAATCCAATTTTACCTGCATCAATAATAGGGTAATACAATTTCAGCAGAATTAAACCAAGTTATAATGCAACAGAACTATGGACCAGTACAAATTACAGCTATTGCAATATATATTTTACTTGCATTTTAATAGAACTATTTTGCAATCAGTGATGTGTCCCAATTTTTCTCAAGTATTATAAATAAAAGTATAAATTAAGATTTTAATGTTAATTAAATAAATTTACAAAATTCTTGCAGCAAATTGTTAGACTTCTGTATTATTTCTATAAAACATCGAATTTTGCGACTTTATCTATATTTTAAATTGAATTAGGTTTGTTGTTATTTTGTTTTCAAACAGTATAGTGTGTGCTAATTGGAGTCACATAATTTGATCTTTTTCAAGACATAATAATATATAGGGTGTAATCATACTCGGGAAAAAAATGAAAGGGCATATAGTACTGACCAAATGAGTAAGAAAGGTTTAATCAACATGGGTCCGATCTTCAACTGTTTCCGAGAAAGAGGCCATTTACTATTAGAATCGAAGAAAATTTACAAAGATAGTAATTGAACAAAATTTTGTCTTTCAGTAAATAGAATGTAAAAAAACAATAAAATTTTATATGAAACATTTTTCTCAATTTCTGATAGTAACGAAGTTATTTGAAAATCAAATATTGGCCAAGGTTGCCACAACATTTGACTTGGTACAATTATTTGATTTGTTTTTTAAAAAAACAAAAGCACATCTTAAACAAAATTTTGTCTTTCTCAGTAAATAAACTGAGAATAGAATGAATAAAAAAAGCTTAATCAACATGGGAACTGAATTACGACTTCGATTAAATAAGATTTTTTGTGTACCTTTCAGAGGTCAACTTAGACGTTGGCCAATATTTGATTTTCAAATAACTTCGTTACTATTAGAAAATGAAAAAAATATTTCATATAAAATTTACTTCCTTGTACAAAGTAAAGGAAGTATTGTAATCGCGAAAAATTTCGGTTTTCAGATTTCAACGGAAATATCCATTTTGACCATCCCCGAATCCATTTTGACTAATTTCGTCGTGACGTATATACGTACGTATGTACGTATCTCGCATAACTCAAAAACGGTAAGCCGTAGAAAGTTGAAATTTTGTATTTAGGACTGCTATAACATCTAGTTGTGCACGTCCCTTTTTGGTCATTACATAATTTCCAGAAATAGTACTTTATTTGAAGCCTGTAATAGATTTTAATGAAAAACTATTTAAAAATATAATCCAAAACTTTTCAAATTTGGTATATAAGACTTTTATGTCAATTGGAATAACATAGTATATTTTGGTTAAAACAGGCTAACCGGAAGTGATATATTACCTGAAGTTGTTAACAGTTTTTCTTGAAAATGGTTTCATTTTTATTTTAGAAATAAATGCTTCAAATAAGAGTTTTAAAAATTAAATTCTGCGTCTAGCACATCGAGTATTATTAAATTAGCCCTTTGTATAAGCGAGATATGTAAATTTAAAACATATACTTTTTAGTTTTTGTAATGAAGCTTGCTATGGATTAGGACCTAAAATAACAAAAAAAAATAGATGTTAATGTCAAATTACGTCAAATACTAGCAATTTTATAATTGGATCTATACTTCATATTGGTCTTGCGTACAAGGAATTCGTGTGGTGTCCACATCCGATTTTTTATAATCTACTGACATAGACAAAATTTTGTTCAATCACTATCTTTGTCAATTTTCTTCGATTCTAATATATAGTAAATGGCCTCTTTCTCGGAAACAGTTGAAGATCGGACCCATGTTGATTAAGCCTTTTTTTACTCATTTTGGTCAGTACTATATGCCCTTTCATTTTTTCCCGAAGTATGATTATTTTCTGTATTCATTTAACATTGAAAATGTGTTCCGGATTTCAATAAGGCAACAGCAGAAGATGCAGTTTTAATTTCTAAGATAAATGGCCTATGTTCTAATTTGTTACTATTACCAAAATTAAACTAAGAACTAACTAATTATCCACCTCTAAAGGGTAATAAGAGCAATTTTGCAACATAGCCATTGGTTAGCAATAGCACTGTCATATAGAGTTTGTAGGAGCGGGCCTAATTCACACTTCAATATCATATTCTTTAGTCTGGCGGCTATCTTGTTGTTTCAAATCAACCGAACTTGAAATTTTATTATACAGAGCGTAAAATCTTGGCGATAGAGTTACTGATAAAATGTCGATACTTACAATATCGTGTCCTTGGGAGCCACCGCGCACGACTTCTGGTGCCATATACTCAATGGTACCGCAGAAGGAGTATGCCCGCTGGTCGGAGTGTCCTGGTTTTGGAAGTTCCTTGCTGAGACCGAAATCCGTAAGAACGATATGTCCGCTTTCGTCTACGAGGATGTTTTCGAGTTTAATATCGCGGTAGATGATTCCCAACTGTAAACAAAGAATATGTCAAAAATATGCTTATACAACGGTGAATACATTGAATAGAATTGATGACCAAAGGCATTAACAACTTTTTTTTTCGGGTATTATTAATTTGTTGAAATATAAAAAATATAGGTCAATTTTTTTATCAAGGTTAAAAATAAATATAAATATATCATCACGGCGTATTATCCATAGCTGGGAGTGCCAATCTGCTTACCAGGGGCAACCACGGGCACTCATTGCTGGCGTAGAGAGGGGCTGTCCTTAAATTACGTAACGCAAAATTAGGAAATTTTTGATATCCCCTCCCCCCTTTGTAATGCACCCGTAACGCAAACATGAACCTCCCCCCTATATATTACGTAACGCAGTACTTGTCCCCCCCCAATTTTTTTACTGGATATAAAAGTATATGGCCTCCTTAATATTCAGTTAAAATTTGAAACAGAAACTAATTAAATTAATGTACATAAAGATGAAAAAATAACAGCACAGAAATTAAAAGCATATGCATTTCCATATGCTTTTAACAAACTATTGAAAAGTTTTTCCTTATCAACACTACTTGAATTCATGTTTTAATATGAATTGCATTACACGAATGAAAGACCACTGGCCCGAATTTGACTGTGTCCGACATATTATGTTGACTGTTATTGAAAACAAACGACTGCCTGCATATACGAATTAGCACTGCGAAATTTGAATGTTTCAAAACTATTAAAGCAAGTTTATCAATATTTATTATATTTTATCGTTACGTAACGCACACATTAACCCTCCCCCACCCCCTCGTAACGCTACTCTTGACCCCCCCCCCTTGAAGCGTTACGTAATTTAAGGACAGCCCCAGAGCGCAACGCAGGAGTCGATTGTGTGCTATATAAAATGTGAAATAATTTTTGGCGTTGGTCGGGTTCGAACCCGAGTCCCCAGATTCGCGACCATACATTCAGGCATACGGCCACGAAACCCCATTATAAAAAATCAAAAAATTCTTCTGCTCTATATTTCTACAAGGGTAATTTTAGTTGAGCAAGTCTCATAAAAGTTTTTCAAATAGAAGCCATGTATAGGTGTATAGATATATAAATGCATATCGTAATAATAAAATTTGAACCACACAACAGTTAATGATATTCCTAGATGGAAACGAAACCCATCCAAAGATCTACCTATGCTTGATTGTATAAATCTCTAATGAGATTACAAATCCTCAAAAACAAAGGCATTGTTTATTACATCTTTATTTTTACCTCCCGCTACCCTTGGTACGGAAGGTATAGGGATCGTGCCAAAAATCGCATATCGAAATTTTGATAAACGACGTTTTAACTCAAATACTATCATTTCGAAAATTTTGAATCCTTGATCCTTGTATGGGGTCCCTACAATCCAATTTTAACATTTTCAAGATGATATCTGTGTGTATGTGTGTGTGTGTGACTGGGTCATTCACTCTAACCCAAATACTATCATTCAGAAAATTTTGAAACCTTGTATTTGTACCTAATTCTAATATGGGAAGAAGCCATTAGATTTTGATGTAAATCAGACAACCGGAAATAGTATTTCCGATATTTGTGTTATTATAAAAATTAAAGATTATTAAATTTTCTATAAATATGCATAAATACTTTTTCTATATATTTTAAGGATAAATTTATAAAATTATCTATAATTTAATTCCAGGAGCCTACGTATTAAACAAGCACAACTCCTTGGTTATACAGTTAATATCTCAAATGTATGTAACAGACAGTACATTTCAAATTAATAATAGTAACGTTTTAAAAATAAAATAGTAAATAAAACCATAGAGTATGTTTATATCGACGTCTTTAAATGTATTTAAGTGGATTTAGGATTTAAGAAAACGGTGTAAACGATCTGGAATCGGATTCTAAATCGATTTTACTAACGAGATTTATACATAAATCCGATTTACTTTTGCGAGATAAACAGCGAGTTAACAGAAAATTCAGTAGTAGGTACTGAAAAAACAAAAAAAAAACAGAGTAATTCATTCATCTTTCATAGTTTGACAGTTAATATATGTCAACGTGGTGTCAACGATAAGTTATCATAATTATTAGAAGAGCAATGAGAAATCCGTGGGCGCAACAAGAAATAATATTTTTTGAAATTAATCCTGGAAAGAAAAATAATTAATTTGTTAGATGAAAAATCTAAGTAAATGTGAAGTCAAAATAATGTTCTACGCATTCTATGCTGCTATGTCAACAGTGTCAGTAATAAATCCAATTAAATCTACAGTAAATTCGAATATACTTGATCGCTTTAAATTTTTCTGGTATTGGCGCCTGAAATGTCCTATAGAGGCGCTGCGTTCATTTAAGAAGGCCCACTTATGGCCGTTTGCACCGGTTATACTTAAATTTTAAGTACCCCTTATCAAAATAAGTGCATTGCACCAATTTATAAAGTCCCCTTAAATCACGTCAGCGCTCCTTAAATTTAAGCTGCAGTTCAGGTGACATTTAGAGGTACCCTTAAAATAAATATTGCATTTTCAGGCCTGTCCAGTAAATTGATAATTGTTTGTTTATGTAGAAATATTAATATTTTGATTTTCTACAGATGAAAGTGGATAATGATTTGGAATTAGATATAGTGGCTGTTGATTTGAAGCTTATAAACTTAATAAATTTTGGTATTCCGCGACAAATATGTATTTTATATATATTTTTATTGATCAACAAAAATAGAAGTCAGTTTTTTTACAGATTGAGATTTACAGTTTTTACCATAATACGGCCATAATATCGATAGAGCTCGTTGGTTCTTTGGCACTCGATGATCTGATATTCTGAAATAATTTAAAATGTGCAATATTTACTGAGTATAATACGTGTATATTGATATCACAAACCTTAATATTATCACCGTCGAATATATTTTCAAAACCTCTTATAGTTTTTGTATTAAGGATATCCAACACAACACTTTCAATAGGAATTAGTTTCCCTCCCTCGGTTTTTAACATATCCAATCACATTTGACATAATAATTACTAGAATAATATAATACGAAAAAGAAAAGTTACTAGAATTTCTTCTTATACTTCTTTCAAGCTACCCTTATGTAAGCGAGAACTATATTCCATTTGTGCAAACCATTTAAGATTAAGGGCAACTTACCAACTAAGGGGCGCTTAACTAAGGGGAACAAATAAGTAATACCGGTGCAAACGGGCATTAGTAATTTTCCTGCGGTGTGATTGGCTGCCATTACCAATTCGGAGGGTTCGCTAGTTTGCCGCTTAGTGGCTACGGGTTATTTTCAGTCGCGAATAAATAGTCAAGATTTAGGATTTATTTAAATCCGATTAGATTAGAAATCCGATTAAGGACTTCGATATAAACTTATTCCTAGTTATATGGAATGTATCTTAATACACTTTCCATCATAACTAAATATGTATGTATGTATATTTAAATTAGTAATAATTAAATAGCGTATTGTGTTGGCTACATCAGATTTTTATTATTTTATTCCTGTTATACCGATACTTATCACAAATGTATTTCTATAATTGTAAAAACAAAACCAATTTATTTGTCTAATGAAATTTACTATTTTAAATTTTTAAATAGGAAGATAAATAAAAAATAATGTCTTGTTATAAAATGTAAACATCGCTTATAAAAGATATTATTCACGATGAATTGTAACTTGCTTAACAATATAATTATCATGTTTAGTGCCCAATTTCGCAGAATTTTAATTTTAAGAACATGTACTAATTTAAGTGTACTTATAATTAAACGCTAATTTAATTAGATACGTTATTTAAGTATCTTAATTGAATTTTAAAGTATGTATTTATATTTGTTTACTTCTGAAGTACATTATTATTATTTTATTATATTTGAGGACTGCGCAACTGTTAAGGTCATAGCATTACGTAAAATGTAATGAGTAACGAAACGAGTAAACAATACATCCATGTTTATTAAATATACCCGACTCTGGAATGCGAAAAAGTATCACTATATACTATCTGTGCAACAGTGGTCCACAAATATAATAAATAACATTTTAAAACCTATGGTAATATCGTAGTTAGTGGCGTATATAAATTTTATATCAAGTTACCTTTTCTGGTGTTTTCTTCAAATTTTTCATGTCATAAAACATAATCACAAGTTATTGTTTAACATAATAACACATTGCACTACAGCGGTCTGTATACAACTGATCTTTAATTGCAGATAATTTTGGATTGGACTTGTCTGTTCAATGATTGCTTCGATCAAATTCATATATGAACATTTTTATAGGTGCATATTTATCGAAATTAAATGCTCTTGATAATTATAGATGGCTTTGCATGAAGATATTTTGATTTATTTTAATTTTATTGTTGTTTTTAGTATTGTTTGAAAGTATTGATAATTAAATGACACCCTTGTGTTTTTCATAAAAAAATTGAATTCCGAAAATATCGCAAAAATCCTACGAGCCCAGGGTGCACAAATATTAATGATCACGAGAGAGCTATAAAAAAACGAAGCGAGCGGCGCATGCGCTTGTGGCGCCAAAGAAGCTTCATATACCACTAATCGTAGTACCTATATTATTATTATTACAAATATTAATTATGTAAGTTTATTGTATAGTGCGTTTCAAAATATAGTAGACTAACTTTAGTTAACTTTCACAATAAACAATTTGTTAAAAAGATTATAATAGTTTCGAAAATAATTCATATTCGATTTATCCAATAATATCTAATTTAGTGTTTGAGTATTTTTTAAAATTGGATAAATAGCTATTTGTATATTAAGAGCGCAAACATGGGACATTGTCGATTGAGAGGTTGTTGCCGCGCGACGAAGGAGCGCGGCATTCTCTCGAAATCGACAAGGTCCATTTGCGCTCGAAACACATACAATATTTTTCTACAGTCGCCACGATGGGGTCTTCCACCATAGCAAAAATTATTTGTTTCAAGTACATTAAACTAGTGCAGTGAAAAAGTGAATATCCATTGGGACACCAAACTTTTGCACGTGGCAGCACAACTGTTCACACAATTTATTTTATATTTGATTTTAATTTATCGTTATTTTCCGTTCTTCTTCAGCTATTGCTTCAATCTAATCTAAGCATTTTATACTTTCGTTTTTGTAAGTGAATGCCCTATTTTATTTGCGGCATTTTCATGGTTATGTAATACACCAACAGAGCAGTTATATGTCAGATTCGAAGCATCCCGCGCGGTCGAAATCCACGCGGTCGAAATCCCATGCGGTCGAAATCCCACGCGGTCGAAATCCACGCGGTCGAAATGTACCCCCACCACTTTGTCCGTTCTGCCGAAATACAAATATTTCCACGCCATCGAATTCCACCCGGTCGAAATGTTACACGATACAAATGAGTACGTTCCGCGCGGTCGAAATCCCACGCGGTCACATTTTTTGATCATAAACATTGAACTTGTATGACTACAGATGTCAGGTTGGTCGCATTTATGAAGTTAGTTTCAGCCATTTCTACCAATACAAAAAACTAATAAAACATAACAAAGAAATCCCGTCAATAAGTAAATTAAATTTTTGCTACGAATATATTAATTTATTTATAAGTAATTATTTATAATAACTTATCAAAAATAAGTAGAATTAGGTAATACTTTATAACCTTATAATTTTCAAACTTATCAAACATCAAACCTTAAGATTTTAAATTGGTAATATGTAAATGAAATTAGCAACTTGTACGAAAAAATGGGACAGAACGCATTTTCCTATTCTAGTTTTTTATACGATTTTTGCGTCCGAGTTGGTAGTGTCCACGATCTGAGTTATTGAATTGCGGACTATATCCGAGAACTCGGATCGATTTCTAGGATTGTGGACATAGGCCTTAAAAGAAGAAAATTATAAATAAGATATAGTTATTTTTTTTAAACTCACATTCAGGGAGCTAAAACAAATCAAAAATTATACTACTTACTTTCAGAACAAACACAAATAATTCCAATTTCCTGTACCTTCATTCCGTTTTTATAAAGTTAAATAAATACATCCATCGTGAAATACGTTCTAAGAAATTTCATCAGTTAGAAATGCTGTTTTAAGAAAGCGATAGTAAGTGATTCATAACTGAAGATGTCAGAATACACAAAGATAGCGGAGCATTTTACGTCAACGGCAATTTTTATCACTAGATCAAATTCAAAAGTTTAATGTCAAAAGTACTATAGGAGTACACGTGTTTTGAATTAAAGTGATAACGATTAAAGAAAATATTTTCAAATATTTTGTAAACATAGTATTTATTTTTGAAACACCTTGGTTATAATTATCTATACGGTCACGCTCAATAACAAAAATAAACGTGAGTTATGGTGGATAATGTTAAATATAGTTTTTGTTGTTGATTTATGTATATGAAGTTTAAAATATAACATACTCGTATGTGATGTAAAATATTGCAATTCAATCATTGTTTTATAGTTCTAGAAAATTTCCGGTGAAGGTCATGGTGTAACCTTGTAAACACAATTCAGTTAACTATAATCTTTCCTCTTTCCTGTTATAAATTTATGTATTTACCGTAGGATTTTTTTTACCAGATTATACAGGATGTAGGATATTGTCATATATTTCTATCTGCTCTAATGTCTAATGGCCAGTTGCACTGCCTTCACTTGAATTTTAAGTATACGTAACTTCAATAAAAAATATCGAATTCGATTTTATTTAGATAAAAAATGTTACCCAATATTGATTAATAATATGAAATTAATATATATCGATTTGTGTTAAGGTGCATTGACAAATGAAAATTAGGTTTAGATTTATGGTTTATACTTTAGATTTAAAGACTTTGGCCGCATATTATGTAATGACTCCATTCACACTTCAGAGTTTAGGGTCTCTAAATCCAAACCATAAAGCTAAACATTGCAAGGTCCATACTTTACTTTACCAATGAGAACTAGTCTGAAATGTTATAGATATATACACTCATCTTTATTTAGTATCCACTTGGTGGATTCGGCTTTTTAAACCAATGCGAGAAGAACATGGAGACTGTCATAACTTAATTGCTGAAATATAACCAATAATGCCAAGCGAATGACAGTTTCACGGCGCACAAGTGTCTTGTTGAGTACTGCTCTACCGATATTTTCATCTTGTTTTTGAAGCATTTACATACATGTCTGTACATATCAAAACTAATTTTCAGGTAATTTAAACTGACATTTATGAATGACTTAGTTAAACCTAAACAGAAACAATAAATTTAATTTTCATTTGTGAATGCACCTTTACTGTTATAATATTAAATTTTTAGCTAAAACAATTTAAAATTACGTTATAATGTAGTAAAGTTGTATTTTAAATAAAATTTAAAGGTTTATTTAATTATTATTATAAATTCTATTACCTAGTTAAGTTATGATAAATGAATTTTTGAAAGGTGGATCTAATGAAGCCGCATGGGACTCGTAGATAGAACAGATAAGACTGCGACCAGGTACAGAAAAATTCTTATATAATCTGAACTTTGAGTAGATAAACGTTTCATCTGTTTTAAAATACGCTATTTGCAGGATATTACCATAAACTTAAATATTTGGAATCGGCATAAATAAATAAAATATTGGGATAAAAACCACAAGTTTAAAAAAATATATTTAAAATGAAAGTAAATTAGCAAGTTTCCCAGTTTGTCTCAACTTATAATGAACTTGCTTTTACAGACTTTCACAGCAATCAATTTGTTATGCAGTTATAGGGATTCATTTAGCGCAACTGTTACAAGGGTCACGATAGAATTATTGACAATAAGACAAATGATTTATATTCTCGTTTTTTTTTGCTTATTTTATAAGCTTTTCAATGATATATAACAAGTCTACATTCTTTTGTTTTAAACTTGAATAAGAAATAATTATTAATTTATTGGGTTGAAAAATTTAAAATTATTAAGAAACAAATGAAAAAATCATTTACAGATCATCATTATTTGCAGATTTCTAATAGAATTCGTTTCAGTTTTACTCATTTTTTCAATTTATTTACTTCAAAAGCATCTTTTTCGGATTGTGTCAAAGCCAACTGTAACGCCGATAACTAGTAATTTAACTATCCCGAAAATAATTGGTTAAGAATAATTTTGGGAACATAATTAATAGATATTGAATCAAAATAAACAAATGATGATTTGTAATACATTTTTTCATTTGTTCCTTAATAATCTCCAATATTTTCACCTCAATAAATTTTATTAATGTTTATAACAAAAGAATGTAGACTTGTTATATATCATTGAAAAACTTATAAAATATTCAAAATGACGAGACTATTTTCTAGATAGGTTCCCATTTAAAAAATCATAAGTTTGTGTTATACCTCGAGAATTATTAAGTTTTCAAAAAATCTAATTACACTATTTTATTCTATTTAAAAAACGTTAAAATTTTTGTAAAAACATTTTTTCTCTATCGTAATAAATAAGATATGATATATTTTCAAAATAAGTGAAAAACGAGTTTTTGCCTGTAGCTCAGAAACAGTAGAAAATCGAAAATTCCTGTGGTGACTATTAAACTTTTCTCGAAAAGTTGACCTTGCAATGTGCAAACGGTTTTGCTCTATCATTAATATTTCCAGAGATACCTTAAAAAAACATCGAAAATGAGACATACTGTACAGTAAATTTTTGAGATATCTGATCAAGGTCATCTCTATCATGAACGAACTAACAAATTGGCATTATTATGACAAGGATGGATATAACACAATAAGAAATGTCAAATTTCATTATTTAATAATAATAATAAATAATATTAAATTTATCAAAATATGTTTTTAAAGGTGAACATAGTTTGTATTCAAACAAATATTTTTTAGAAAACCTTAAAAACTCCCAGCCAACTTTGTCAAAAATGGGAAATGATAAATCATGATTTGAAAATGCTCTCAACGATACTTTTTTAAAAATTGTTTAACTAAGTTTTAACTAACTTAACTTTTATATACACATATATAACAGTTAAATTTTTGTTTTCTCCGGCTTATCTGATTTCTAGCGTGACCTTTATATTATGTACACTGGCTTGCAAAAAATCGCGTACACCTTAAAAATCAAGTAACCCAGTTTTTCTCATTTTTTAGCTATGTACATAATATAAAAACTGACAATGTTGTCACTGTCATCACTGGCTGATCTATTGTGGAGCATGTTCTTCATTGTGTATAATTTATCTATTATTAAATTACAAATACATTCCAGAAAAATGAAAGAACAAAGAAGTATGTATTTGAATTTCTGTTAATTTTGACACCTTAAATTGACATTAGTGACATTGACAAGTTAAAAATCAAGATCGACTCAATACAGCAAAAATTAGGTGTACGCGATTTTTTTGCAAGCCAGTGTATATTTAGTTGTATTACTCGTAATAAGGGACTACAGCGTAATTGATTTAAAAGAAATTAGGAAAAAAAATTGAAAGTATATGCTTAATATGAATATTAATAAAGAAATAAAACGACATAAGATGTTGCGAGCTTTTGCGAAAGAATCTATGTAGTTAAATAGTGAAGAACAACCAATAACACGGCTCAATGGTGTGATAATAGGTTTCTTTGTACTTTAATTTCTTTCCAATATATACACAGTTAGCCTTCTTGTTGTTGTCGGTTGTCGTATAGTTTAAATAGTGCCCCGTCATCTCATCTCGCTGTGATTTGCATGTGAAGCCTTTCTTCGATCTCCGCATCTCATGCTGCTCTTCATAGTCCGCGAAGACAATCTCGTGTCTCAGCTTCCCGACTGCAGTTCGTCGTATACCATGCGCCCAGATCAAACAAAACAACCCCGAGGCTGGGGTGTTGCACATCTGCTCTCTCGGCATTCGAACAAGATCAGCGCTTGTCAAAATGTACAGGTGTACAAATAAGACAAGGTTGATGGATTATAGACGTTGCGAATATATATCATGGAGTAGGAGATTCCACCATTTTTATAATAAAATTTCATCTGAACGTATAAGTAAAACTAAAACTGTCGGTGAAAATCCGGTGAAAAAATTCCTATTAACAAGCGAGTTAGTTTTCCGAAATTTGAAAATATAGATGTGACGTCACGAATATAAGTTTTTATATCAAACTATTTTCTTCGTGGACCTAAATGTTCTTGAAATATATGCTATTTCTAAATTATATTTATAAAAAATAAATGCATATTATTATACTGTACAAGTCTACATGATTTATAATTGGAAATGTTTTTAAATTATTAAGTTTATTGCAAAATATTTATATTCAAATAAAAACTGTTTGAGAATTGCACTACTAACTGGGTATTCATTATCGGCCTAATTCACTAAGATAGTTGTTAACATAGTCGTTAGGTAACAACTAAGAGTTAACGATTTTTAGCAACTATTGTAACAACTGTCGTTGGTATTCAGTATATACATAATTAACGACATTGTTAAAAATGGTCGTTCTGAACAATCGTTGTTAAATATAGCAGTGAAGTTATTAACAAGTGAGTTAAAAGGCATGTCGATTCTCAATATTTGTACATATTTCTACTGTATTCATAACCTAAAGTGACAGATTTTGATTCGTTTGACGTTTGAGTTTTTAATAAAGAGTGATAAGAAAATTTGGGGTCCAAGATGTTCCGCGGAACAATATTCTCTAATGGTAGATTTCACGATAATATTGGATTAATTAAATAACAAAGCTGGTTTTGCATTTCAGTTCTGATAACTGCTAGTTGGAAATTTTGCAAATGGTTGATTGAATTGAAATTTTGCCCCGTAATCTCTTCATAAGACCCATAGCTAGGCGCAGAAATTAAGTGTTGGGAGAATCTGATGAAGTTCTCCAGTTTAGTATACATGTTTATTCAATTCGATGCAATCGATTTCGAAATTTCAAGAATCTTATCATCAGGAATGACGCATGACCATCGTCTAGAAGTTTTAGCAGTAAAAATAATAGAAATTTGACATTGTTGAAATGGCTGTTTAAATTTAAATGTGTAAGATAAATGAAAATAAATTTCAAAAATTTGAATTTAGATCTTTTCGGGAGAGAATCTGAAAATTTGTTCAATATTAATAATTAAAATATTTAAGTTTGGAATAAATGTAAACCCTTCATCTTGTAACATGAAACCTTCGGGCATATACTGACTCACATGCTTGAAGCATGAGACCATCCATTCACGAATTAAACGACACTTGCTCAGTTTGAATATCTCTGTAAAATGTATATAATTATTGGGCATGTAGGTTTATATTAGTTTATAAATAATTTACCTTTACTGTCGTCCCTCTATTTCCAGTAAAAGTTTATTTCCTAACACAAAATTTTCAAGAAAAACCATTTACCAACGATTGTTCAATACTAACAACGAGAGAAATGCAGTTGATAGATTAACAACTCGACGTAACGACTAGTTGTTAAATTTTAGCAACTTGATGTAATAGTGAATTGGGATTTTGAACTTAGCAACTGACATTGAAATTAACAACTGAAAATGGTTGTTAATTTTAACAATTTTGCTTAGAGAATTAGGCCGTATATATTTATAGGCCGTCTTTGAGCCGGCAATCAAAATAATATATATGGATTTCATATGAGTGACGAGCAGCTATAACAAAAATCCCCTTATTTCCGAAGAATTTTAATTATATCGTTTTATTTCTTTATTAATATTCATTATTAGGCATATACTTTCAATATTTTTTCCTAATTTCCCTTAAATCAATTGCGATGTAGTTCCCTATTAAATATCAGAGTGGAAGATATTAATATAATTACAAATTATTAGGTTTAGGTATGGAGTCGCGAGGCTGATTCCATTATGAATGCCCAATTGTGGTTCAAACAGCGCACATTGTATTTCTTGTTGTTCTTTCTCCACGACAACTTTGAAAGCCCGTGAAAAAACTCCTCAGTACAGATTATGATCACTACTAAAATCTTAGAATAACCGCAGATTGATCCACCCAGAAATTGGTAACAAGTCGAAGTGATATACTTATATATGCAACTGATTGTTTGTAGCAGTGTCGGACTGGGACATATTTCTGAGTGTGGCGATTTGGATTACCGGGCCCCCTAATCTGGGTCATTCAAAATATTAATAATGAAACAAAGATGGTTATGAATGAAGGTTTTTCTTAAATACATTATGAATGTAAACATTAATCAAATACACAGGCTGAACCCAAGAATCCGTGACGTTGACGATTAACTGGGAAAACAGATTTATAGAAATACTCCATGCATGAGGATCAATATAAGAGTTATGATGTCGGGTAAATTAGACAAAAGTTACCCCATCAGAAGACAATTTTAAAGGTTTATCGTTATTTGAGAAAAAATACAAAGATATAGACGAAAACGGTAAATTGTGAAATGGTTTATTTTTGAGAATAATAACAAAAATTAAAGTATTTTATTTATTACCAAAGATAACTGTATTAGTTGTATAGAATTAGCAGTAATCTACTCGTAATATAAAAATCGCGTCTCAAACACGTATATTTTAGGCGAGATTTGGGACATGTTAATGAATTTAAATATTAAATTTGTAAATATATTGTTATAATCATTTTTGGAACATTTTCTTTGTTGTAATCAAATCATATTTATAGTGAATACTATTAAATATAAACTTTTTTATAGGTGTAATGTTTATAATTAATTTTCATTTTGGTGCTATCTTTCACCCAATACAATATAAAACGTTAAAATCGTTAAAGTACACAAAAATTATGGCTCTAAAGGCCGTTTGCACCAACATAACTTAATTTTTAAGCGTTTCTTAAATATATAATATTGCGACAAATGAATTACTATGCATTGTTGTTTCGATTTGCATTTTTTGTCTATGGGTCGCTTAAAATTTAAGCCTTATTGGTGCAATTGGGAATATTTAAATTTAAGTACAATCCCAAGAGTTAAGGCAACAAAAATTGTTTTTAAAATGACAGTTGCAGAATTTAACTCCTACCTTAGGTATTCTGTTTCGTGAATAGATCTCATACTAAAATTTTTAATCCGGAATAAAAATGGAGTTAGTTAACTATGAATAGTAGATTTTGCACATGCCCGTTCAGCACGTATTTCTAGAATACATTAGTTAAAGGCCGTGGTGACGATGGGGTTTGGGATGAAGAGAGGGATAGAAGTAAACCTATATTAGCATGTAGTTTTCTTTGACTTACGCTACGCTTGTTCTCTGCTTAAGATAATCAGCTCATTAATATTTTTTTTTCTCTTTATCATATTGAAAACTATTAACTAAGTACTAGATGTGATAGTTACAAGTCTAGATCGGGCCCTTTCATTCGCCGGGCCGGTGGCGAACGCCACATCGCCACAATGGCCAGTCCGACGCTGGTTTGTAGTGAATTTAACGTGAGAATTATTGAAGCAGTAATCGATTATTTATTTTCATAAAGTTTTCATATTGAGTGCTACTGTACCATTAATTTGCCAGGTGTATTCTTTGAAACTAAAACACAAGTCACAGTTTCGCATTCGTTTTAAACGAGCCATCAAATCGTTCAATTATACAATGTCAACCCCGTATTACAGGTTGTAATTTACGGTTGTAACCTACTAATTTTATTGCAGTTTCATCGATTTCATTTCTTTTATTTGATCGACGTTTAATGTAATTATAGTAAATTTAAATTCTACTAACTAGAAATTAGGCTGCATATCCGGTAAGTACCGTTAGGTTTTTTTTTTTATAATACCATACTGTTAAATGTGCTTTAACAGTACTGTATGCTCAACCAATATATGCGTCAAAACAGCCACGGCCGTTATTTTTTATAACAGTACAATTATTAAAACTTCATGTGATCCTAAAAAAATCGCAGCATCATGAAATTGTCATGAAGAGCTGTCACCTGTCGATATGCCATAGAAAATAGAATTTTCAGAAGATACTTTATGTTATGAAAAATACTGAACGTCACACGGCTGATATGCAAATAACTGATTCGGTTGATTGTAAAATCTCGGCTGTCGCCTCTATTTTACCATATTCATCCGCGTCTACTATTTGCTTCATATTAGCCTTATGACGTTAATAACTATTCTATTACGCTATTATTTTTAACGGTACAGGTTTCAGATGCGAATAGAAACGGATTGGCACACCCAGAAATGGGACGTATACCATAGGATTACTAAAAGTATGTAGTAAAACTATAAAAATGATATATTCTTAAATTTCATGTCATTAGATTATTGAACTACTAAGAATTAAAATTATTATGTACTACCTACATATTATCTTAGATGAACATTTTAAAATCGATGAATATTAATATCTTTCTATATTGAAATACGATGAGTTTCACCTTTCAAAGATAAAAGTTAGTCGTCAACTGGTTATTTGTTGATAAGTAACACTTTCTTTATTTGTTTTTACTCATAGCTTAACACATAATATTCTTCAACATATACGAGACTAAACCGTAGGTTAACAATAATGTATAAAAAACATTAAAAACAAATGAAAATAATGTTAAAATGATAAATTAAATTTTCTTCGATAACTTTCAATTCATTCAGTTTGAATTTTGTTTTGCACGGACTTAAAAAAATGCCAATGCCAAAAAGTGCCAATCTGCTTCTATTTGCAGTGTACCGTTGAAGGCACTTACCAGGCGTAACCTCACGAGTTCTCTATGCTATCGTAGAGAGGGGAGCACAAAAGGGGTTACTTTTGTGCTTTTTGTAAATTGGAAATAATAGTGGGATTCTGAAACCAGCGTTAAATAATGTTCGGCGTTAAGTAACGATAGTAACGTTCACGTTTTAGCGTTAAATTGGTATTCCGAAACACTGGCGTGAACGTGGAACGTTAAAAACGCCAGCGTTAATTCACGTCGAATACATTCATGTAATCTTTCCCTTTTTAAATTTTCAACCAATAAAAAGCGATTGAACATAACAAACACTACATTTATCTGTCTATTTTAAAAGCGTATGTCAAACCTGTGTGTCAAACGTCAAATAAACGAATATATTTACTGCGTGTATTTTGTGCTAAAATATATTTCTATTTATATATATATATATATATATATATATATATATATATATATATATATATATATATATATATATATATATATATATATATATATAAATTAACAAAATGCAATTATGTTATAAAAATGGTGTATATGCGTTGCAATGGAAAAATAAGTACCTACTAACTTTACGAATAAGATTTCCAATAACTAGCGGAGAAAAAACTGTTTAAAATATTTGTTCTATTTATAAACATTTACTAATTTTAGTATAGGTACAAGAAAACAGTTATTTTTCTTATGTATCAATATTTTTTTGTATTTTTTCCTATGTTGCATTGTTGTAATCAGTTATATTCTTTGTTTTAATCAAATACAATTTTGTTTGTTATAATCAGAATTTCTTCATGTAATTCATATTCAAAAATCATTTTTATGGAAAGTATTTTTTATAGTAATACATATAAATCAAAATAATTTACATTCTTGAAATCAACACAAAGTTGCTTTTATTCACTTCACTTTTCAGTATGTGCATCAGTCATTTTCTTTAGGTACATTATTTTTAACGAATTATAATTTTTCATACTATTGCGGACTCGTTATTTGTCATCTGAATATTGTAAAGCTAAAAATTTTATATTATAAGGTTATGTTAACAATATATTATTTATAAATATTAATCATTATATATAACACGAATAACTATACTCACTTGCAAATACATACAGCAGTACACGAAAAATATTAGGGCTCTTCAGACCATAAAACGCATAAATAACCCGCCGTTTTCCCGGTTAACGCTACGATATGTCCAGCGTGAATTAACGCCGACTAGTAGCGTTAACGTTAAGTAAGGCTGAGTTTCAGAATACCACAGCTGTCAAAATCAGCGTTAATACACGTTAACGCCAGAAGTTAATTAACGCTGGGTTTCAGAATCCCAGTGTAAATTTCAAGTTTGATATTAATCAGAATCGAATCATAACTGGTTATCTAAAGAGAGTACAAAGTCATGCGACCCCATTAAAAATATGGTCATTATAATCAAAAAACCAACTCTTAACTTGGAATAAGGTCTGCGAGTATTGTCTTTTCTCTCAGTCCGTATGCGTAAAAGTTTGAGGTCCGTAGAGACTTCCATGCGACAGGTCTGCTCCGCACAGCCACCTGGCTAGCGGTAGAGGTTTTCTATTACCTCTTTTCTGGCAAGGTAGAGTACCACGCGAGCTACAGTGTACCGACCTTTAGATCCCACCGGTGCAGATATTTTTAGGATTGGCAGATATTCGGTCATTTTGACTCGGTTACTATATAAATATTTTTATCTCGAGTTGCTGGGAAGTGTCATTTCTTTGTGCTCATTGGGCACGTGCGGTCTAGAGATGCATCCAAGTTTTTTGATCTGCACTTGTTATTGATTTGAACTTGGCAACGCAAAGGGTTTTCTTTGTTTTACAAGATTACTGTGCAGATATTTTCAAGCTTAAAATAATTCATATAAAACGGAGATTTTTCGACGAAATTGGAACATAAAACGCAAAATAATAAACACAACAACGACAACCATACTTGTGATTTGAGGTCGAGAAATCAGCCAACATTTTTTTTTCTTTTTTGTTATTTATGCCTGTTTTATGGTATTCCAAATACTGACCCTTGGTGCTCTCTTTAAATACCCTGGGTCATCGTGGGTCATGACCCAAATTTGCTTAAAAAAATCTGGTGTGGCCAACACAACACCTCTCGTCATTAACCGCCCGTGTCACAAAATATATTAAGCTAATCCTTATTTTTGGATTAGCGAATTTTACTCTAATGTTGGCAGTTTATTTCTTAAAATATAGTCTAATCTAATCCAAGTAACTACCTTTTGGATAATAAAATGTAGATTAAATTTTAAATACCGGGATAGAATAGAATTCACTATCCAATAATGAGAATTAGCTTAAACTTTTTGACGAATCGTTAATTTTTACCACTCTAAATACACACTTACATATTTACTTATGCTGGAAATTGTTTTGATTTCTTTTCCTATTGTTCTATTTACTTTTTTCTTTTTAAAACGTTACAGTGACATTTATCTGTCAGTTATATACATTTGCATAAATGCGCAACCAAGGAGTTTTGTTTGTTTAAACGTTTAAAGTGTAGGCTGTGGGATTCAAATTATAGATAATTTTATAACTTTATCATAATAGATGTAGAAAAAGTATTAATGCAAATCTGTAGAAAATTTAATAATCTTTAATTTTTATAATAACGTTAATCTCAAAAAATAACAAAGGTATTTTTCGAAGAAAACTATTTTGAGTTTCCAGTAAAGTGTCATTTCCTGTTATCCGATATACACCAAAATCTAATGGGCTCTTTCCATAATAGAGAAAGTTCGAAATACAAGGTTTCAAAATTTCCTTAATAATAGTATTTGAGTTAGAGTGGAGGATCCACACATACACAGACATTATCGTGAAAATGTTAAAATTGGATTCCAGGGACCTTAAAACGTGCTCATATACCAAAATCTCGATATGCGATTTTTAGCACGATCCCTATACCTCCCTTACCAAGGGTAGCGGCAGATAAAAATGATATTTGAGAATCTAGGAATTCTATATCGGACCTACATTTAGAGTCCGTTGACTAAAGCCCGGATGGAATGGCATGGACAATTTCTGACAGGTAAAATTCACAGCAACAAAAGGCTTTAACGCCCTCTGCAACAATGGGGGAGTTTAGTAATGTTGAGATGTAATAATTTTTAGAAATTATACTGCAATATTATTCATGCAATATTACTATTAATGCAATAAAAATCATAAAATATTGTACAAACGATAATAAATTTATCGTTAGTTAAATCGTCCGCAATACGACGACGTATGCAGCATCTCTGGTTCGCCGTAGTTGTCCGCTACAAGCGCTAGTTTAGAATGAAAAGATGAACGTATGTCTTCTATATTTGATTTTAAATACGTAAATGTAAAACCTAGAAAATACAATAAAAAACTTACTTTCGCAAAAGATATAAAAAAATATGTTGTTATTTATAATATGAAAGTCGCATCTCATAATTTTCAAACCACTCTGGTAGAAATTATTATTTTTTTATTATTTTTATGATAGACTTGCAAAATAGTATTTCTTTGCTAATTAAATCAACGTTGTATCTTTATAGTTTCCAAGATGGCAAACATAAATTGAACACCCTGTATACTTATAAAGTCAGATGCAATAATGTCTTATTTGCAATATACAAGATAAATTTGGAGGAACTAAAATTAATGATTGTGATTCACAAAGAAGTTGGATTGCACAAATTAGCATAAATTAGGATGACCAGCTGTCCCGGATTTTGAAGGACAGACCAAGATTATAATAACGTATCCTGTATTACTAATCGTCCTTGAGAATGTCTTACTTCAGTGATTTACTGTACGATATGTCAAACAAAATGTCGATATAAAATACAGTCATTTAAAGTTCTATATGACAAGTTTATTTAGTTTTTCATTGATTGTATAAAAGAATATAAATTTTTCAAAGCTACTTCTTCCAGAATAACAATCTGAGTGACAGGTATAATAAGCATGTCTGCTGATGTTATTCTTTTATATTTTATTTAACTTCTCAATATTTTTAAAATAATGGTAGGTATAAAACGACTACACAATAGCTAATTACTAAACTTCGTTAAGACCTATCAAATGAATGACGAATCTAGAATTATTAATTTTTTGGTATTTTTTCCACAAAAGCTAAAATCGATGAAACACAAAACTTTTGCGAAGTCTACATGACACTTAACTCTTACATTTTTTAAACAAATTATTATATATTAAGTGGATAACTAGATAACAGAAGCAAACTGATTTACATAGGGTGTAATCATACTTCGGGGAAAAAATGAAAGGGCATGTAGTACTGACCAAAATGAGTAAAAAAGGCTTAATCAACATGGGTCCGATCTTCAATAGTTTTAGAGATAAGGCAGTGAAAAATGAGTTTTTACAGGGTTTACCTGTGCGATCACGAAAACTATACGAGTTACTACTTCGATTATATAAGACTTTTTGTTTACCTTTCAGAGGCCACCTTAGATGTGTGTGTTTTTTTTTTTTTTTTTTTTTTTTTTAAATCAAATAATTGTACTAAGTTAAATGTGGCAACCTTGACCAATATTTAATTTTCAAATAACTTCGTGACTATTAGAAATTGAGAAAAACGTTTCATATAAAATTTTATTGTTTTTTATAGTCTATTTACTGACAGACAAAATTTTGTTCAATCACTTTCTTTGTCAATTTTCTTCGATTCTAATAGTAAATGACCTTTCTCGGAAACAGTTGAAGATCAGACCTATGTTGATTAAGTTTTTTTACTCATTTTGGTCTGTACTATATGCCTTTAAAGTTTTTACCCGAAGTTGGAAAACACCCTGTATAACATACCCACTTTTAAAGCAAATAATAATGATCAAATCATTGCGCTCCCAAACGTGATATTTTATTATACAATATTTTAATTAATTCTTGGGTCACTCTAGAATTACTGAGAATAAGATACATGGTTCATATTATTTAGAATTTTATTTTAAATATGATCAAAGCAGTTCCCTTTAACAATAATACACTTCATTGTTCTTCCTTTCCACTTCTCACAAGCTCTCAACCAATTTTCTTTTGGAATGCTTTCAAACTAATTTCCGGGAGACTTAAAAACTGCCAAATTAAAAATCATGATTCGAGCAGGTTCTCTGCTTAATTCCATACTTTCATCACAATGATAGAAATTAGTTAATCAATTTTTAAACTAACATAACCGAGATAACTATTTAAAATAATAGTGCAAATTTTGTTTTCCATAGCCTACATAATTTTTTTATCCTCAATAATTCAAGCGCAACCTTTGTACCAGGGCTTAAAAAAAGCCAGTGTTTTTATTAAAAACCCAGCCCACTTGAGCTTATATAAGTATATTACTGCATCATATGGCTAATGTATTAAAATATAATTTTATAGAAGTGGATTTTTTTGAAATTTATAGTTGGGTTTTTTTAAAAAAAACCCCGGATGGCGTTTCTTTGTGCTCATCGGGCACGTGTGGTCTAGAGATGCATCCAAGATTTTTGATCTGCACTTGTTATTGATTTGAACTTGGCAACGCAAAGGGTTTTCTTTGTTTTACAAGATAACTGTGCCGATATTTTCAAGCTTAAAATAATTCATATATATAACGGAGATTTTTCGACAAAATTGAAACATAAAACGTAAAATAATAAACACGACAACGCAATCATACTTGTGATTTGAGATCGAAAAATCAGCCAACAAATTTCTCATTTTTTTTTCTTTTTTGTTATTTATGCATGATAAAACCAAAATGGGGTTTCGTGGCCGCGTGCCTAAGTGCCCGGTCGCGAATCTGTGGAACCGGGTTCGATCCTGACCGACGCCAAATATTTCAAATTTTAAATGGCACATATATGACCCCTGTGGTGCGCCTCCACGCCAGCATTGAGTGCCCGTGAGGTGACGCCTGGTAAACGCCCGCACGGTATAAATATGTCATCATCATTACCGATATCTGTGAACAAAGCAGATTGGCACACCCAGCAATGGGTAATACGCCATGATGATATATTTATTTATAAAACCAAAATTCAATTTAAAAAAAAACCAGGGTGGGTTTTTTTGGGTCGGGAACCCGCAGAATAGCATGCGACATCAGCGGAATTTTAAGGAACTAAATTAATGGCGGCGAGTAGGAGATGTCAAATTATATAATCGTCAAAAATGATGTTCTCACGCTTAAATTTTATAATTTCATATGAAAAAGATGCAAAAAATAGGCGAATTAAAGAAAATGAACGTAATATACACCAAAAAGTGCTGTGTTAAACTGTAGGAGTACAACAAAAATTCAAGATATATTCCATATTTTTAGCAACGAAGAGAAAGTTGTTCGACTGAACGTATGGAAAAGATATTTAAATAAATCGTAAAACTTTAATAAATAAATATACCTTTTATTTGCATTTCATAAAAAGAAATAATAAAATTTTGCAGGTATGTAGCTGTAATACAACTATTGATAGTATTGATAAATAAAATTTGTAATCATTGATTTTACTAATATTTGTCCCTTTTGATTGCAGTTCCAACTCCGAATTGCCATGTCAAATTAAACCACAAGTAGTAATTAAATTCGGATTTACGAATTCTTGTCCGTCAACTACGTTCCTTGATAAAGATGCAACTGAACAAACTTAAAATTTGTGTTGATTTGAACTTTCATCAATATAATGGGTCAGAAGTCAGAATGCGCTCATTTAAAATGTAAACAAATCTGACATGTCCTACTAGCCACCATGACAGGTGTGCTTACAGCGCCGCCAACGGATTCTGCGGGCTCCATTATCATTTTTTTAATATAACTTTTCACATGACATGTCAAATAAATCGATAGACCATATTTCGATATTTAAAAACATTCAAATTAAAGTTTATTTTTCTACAGTTTATATAAAAAAGTAGCCATTTGCGCTCTCTTTTGTCAACGCAAAATGTCACATAGCCACTCATGCGCGACAAAGTAGAAAAACGCTCGCTGTCAAAATTTCTAACTATACAATGTAGACAAATGTCACTTGTCAACATTCTTAATAGAAACGTTTAGTCGGGAACTAATGGCACTGTAGTTACACATTTACCACCTTCACAAATCAATCTGACATATAACTGCTCTGTCGATATATTACATAACCAAACAAAATGCCGTATTGCTGTGAAAATAAAATAGGGCATTCATTAACAAAAACCAAAGTATAAAATGCTTAGATTAGACTGAAACTATAGCTCAAGAAGAATGGAAAATAACGATAAATTAAATATAAAATAAATTGTGTGAACAGTTGTGCTGCCACCTGCAGTTTGGCGTGAACGCTCCCAATGGACATCCACTTTTCACTGCACAAGTTTAATGTACTTGAAACAAATAAATTATATAAAAAACTAATTCATTACGAAATTGGCATTAATTTTTTGAAAAAACGAAAGCAAAACTATACTTGAAGTGATATTTGAATACGTTCCTATTTTCATTGCAAAACCATTAAGTGGTACTGTAAATACAAAATGTACAATTTATTATTTTTTGTTATGAAGGAGGACCCCATTGTGGCGACTGTAGAAAAAATCTTGTGTGTGTTTCGAGCGCAAATGGACATTGTCGATTTCGAGAGAATGTCCCATTTTGCGCTCTTAATAAACAAATAACTATTTCCTATTCACAAAGCGATATGCAACCTTGAAGTAATAGATAAAGACAATAATAATAGCAGCAGGATATATTAGTTAATCACGGTTTTATCGAATATCTATTTATTATAAACAGATGATTCAACAACGATTATGATCAAAAATGATTCTCCGTGTTGATTGGTTTTCCCAATTATTAAAATGCATAGATAAATAAATATGATCTTCCAGACATTAATTCATATTTTATAGACACTTCTGTTGAGAGATATATTTCAGAAGATGATATAGTTTAACCTTGAAATTACCAACAATCACAGTGAAAAAAAGACACGTTTTATAATTAACGTTTAAAAGTATATAAGTACTTGAAAAATACATCATCACGTTTTCATATTTAGAATGAATGGATAGTCATGTTCGTAGATAATTTCGACAGGTGATAAGCCTATAGTGATTACCAGTTCACATTACAAAAATAAATACAAAAACAAATATCATTACGGATAATTGCATATTTTCAAGAACTGTTTTTACACAGTTATTTTTATAATATTCAGAACCGTGATCCTTCAAGTATAAATACTGAAGAAAGAATTTTGTGAAAAATTCATGGACTTGGATTTGAACGCAGTCCCTTCATATGACTGGTAGGATGCACTCCCGACTGAGTTACAAAGTTCGCTTGAAGGCAGTCTTTTGTACACTCTCTTAATCAAATTATTTCACAGCGCGACACAAAATGAAACTACATTTGACGATTGCATATTATCTTGAAACGTTGATGTGTACTTTATTACTTATATCAGTAGTCAGACCCGCGAATTTTTATACAGGAAATCATAAGTGATTATAATTATTATATTTCCGTTTTTAAAATGCGACATGACGCTAAACAACATCTTATTTCTAACATGATAAATTTTGTTTCGAACGTATTTGTCACGGCATGAAGCTAGCTGGTTCATTCAGTACAGGCTGATGTTGACTTCATTAAGGGGATTGTCTACGCCTCCGTCTACACTTTTCCAAATGAACGAAAAGAGCTCTAAATTTTTGCTAATAGGGGACTACAGCGCAACTGAATTAATTTAGAACAAAATATTGAAAGTATATGCTTAATATGAATATTAATAAAGAAATAAATTGAAATACTTTGGAAATAAGGGGTTTTTTGTTATAGCAGCTCGTCACTCATATGAATTCCATATATATTATTTTGATTGGCGGCTCAAAGACGGCCTATAAATATATAACGAATACCAAGCTAGGGTAGGAACCTACTATCAATGGAAGTAGAGAAATTCAAATAGCGGAGGCGTGGCTATCAGTCTAGTACTGCAATTCTCAAACAGTTTTTACTTGAATATAAATGTTTTGCATTAAACTTAATAATTTAAATACACTTTCAATTATAAATCATGTAGACTTGTACAGTATAATATAATTTAAAAATAGCATATATATTTCAAGAACATTTAGGTCAACGAAAAAAACAGTTTGATATAAAAACTTATAAGCGTGACGTTACATCTATATTTTCAAATTTCAGGGGACTATAACTCGCTTATTAATAGGAATTTTTTCATTGGATTTTCAGTCTTTGTTTTACTTATACGTTCAGATGAAATTATATTAAAAAAGTGGTAGAATCCCCTATTATGCAAAATCTGTTAGGAATTTGTAACTTATTTTTATCATGTTATTAAAAAACTTGATATGTCTGTAACGTTTTATTTATATATTAGCGTGGAAAATACGCAAAACACGTCTCAAGTTCGTACTAATAATGAATGTATTTGTTATTCATTTGTAATAAAATTAAAACCCTCGCTCTTAGAAAACATGAAATAAGGTATAGGTACGTAACTTTTAAATTTTTTAAAATATTCATTGATTATTTGAAAAACTAACTTCAAAATTAACCAAAAATCAATAATTTTAGCGCTTTGCCCCAGATTACGAACAATGATATTGCAAAAATAAAAAGTTACAGGCATAATATCAAATTTTCTTAAGGTTTGTTCCAACAAAAAGTTGAGAACCGTTCAGAACGTGATTCAGAACTACTTAAAATGCGCGAACTTATAGTTCTAGAACCGACTAGTGTTGGAACGATTTAGAACCGGTTAAGAATTTTGGTTGTATATCCTAACCTATAAAATTAAACCTGTAGGAAGGTAAGTTCATGATTAAAATATAACAGACGTATATAATTCGAAAATGTTCAAAAAAAAAAAAAAATTGATCACCGTATTGAAGCACTATCATTCATCCGTAGGTAATTTTCATTGTTTTGCCTTATTTCCATAACATTGTCCAAGAATTCTCAATCACTTTCGTTAGAAAATTCTGACAATTCCGAAAAATAGCTGTTACAGAAAATGTGTGACAGGTTGCAGATACGTGCGTACGTGTGATAACCCCATAACAAATAAAATGCGTTTCTGTTCTGATGCAGTCTTCATTTGCAGTCGTAGAAAAAGTAGACGATATGTGACTTGTTTTATAAATTCGTGACTAAAGAGGACGTTTAAAAACTTGTTACATAATATACAATTAAATATTTTTTGTAAATATATGAATGCATAAGTAATATGAGATAATTTTTTTAAAGTATATTTCAAAAACATTTATTTTTACAAATATTTAGGTGTAGCCGTATTTTTGAACGGTACTGTACGTTCCATTTATTCAATCATAATATTAAAATAAAGATTATATATTCTTGTTCAAATAGTTAACTTTCATTTTCCCAGCTTGACAAGTGACATTTTGGTATGTTAAACATTGCAATTTGGCAAATTATGCTGCATTTAAATTTCACATAATTACACAAACTAAAATTATATAACTTAAAAGTGTTCACACATAGTAACATAATACAGCAATAAAAATAATCTTCTCTACCACATTGTAAATTATAGTATAAACAACTAATGTACGAAACGTGACTATCAATCTTGAACTATGATTTCACTAGTTCATAATAAATGCCTAGCAAGGTCACTTATTTTTAGTTCCACAAAGAATGTTAATTGCAAAGATCTAAAAACAAGTGTTGTATTTCGAAAAGTGAATTTAGCAACACGCTTTTATAACAGCTCGAAACATTTTTTGCATTTTTCAATTTCATTTCGGAGAGTATGGGTACCAGGAATTATTTTCAATATAAATATTTCTCGAGAACGGCAACGCACAAACAGTTCGGGAAAACAGCAAGAAGGAATTTCCAAACTAATAAAAACAGAAGAAGAATAACAAACTATAAATGTGTAATTAGCCAAACGAATGATAAAAATATGAGTCATAATTTCTAATAACAAGAACAAGGGAAACCCTATAATAGTAGTATATTTTCCGTACTTACACAAACATTGAAATTTATCTTTAATCACTACAAAAATAAATATTTATCATTAATTATATAAGTAACAGTATATTAACCTCAAAATGGTTTTCAACATACTTGTATTATTTACCTATCTAAAATTAATTTATGGAAAATGCCTTACAGCTAATATAATTATATTATGATTAGGCCATATGCACATGAAGTGTATTTGAATATTTGTAAACAAAGTATGTACAGATAATAGACTATTTGAGTATAGACTAAATTAAAATATATAATTTTTCCATTATCTTGCAGAAAATAAACAAAAAGCTTCGCATTTTAAGGATTAAAATTAGCTAGTTTTAAGTAAACTATTTTGAAAACAATGGCTGGTAGCACAAGACTTGTTTTAACTGCAACGATGTTTTTAAATTTCATTATTTAACATTAATAATAAATACTATCAATAACCTTTTTAGTTTATGTTCTGTATTTTCACCTTCCGCTACCCTTGGTAAGGGAGGTATAGGGATCGTGCTAAAAATCGCATATCGAGATTTTGATAAATGACCACGTTTCAAGGTCCCTAGAATCCGATTTTAACATTTTCACGATAATGTCTGTGCGTGTATGGGTGTGTGTATGTGTGCGTGGATCCTTTACTCTAACTCAAATACTATCATTCAGAAAATTTTGAAACCTTGTATTGCTACCTTATTCTAATATGGGAAGAGACCATTAGATTTTGTTGTATATCACATAACCGGAAATGGCACTTTATTTGAAGCTCAAAATAGGTTTTCTTCGAAAAATACCTTCAAATGTTAATTTTTGAAGATGTGTTATTATAAAAATTAAATATTATTAAATTTTCTACAGATTTGTATAAATACTTTTTTCTACAAATCTATTAAAAGTGGGCTTTTTAATGTTTGTTTTTAGCGTTAAAAATGTTATTTTGTGACACAAGTGTTAAAAGTGACAGATCATTGTTACTTTTGACACTAGTGTTAAAAGTGAATGTCAAAATATTATTAGAAATACAAATTTAAATTTAAAAAATAGTGTTTGTAGAAAAAATAGTGTATGATAACGTGTTAAAAGTGATTTCATTTTGTTCGAAGGTTTGGAACACTCCGCTTCGCGTCGTGTTCCAAACTTCCTTCTCACAAAAAAAAATGTCACTTTTAACGCTTACATCATAAATAACTATTTCTACATATTTTATGGATAAATTTATAAAATATCTATAATTATAATCTCGGAGCCTACGCTTTAAACAAGCAAAACTCCTTTGTTACACAGTTCATATCTCAAATGTATGTATGTAACTGACAGATATGTCACTGTCAAAGAACTAATCATTTCAAATTAATAATAGTAACGTTTTAAAAAGAAAATAGTAAATAGAACCATAATTATATGAAATAAATCTTAATACAGTTTCCGCAATAGCTAAATATATAAGTATGTATATTTAAATTAATAAAAATTAAATAGCGGGAGGTTTGGTGTTGGCCACATCAGATTTTTATTTAATACCCGACGTTTCAGCAGCATATACTGCTGCCTTCTTCAGGAAAATACATAAATAAATAATAACAAAACGTTAGCAACAAGTAACCAAGGTAACAAAATTACAACATATTTAATATAGAAAGCCAGGCCTGACAAAGTTCTAATTCGTCGCAATGATTGAGATTATTATTCTTGATTTTTCTTATTATTTATTTATGTATTTTCCCTGAAGAAGGCAGCAATATATGCTGCCGAAACGTCGCATATTAAATAAAAATAAATATGATTTTTAAGCAAAATATAGCTTGTATCCAAACAAATATTTTTTTAAAATCATTCTTTAAACATAAGGATGAAATTAAGTAAATTTTAAAAGTAGAATATGACATGTTTTAAAACACCGTTTTAGTCAAAACTAGGGCTTGTGTCATCAGCCAATGTATTTAAAGAAAATATGTACATATTTACATTTGACTTTGACAATAATTGTGTTTGACAGCGCATTTTATTGTTTCAAATCTGTATTTCTTTCTTTTAATAATTCTAATCTAATTTAAACTAATCTATCTAAAATCTAAACTGACATGACATTATTGGTATACGCTCATTAAAAGACTGTTTATTAAATTTAAGGCTATAACAATGGTACAAGATTTTGATTATGATTATGAACCAGTATTTCGACTGTAGCGAGACCACTGACACTATTAATATTTAATCGACAATAATACTTGTTTCTATTATCTGAATTTCAAATTTAACGAACTAAATCATATATGTACATACATATATTATTGAAATTAGTGATTATAATCGATAGATTATATTAACAGATACAAATACTTTTGTTTCTATGGTATATAGAAAGAACAATAATTACAATAATATTGTGTTCAGAACTTTATTGCATGAGGCGTGTTAGTATTGTTTGTTTGTTTGTTTTTTTTTTTCAACACAAGTAGTAGAACATCACAAGAAATAAAACTTTTAAGAAAAATTAAAAGCTTGCAAATTCGACTGTCATCATTGATAATTCAATGAGTTGCATCGTACAACTTTCTAGATTTCGTCGGTAGAAAATAATTTTCCAGGTTTTTCTCAAACTTGTTGCCATTTGGCAATAGCCACTCAAGCCATACGGGCTTTCGTGATTATTGCCTGGCAACAAGTTTTCAAAAAATCTGTCAAATTATTTTCAATTTATTCGCACTCTCTTGTTATATTTTTATTGAGAATTTTTAATTCTACACTGAGAAAAAGATATAATTACGTGAATTGTAAATTTATTTGTTACAAATAAATCCTAAGCTTGAATAGATCCAAATATATCTACAATTGAAGCAATGTAATAATTTATTTGAAGCATTTATTTGTCTCAAATAAATATATATATATATTGAGATCAATTATATCTTCTAATTCATTAGAACTATGCATTTATATACGTTAAAAATTATTTTAATTTCGCTTAATTTATTTCATTATTATTGGATATAATAATTTATTTGAGCCAAATTTAAATACCCTATCTGTCATAACCTGTTCACTCTAAATAGACTAAAATTGAAGCAAAATAATTAAATGAAGACTAGTACATTTAATTTATTCGTACGCCATATTTTTATTAACACACAAATTACATCCTTAAGTATATTAATGTACTCATAATAAAATATACACAATCCATACAGGTACCGATGCATGCGCCTTGGCATAAAAGATACACTAAAAAATGCGAAGCAAATATCCAAAACTCCACTCAAGTAGTATATTTTTCACTATTTCGTCACTCATATTCACTACTTTTTAGCACACGAATGAAAAACAATCACCAGAAATTAACACTGTCACAAATGAGCACCACCATAAACAAGATGCAACGTACAACAAATGAACAAGTCCATACGAATCACTTCAGTTAAAATCGTCATTTGCCAAATAGAACATTGTTCACTCAATCGAAATATCATTTTGCCACAAATAATATTTATTTGTGGCAAATAAATATAGATTCATACAATAAAAACTATTTTTCATTGTAATTAATACAAAGTTTACACAAATATATTATGAAATTAATTCTAAACAATTACATATTTGTAAGAAACAAATAAATGTTTCAGAAAATTATAAATTTATTTATTAAAAATCTCAATTTAAAATACTAAACATAAATATATTAGTTTCTTTGAGAAAATTAAATTAAATTTAAATGAAATAAATGACGATCAAATAAATCATATAACTGAATGAATAAAATAGATTTCATATTAAAGATTAAATTGTATTTGTTGCAAGGTTGCAATAATTGAATGAATGAAGCACCCCTTAATTATGAATATTTATTTGCTAAAAACCAGTCATTTTTCTCAGTGTACTTCCAATCTACGCCCGATGAATCTCAAGATATTGTTGATACAGCTTCTGCTTATTACCAACGAAATCTAGAAAGTTGTACGATGCAACTACAACTTACATTAGGTAAATGAACTGTGAAAATAATATAAACTCCCTGGGGTTTATTTTTGATATATTTTCTCCCAAGCAGCAAAAGGTTTTAATTCTGAAATGATAATGACATCAAAGATATAGGCCAGTATTCTCATCTCTTGTAGTAGCGCTACTTCCGTAATAACTGTCGACTTTTATATTAAAAATTAGAGAAATAAATAGTATATTCCGTAACCGTGATCAAGGTTCTGGTTATGCGTTCCGTAATATAACCAAAACTTAATTTCAGGATCGCGGTTCAATTTCGGAATGTGGTTCCTGAAAGTTTTGATTAATTTTTCGTGGCCACGACGACCACAATTTTTTTGTGGTTATTGTGGTCATATTCTTATTTCTTATAATATAATAAATAATATTGTATAAACATATAAATACTATATACTATATCAGTGGCGTAACTAACGGGCCCGCATTGCGGGCGGGCCCCCGGCTCTAGAGAGGCCCCAATTTACATGATTTATAATTTTGTTACTACTGCGAAATTTTGAACCTAATCATTCTTTGTAGCAACATACAAATTTATTTAGTGCTTCATTTTTTTAAATGTCAATTTCCAAAAATAATATTGGCTAAAGAACCCCTTATCCGCTATGCAAAATCAAGCTCTTTATTTTCCGTCACATTTCGGCCGGTTCAATTTTGATTTCTTGGTAAATATTTTCCTTCAACTGATCCAGAGTTTTCCTTTAAAATAACCCCATAAAAAGAAGTCTGGGGTTGCCAAATCAGAACACCTGGCGGCCAATGTTTACTACCAAATGTGGGATAAAATAACGATAAGCGAATGATTTTCGCAAAATTGCTACTATTTAGACTGTATGATAATGATCCATCTTGCTACTACCATATTTTGTAGCATTCAAGTTCTTTCATTTGGGATACCAAAAATATATGAATCAATTCCCTGTAACTTTCACCAGTGGACTGTGCCACCAATTTCATTTTCAAAAAAATGACTTTGGTGGGATGTAAAGGTGCCTAATCTTGGATTTTCAGGCCTCCAATATTGGTTATTTTGCTTTTTAAGTCTAGTTACAATTTCCTTTCCACAATTAAAAACGGGCCCCAAAAACTTTTTGCGGGCGGGCCCCCGAACTTATAGTTACGCCACTGCAACTATATACTGATATGTATAATATTTACGTTAGTATAAGGATAGACAAAAGTTATGTTGTCACTTATTTCTAATGACGCAGTGGTTCCCTGCTTTACCGACATAAATTAACCAAGATGTTCCGAATCACAACCACTTTTCAGTGACCATAACCTGACCACTTGAACCACAACTACGGTCGTGGTTAAGTTACGGAATATACTAAAAGTAAAAGTATATTCATTTTGTACAAAAATACCTATTATACTCGTATTAATAAAGTTAATAATAGATATAGTTCAAGTGACCCCTGAGGTTCTCTCTATGTAGGTATATGTCGTCTGCATATACGAGTAAAAAGCAGATTGGCACACTCAGAAATAAGTAATAAATAACCCGTGTTAATATATTTACATATTTAATTTATAATACATAGAAGCTTTTCTTTACAATTCCAATCGTTTAATCTATATGATTTTTTTACTAATTATTTATTTGTGTATAGAATAGATGTTTGAAAAGCGAGATAATGAATTCGCCAATAGGTTTATTTTTAAATTGTGTCCTCTGCCCAACCTCTGTCACCCGGTGACTGACCTAATCAAGGTTCGGGTTATTATCTTTATTATAATTGCAATATTTAACAAATAAAAAGATGCCACACAACTGTCTACACGATAGCCTGATAAATTTAAATAAATACATACAAATATCACAATATTTGCAAACGTGTTGCCAATGAATATTTGCATTAAATTTATCACACATGTTTTTCTAGGCAGAATAATTTTTATAATTAAATATGATAAGAGCACATATGCCATATACTTATGATAAGTAAATTATGTAAGTATGTAAAATACAGATAGTAAAGTTCAGGAACTGAACTAATTACAAATTCTTGTAAAATTGCAAATGTTATGTAAAAAATGTTACTGATAATGAAATACAGTAAACAACTATGCAAAAATTAAAATAGAATATATTTACACATTACTTTAAAAAAATCGTATAGAGTAGGTAATGAAGGAAAAGAAGTTATAATGAAATAAAAATAAAAAATAATAATAATATATAACCAATAAGAAAGGAAAATTGTGCTTGGATACCAAACACTTACGTGTAGTAACTCACGAAACCAATATACACACAAGAAAATATTATGTTCTCTTAGAAATTCCAGGCATTTTTACAGAAATTCAAGAATTCTTTTCCTTAACACGAGTATTATTTGGGAAATATTTGGTGAGCTAAAGCACATATATAAAAAGTTGATATTATAAAGGTAAAAGTATCCCATGAAAAATATACAGTGTGTTCAAAAAACATCCTAACTCCTAAGGCTATGAACAGAGAATCGTATGTCTGATCATTGTTCAAATATTCATTAGTTAATTCAAAAATCAAATTGTCAAAATTGCTCTTGAAATGTTTTGAGGAGAAAAGATAATAAAGAAGGATACAGTATATTGCCAATCGCCGTTTTCTAATTTATTTCCATTTCTAAAATAAGATTCAAGAATAAAAACTTTGATTTCTTTAGATAACATTTTTGACAATATCTCGTGTAAATGACATTTAATTAAATATTTTTAAATTGGCATACGTTTCTTTGTTCATAGCGTATTCCAAATTAGTATATTTTTTTAACACACTGTATCATAATACCATGGAAAATATTTTGTATGTGAACTATGGTGTATAAAATTTTACATCGCAAAAAACGTCCGATGTAGTAACAAATTATTATTGAAAAAAAAAAAAATTGAACCGTACAGGGACAGAATTAATATTATTGAACAAAATTTACGAAAAATATTATTGTATTATATTGAATGTCTACACTGAGAAAAAGATATAATTACGTGAACTGTAAATTTATTTGTTACAAATAAATCCTAACCTTGAATAGATCCAAATATATCTACAATTGAAGCAATGTAATTATTTATTTGAAGCATTTATTTGTCTCAAATAAATATATATTGAGATCAATTATATCTTCTATTTCATGAGAACTATGCATTTATTTACGTTAAAAATTATTTTAATTGCGCTAAATTTATTTCATTATTATTGGATATATAATACTTTATTTGAACCAAATTTAAATAGCTACCTCATAACCTGTTCACTCTAAATAGATTAAAATTGAAGGAAAATAATTAAATAAAAACATTTAATTTATTCGTACGCCATATTTTTATTAACACAAATTACATCCTTAAGTATATGAATGCACATATAATAAAAAATTATAAAAGTATAAATACACAATCTTTACAGGTATCGATGCATGTGCCTTGGGCCTTGGTATAAAAATACACTGAGAAATGCAAAGTAAATATCCAAAATGCCACTCAAGTAGTATATTTTTCACTGTTTCGTCACCCATATTCACTACTTTTTAGCACACAAATGAAAAACAAATCGCCAGAAATGAATACTGTCACAAAGGAGCACCACTATAAACAAGATGCAACGTACAACAAATGAACAAGTCCATACAAGTCACTTCACTTAAAATCGTCATTTGACAAATAGAACATTGTTCACTCAATGAAAATATCATTTTGCCACAAAAAATATTTATTTGTGACAAATAAATATAGATTCATACAACAAAACTATTTTTCATTGTAATTAACATAAAGTTTACACAAATATATCATGAATTTAATTCTAAACAATTACATATTTGTAAGAAACAAATAAATATTTTAGAAAATTATAAATTTATTTAATAAAAATCTCAATTTAAAATAATAAACATAAATATATTAGTTTATTTGAGAAAATTAAATTATATTTAAATGAAATCAATGCCGGTCAAATAAATAATATAAATGAATGAATAAAATACATTTCATATTAAAGATTAAATTGTATTTGTTGCAAGGTTGCAATAATTGAATGAATGAAGTACCCCTTAATTATGAATATTTATTTGCTAAAAACCAGTCATTTTTCTCAGTGTAGAGGCCGCTTAATTCATTTCTTACAACCAATGAATTGTTCCATTTTGTGTCACGTGTCTGCGTTTTAACGAATCCTGTCATTATTATACTGAGAATAAAGCTCTAGAGATTATTCCTGGGAATAATCTCTGTAGCTTTTGTTTTTGTTGACATATGTCAGATAGTAATCAACACATATATAAAATAAGCGAAAAAGACCAATTTTGTGCCATTTCGGATCATGAAATGAACAAAAAATTATAGAAAAAACTTCTAGAAATATCATAATTAGTAAATATAGTTTTTCATTATTTATTTTGCATTGTCAAAGGCTGTTCTAGTTGTCAAAACAGACATACCATCTGAGCCATGTAAATGAATGAAGCTAGTTAATTACGATAGTAGATAGCGTTACAATACCATGACCATGACAGCCTGATTAAGTGAAACTTGTGGATCAAAAAATAATCTAATTAAATATAATTCTAGAGTTCAATAAATTAGAAATTATTTTTCTAGATTTTTCTCGGTCTTGTTGCCATTTGGCAATAGCCACTCAAGCCATACGGGCTTTCGTGATAATTGTCTGGCAACAAATTTTCTAAAAATCTCAAATTATTTTCAATTTATTCTCATTCTCTTGTTATATTATTACTGATAATAACATACAGAAAATTGCATGTACAAACTATTTCATTCAAGTAAAATTTATTAGCAGAAATAATCTGATTCCATTCGCAGTTTTTGGTAACGACAATAATAATTCAACTATACCATTGAGGGCATTTATCAGGGATCCCAAAGCTGTTGTAGAGAGAGCACCACGGGGACACTTTTGTGCTATATGAAAATAGGAAATAACTTTCAAATTACTTATTTGACGTCGGTCGAAATAGAACCCGAACCGTTCGAAACAATCGGGCTTTTATATTAGCATGTATAAACAAATTATAACAACTACAAGATGTAAAAAATTTGAATACAATTGTCAAAATACTGTTTTACGAATAAAACAAAATTTATGTTTTCAGTAATTCGTATGTCCCATGGTCACTCCGCAAAAAACAGTTATAAATTGCAACATATGACCTTCTATTGTGTCTACTTTTTATTAGACTTGTTTGCAATAACCAAGGAAAAAAATTCCAAAAATCACAAAACCACTACTGCATTTTTGTACAAAGTGTTTCTAAGAAGTAATTTTTATTTTTATTGAAAAACAGCAAAATGCTTTGATATTTTTTAGAAGTTGAACATATTTACCTTCGCAAAATAATAAAAGTTTTATAAGAAAACAAATAAAGATATGTTTTATTATAAACGATAAGAGCGAAAAAGTTTAACATGTGTGTAAATAAGTACCTTGCAAAAACTTCAAGGAATATATAAATATTTAATCAACAAATAATTCTCTTTGAGCTTTACACGATGTAAATTGTTTTGTATATTTAACAATCATTTTTTAATTGATTGGAAAGATTTATATACCGATGTATCTTTTTATATACAGGCTGATCAAAACCAACTGAAAGTCATGTGACCTGAATAGTGCTCAATATTTTTCTCCGCGGAAATAAGTATTAGCAGTTGCCTGCAATTCATAGGCGTATATTGTTCTGTCAATCTGTCAAATATTTGTTTCTTTTTACAGTTTTTATTACTTTAGTTGCATAATTACATTATCGACAACGGTCTTTTTCAAGACTCTTATTATATATATATATATAATATTCTTGGTGAGTTACAAAAATAATTTTATTAGCTTAATCAATGCGTTTTTTAGGTTAAATTACCATCCAAAATGGTAACAGACGAACACATCCAACAATGTGGTTGAATTTAATAAAATTATTAAAATATAAATACTTCATAATAATAACATGCACAGCCATGAACTTAGATACCAAACTTTTCTTCCTAGAAGTCTAGTTTTGATGTCATTGGGAAAGTTGTGGGTCACGTGACTATCAGTTGGTTTTGATCACCTGTATAAACTTTCTATTTAGATTGAAGAGTATTTGTATTTTAAAATTAAGATTTTGTAATTTGCATCAAAGTCCTATTGCATAAATTTTGTCAGAGGATATTGGGGTATATTCTGTAAAAAAACTGTTAATTTTAACATGCCTTTAAAAAATTATATTTTAACATGACTGTTAACAATAAATTCATTTTTTGGTATTCTCTACGCGAAAATTTGACACTGCTGTTAAAATAATAAATTTTAACATGTCTGTTAAACACCAGAATGAAGTGATCAACAAGACAGAAAAAAGGCACGTCTTTACTAAAGTCATGTAGTTAGTAACCATAACACAAATAAATAAACATGATAAAAAGAGAAAACAACCGTCAGTTTATGTGTCACTTTGAAATTTTAATAAGCGAATCTGTCACTTTGAAATTTTAGAAAAACGAATGGAAATAATCCTTCGGAAAATAACAAAATCTGCTGTATAATCATGTCTCATTTTTAGGTTCCATATTAAAAATTAATTAAATTGAAATTGTTAATAATTAAGTTATCATTAGGTATACAAAATTTATTCTTCTGGATCCTTAGAATTGACATTCCAAAATGTTAAGTTACGTTGGTTTGACGAACAAGACAGGTATAAGCATTTTTAACTGCATTTTATACCTACATTATAATAAAGAACTATGTTTTACGATACATCTAAATCGTGCTCTCGGTATACCATTCAAAGGTTCAGTCTTTCACGAATTACTTTTATTAAATATTCCTACTGGCATCACGCTGTGATACACAAAGATATACGATGGAACGGGTGATCCTTATTAAATAAAATACTTCGTAAAACAGTTGTACATTTTATTAAATATCACCAAGATATTTTTTTTATATTCATCCATGGTAATTTTCCTTCGTTTTCTATTTCATTTTCATTAATTAGAAGTGCAAAATAGTCAAATGCTGTGTTAATCTTATTGTATAAACATATGTTAAAATTTTAAAGGCATCGATTTGAATGACGTTAAAATATACAATTTTAACACCTAATTTTAACACGGGTGTTATAATTCTGACAGAATTGATAGTTACAGAATACAAAATATATTTTAACAGCAAGTTTATTTTTAACACACTGTTTAAAATTAACAGTTTCCTTACAGAATACACCCCATTGGATGACTTAATTTTATCTCATATGAAGCATGCATCAGAAATTTCATCTATTTCAATTAAAATTTGTATACAGTTTTTTTTATTACTATGGTAATATATAGGCGATGAGATGAAAAACGATAAAATCAAACGACCATGCCCTAACACATGGGTCAAGAAATTAAAATTTATTAGTTTGGTTTTCTAAATTCATCGATTACATGTGAAAAAGATTCTCACAATGGAAAGTAAATAAGTACAGCAAGTCTTACAAAATTTGAGAGATGATATTTGTGGCCCTAAAATTTCGAACATTAGGGTAGCGAAATCTATAAAAGATACGAAGTCGGTTAAATAAAACGAAACTTATCCCATTAGGACGCCATTTTATGAGTGAATTGTTTATCCAGGAAATGCACAGATCACTAGAGATTGGTGAAAATGCAAATTTGCAGTTTTTATTTTCAAATAACTTCCAGATACTTATTTATGTTTATAAATAGCTTTGTTCAATTCTTTTTTATCACTGTTGGTTTTCGATTTAAGATTTTAAAGTAGTATTCTTTAAATGGGCGTCATAGTAAAACATTACACATAGGATATTTTTTTTTAATTTGGAAAAATTTGTAAATTGTCCATGTTCATCTGTTTTTAACAACAATGTATTAATTATTAAATTTATAAGGTAAAAACAATGGTTGTATTATTATCTTAAAACCTTTAATTGGTGATGTTGTGCATTCGTGATCCCACAACTAAAACTTTAGAGTGCCATTTCGCACTAGTTTATTTAACACAAAACATATTTTATTTGAATGTTTCTAAATTCAAAATTTTCACTCTAACAACAAAAAATTTAAGCAAATTAATTTTTCAAAGGTGAATATATTGGGGTACTGAGAGACCCCTGGTCACCAGTTGTGTTCAAATTCAACCACGTCAGCAGTTAAGGGTTAAATAAACTGAAAATATTTGGTAAAATAACATGCATAATGTCAAATATATTCTAAATTTAACACGTGTGCAACATATCAATAGCTTTGAACGTATGTCAAGTGACCTTTGCAAACGACCTTTACCTTTACTGTAAAATATAGTGTCAATTATCAAACTTTGTATCCGGTAGATTACCAAATTGTGAAAGACATAAAAGAATGATAGTTACTTATTTCTAGTTTATTTTAAATGAATCAGTTTCATTATCTTATCCAGTTACAAAACGAAACAATCTAATTTCTTTTGTTGAAATCTCTAACGATTTGAAAACATTGATATATTCTCAAACACATAGTCTGTGTTTAGAACAACAAATATGTTTACAAACCAGTTCCTAGAATCTATACGCAACAATTCACGTGGAATCACATAAATAAAAGCCACCAAACGGAAACATCAGCACTCAGCACCTTCTGGTGTAAAATCTAAAACAATCACATGTTCGATTATGATGCTGCGAATGCGACTATCTTTCATTAGTTTCTTTCAAGTCACGTGATGCGACAAGGATTATCGACTGACAGAAAAACACACGTGCATGGTAGGCATTGTTATCCATGTGGCTTTGGATGGACTAACAGATGAACATCATTTACGATTAAAACAGTGAAATTAATCACTGGTAAAATACGTTACCTTTACAAAAAGTTGTAATTTCACCAAATTTATTTGCAACCAACTGGGATATACACACTTTCCAGATGATATTTTAAATGAAAGAGATACTTTACATCAGGACTTTACTAGTTGACAGTTCAATAATTATGCATTTACAAATGAGCAATATTTATTTCAGGGTTGGCCTGATTTAAATCATTTAATTTAGATCATGATTTAAGTCAACTGATTTTTTTGAAAAAATCATTGATTTAAATCAAATTTTATAAAATAATAAATTTTTTGTCGAAAAATCAATTGTTTTTAGATATCTATATAGAGTTAACAAACAAAATATACCATGGTAATAGAATATAAAAATATATACATATATACCGGGTGTCTATGTTTTTAATGGATCATAGGAAATACAATGGTAAAATTTTCATATATTTGTAAATTTTACCCTATTAATTTTAGAATTAAAGTGTAAATACAAAAAAAAAAATGTTCAGAATTAAATACTGCATCAAATGAGTATTGATATAATAGGTTCCTGTCATGAGATAAACCTAAAATAAAATATCCGTTTTAAACTTTTTACTGAGTGTCATGGAAGACATGTTTTGACCTGTTTTATTTAGATAGGCACGGTTTAAGTTTAAAGTTTAAAGAGGCGCGCGTGGACTCGTTATACAGGGTTATTTTTTTCAAGGTGTACATATAGGAGATTAAAGGCCGCCACGCACTTGAGCGACGCGAAGAGCGGCGAAGCGAAGCGCAGCGAAGAGGAGTTTTTTCATTCAATGTATTCTTATGTGAATAGTCGCCTCGTCACTCTGCTCTTCGCTGCTCCAAAATGCGCGTATACACATAATAATACATTGAATGAAAAAACTTCTCTTATTCTCGCATTATATCGGATAACAAATTAGTGTCATTTGGGAATGATAGTTAGAGCATAATATATAATGTTATCTTTTGGACAGATTCATATACTTTTAGTGCATGTACCTCCTCTGGCATGGTACATGAGAAAATTTTAAACATTTCCTATAAAATTTCTTTACTTTTTAGTTTATTTTCTTTTTTCTCTAAATTGTATAAGAATTTGCACATTTTTTTGAAAGTTGTAACCAAATTTTACGTAAAAAATTACGTAAAGGTGCCGGTTTAAAATGATTTCTCACTTAATTAAGCAAAAAGTAAATTATATTAAGTTTGACAAAAAACCAATCAATTTATTTAAATAATATTCGAAGGAAATAAAGAAAAAAATGCAGGTCACACTACAGATATTAATTATTAACAGAAAAGAAAGAATGCATAATGTAATTTATATATTTAAAAAATAACCTTGAATTGTAATTACCACATAAAAATATGAATTACCTACTATTGAATATGCATGCATACACGCGTATGATATGAATTTAAAAAATAAAAATAAATTAGATATTTGAAAATAGTATACTGCATTGCTACATTGGGTGGAATTGAGTGGGTTGTATTAAAGTTTGTACTAAGGCTTGAGCTAGTAGTATGTGGCTCTGGCAACATTGTAATATCTATTAAATGTCAAATGAATTTCAACTGTATAAGTAATTTGGAAATTGTCTTATGAAAAGGAAATAAAAATATTCGCAAGGGTTACAGGCTGATAGGAGTAAATAAGAGAATAAAAATAATTGTAAAATTAGGTTAAAAATATGTCAAATTAATATATTTCATAGTTGGTTTGGAATGAATTTTAATACACCCACTGAATTCCACCCACTATCTAAAATTATAAATAGATAAGAAAATATATTTATTTCACAAAATCAAGACGGCTTGTAAACAATTTCTGTTTCTAGCTCAAGAACAAGCATGAAACGATTGTGCATCGACCAAGAAATGTATCGAATTTACAATTTTCTACATAGAAAATTACTGCCTAGTAACATTGTCTTACATAACTTTACAATATATTTAGTTATCACTCAACAAAAGTATTTACAAGGTCTGTAAGTTAGTTTGGCCTATAAAAAAGTATACGGTGTTGAATTTTTACTAGGTAATCAAATAAGAATTTGCGTTCGTGAGGTCGAAAAGTGGAATAGGTATTTAATACCAATATGAACCAGAAAAATATGTTATATGAATTATACCCATTATAAGTAGTTTCAAAGGTATAATAATATTATATATTTTTTTTCATTTTTCACGAAACTTCATAAATTGAAAGCGGTCTGTACCTTTAGAAAGTCTTTATTGTTATTAGGTAAGCCGTAATATTATTTTACTTCATACTGTCCATTATATACTACTTTATATTGCTGATTTGAGTCCGGGAAATGGAACATTACAGTACCGGGGTACTGGTATTGTAATAATGTTCCATTTCTCGGACTCAAATTCAAACCTGGTGTGATCTAAGTTAAATAGATAACAAGTTTGAATTATTATAAATTTTTAAAACACTATACTCGGTTGCACAAACGTTCATCAACGCATTGTTCGGTTAGCGGATCATCAAACCAAACAAATGCAACGCGATTTTTTGACAGCAATTATATAAATGTCATAAGAACATGGTAACTGATTCGAATTTGTTCGTTTTGATAAACCGCTAACCGAACAATGCGTTGATGAACGTTTCTGCAACCTGGCAGTAGTCAGTATGAAATAAAATTATGTACGTCATACGGCCGTGAAGTATTACGGTATTCATTTCGAAATTTCTTACTCGGCTTCCTTCATCGCCTCGTCCGTAAACTTCTCATTCGTACCCTAATAACTCACTTCCCAGCCTTATAATGTAAATAACTATTTTAGTATTCTATGACGTAAATATATTTTGTTCTCAAACAGTACTTTGTGCGCTATTAATTGGATTTATGTAAATTGATCTTTTTCAGTATTTATAAAAATATGTAAGTAAATATATAAATATGTTAAAATAACTTTTGTGATCAATAATTGGAAATATACGTGGATAATAAGCAATTTAATAAAAATAAAATGTATATCGTAGTCCAGAATTTGAGTGCAACTGTCAGCCTTTGTCATTAAATATATCTTTCACTTTCATACAAATGCATGGAGTATATTTTTGGCGTGACATAATAAACTTAAACAAGTGCTATTTGGTTTACTTTCGCTATTAAAAACAGCGTGAATTTGGAATAGAGTTGGTGTGTTACGTTGATAAAAAGATAAAGGTAAAAACTATTTCAAAAACAGTATGACCTCTTTAATCCGAACAGCGACAACTCGGAGCCATAATCCGAACAACGCCTCGTTAATCGGAACAGCAAAGTGATTCCTGCTACCTAAATGAGAGAATTACTTGGTTTCATGTTCTCTGTTACCTAAATGGAGGAATCCCGTAGATTCATGTATTCTGCTACCTAAATGAGGGAATCCCTTGATTTCATATTCTCTTATTTTGCTACCTAAATGAGGTAATCCCTTGATTTCATATTCTCTAAGAACAACTGTTCTGTTTACTGTTCATTGTTCATTAGACCTTTGCCTGTTACTGAATTAAGTTTGCACTCCAATTTAAAGCTAAGATGACTTACAAAAGAAAACACATTAAACATAGTAAAATCACCGAATTCTTTATAGTTTCTTACATTCACTATTGACTTTAATATAGATTTATGTAATATGCCTATATGTACTTTATTTTGTTATTCATATGTAGTAAATACAGTTTTTTTTTTAATTTTATATTTGAAAATAATGCATTTTTTATTGTGAGAATGTGGAAATTCTTAGAGAATTAAGAAAATGGATATTTTCTGTAATTTGTTCGATAATCCGAACATTTCGATAATCCGGATCAACCTGTGCAATTATTAATTCGGTTTAAAGAGGTCCAACTGTAACTATATCTAAACTGATAGTTCCTATTATATAAACAGTATTAAGGTCTAATTTTTAATATAAATGAAAATTACCCATTTTTACAAAATTTTGCGGTGTATGTGATAAAATGAGGTTTATACCTATCAAATTGTTAAACTTAACCTCGATCTAATTCTGGAAATCGGAAAATTTGACCAAACTAATGTCCTTAATCTACAACTATGCATTATGTAAACGACTTTGAAAACAATATTTTAATTTACTGGTATATTTTTACCTACATTTCGGAATATTTTACTTTTGAAAAATAAACACTTATCAACATTATGTATATTATGTTCAAGGGCATTCTCATAAGAAAGAAAAAAGAAGCAGTTATATATTAATCAATAAGTTAAGTAATAAATGATTTTTGAAATTATAATTGTAATTGTTGCATTTATAATTCACATATTTTAAACTTCTTAGTAATATAAGTTCAAGGATTGTTTTTCCATACCATCTAATACAAGAAGTTAAAATAAATGTTTCCATTATTTTTTTCTAAATCACGAGTATTGATACGATACGGTTATTTCCAAACCTAAATATTTTGGAATGTTCAAATTATCAAATCAGTTCTTAAACATTATTATTAAGATAAAATAATAGTATATTAAAACATAAGTTACAGAAGGCAACGTATTCTAGCACGAGTCACAAATTTGCTCAGCGGCGAGTGGGCGAACGAACGAGTGCTTTAATAGGGGATTCCACCATTTATTAAATATAATTTTATCAGAAAGTATAAGTAAACTAAGACTATTGGTGAAAATCCGGTGAAAAAATTCCTAAGCGAGTCATGGTCCCCCGAAATTTGAAAATATAGATGTGACGTCACGAATATAAGTTTTTATATAAAACTGTTAACTTCGTGGACCTAAATGTTCTTGAAATGTATGCCATTTCTAAATTATATTTATAAAAAACAAATTAATATTATAACACTGTACAAGTCTACATGCTTTATAATTGCAAGTGTATCTAAATTATAAAATTTAATGCAAGAAATTTATAGTCAAATAAAAATGTTTGAGAATTGTAGTACTGGATTGGTAGCCACGTTTGTGCTATTTGAATTTGTCTACTTCCATTGGTAGTAAACTCCTCCCCCTAACTCGGTATTCGTTATATATTTATAGGTGGTCTTTGAGCCGCCAATCATAATAATATATGGAATTCATATGAGTGACGAGCTGCTAAAACAAAAACCCCATTATTTCCAAAGTATTTCAATTATATCATTTTATGTCTTTATTAATATTCTTTATTAAGCACTAATTTCTCTTAATTTGATTCAGCAGTAATCTCCTATTGCCTTCTGTAACGTGTGTTTTATACTGTTTTCTCTTTTCAGGCTTTCATTTACATTATATTTTTATAAAAATATTTGACTAGTTCCATTAATGGAAATTTTTGGTAGAATTATTAGTTTGGTGACTGATTTGTGCCTAGATATTTAGTGTATTTATTTACAGTCATGCCAATCTCAAATAGCAAAATATCACTAAAAATAGTTTAAGAATGAAGCTCCTTCTAACATCAATATGCATGCTGGAATGTGCATGATATTCCGAAACAGAGAAAATATTTATTTACAATATTTGTTATTAATGAAAGTCTATTTTGTATTTATTGACACAAAGATTACACATTTTTCATTCTGAATTTTGAGAGAAATACCTATTTGTGATTTGTGCTGTATTATCTACGAAAATTAAACAGTTATTTATTTGTCATTTTAAACTAAGTTCTGAAACTTAATTTACTTAAAATGTAGTTAATCAATATTTTAAAATATGGGAAGTGAAAATATCAAATTAACCAGAGATCAATTTCTTCAACTTTAGGCCTTAAAAAAATAGGTAATAAACATCTGCTATATTCATTTGGTTTGGCAAAGAGCGATTTTCGCTATTTTTCGACTTACAAAAAAAATAAGGGGTAGATTTTTGTCTGAAGAAAATATTCACGTGCAATAGCGCAATTCATGATTATTTTGAAAATACTCTAAAAGAAGATTTGATGAAATCAGCTTCAAGCAATGGGAGAAAAGAATATTGAAGTGTATTATAGTTGGACTTGCCCTCTCTATAAATAAATGGCCATATTTATCAATTACTACATCCGTTCCCAGGTTTATATAGATTTCTTAACGTTGATGTTTAAAAAACAACACCACTCAATAAACACATCATCCAATACACCAATACAGCATTTTACCCTCAACCCTTAAACAAATCCCTTATTCAATATCCAATAACTCATTATATCATCCAACTCTTCGTCCTTCATGTTACATAAGCCACACTTATGTTCTGTGCGCAAGGATAGGCTTGGGGGTCAGTGGAAGGCCAATTGGCGCGTGTATTGTTTCTCCAGAGGCGCACGTGCCCTGCCCAGCGGCGTCCGCCTGGCGGGGGCTGGCCAACATTCGCTGGGGACGGTACGAAGTGGTACACTACACTGGTAATATGAGTGCGAGTGCCCCACTTATTTGCACAATGATATGAAATAGATGATATGATGTTATTTTTATTAGGTGTGGTGGTAATTAAATAATTGAAGTTTAAGGAAGAATTGAGGTTTGTAGGACAAAGGAAAATTAATTTCTATTAATTAATAAGGGTCAACTGAATTGATACAGTAAAAATGAAAAACAAAAATCTGATGTGGCCAGCACATTACCTTCCGTCAGTTCTATGTATTTTGTGCAAATTTCATACGGAAAGTTCCTTGCTAAATTAAATATTCTATTTCTTCTACATTACCTTCCGGCAGTTGCATGTATTTTATGCAAATTTCATACAGAAAATTATTATTTTGTGACGTTTTCTATATACAGTGTAATGTATCTGCAGAAATAAAAGATTTATTATTATTATTATTATTATTATTATTATTATTATTATTGCTTGTACATTACCTTAAAGCAGTTGTATGTATTTTATACAAATTGCATACAGAAAGCAAAAGATCCTATATTTCCAGTAATATTATAAGACAAAAACACTATGTCAATTTCACTTGACACTGACATCTTTCAATCAGAATTTTCTTAATATAGTAGCTGTTTCCATAGCTATGGCTACTTTATCAAATTTAATTTTTTTATAATTTTTTATCTCTATATCCATTTAATATTAAGTATAAAATGCAGTCAAATCGCATAGAAAATAAAATATTCTTTAATATTTATAATAACTTCAAATGTGAAAAAATGATATTTAACATAGTTTTTTCAAGAAAAACTGTTAAAATCTTCAAATTATGGTACTTCCGGTTGACCAATTGTAACCAAAATCTAATCAGCTCTTCATATGGATGTAACGAAGAAGTATACGAAAAAATTACAATTTTTGTAACTGTAGTATTAGAGTTATCGCAGACGAAAATTTTGTTACACACACACACACACACACACACACACACACATCCACACACACACACACACACATACAGACATCATCGTAAAAATAGTAAATTCGTATTCTAGGGACCCTAAAACGTGCTTATTGATTAAAAACTCATCATCGAATTTTTTGACCAAAGACAATACCTTCCTTACCTAAAGGTGACGGAAGGTAAAAAAGGAGATGAAATGAGAAATTTCTAAGTAATCTACCTATACAAAATGGGAGAAAAAAAATTGATGGGTTCCCCACAAGAATCGAACAACCCCATTTATTTAAGTTTCCGGGTTATAATGCTATATCGTTTAATTACGGTCGCTGAGCGACATTGGACATGGTACATGGTATAGGTAAGAACAATATATATATATATATATATATATATATATATATATATATATATATATATATATATATATATATATATATATATATATATATATAAAATTGCAAATCGAAATTTTGACAGCAATTATAATAATTCATTTAAAATTTCATTTCGATGTAATACTGTCAATTTAAATTAAGTTTATTATTTATGAGAGTAAGTCACCTTGGTGCAACCGGCCATAAAATGATGGAACTATTCCACGTCTTTTCGGATAAGAACGAAGTCCAGTAGATATCTATCTCTGGTAAGATCAAAGAAGTCTTAATTTTACATAATTTTAATTTTTAAACACTATTTCCGTCTTCATTTTCTTAATTTTATTTCAACGAACAAATGCAAAGTTTTTACAAAAACCGAACAAAACAAATATGTTTTTATCTTCCGTCACCTTTAGGTAAGGAAGGTATTGTCTTTGGTCAAAAAATTCGGTGGTCAGTTTTTGATGAGTAAGCACGTTTTATAGAGTCCCTGGAATAAGATTTTACTATTTTTACGATAATGTATGTATGTATGTATGTATGTATGTATGTATGTATGTATGTATGTATGTGTGTGTGACGATTTTTTCGGATCCGATAACTCAAATATTACAATTCAAAAAATTATAATCTTTCGTATTCCTTTTCTTTACATCCATGTGAAGAGATGATTAGATTTTGGTTATAATCGGTCAACCGGAAGTACTCTTATTATAAGATTTTAACAGTTTTTCTTGAAAAGAAACTGTTAAATATCATTTTTCCATATTTAATGTTATTATAAATATTAAAGAATATTTTGTTCTCTATACGATTTGATTACATTTTATACTTCATATTCAGTAAATATAGAGTAAAAAAATTATAAATTAATTTCATAAAGCAGCTAGCTATGCTATAACCATGGATACCGCTCGCTACTATAATAAGAAAATGCAGCTTAAAAGCAAAACTCAAAAATTGATAATCTCTGCAAAAACAAACTAACAAAAGGAAACTCTGTATATTTGTTAGGATTAGCATTAGATGACTCCTAAATGGAAGCATACATATTACAAACATTAGTAAGTAATTATCTTCTGTTCTTTTTTTTGGTGGGGAAATGGATCTAATGTAATTAAAATTTTTAGTTTACAGGAAAAAGACAGAAGAATTATATGTGGCCTAAATCAAAGAGTTTCTTGTAAACAATTTTTATTGATCTAGAAATCATGCCTCTTTCCACAATTTATATATATGAACAAATCTAGAGATTCATTAAATGAAATCCGCCTTTTCTATAAACAAGGACTACCACTCCTACCCAATGTTGTGACAGATCTAGATCATTTGATCTAAATCACTGATCTAGTTCATTTAATACAGTTTTTGATCTGATCTAGATCATTTTATGTATTCATATCTTGATTTAGATCTAGATCTAAAAACTATAATATATGATCTTAAAAAAGATCAAATAAAATAAATAAATGCCTTAGAATTAAATAGTTCGAATAACCCTACCGTCATCTACTCCATTGGAACTTAGTGAAAATTAGTATTGGCAGTCAAATATCAGTTCCTAGAAATGCAATTTAAGTGACAATAAATATCAATCTTTGATATTTTTAAATGAAAACTTGAATAAAATTGGAGAAGACGAAAATTATTATTTTTATTTCTGTTTCTACTTTATTCATTAATTTAGTATTAATAAAACTAAGTATGTATCTAATTTTTCTTCCATGAGTAAGGTATACTTTATATATAAGAGGCTAGGTACAGTGTGTTCAGAAAAATCCTAACTCGGGGTGGGCAATGAACAGGGACGCGTATGTCTCATCATTATTCAATTCAAAAGACACTTAATTTAACACTTTTAAATTAAGACATATATTTCTTAGTTCATAGCCTACTCCGAGTGAGGATTTGTTTGACATACTGTATATTCTTTGTAATTCAATATTTTTTGTATTCCTATTTAATTAATGGGAAATGAAAAGCATTTGAAAATCGTTACTGATCTTTCTTATGATCTAAGAAAAATAGATCCCAAATTTCTGATCTGATCTGAAAAAAAGATCCGATCGCAGAAATTGACATATGATCTGATCTAGTACATATTAATTGTAAAGATCTTGATATTGGTCTAGATCCTTTATATATTGATCTGTCACAACACTGCTCCTACCATACTCGATCAGCTACTCTGTTACGTAAGCCTAAATTTAAAATAAGTAAATCTAAAAAAATTCTTTAAATTTTGATTTATATAATGTTTTGCCACAGAATATATCAAACAATTCGAAGAAACAAAATTAAAAAAAATTATAAAACAGTACTTGCTAAGACACTGCTTTTACACAATATGAGAATTTTTACATTTCAATCATTGTAAATGACATCTGGTTTCTTCTTCTTTTATCATTATTAAATATATGGTATATTAATGTAATGACGTACTATAAACATTTTATGTAATATAGCCAATAAATAAACTAAACTAAACATACACACATAGACATCATCGTGAAAATGTAAAAATTGGATTCTAAGGACCTTAAAACTTGGTCTTTACCAAAATCTCGCTATGAGATTTTCAGCACGATCCCTATATCTCCCTTACCAAGGGTAGCGGGCGGTAAAATAGGGGTAAATAGCTATTTTCTTTATTTTTACAGAACGAAATTACATTTGTTTATGACGTCGATCTAAATATTAATTTAGAGTATTGCACACAATTTCACATTATAAAATCTAGATATTTTACAGTTCTGCACAAAATAAAAGAGCAATAACACTTAATCCATTTATTCTAGTTCTTGCACTCGGAAACTCTAATAACTACCTACCGACTGTGCTTAATACAGGATGTTTATGTAAACGCATACCTGCAATACCTTCAATTTCGATTGCATACATTTGTTTAATTATAGTAACACGCAGTTCATAATGAATTTAAATTGTGAAAAACTCATGGAATTCACCGGAATCCTAAGCTAGGTTTCCGCCTTTCCGGGCAATGCTCTAAGCCTAAGCAACTGAACTTTAAAGATCGGTGAATGAGCATTCTCGCGAGGAGGGCACACTATTTTGTTCACAATCATTCGGACGGTCCGGGGTCGAGTCCGACCATCGTCAATCTTGAAAATTATTTCTTATTTTAAATTTCTATGTGACGTCAGATCTTTAATTACACCTGTCAGTTGCAGTGTGTTTTATTAAATAATTTTATAATATATAAAACATGGAAGATGCTTTTGAGCAAGCAGTTTCAAATAAATCTGACAAAAATTGATGTTAAGGTGGTTATAGTTGGAGGAAGCGATATATGAAACTAACTTATGCAGGGTTTACAACCTTTTATAGAGGGTTCGGCAACTTAGTGGTCAAGATTCATAAATTATTCGAAGTTGAAGGCATCACTTTTAAGGTACGTAATGGGCCGTATTTAAAAAAAATTATACCGAATTTTTGTATAAATTTTGTAAATTGAAACTATATAATAAATAAGAGGATGCAACAAAATCCCAAGGTCTTCACATATTCACACTTTATACAAATACTACTGAAACAAGCCAGAAACAAAGTTTCGCTTTTGTATGTACCTCAAAAGAAAATCTCCAAAAACTGTTAGTCGGGAAACTTTTTGGTAAGGTCTTAATTCATAAGGTGCAAACCTTAACAATTTCAAAAATTAGTGACGTTCAGGGTGGTTTTTTGCCCGAGAGGGGATGTGTCGATCAATTGTTTGCTCTTCGTACGATTGTTGAGAAGTCACTTGACAAGAACAAGGTGTTCTATGGCTTTCTTGATTTAAAAAAAGCGTATGATAGGGTTCTTCGAGATACTTTGTGAGATGTACTCAGGGAGTAAGGCGTGAATGGAAACTGGCTGGGAGCGATTCAAGCATTGTAAGAATAGATGGTAGGTTAAATGATTAATTTCGAATAAATGTTGGTGTGAAACAGGGCTGTGGTATGTCTCCGTGGTTGTTTAACTTGTATATAGATGTGTTGTTGAGGAGAGCATTGAGTGAAACGGATGGTGTACATATTGGTGAAAGTATTGTGCCTGCGTTAGCGTATGCGGATGATGTAGTTGTTTTAGGTGAAAATGAAGAGCAACTCTGAAGAATGATAGAGAGAATACATGTAGTTGGAAGAAGTATGAATCTGGAGTTGAATGTTGATAAATCCAAGGTGTTAGTATTTGAAAGGAGTAAATTGGTAACTGTGTGCAATGTGTTGGTGGATGGAGTGAAATTGGAGCAAGTGAATGAGTTTGTTAGTTTATAACGATATTACTTAGTGAATACGATTTTTACAAAATGTCGTTCAGGATCACATCGTTACATTTATAAATAACGATAGTTGTTATATAACGATATTTTTACAGAATATGCCTGAATGTGTTGTTAATCATACGTTTGACAGATGTCAATAAAGTATTTTATCATTACTCTCAGAATCAAAAACATCGTTTAGATCATGTAACGTCGTGAAAATGCAAATTAGAAAGCAGAAATAATAACAATATTGAAGAAAAATAGTCTAACAAGAAGATAATTTTATTGTATCAATACCAACCTAAAGTGATTTAACGTAATTCCTGGTATAACTATCTGATAGATAAAAATGCATTGTAAAGGACAGTCTTGTTTATCGAAGGTATAGTTACTAGGATAAAGTGATACCTCCGATAGCTATACCATAGTTTATCCATCAATTGTAAAAGTGGCCCTTAGTAGTTTTTATTAAAATTATGAATGAAAAGTTTTATATTTTAAAAACATTTTGGTACAAAATCCTTTAAAATTAGTCTTATTTTCATAATATGACAGAATATATGAAACTCTTTTTTATTACCGGACCCCATTATTACCAACAATAATTTGACTTGTCACATTTAACCTCAATTTGAATTATTTATTTTTTGTGTTTTACTTCTTTTCAGAGTATATCTCTATTGTGAAATATGGGAATAACTTTAATAATTTATAACTACATAGCCGAATTACAGGTATTATCGATATTACGGGTTGCGAAGATGATACCTATACCTGAATTTTGTTGGGTTCCACGCCCCATATAACAGTACTCAGGGCCTTTTATTCTTTGTACTGAATTTGGTTCAAACTGGATGATTATTGAACCGTTATATGGCTAATTCGTTTCTGCTGTAGAATCTTCATAAACCAATATTTTTACTTGTCAATTTCATGAAAATTTTCCTTCAAAATTTTCCACCAGTTTATTTCAAATTGAATAAACATTAAACATGCGATGCGATAATTTACTTAAGATAATAATTAATTTGTTTTATGAAATTCGAGTACTCGTTAATTATAATTATTTCGTGCTTCATGGTAATGTTAATAATACTAAGGATAAAATTTAATATTCACTGAGTTTGATTTATTCAAATTAAAATATATAAATGGATAAAACTGAATTTATTCATGACTGGAATACCTGATTTATAAATTCCTACATGTGCGAAAACAGTGGCAATAGTGACAGTCTTTATTATTTAAATTAAAATAAGTCCTATATTAAAACTTTTACAGAATTGGTATTGGTTCACTATGTTGATTCATATAAACATTTTCGAAAGTTTTTGACAGCAAAAATGTCCACGTTAATTAGGAATACAATGGTTCGATTTCAATACTCTTCTCTAGTATCGTATCTAGTAACCATGGAAATAACTTGAATTTTTACCTCCCGCTACCCTTCGTAAGGGAGGTATGGGGATCGTGCTAAATGACCACGTTTTAAGGTCGCTAGAATCCAATTTTAACATTTTCACGATGATGTCTGTGTGTATGTGTGGATCCTCCACTCTAACTCAAATACTATCATTCAGAAAATTTCGAAACCTAGTATTTCGAACGTTTTCTGTAATGGAAACAGCCCATTAGATTTTGGTGAAAATCGGATAACCGGAAATGGCACTTTACTAGAATCTCAAAATAGTTTTTCTTCGAAACATACCTTTATATGTTATTTTTTCGAGACTAATGTTATTATAAAAATTAAAGATTATTAAATTTTCTATAGATTTGCTTTAATACTTTTTCTATTTATTTCATGAATAAATTTATAAAAATATCTATAATTTAAATCCCAGAGCCTACGCTTTAAACAAACAAAACGCAGTTATTCAAATGTATGTAACTGACAGATAAATGTCACCAATGTCACTATCAAAGAACTAATCATTTCAAAATAATATTAGTAACGTTTTAAAAAGAAAAAAGTAAATAGAACAATAGAAAAGGAATTCAATACAGTTTCAAGCATAAGTAAATATGTAAGTATGTATTTAGATTAATAAAAATTAACGATTCACAAAAATGTGTAAGCTAATCCTCATTTTTGGATTAGTGAATTCTATTCTATCCCGGTATTTAAAATTTAATCTTCATTTTATTATAAGTCTGGTGGGTCAATAGTTAGAGCAACGTCTAATGTTATGAGTGCTTTCGGGGCTTTGGGTTCGAATCTCACTTAAGGCATATATGTGTGTGAATGTGAATCCACTCTGTAATTGGGATTTAATCCTTTTGAGGGGTTTAAAAAAAGGTGGTTACTTGGATTAGATTAGAATATATTTTAAGAAATAAACTGTCAAAATTAGAGTAAAATTCGCTAATCCAAAAATACGGATTAACTTTTTTGTGACTCGGGCTGTACATGGCAGGAGGTATTGTGTTGGCCACACCAGATTTTTTTTATTAATATTAATGCATCAATATAATATTTCTCTTTTAGTCCAGTCAAGGAATGGTTTCGAGAGAGACTTTTGTGCACACTTTATTGAACAAAAGTCCTGGGGTCTTCGAAGGGAGCTAACTTCTAACTTTTTTGTTTTTCGCTTATATCTCGATAATGATTGGTCCTAGCGAAAACCCCTTATACACAAAATAAGACTAACAAAATTTTGCATAAAATAGTTCCTATTCATTTTTTCCAAAAATAATTTTCACACTCATTTTTATGTTTTATTCATATAATGATAAAATGTCATCATTATTACCGAAATCTACGTATTAAGCAGATTGGCGCATCCAGCAATGGATAATATGCCGCCGATATATTTTTTTATTTATTTATTTAAGAAACTAAAATACTTTATCAATTATTATTTTTATTTCAAAGAAGATACCAGTTTGTTTATTATTATTCACATTATATGAAGTTAAGTGCAATATGGAATTTTTCGTGAAAACATAACACGTTTATTATTAATGCAATTAAGATACCCCACAAAAAAGATTAGATTCTGTTGTTGTTTCATGAATACTTCAATACTAAAAAGTAAAAGAAGTCTTCGTTCACGGTTAAATGACATTTAACGTCACGTGTAAACCAAACAAAATATTTCCTAAAAATATCCCAAGACCCGTCAAATATTCGACATTCTGTTGCCAAATATTTCAGCACTCTGTGTTTTTTGTTGAGAATTTTTGCTGAGGAGCTGTTTTCCTTTGAATGTTTGAGTGTTCTTATGCATCATAACGGTGATGTTAGTGCGAAAACAAAGGCATATTATAGTAGCTAACTATTGTTATTGTCTACAACGCTACATGACTACAAAGACTAGAAAACGGTAATCGTGCTTATTCTAGCTAAACTGATAACGTTTAAACATTTATATTTTCACTTTTTCACTTAATAGACTGTTTCACAATACTCTCTCTTTTGCATAATCATTGCCATGGAGAATATACTGATTAAATATTATAATTAAATTTAAGAAGATACTTAAAACTCATTAGTATCAAAATATGATCCAGGAGTTCAAGTGTTTATCTCAAAAACTGTCGTAATACAAATAATTACATCTTTTGCAACTAATATATGTATGTGATATATGATTACTAGTCTGAAATATCTTTAAAAATTTTTAATATATAATATTTGTTTAGATATTATAAGGAAAATGTGTAATTTTTTTTTGTATAGCGCAATCTCCTTTTGTCATGAGGAAAAATTAAAATGAAATATGTATTTAATTTGAAACAAGATATTTTGAGCATAAGTTTCCTGATGTACCTACATGTGTGAACGCGCTGCATCTATATCGCCAATCTGAGTTCTGATGAAAATCTGAACTTCTTATCTGAACACACCCTTAGATTTGGGTGACGGACGCGCCACGACCGCTCTAAGAGCTCTTCGTATTCGTGATATACCCTAAACTTATGTTTGTTACTAGTTAATCTAGTTATACTTCATTTCACGTAAGAAAATAATAGATGGTGCTTGAGCGCAGACCGTTTTTACATGCATTAAAGATATAATTGAATTCCGTAAAACCAAACTTTTTCAATAATAAATATCATTATCTGTAAAAATGTGCAAGATCTGAATATTGAAAATTACAACAAAACATGGTTAAACATCACTTAATTCTGTAGACTTTATTTATTTTCCTATGAATTGACAGGGGGGTTTTTTTTTTGTTTTTTTATATCCCCATATAAACCAATGCAATTTCCTTACATGAAATGAAATACCTATAATATTGTGAGTTAAGATTAAAAACGCAAAAATGGAGAAAGGTTGAAGAAATACATAACAGATTGGGAAAAATCATTCCAGTGGTTAACTAAAGATCAAAATAACGAATATGCAGCAAGATGCAATACACATTTAAAAAATAATATTTAATTTTTTTAAAACGATCTTTATTTCAAACACTTTTCATTGACATACTATATTTTTCTTCCAAACGCTATATTTTTTTTTGTTTTATTCACTGAAGTATATTTCACAGTGCAGTCGAACAAAGAAATTTTCAGTGTCAAATGCGTCACCCATCGTTTTAACCTGTCCGTTATTTACATTTACTACGTTTACATGCAGTTTTGAAAATGGTTTCAGTTTTCAGTCAAAATTTTGTAAAACTGTTTACATGCAGTTTTCAAAACAATTTTAAAAATTGATTTGAAATTAGTTTCGGCGCATGCGCATTTAGCTGATGTAATTGACAGATCCTCTTCACTCCAAATACATCGTTTTGCCATTATTCCAATTATTTTTTATACTTCGTACCACTACGCACTAAAACTACACAACTGTCAGTTTATTTGTAGGTGAGTAACACAAAGCGACAGAAACGTTATGCTCTGTACGCATGCGCAGAATCGAAACTTAATTTTAAGTGTTTACATGAGTAGTTTTGAAACTAGTTTTCAAGTCAAACCCATGAATTTTAGTTTTGGTTTGAGACAATTCAAAACCGTTTTGACACTTTATACATGGCGTTTTAAAAACTAAAAACGTCTTGAAATCGGTTTCAAAACTGCATGTAAACTTAGTAATTACGTTTTTCTATGAATATTTTTTCATATTTATTTTAGTTTTATAAAACAAAACAAGATAATTTGTAGTTATGGATAATCAAGTATTTATTTAGATTTGGCCAACTGTAACATAATAGTATTTAACTGGTCGACCAGCCTTTTGCGGCTGATTCTGACATTGCAATAAAATTCAAAATCGCTCAGATAATTTGGAAAAATATGAGTGCCTATGCCCTCTATTCCTGGTCTAAGTCTTCCGCCATTGTGGAAAGTGGCGCCGCCCTACTATCATTGTTTTGCGTGAGAAAATTGAAAGCTAGATTATTTTTGGACAGGCCGTATATGGTTCAATTGTTTTAGAACTTTATTTTAAATACAATAAAATACTCCATCATTTTATCTTTCCATTTCTTAAAAGCATCCAACCAATCTTCTTTTCAAATACTTTGAAAATAATCATTGATTGCAATATCAATCTCTACTTTACATAAAAATCTTCTAGTCCGTAATTTTTTAAGCACAAAAGAGCCAAAAGTCGCTCATTGCCAAATCATGTGAGCATGGCGGGTGTTCTATTAATGTCTGGTTAATTCCAAATTATCAAACACAACGATAATTTTAATTTTTTTTAACTAAGACCTAACTTACCTTTTGCAACTTGATTTCAAATGAAAGATAAATAACTGTTTAAAATGATAGTGCAAATTTTGTTTCCCACGGACTATCTGATTTTCTTATTCTTAATAATTCTAGTGTGATCCTTTATATAACTAGTTTTTAATCATTTTTAAGGCATAGTATTAGCAATTTAAAAATAGAAAAAGTGATTCAATTTCCTTTACATAGGTACTTATCTTTTCCAGCAAATTTGCTAATAACCACTATTCACCATTTTATATAATACCAATTTTACGTAAGAAACCCGTGTTTGTATAAGTTATCAGCAAAGCTTTCAATAATATCCAAACAAAATAAACTAATCGCTAAGTCTGACCAACCACATTCCAAGAGTCGTCATCATGTCACCAAGCGTATATTATGTAATTTGTTCTGACATTTCTATGAAGCGTTTCTGACTGCTCAATAAGGTACAGAAGATCTACACAAGCTTAATTTCACAAATACGATAACAAAATCAAAGAATAAGAGTTTTAATATATATTTACATACAAATAAAAAAGATAAATTGTTTCAGAAACTTTTTTAAAATAAAAGTAAAGATAACATTTGTGAATAACAACATTGGCATTTATGAAAGAAGACTGTTTTGAGTGTAATGCAACAGTGAAATTTCTGTAACTTATAGTTACCATCAAATATATTAAATATATATTGACAATTATATTTCATTTTTATAGTTATCAACGCAAATTTTAGTGATTGCTAAGCATATGTTTGTTTACTTTTATTCACCTGCGATTAAAGAAATTTTTATCCATGATTATTAAACTGCTGCTTTAATAAGGAGATTTCAATAGATAAAATGTCACTTTTAATGTAAATGCATTGGTATTGTTAAAATATACAAATTAGAAATATACTTCCGGTTTGGATCTTTTGGAAATTAAAAAACACAACACCATGGTAAAACAAGTTTAAAATAAAACCTTAAAATACAGTGTGTCCCATTTAGAGCTGCCACCATTGGGATCTCGAGAACTATAAGAGATACAATGTCAGTTAAATGGAACTTTTTGTGCACTAGTGCACTTATACAGAGCCATATCAGATGTGCTTTTGTTTTCCCAATTATTATCACAGGGAACTAGATAATGACGAAAAACTGAATTTGGTTAATTTTTTCTTCTAAACAATTAATAATCGAGAAAAATGTTTCCAATAAAGAAGAAATATAGCAGAAACTTATATTTTTACCTTCCGTCACTTTTAGGTAAGGAAGGTATTGTCTTTGGTCAAAAAATTCGTTGGTGAGTTTTTGATAAATAAGCACGTTTTAGGGTCCATAGAATACGAATTTACTATTTTTACGATGATGTCTGTATGTATGTGCGTGCGTGCGTGTGTGTGCGTGTGTGTGTGTGTGTGTGTGTGTGTGTGTGTGTGTGTGTGTGTGCGTGCGGGCGTGCTGATTCGATTTTGGTTAGAATTGGACAACCGGAAGTACCCTCATTTGAAGATTTTAACAGTTTTTCTTGAAAAAACTATGTTAAATATCATTTTTTCACATTTAACGTTATTATAAATATTAAAAAATATTTTATTCTCTATACGATTTGACTGCATTTCATACTTAATATTAAATGGATATAGAGTTAAAAAATTATAAAGAAATTAAAAGTGGCCATAGCTATGGAAACAGCTACTATATTAAGAAAATTCTGATTGAAAGATGTCAGTGTCAAGTGAAATTGACATAGTGTGTCTGTCTTATAATTTTACTGGAAATATAGGATCTTTTGCTATAAATTTTCTGTATGAAATTTGCATAAAATACATGGAAGGTAATGTACAAGAATTAGAATCTTTAGTAAGGAACTTTCTGTATGAAATTTGTACAAATTACATAGAACTGACGGAAGGTAATGTGCTGGCCACATCAGATTTTTTTAAATGGAATCCATATTAAATTTTTATTTAAAGAAAATCCTTATTTTTTTTTCTCTTTTGAGTGGTATAAGGGTTATCGTGTTTTATATAATTTATAAATCATACCTCGTATACCTATACTTACGTTAATTTAAAAATATAGAATTAAAATTAAATCATGAACCGTGGTAGGTATGGAATAAGTTACTTAGTAAAATAAAATACTATTTTGAAAAATCAATTAGTCTTGAAAAAAATTGGAAATTTCATGAAAAAAAAATCTAATATTTGAAGGATAAAACAAATTTAAAATACAATAACCTTTATACCAATCGAAAGAGAAAAAAATAAGTATTTTTTAAAGTAAAAATTAAATATGGGTTCCATTAAAAAAATATAAGTGTAATATCTAAGAAATTTATCGATAAAAAATATTTTCGTACGCCACTGTATAGACAATACATATATGTAACTTTTTTATTTGAAACATTTTTCTCAATTACTGATAATATAGAAGTATTTTCAAAATGAAAAAAGTGACCAAATTCAGTTTTCTGCCATTATCTAGTGCCCTATGATTTTTTTTGGAAAAACAAAAGCACATCTTAGACGATCCCCTATAGGCGCACAAAAAGTTCCATTTAATCTCCCACTACTAGTTTCGCGGTCAATTTTAAATATCATAGCAACGGTTACCAATGCGGCAGCCATTTTCATTTTGGAAACCTGGCCTCACTAAACGAGTCTATTGCAAAATTTGATTCGTAAAAGAAGATGGGATATAGTAATTCGTATACAGCAGACAAAAAAGATACGTGTGACAAAATATTTAATAATACTCTATACATTGTTCTTGAATGATACCTTTTTATCAATTCAGATTATCATATCGTCCTATCTTTGTTTTTATTATTGTTTAAAAAAAGGAAAACAAAGAAAAGTCAAAACAAAACAATTCACACCTAGCAACGGAAACAAAACGAATCAAAACCAGGACAAGACATTCCTATTAAAAAATAAGCGTAAATCCGCGAACAGAACCGAATCGATTACTAAAAACCGGATTGTACCGGTTTGAAACTGTTTTAAAAAATTAAACATTTTTAGATGTTACTTTTGGGAAATCTACTTAAAAAATTATTTGTCGCTTTTACAGTGAAAAATTGTGACAAACCAAAAAACAAATATTAAAGGACATGCAAGGTTACAACGCAGTAGAGACTGGTTTAAGGGTGTTACTAAAATTTCAATGGGGTGCATAAATAATATGCCTGTACGGTAATGGTTATGTTAATGCTTTTGATTTTTTGGCTAGTAATTGCTCAAAAGCAAGATATTTATATAATACGTATTTCTATAAATAAATTTTCTATACTTTAACATCTAGGAATAAGATTTCATTTATTTATGTTATAATAATTCGCACTATTATACAGCTAATTGAGCTTTCACGTGGTGCACCACAAATAATTGTTTCTTAACAGACTTTAGTTGCATTTTAGTCGTATCGCCAATTGTTATCAACTGCCTATGTAAATACCTACACCTTTCGTTAATTCATGTCGTCAAGTATGTGATTATACTTTCATAGTAACACATAAATCATTCATACAAGGTGTCAACAAATGGAATGCTGCCACTTAGCATCGTTTCCATACTTCAAAAGGATACACAAGTTTCTATTCTGGCGCTATTATACTTTTTTCCAATACTTAATTATATTTTTTTCTTGCTAATAAAATAATGTTGGCGCCATATTTTTATATCAGGGACTTTTAAATATCAAGATGATGATAGACCAGAAAAGTTAGGTTAGAATTTGCCTTTGGCGCGAGTTCATAGTTTGAATTCCCTAGTATAGGTTTCATATAGATAGGAGTTTAATTTTACAGACAAAAAAATATATTTTGTAAAAGAAATTAAGCAGCTCTTCCTAAGAATTCGATAGTTTGTTTATTCAGTAATAGATTGCAACAGTTTAAATCTGTAGAATAGGTAAAGTAAGAAAATTATTAGAAATTAAAATGCTTGGTGCAAGCAAGGATACCGTATGTCGTTGGCCCATCAGTAAATAGGACAGCACAATACAAGATGAAGCATGCACGATCAAACTAAGACGTACGTTCAATGAATTTTGTAGTGTTGTATTATTATATAAATAATTATAAACTGTGCACAGTTCATGTGAATATTATTGTACGAATCTGGAGATAAAGGATCGGTCTAAATGCTACATATAATGGTTTGCATAAGAGATTTACTTTTATGAGATTTTTCGGCCTTTAAAGTTGAGCAAAAATTTCCTTGGTAAGAAATACACGGGGATTGAAATTATGTTCTCAGCGTTATGAACTGAGTTTGAATTTCGCGCCTAAGTTTGACCGTTACACTTTTCTGGTCTATTGCCAGATTCAGATGTGGTAATGAAGAGAGAAACAACAAATACTGGTTATCAAGTGAGGAAGGAAGGTACAAGTTATGCGGGAGAGAAGAGGAAACATTTAGGCATCTAAAGGGGGTATCAGACGTACGCACGTATCTGCATGTAACCTGTCACACAATTTCTTCAACTTCAATCGTTTCGTTAAGGATATCGTGCAGAAAAGTTCAAAGAGAAGGAAGAAATGAAAAGATTCTGTTAGACGATTTAGGGTCAGGACAAGACCGGATGAAAGAAGTCATCAAGAAACAGGGAGTAAATTATTGACTACGTTCATCTCGACGTTTGAAGCCGCTTGAATTTAGTAAATCCCTTTTCAATCTTCGAAATAAACGCTTGAGATTAATATTTCAAGTCGCATGAAAATGTCAAGCCAAGCCTTATAAAATAACAGGCTTGGACTTATGAAGCGGCTTGACTTCTATCGAAATAAACAGTGAAGCTTCAACTATGCATGCGCACATCCGCAATCTGTCAATAAATTCATATCATTTGTTGGTTATTTGTATTTTATCTCATTTTATAAAAGTCGCGACATAAAACTTAATAAAATTGTCCAAAACCGAAATATTTGAAGTGATGAAGAAGCAAGTATCTTTTTAATGTTTTTGAAAGAGAAGACAAATAAGAATATGCCAAATTTTTTTGAGGTTATATATCCAGCATGAAATTAGATCATATACCTCTCCCTGTCTGTCTGCATAATCTAATATTTAACTATCTTTTTTTAGTCGATACGAATTTAAAGAAGATTGAAAATAACTCAATCCTAATATCCGCTGAGATAAACCAATAGGATTTTTCAAGGCAAAATATACTTGAAGCCGCTTGAATTGCCGAGATAAACGTAGTCTATGATGTATCACTAATTGTAAAATGTAAAATATAAAATGTAGATTCTAAGCCAATTTGGCAAGAATAATAATATGATCTAATCAATTAAATATCAATGGTTTATTCTATGCTTGTACTAAATCAGGATGACCAACAATTTCAAAGATTGAAATTTCCCAACATTTAATGACGAAATTCAACTTTTTCCATGACAATTTCTTAATTACATTCGTCAATTTTTTCGTTCTAGAAATTTTAAGCTTTAAGCGTCAATTTTGTTGTGCTTTCTAGCAAAATGTATGTCAATTTAATTATATGACTGTTACATGCCAATGACTTTTGATATTTCAATATTGAGAAAAAAAAGGTAAATGCAAACAGTTGGTTAGAAATTAGAAATTCTTAATATAGCCAGAAAAATTGACAAATGTTTATAATTATATGCTTTGTTTCTAAAAAACTGAGCTTGTAATTTACTTACATATATACATTATTAGAACTGAACTATTCAAAAAATGTTAAAGGTGGAGTGAACTACTTAGGGAGCAAAAATTAGAGAAAAAACAAAATATGTTTTTCGGTAAAATTTGTTAATTTGTAAAAAAAAATAATTAAAAAGTTCTTTTCGTGAAAAAGGAATAAAACAAAAATATATATTTCCTGACAATTAAGAAAATTTCAAGATTTCAAGGCAATATTAAATTCCCAAAGCAAAGTGACCACAATTTATTAAAAATTTCATAATTTTCCCATGCATTTATTTAATAAATGATAATATTAAATGAGGTAACGCGTGGTAAACGCCCGCACGGTACGCATTATGACATCATCATTACCGATATGTGTTCAAAACAGATTAGCTACCCAGCAATGGGTAATATGCCCTGATGATATATTTATTTTATTTATAAAGCTTCATTCGCAGCTACTTTTTTAATGCATAACGTTAATACATAATGCTAATAGATAATGCGTAACGAAGTTTGTTATATGGCAACGCACAAGACCATTCACAGCTAGTTTTAATTTTATCGCATAATGCATAAACTCAATGCATAGCAACAAATGTTTACAAACACCAAACTTTTATGCATTACGCATTACGTAAATTTGTGACAGCTGTCAAAATAAATTTACGAGAAATCTTAAAATATTCAATTTCGAGAGAAATCAAATAGCTGCATCTAGTGCTACATTTGTAATACCATATGCTAAAATAAAATTAAACAAGGAAATACGCTTCAGCAATCCTTTCCTGCCATGATAAACTTCAATTTTGTCAGGTAATTTGGAATAAATACAGATATCAACTATCAATTAAATTTTGTTGCAGAAAATGCTATGTTTTTCTTAACCTTACACATTAGCACTATGTATTAAAGTTATGTATTATGCATTATCATTACGCATTAAAAAAGTAGCTGTGAATGTAAAAATGAAAAACACAATATTACCCAACGAAAATCCGTTTTCATAATCAGGCTCACTTTAAGACTTTAATTAAAATTACTTTAAGACTTTATTAGAAAGTAATGTAAATTTATATTATGAAAACGAACACAATTTTAATTTAAGATGCTAAAGTGAAGATACAGTTTATTATGAAAACGATCCAAAACTCAAAAAAATGCAAAAATCCAATAAATTCCAAAGAAGCTAAATGAAATCCATTGGGTCGTTTTTTTAAACTGTGTTTTTGCCAGGATAAGTTACTTGTAAGTACACCAAAATTTTACAGCACAATCTGCCACAGCTCAAAATACAGTTATAATTTCATAAGATCACATTTTGACAATCTAATTACAACATTAATTTACTCCCCATTCTCCCCCACGCTTACGTTTATTGTTTGGCAATCTCTGTTGAATTTTCATTTGATAGCGCTTGTGGCGCCTCCAAGCACTGGCGCTGTGCTCCGCGAGATGTCTGGGTGACCTTGCCGAAGGAAAACTTGTTCGCAGCTTGCTGCTTGTATTATTGACCTTTGCACTATCGGCGCTCGACTAATCGACGGATAACAAATACCTCGCGGTCGCAATAAAAATGCAGCGACAAGCTCGAATTCCGGTACAAGACAAGATGATAACAACGTCTTTCCTGTTTGTCAACAAGGAATTTTTAGCTTGTACAAGGAAATTCATGGAATATTTTTTGTTGTCTAATACTGCGGTATTATTTCGTACATGTTTAATTTTAAATGAGTATTAATAGATGCTCCATATGCATTTTTAACTACTAGCACAACATTAATAAAATTCTGAGAAGAATTTGTATGTGGAAATTTTCGAACATATTTAACACAAATACATATACAATTGTACATGTATTTTAACTATATTTTAAATGTAGCAGCTCAATAGCAAACAGAACAAAATAGATAACATTTATATAGGGGCTGTCCTTAAATTACGTAACACTTCAAGGGGGGGGTCAAGAGTAGCGTTACGCAGCGTTACGAGGGGGTGGGGGAGGGTTAATGTGTGCGTTACGTAACGATAAAATATAAAAAATATTGCTAAATTTACTTTAATAGTTTTGAAACATTCAAATTTCGCGGTGCTAATTCGTATATACAGACAGTCGTTTGTTTTCAATAACAGTCAACATAATATGTCGGGCACAGTTCAAATTCGGGCCAGTGGTCTTTCATTCGTGCAATGCAATTCATATTAAAACATGAATTCAAGTAGTGTTGATAAGGAAAAACTTTTCAATAGTTTGTTAAAAGCATATGGAAATGCATATGCTTTTAATTTCTGTGCTGTTATTTTTTCATCTTTATGTACATTAATTTAATTAGTTTCTGTTTCAAATTTTAACTGAATATTAAGGAGGCCATATACTTTTATGTACAGTAAAAAAATTGGGGTGACAAGCCGTAGGGCAAGAGTAGTACATTATTTTTTATCTTTATGTACATTAATTTAAATAGTTTCTGTTCTGTTCTGTTATTTTTCATCTTTATGAACATTAATTTAAATAGTTTCTGTTTCAAATTTTAACTGAATATTAAGGAGGCCATATACTTTTATATCCAGTAAAAAAATTGGGGGGAGATCAAGTACTGCGTCACGTAATATATGGGGGGGGGGGGTTCATGTTTGCGTTACGGGTGCGTTACAAAGGGGGGAGGGGGTATCAAAAATTTCCTAATTTTGCGTTACGTAATTTAAGGACAGCCCCATAGATGATATTTTGTTCCAAATTTTAAACAATTTAAATTCATTTAAAGGTTTTTCATACAAATACCTATTAAGTCCAAAGTTCAAATTTTAGGAAGCAAAACTATTCATCGTTTGATTGTGGCAAAAATAAGCATAAAAACAAGGCGTTTAGTCTGAAATTTTATGTTTTGGAATCAACATTTACCTATTAAAAATAAAATAAAAATACATCTGGTTAGGTTTTTGTAGAAATTTTATATGTACCGGATGAAAATTAGGTATGTTTTCAACTTTAAATATATTGTTTAAAAAACCTCAAATCTCTTATGTATGAAATATTTGACATATAGGGAATAATAGTCGGGTACGGACTGGCTCTTTCGACCGGCTCGGGAAAATAAGAAACTGATCGGCCTCTCCTTAGTGAAAAAAAGAAACAGTAATATATAAGTTCGAGTTTTTTCGAATTATGGAGACATCAAATTTATTTTTAAATAGGTAAATAATTTTGTTTATAATATTTAGTAAAACAAGATAATCTATGATTAAATTATACTTCCAAAGTAATTCTCTTTCATTGATAAGTTCACTTTCGAGACTGATTCTATCAATCGTGTTTACAAGTCCTTGTTTACAAATGCTGTAAAGTGTAAAGAAACACCATCTTCTTCTTCTTCCCACCTTCTATCATCTTCTGATCAACTTAGACCACGACTTTTTAATCAGCTTGATTGATACTTGAGCCCTGCATTCAGCCATTGCAAAAACAGTATCTTTTAACGAAATATTTTTTAGATATTGAGTAATGTCATTATTTTTTTGAGTTAGAACCTTTTAAAGCATTAATTTACAGATTTCACGTTTACATTTTTATTCATATGTTGGCAAAATCTGTAATATTTGGTGGTAATAATAAGCCAGTAATATGGTTTTCGTCAATCGAAAGTTGATCATCTATTTTATGATCAGAAACTTTATCTACAATAAGAATAGCTTTTTCTTCTAACTTATTCTGCCTTAGTTCTCATCTTGCACTCGGCACAAACTCTTTATAGAACCAATCCTTGAAAATTTCTTTAGTCCAGCCTCTGATGGCCACAAATTGGTTGTTTTTCTCTAAATCGGTGTATAACTGGGTGTAAAAATATTGAGATTTTTTAAAAGCATGTTGTCTATATCTCTGTTGCAGAAAGTAAAAGTACACGACATCCTCCACTTTTAGTCATTTTCCTCGAACTCGGGGTATAACTGGGCATAAAAATATTTACATTTTTCAGAAGCATTTAATACTTGTCAAAAAATAGGTGCTAGGTCCACCGGCCTCCTACTAGTCGCGGCCTCTCGGGAATTTCCCGATTTCCCGGTGGCCCTGTCCGTCACTGATAATAGTAATTCGTTTAATTAGGCACTAAAAAATCAGATTTACAGCAGAGGCTACCGTTTCATGAATGCTGTCGAGGCTGTAAATTTGTGTTTAGTGTGTTGAATACATTATTTTTTTGCCGATTTTAGAATAATTATTAATTTAGTGATTATTTTTATTACCTACATTTTTGAAAGTTATCGCCATCAAATTACGTTGCTATGCGTTTATTAAACGGTTGCTCTCCGTTTGTATACTGGTTACAGTGTTAATATTTTTACTGCCAAGACAGTAAAAGTAACAGTGTTAGCTGTTAATTGGGCAAAAAATATTTATTATTTTGCGATTGTTACCTATTAATTTTAGTAGATAGTTGTAAATAGAAAACCTGACCAGAATTAAAAATTACACAATATGAGATCAATTGCAATTTTTATTTATGGAATATAACCAGTCAATTTTATGTCTTGTTTGTTTGAAAGACTAGTAACCGCTTCTGAGTTTTGCACATCAAACATAAAAAAATATATTCTTTGAACTATTTTAGAGTAAAGTGCATCCAATCGATTCGTCTGGTTAAAGAACATATTTTTTTCTAAAATTGTGATATTACACAGTGCTTAAATTTTTATTTTTATGTCACACGATTAATGTAAAACCAATAAAGTTAAGCATTGAGTTAATATTCTGAAGAGTAATGTAACCTTCTGATTACATTAGAGATATGATAGTAAGTAAATATTTATAATGACATTTTAATTAGCTCCAGTTAGCTATTTGTTTATAATTAAAAAAATACATTATTATTATGTACTTAAAGTAATATGATAATTAAACAAATGTACATAACCCACTGCAACATTCATGGCATACATATTTTTTGAAATATGCTTTGTTGTTTGTTACTATAGTTATAAATTTTAAATTATCAATCGTAAATAAAAGTAAATCAACACGTACTGCAATATTAAAAAAAATCTTACATAATGTAGAATTCTTAAAAAACAATATAAATAACAAACAATTTTTGTAATATAAATACGTAAGTGAATTTAGACTTTGGAACAATACTAGAACAGCCATGGAAATAACCTTTAAACTTACAAGTACATTTGGCTACGACTTAACTTTTATGAAATTATATAAGGTAGCCTTACAAAGGTATCAAATAAACCGATATAGCACGTAAACATAAACAAAAAAATAAGTACAGGTATATCTACAAAGTATATTCATATGTGATTTACTTAAATTATATTTTTGTAAATAATCAGTAATACTAACGAAAGCTTTTGAATTATACTCTAAAACTCTAAAGCCTCATTTCCATCAATTTTTCTAATACGTAAGAGCTATAATTAATAACTAAGCGCAATACATATAAAAGTTAATTATATGGCAACGTTTATTATCATTTCCAGCTATCATAAGGTTTAATGCTTAAGAACTAAGATCAATGCGTAAGAACAGAAGTTTGCAAACTCCAAGGTGTAAGGCATAATGACAAAGAGTAATTGTGAGATGGATATACACAACTGTCATCTGTCTTTTTTATTTTCTAATTTGAATTGTCTACTGTCAGTCTATCTTATAATTATTGTTTTTTAATTTTTCGATATGGATATAGATACAGAAAATTATGTATATATGGCATATTAAGACAAAGAAGAATTACTGCTCAACGGCAGTCTGCTAGAGTTAAGAATAAAAAGGGAAAAAATGTGACATTTCTGTCGAATTAGTCACTAAACAAAATAGCTGGAAATGGTATCCTAGTAAATTGTTATACCTTATACACAAATTATTACGCATTAAAACATTCGGTGGAAATGAGGCTTTAGTCTAGTAAACTACAACGTCAGGCGGAGCGACGCATGGGTTTCAGTATTTGTATGGAACAGTACCGACCCTGACACAAAAGCAGAACGAAGGACACGAAAGAAGAAGAATAATATTTAAATACACGATGAAAATTTATTGTGAATATTACCTAGTGTGTCATTATGTGCGGGTCACGCTAGAATAATTGAGAATAAGAAAATGACGTAGGCCGTGGAAAACAAAATTTGTACTATCATTTTAAAGTTAGTTATATGTTTTCTTTTTTAAATTAAGTTGAAGTACCACTTTTGACTATTTTTTGAAATAAATTTGGCAACTTTTGACAATATTTAAGTCTACCAGAAATTAGTTTGAAAGAATTTCGAAAGAATATTGGTTGGGAGCTTTTAAGAAGTGGAAGAAAAGAATGGTGAAATTTATTTTAATTGAAGAGAACTACTTTGAACATAATTTAAAGTAAAATTAAAAAAAAATATGAACCTGTCTTATTCTCAAAAATTCTAGCGTGACCTTTAAATCATCAAAAATATGTATACATTCGACAAAAAATTTGTTCATTCCAAATTATTCAACTAGAGAAAATGTGACTTTCCATTTTAATGGTTCATTTTTAATTATATTTTGCAACGTGTACAATAATAAATAGTTCTAGTATGAAAATCCCTAGTGAATATAGTGTAAGTTTGGTTTTCACTTGCCAGACATCAGGGCGATTATCACACAGTTGTTTTCACACGGCTGTTGCTTGTATCAATTATTCATGTTAACAAGTACAGTAGAGTAGGTCGCATGGATACGGGTATTTCAAGAACGTGGCATAGTTTTCAAACTGCGCGTGTGTCGTTCTACACTACCACGAAAATCATATCGACAAATAATCTACTTTCCCTTTCTAACAAGACGAATAACACAAAAAATATTAGACGTGATAAATCAAGACAAACAGAGAAGACTACTAAATATTAAACATATTGACGCCTACTCACATACTCGTATAGTCAATAGTTATACAACAAAAGATTCGAAAATAATCGAATATATAGTTGAGAGGACGAGATGTGTTGCCTACGAAACACAATGATACCGTAGGTGGAGTTGTGTTTTCAGGTATGGTACGACTAGCGAATGAAAGTTGACGTTTAAATTATTTTTTGTGCAACCGGACGCGAAATAAGCATTTCGCAGCCGCAATACAGGCCGCGAAATTAAATTTCGCGACCGTTGTTATGGCAACGGCCGCGAAATTCGTTTCGCGGACGTTGTCATGGTAGCGGCCGCGAAATTAGGTAAATAATCACTTTGACACTTGAATATTGCATGGTTTTGTTTATCAAATGTTAATCCCTTAGCCACCGTGAAAGCTATCTTTCTATATACAATGAAACTGTTGAAAATTAATAAAATTTGTAATTACATGTTTTTTACGGTTGCACAAAAAATATTGTGTACACCTTGTCCGCGAAATCCTTCAGCGCCCTCGAGATTGTCTTGCATCGGCCGCAAGCGGCCTCGGCGACAATTTTTCTCTCGGTACGCTAAAGAGTGATTTCGCGGCCTTGATATACAAATAACTATTTTGTGCAACCGGACGCGAAATAAGCATTTCGCAGCCGCAATACAGGCCGCGAAATTGGATTTCGTGACCGTTGTTATGGTAACGGCCGCGAAATTAGGTAAACAATCACTTTGACACTTGAGAATTGCATGGTTTTGTTTAACAAATGTCAATCCCATAGCCACCTTGAAAGCTAACTTTCTATTTACAATGAAACTGTTTAAAATTAATAAAATTTGTAATTACATATTTTTTACGGTTGCACAAAAAATATTGTGTTCACCTTGTCCGCGAAATCATTTAGCGCCCTCGAGATTGTCTTGCTTCGGCCGCAAGCGGCCTCGGCGACAATTTTTCTCTCGGTACGCTAAAGAGTGATTTCGCGGCCTTGATATAAAAATAACTATTATACATGTGGTTTCCTTTGAAACCCTAGAGAAGAATAGAATTGTACGAAATATTCAGCTATGAAATTTTTGTATGAACCCATTTAAATACTGGACTAGGAAAACACAGAAATACATTACTATGTCTGGCTGAAAATAGATGGCCGACTAGGGGTGCATTTAAAATATTTTAAACATTTTTCGTTTATGTCGATTATAACAAAATATTTTAATCTTTAAACTATTTAGTTTGGCAATTCTATGAAATAGGATTATTTTTAATTTCCTCTAACAGTAATTCCGACTCGAGGTATTGCTATTGAGAACAATTTTAATCTTCTGTAACGGAATACATAAGGGTTATATAGGAAAATGTTTTCAAAAGAAACCACATCTATTAAATAATCTAAACGTCAACTTTCATTCGCTAGTCATACTATAACACATCCAGTCCGCAAAATGTATATACAGATGATTTTCAAAGCTCGAGTTGTATATGTTAAGACTGTACAACGAATCAACCAATTATATTTTTACGAAATGTCAATAATATTACTTGTTCGTTTATATCCATGAATGATATGATTGCATATGATTCATTTGTTTGCCACCGAAACACATCTTAGCAACGCAAATAACCGACGTTATACAGCGTAACCACAAGAAGAATTGAGCTATCTGATTGGTCTATTTTCCGAAGAGTTGTATAGTCACTATTCAGCCCTATTTTGTAAGGAAGTAGTTAAGTGTTAATAACGTTGCTAAAAATTTAACCAATAAAAATAATTGTAAAGCCTGTCATTTTTTGTTTCATTCAGTGTTCGCAATTATTACTGGTTATTTACTATAGCAATATGGCTGAATGTCTGTGTAAGTAAATTTTAATACTTTTTTGTGACATATTTGCATGTAGTTTTTGAACTTTTTTCATTCAAGTCGGATTGAATATGTTAAGACTATTTAACATTATAATTTTTCTGGCTTAAAATAAGTTATTTGTTCAACAAAGCAAAAAAGTAGCAGCTTCACTGTCGCGGTGGTGTTTCATGGACGAGGCGAAGCTGAGTCTTTAAATTTAGCATAGGCAGTGATGTTATTTCCATTATTATAGTCAATATGATCTTGGAACTAAAATCGTTTTAGGTATTTAGTTGTATATGTATTTATTCATGAAGATGTTGATATTGGCATTTTAAAAATAGTTTTAGTATACCAAAGCTTTATGCAATAATTAAAAATGTAATCGGATATATCTTTTTATGGTATACTAAAACTTATTTTACTCTTGATTACAAAAACTAATGAATACATTAATAAACATGACATTACAATCAAATCAATGCGGGCAATATCCCAATATAGTATGTAATTAGTTTACCGGTAAAATGCAATCAATAGACTAGTAATTAAATTAAAACAATCATACCTGAGTGAAAAGGAAAGTAGGATATTTTGTCCTATTTTATCTCATACATATGAAATGTTATATTCAATCCTGAGTAATTTATATTTATGGAATAAAACTTCAATATTTTAACATGATTGCCAGAAAGGACCATTGATCTTAAAATAATGGGACAGTTTACTCTATTTTTCAAGATTCATGCAGATATTTCTGCGTAAAACGATGTAAGTATAGAGGTCGAATATGAAAAGAGAACAATACAGTAAAAGAAGAACACCAAAAATGAATACATCAAACTCCGAATCCTAAACATATCAGTTTGTAACCACTATCTACAAAGATATGACTAAAAATATAATAGCTACCGATGCATGGTTTGAGTGGTTTGTAATAAAGTTGCTTTATATTTGACTGTCAATAAACACCATAGAAAAATTACGAAAGGTATATATATATATATATATATATATATATATATATATATATATATATATATATATATATATATATATATATATATATATATATATATATTTGCTGAAACATAATAGTTCCCTTCTCAATCAAGTAAAATATTTTGCCTTAACTAATCAGTTGATATGAAAACAGTCTAGCCAATTATTTTAACTTTGTTTGACATAATTTTTGACACTAAGAATCGAATTTAAATAAATTTTCAGACATTATTACAAAGGGAAAATATACAAATCCCTAAACAACCATATCGTACACTTTTTTTCCAAACCGTTTGATTTTTATGTTGGTATTACTGTATACAGTTCTGAAAATATTCTATGCATTTCTAGCATAAATCTTGGATGCTTATTATAATAACTTTTTACCTTCCGTCACCTTTAAGTAAGGAAGGTATTGTCTTTGGTCAAAAAATTCAATGATGAGTTTTTTTATCAATAAGCACGTTTCAAGGTCCCTAGAATACGATGTTATTATTTTTACGAAGATGTCTGTATGCGTGTGTGTATGTGTAACAAAAATTTCGTCTGCGATAACTCTAATACTACAATTTGAAAAATTATAATTCTGTCGTATTCTTCTTCCTCACATCCATATGAAGAGCTGATTGGATTTTGGTTACAATTGGTCAACCGGAAGTACCCTCATTTGAAGATTTTAACAGTTTTTCTTGAAAAAACTATGTTAAACATCATTTTTTCACATTTAATGTTAATATAAATATTAAAGAATATTTTATTCTCTATACAATTTGACTGCATTTTATACTTAATATTAAATGGATATGGAGTTAAAAAATTATAAAGAAATTAAATTTCATAAAGTAGCCAGCTATGGAAACACATACTATATTAAGAAAATTTTGATTGAAAGATGTCAGTCTCAAGTGCAATCACATAGTGTGTTTGTCTTATAATTTTACTGGACATATAGGATCTTTTGCTAGAAATTTTCTGTGTATTTGTATAAAATGCATACAACTGCCGGAAGATAATGGACATGAAATAGAATCTTTTGCAAGGAACTATCTGTATGAAATTTGTACAAAATACATAGAACTGACGGAGAGTAATGTGCTTTCTTTTTTTATTAAAGTCTACTTTCAATACTGGAGATATTTGTAAATTTTGTTTCATAAATTTATGCACAATCCAGTACACTATTTTATACTAGTAGAACTAATAGTAATGTCTGATTTGTGAGTATTAAAATTAAACTTGACATTTTAAATCAATAACTGTACAAAATCATAATCTGGACGCATGATCGTGTATGAAAACTTTTCTTTCGTACATGCAAATGCAGTAATTTTATAATTCATGTGGTGTATTCGTGTAACAGTGGTATATGTACGAGGATCGTAGTTTTAATAGTCAATTCATAAACCTGGTGTAGTCGTACATATACGATGTTTAAGTATAACCGGAAATGTGCGTTTTATAACTGTGCTTGTGTTATTATTCCTATTCAAGGTATAAAATATGAACCGCTAGCAATCTAATCAGAAAATTGAATGGGATATTCATAAGTGGCTCTTTGATTACAGAATTAGTCATAATAGTTTCAAGACACTTAATGAGGATTTCCAAGACAACGGCTTTAAAACAAAAACGATAAGATATCAATTTTAGCCTCAAATATGTCGTAAGTATGCTCTGTTCCATTTAAGCCATTCAGTAGATGGCACTGTCAACAGCGCAAATCTGAAGTAGCCGAAATTACATTGCGTAAACTTGTCTCTTGTCTCTAATTTCAGCCAATCAGATATATCAAAATTATTCCCTATGCTCCGCAATACTGAATGGCTTAAATGGAACAACAAAGGTTTTCCATTTATTTATTCAGTGTGATTTTTTTTACATCAGTGCTAAGCTAAATTTATAAATGGAAAACGATATAAAATAAAGTTAAACTTTTAAAAAGTGAAATTAAAATTTATTTATTCCCAATTCTGCTAACTTCATATTTTTGATAAATGCTTGCAATGACACGTAGCAAGAAGCGAATAGACTTGTATACAAACAAAAAAAAAAAAAAAATGTACAACTTTTCATGAACGCTAAAAATTTTTTCTTATGTCTTTAATCCTAAAACCACAACGTGGCGTCGCCCGCGACAGGCGAAAATTTAAATTGTTGTTTGTACTTACGCTAATTTATGCCAAGGTCAAAGTTTCGCAGTACCTTCTGTACTGTCAGTGATGAGAGTTTAATTTAAAAATATTGGACTATATCTAACATTCCAATAAACATTTGTGTGCATAAAATGTAAATAAAGAAACCTTTTCTACAATAAGTATAATTTTCACACTTCCGATATCGTAAGTAGGCTGTTAGGACATTGTTTGTAGGGATGTATGTTTATTTTACTGCCAAGGTATTGGTTTCTATTAGTGACGGGATGTAAGGATTGTCCTTACTTCCTTACAGCTGAACCTACCTCCCTCTTTGTGAAATACCAATAGTTAGATATTTTAAACTTGTATCAAATATGCGCTAATTCTTATAATTTATGATTTTGAATTTGATTTCTATCAAATTGTCCTCATTTCTTAAATATTTCCATTTAAAAGTTACCACTGACGTGTCAAATGTGACAGATGGCAGCGTTTTTCTTTATAATTTTCCTTGGAACACTCTAAGATTCTTTTTTTAATGTATCAATATTCAACGGTAATCCTTACAGTGAAAATGAACAGGTAAAAAATAAATCATCGAGAATGGAATAGTTATTTATTATATGAGTGTGGAATGTATAATATTAGTCACGAAAGAAAAGTTTAGCTACGTAGCCCGCAGGGCGAGTGGCTAATTTTCTTTAGTGACTAATATACACCCAATACTCTTTTAAAAACTTTTTAAATCATTTTTATGTTTTCATTCATCGTTTGACACTGACAAGTCAATTGATATAGTATTTTAAATTGCAAAGTAGCCATTGAATGGTTTTGTTATATTGTTATTGAAAAAAAATTGCTGTAATAATTATTCTCTGTCATTGGGAATTATTTGAAAGAAAAATACATTAAAATGGGTGAAAATGAGGACCTTCCTTTACAACGTATTCACTTAGAAGCAGAAGCAGCATCTTTGAATTTAATTCCGTGGCAGCAAGTAACCACTAACTCGTTTCTCGTTTTCGTTTCATCAGCCGTACATGACAGCTGTCATTGTGTAAAGATAAGTAACCTATTTTAGCATAAATGTTAATATTAATTTAAATAAATAAGTTTCATAATGTTAAATTATTTCAAAAATAAAATAATTTTGTAAAATTACTTTTTATTTATATTAAAAGAACACAAAAATTAGTAATACTTCTCCGTGACTTCTAAAATATTCTCTCACGGAGTGACTAATGTTGTACATTAGTTATTTCAAATAGCCATAGTAACAAGTATATTAAGAGTCGGTGTTGGATAAAAAAATCTTGTATGCAATACGAGATGTAGGTACATTTGACCACTCGATCGGTAAATGGTACCTACATCCCTTGTAGCATAAATAACTATTAACGTAATCATTGCTTCCATAATATTATGAAAAATTATTATTTATTTGGTTTATTCCTTGATATTTTCGCCAATAAAAATGGTGTTGCTTCATTTTTTTTACGAATTAATTGATGTCAATATTTAGTATTTCTTTGTAATAATTATTACTTATAAATAAAACTATCATAAATGAATAACAAAGATTCTAATTTCCTAGAGATAAGTGTGATAACGAGTTTGTCGCGTACGTCCCTACATTGTGGTTATTGTAACACAAATTTCACGTTGTGGTTCTAGAATTAAAAACTTAATGCTTGATCACAATGCCCCCTTAACTTTCCTGACCTTACATTATAAGTATAATTAATTATAATTACCAAAATCAAAGTAAATAAGATACTGTACACGTAAAGAAAATGATCAATTTCGTAGCAAATGTGAAAATTTAGTTGAGTTCTCGAATCATGGGTGAAATATGTTTTTTCCACGATGGAAACATTATACTTTTTTCGTGATCACATTTAAAACTTTATTAATAATAATTTATTTCTAGTGACGTATGACAAGTTGCTTGACGTAAACGGCTGGAGCGTGTACATGACGCAACTGTTAAAAAAAATGGATTGGCTGAAATGAAATTAATGTTATCTGCAACAAACTGGTGTGGTAAACAGACATTTTCCGGGCAGTTTTTAAATGAGAAATTAACACTATAGGTCTATTCCGGAACTTAATGTTTGTTATGTAAAATCTCTCTCTTTTCGTTGATAATATTTACGTTTGGTTTTATAAACCTCTACTTAAATTTACTTCCAAAGTAAATTTAATTGAATGAACATACTCGAATCAGTTTTCATGTTCATATAACATTAATCATTGCTGAAGAATTCTCTCGTCTTTTTTTAAGAAAAAAATATATACAGGTTGTCCAACTTTTCCAATATGGGGATTTCGAGAACTAAGATACGTCGGTTGATATAAGTTGCCCCATTAGGAGACCATTGTAATGGTATCTTGTTATTTGAGAAAAAAATACATAGGTCACTAAATATAGGCGAAAATGTAAATTTTGCAGTTTTTACTTTCCCTCGTAACTTTAGGTAAGGAAGGTATTGTTTTCAGTCAAAAATTTCGATGGTGAGTTTTTAATGAATAAGCACGTTTTAGAGTCCCTAGAACACGATTTTACTATTTTTGCAATGATGTCTATGTCTGTGTGTATGTGTGACGATTTTTTCTCCGTCGATAACTCTAACACTACAATTCTAGAAATTATAATTATTTCGTAACCTCTTCGTAACATCCATTTGACGATTTTAACAGTTTTTCTTGAAAAACTGCTGTTAATTATCATTTTTTCACATTTAATGTTATTACAAATATTAAAGAATATTTAATTACAGTTTATACTTCATATTCAATGGATATTGAGTTAAAAATTATAAAGAAATTAAATTTCATAAAGCAGCCAGATATGCAATAACACTGGAAACAGCTAATATAAATGCGATTGACATAGTATGCAAATATGGAATCAATTCTAAGAAACTTTCTGTATGGAATTTGTACAAAATACATAGAACTGACAGAAGGTAATGTGCTGGCCACATCATATTTTTTAATTTTGTAAATATCTCCCAAATGTGAAATAAAGTAAATAAATATATCATCACGGCTTATTACCCATTGCTGGGTGTGCGAATCTGCTTTGTACACAGATATCGGTAATGATGAAATATTTGCGCCGTGCGGGCGCTTACCACGCGTCACCTCACGGGCACTCCTTGCTGGCGTGGAGAGTGCACTACAGAGGTACTGGATTTTAATTTGCATATCTTTAAGACACTTTTTTATGTTCTTTCGCGCGACGATGTTCAAATTTTGCACCATGGAGAAGAGAATTTTGTTTAGCGTTCCCACAATGTCTAATTTGTCTATTTTCACTTGTTTCAAACACTGAAAATACAAAAATTTCTAAATTTTTAGGTTAAAAACAATGGTTGTTGCTATGAAATCATCAGTCAGCTATCATCATTTGTTTAATTTTAAGTTTATTATATTCATATACTTTAATATTCCTATTTTTTAAATTTCGTTGTAAATGTCATTACCTACTATGATGTCCAAATGAAAATATTAAGACTTTATAAAATTTTGAAAACTAATTAAAGAAATTATCAATGAAAATAATCAAATTGTTATTTCCAATTTTGTTTTTCAATTGTTTCATTGCAATAACCATTGTTTTAACCTATATATTTTTTGAAACAAATGAAAATAGACAAATTACACATGGTTGGATAGCTAAAAAAATTATCTTTTCAATGGTGCAGCTTTCCGATATGGCGTCCATGACTACGTTTACACCACGCGTACTAAACATTTAGTCCGCATACCAAGTGACGTAACAAGATGGGGTCGAATGGTGTAAACACTATATACCAAACCTTTGGTACGCAATTGGTACACATTTTTGGTACGATCAAAGGGGGATGTACCAGACCTTACTCATGCACGGTGTAAACAGCAAAACTACTTTTAATTCAATTAAATTATGTATTAACGTTTAGGGAAATTGTGTAAGTTAAGTAATATTTACAATTTTAATAATGTGGCGATGTAAATTACATATATTCACAACTATTTTTCCTTATTAAGTAATTTTAGGTTAGGGTGACTCTGACATTTAAATCTACGCAAGCGCGTGTAACGTATCAAAATTTTTAGTTTGTTTATTTAAATACCGGTGTAAACATACCATACTAAGATAAATTTTAGTATACACTTGGTCTGCGTATCAGAATAGTTCGCACGGTGTAAACGTAGTCCATAAAAAACTTTGACATCATAACTTGAAAACAAATAGTGATAAAAAAATTTGAGCCTCGTCGTGCGAAAGAACATAAAAAGTACCTTAAAGATTGTGAAAATTAGAATCCAGTACTATTTCACATTTGGAAGATATTTGAAAAATAAAAAACTGCTAAATTTTCCTTTTCGCTTGTATCTAATGACCTATGTATTTTTTCTCAAATAACAAAATACCGGAAAAAATAAGAAAATTGTTGTTATTACATTAAACATAATCCATTGTTTTGATATGCATGTTTTTTAACCTTCTAAACACACATAAATATCTAATCTCAATTTAAATAAGCAAAGCAGGTATTTATATTTACTATTATTCGGTACGGTGTGTAGCAAATAAAATCAACTCTTACTTACAAATCACATTCACTATGCCTGTCGCTTAACAGAAATATATTTCAATAAAGATAACATAAGTGCCAGAGATTCAAGTGTTAGAAATATGAATATCCAGAGGGCAGTGACATTAAACTTCTAATGCGATTAAGTTTTGAGTACATTTAATTTTTGATAACTGTTATCAGCGAGATAAATTTAAAGGTCACCTAGTGAAATACTTTTAAGATCAGCAATACTGTTCTTTGCACCGAAAAAAAAAATATCTTGATTTATTTAACGACATGATATATAAAATACATGAATTAAAACGTAAACTCTCACTTTTTATTTCGTTTTAGAAGAAGAAAAAGAATAATAATAAAAAATACATGAAATGTACGATTCAATGTTCAAAATACAACAGAATTTGTTGATTTCTTTTAAAATTATGTAGGATGCGGGTAGCATCCTAAAATGCAAATAAGAAAATATAAATTTTGTTCAGTGCTATAGAAAAGAAGATAAAATAAGCACATCACTGCATATTTTATCAGTATAGTTTCTTCATATTTCGTATTTGATAAAAACGATAGAATTGAAAATTCATGAAATGAAATTTGAGTAATTCAACTGTTTATAACAAAATATGTTGTCAAAGGATGAATCTCGAATCATTGAATTGTTGAAGAAGAGATTCGCATTTGTCACAAGTTTTTAATTCTTACATATTTGGATTTTTGTGATGTTTCTATTCCTGTCGAATTATAACTTTATTATTTAGGGTGTTTCATATTTTTGTAGGCACACTTCGATTTCGAGTTATGTCAAAATTAATTTTTTTACGGATAATTACATGTATAGAATTTTTTTTTCTAACGATGTATAATTTTTCAAAATTACTAAATTCATTTGTTACAACAAATTAGGTTTAAATATAGAGAGTAAAAACAATGAAGTATCTAAAATATTCTAATTTGTGGAAACATAAATGGCAAAGCTACTTTTTAATAATATTAGACAACTGTTGCAATTATTAATTTTTAAGACTGTAAAGGTGCATTCACAAATGAAAATTAGGTTTATGGTTTTTGTTTAGATTTATGTGTACAGACATCTATGTAAATGCTTCAAAAACAAGATTAAAATATCTGTAGAGGAATACTTAACAGATACCCGTGCGCCGTGAAACTGTTATTCTCTTGGCATTATTTGTTATATTTCATGAATTAAATATTGACAGTTCCATGTTCTTCTCGCTCGTTTAAAAAGCTGATTCCACCAAGTGAATACTAAATAAAGACGGGTGTACACAGTATGTCCACGGATAGAGTTCCAAAGAAGAAAAATTTGTTTTTTATTTTACACAAAAAATTTATTCTTGATAAAAGTTTTTGGATGTCCCGAAACGGCCAGTTCACTTTTAACATTTTCAAATTTCCTTTTAGTTTCAGATGAAAATCGAAAATTGGTCGTTTTAGTTGAAAATTATTCTAATCCCAAAAAATAAGTTTGCGTTATCATGGTAATTGCCGTTATTTATTTATTTTCATTAACTGTCAGCAACTGTCAGTTAGGAAAATCAACCATAATCGTTGAAAATGTTGTCAAAAGACGAACGAGTTTACCTAATTCAATGCTATGGCAAAGGTAAGAAAGCGATCCGTCGAGTTGTCGAAGAATTTAAACAAAAATTTCCGGATATTTACATCTCAAATTGGGGTGCACGAAAATTGGTCAAAAAGCTGTGTTAACAATTACCATGACAACGCAAACTTATTTTTTGGGACTTTCAACTAAAACGACCAATTTTCGATTTTTATCTGAAACTAAAAGAAAATTTGAAAAGGTTAAAACTGAATTGGCCGTTTCGGGACATGCAAAAACTTTTATCAAGAATATATTTTTTGCGTATATCTGTATATCTATATCATTTCAGCCTCGTTTTCATTGGTGAAGTTTGTGACGTCAAACTAAATTATAAACCTAAAGTTTGGATTTTGCAATGTTTAGCTTTATGATTTGGATTTAGAGACCCTAAATTCTGAAGGGTAAATAGAGTCATTATATAATATGCGGCCAAAGTCTATAAATCTAAAATATAAACCATAAATCTAAACCTAATTTTCATTTGTGAATGCACCTTAAAAATGACAAAATTGAGGAAATAATTAATTAAAAAAACGTAAAAATCTCACTAATTAACTTGTCTTGTCTATATGTATTTTAAATGCTATAACCTTATCGAAGGTCAAACGCACTATTAAAATGCGAAACCTATAAGCAGTAAAGCAGTACCAGAACCCATTTTAGAAACTTCACTTGTCGTCTTAGCAACAAATTTAATTAATTATTCGTGAGTGTAAAGATAAGACAATAAAATTTAATTAAGTTTCGTAAATAAAATGGCAAACAGCTTAATGAAGTAGTAATTATGGAAGGGTAAATTACAATTGTACATGCAACCATTTCTGGGATTTTAAATTTACGTTATACTTTCAATGTCAACTCCAAAATTTTAACAATGGGACAATAATTTTAATCATTAAAATTGCATAATAATCAAAAAATGATGGGAATATAAAAATCAAAGACAAATATCCTATTTAATAATAGTATAATTTAAATTTTGTATATTTTTGCGTATCTAATATAAATAATAAATAACTCAAAAGGCAACAAATGATTTCAGAACAAATGTAATTCACTGTGACGCCATAAATTTTAACAAGTTTCAACAAATATTTGAGTGGTGTACAATAAAAACTGCTTATTTAACTTCATTTTGCTGTTATTGTTATTACTCTTTTGTTATAATAATAACAATTACACCTACAACACAATAATAAAAATAAAATAAGCGTGAAAGCAAAGTGAAATTCATAATAATAGTACTGATTAAACACACACTGTGTGCACTACGAATATATACAGTGTTCAAAAAAATTCCTGTATATATATATATATATATATATATATATATATATATATATATATATATATATATATATATATATATATATATATATATATAAACAGGGCGTTTCCCTTAAAACAACCAGCGCTTTGTTGGGCGAACTAACAACTTTAGAGAAAAATGTTTTATACAAAACATGATCAAGAATAAGAGGATAATGTATCAATATTAACAAACCGAATATTTAACCAGTGGTTCTCAAACGGTAGAACAAAATTATATTTTTTAAATGGCACCCTATATAATTTTTTAGCTCTTTAAATAGAATATTATTTTCTGATTACAACGATATAAATACAGCATAGGGTTGTATAACAATTATTTCGAGAAAAATGGTATTAAAACTAGAAATAATGTAATAAAAAATGGGTTTACTACTAGCGTAACTAGGCAACAGACGTATCAACACCATTTAAAAAATAGAATTTTGTTCTGCCGTTTGAGAACCACTGGTCGAATTTTCGGTTTGTTATTATTAATAAATTAGCCTTATTCTTGATCATTTCTTGTATATATTTTTTTTTCTAAAGTCATTAGTTCGCCCAAAAATGCGCTGGTTGTTTTAAAGGAAACACCCTGTGTATATATATAATTGAATGTCAATTTGACATGAAATGTCAAAAATGTTATCTAAAGAAATCAAAGCTTTTCTCTTGAATCTTATTTTAGAAATGGGAACAAATTAGAAAATAGCGAATGTCAATATAATGTATCCTTCTTTGTTGTCTTTTCTCCTTAAAATTACATTTCAAGATCAATTTTGACAACTTGACTTTTGAATTGAATAATGATCAAACATACGTTTCTCTGTTCATAGCCTACTCCGAGTTAGGATGTTTTTTGAACACACTATTATGTTGCCATATTTGATTATTTTACTATTTTACCGAAATAAGATTCATATTAAATTCTCACTTAAATAACTGAGTTTTAAGCAAAACTATTAAACAAATTATGAAATAATCTAACGCGCTTTTGATAAAAATAAATATAATATAAAATTAAATTTCTCAGAATAATTCTGGATTGATAATGCTCATGTAGAGAGCGCAACACTCGTAAATATATATTGGGATCATTAAAAAAAGTATTAATTATTTTTTATATATCAAATTAATCAATTTATGTATAGATACAAGTATGTACAAAAAATATTTAAAATTACGTATTATACTTTTCTTTCAAGCATCCTTTATAAACATTTGCGGCTTTGAAAGTGACGCTAAACTTGCAACGAATAGTTTTTGATGTAAAAACTATGTAAATAAGGATAAATGTCTGACTGTAATACGAGGGCTGTTCTCTTTCCGTTGAGCTTAGTAAAGTAATACACAATTTACTTGCAAAACCCATTTCAAGACATTCCCCTCCACAATCAATACATTTTTGCATTCGTGAAAACCAATCTCCAATCTTCCCGCGTTACCTTTTTTATTTAATTTTTAACTGCGTCAACAGCTTCTTCGGTCGATGTAAAACGTAAACCTCGTAACTTATCCTTTTCACGTGGAAATAAAAAGAAATCATTAGGTGTCAGGTCAGGACTATACGGCGATTGATTCATTATTTCAACGTTTTGGGCATTGAAATAATATATCTTTCACGACAATCTGTTTAGAGCTTCAAGTAAAGTATCACTTCTGCTTGATTAATTTTAACCAAAATCTAATATGTTATTTCCCATGATATAAAAGTCTTAAATACTAAAATTGAAATGTTTTGGATTATATTTTAATATAGTTTTTCATTAAAAACTGTTATGGACTTCACGTAAAGTATCACTTCCATTTATCCAATTTTACCCAAAATCTAATCAACTCGTTATATGAATTCAGGAAGCTTAAATACGGAAAATAGGTATATTTGGAAGTTTGTTATAAATACATATTGTTGTTTCCAATATTTCCTTCATAAATTAGTTCATTTTAATGCGGAAAAAAATTATTAAAACTGTTTGTACATATTGCTTGCACTTCAATAAATACTAATCAATGTCAAAAATATACTCTACATATTATCAGCCTATTAACGTCCCCACACCGAGTCATTGTGTTTGACCACTATCGTACTACTTTAATTTGGGCATAGGTATACTCTTCGCTGCTAGGATGACTAGACAGATCAACACTTCCAGGGTGATTCGATCAGGCTTGGAAGCGACGATAAATGAAGATGATATATCTTTGTATAACTCTTGTTTTAAGCTCCATCTACACGTTGGGCCAACTAACGCCAATAAACCAATATAAACAAATAGAGGCGAGGCAAACCAAGCCGAGTTGGCGCAAGTATTTGGCATAGACCATCAGGCCAGTATACGTTTCTTGTTTCTTTGATTCGTGCACCAAAAACCGACACCGAAGCAAGCTTAGGGGCTGTCCTTAAATTACGTAACGCTTCAAGGGGGGGTTGGGGGTCAAGAGTAGCGTTACGCAGTGTTACCAGGGGGTGGGGGAGGGTTAATGTGTGCGTTACGTAACGATAAAATATAAAAAATATTGCTAAACTTGCTTTAATAGTTTTGAAACATTCAAATTTTTCAAGTTTTCAATAACAGTCAACATAATATGTCGGGCACAGTTCAAATTCGGGTCAGTGGTCTTTCATTCGTGCAATGCAATTCATATTAAAACATGAATTCAAGTAGTGTTGATAAGGAAAAACTTGTTAATAGTTTGTTAAAAGCATATGCTTTTAATTTCTGTGCTGTTATTTTTTCATCTTTATGTACATTAATTTAAATAGTTTCTGCTTCAAATTTTAACTGAATATTAAGGAGGCCATATACTTTTATATCCAGTAAAGAAATTAAGGTGACAAGCCGTAGGGCAAGAGTAGTACATTATTTTTCATCTTTATGTACATTAATTTAAATAGTTTCTCTTCTGTTCTGTTATTTTTCATCTTTATATACATTAATTTAAATAGTTTCTGTTTCAAATTTTAACTGAATATTAAGGAGGCCATATACTTTTATATCCAGTAAAAAAACTGGGGGGGGTCAAGTACTGCGTTACGTAATATAGGGGGGGGGGTTCGTGTTTGTGTTACGGGTGCGTTACAAAGGGGGGTGGGGGTATCAAAAATTTCCTAATTTTGCGTTACGTAATTTAAGGACAGCCCCTTAATGTTGTTGATGGAAATGAAATGATAAAGACCCACACAAATATGCAGATCCTATAGCCGGGATTAAACCCTGGATCTTTGGTATACAGAGTACTAACACTAACCACTACACATAAATATGTACGTTTTATCAAATATCTGAAGCAAATACGTATTAATAATTGCGACCTACTTTCAAATTATTATTTTTTAAACCGACCAACAATTTAACGTAGGTTTTAATTCAACAACGAATATTACACAAAAGTGTGTCACATTAAATTAAATGAATTATGATTTTGTGTTACAAATAGCAAATTCAATTAGTATCAAAATTTCCTTTGTGGACTGTAATTTGATAAAGAATAATTGTTAAATGCTTAATGTAATATTTGTATAAAATCAGAACATGGAACAGGCGTATTCATAAAGTGAAATTTGTAGAATTCACACAAAAGAAATTTCTTCATTCTCATATCTGGAAGCTAATCAGAAATGTTTAATCCACACTTTCATTTTTCCACGCATATGGGAATCAATGAGAATTTTGAATTTCGCGCGTTATTTGTTGTCGATTGAGCTCATTTCTTTTAAATCACATCAGTGAGTGAGATAGGTTTCAAAGAATAATTCCAATTCTGTAATACAGTTACTAACTCTTAGGCCCACTTTTACAATTGATGGATAAACTATGGTATAGCTATCGGAGATATAACTTTATCCTAGTAATTATACCTTCGATACACAAGACTGCCTTTTACAATGAATTTTTATCTACCAGATAGTTATACCAAGAATTACGTTAAATCACTTTAGGTTGGTACTGACACAATAAAATTATCTTCTTGTTAGACTATTTTTCCTTAATATTGTTATTATTTATATTTTCTAATTTGCATTTTACACGATGTCAGATGATATAAATGATATTTTTGATTCTGACAATGATGATTAAATATTTGATTGACATCTGTCAAACGTATGAATAACAACATATCGTTTGTGTTTAAGTGGTATCCATAAGAACCAGGGATAAAGTTATCCGAGGTTTATACGATCGATTTTCATGGGATAAGAAATACTGGTGTTTATTCCGAGGTTTGTAAAATACAATTTTCAATTTTATATCTGGTATTGGCGAAAAAACTGAACTATAGGTGGCAGGCCGGACGGTAGCAAGATGGCGGAGGAATAAGGAAAGTTCTCTCATTCCTTATTGCTGGCAATATGCATTTCAAAGTGCAAAGTATTTAATATGGAGAAAATTAACAAAGTTAGATGATATTTTTAAATACATTGATCCTGCACGTCCTATAGAGGAAGACGAAACAGTTTTTTAAGGCAGGATATGTATTGCTTTGTGGAATAAAAGTTGATGGATCAGGTACAATACTGGGATTTTGTTTAAACACCAGTCATTTGAGTGGAGATCCTCATATGATCGAAATTTTATTAAATGAGAATATAAATTACTGGAAAGCAAAATTTAGTTATAGAGCAGGATTGGGAGGCAAACATATTGTTGCAGTATTGTTGCATATGAACAGGTTAGTAAAAATCAAAACTATATTTATAGTTTTACAACAAAAGTTACCATTATTATTATGCTCTTACTTTATTTGTTTATGGATTTGTGTATTACAGAGCAGAAGAAATAGAAAAATTAAGTTGTACCGATTTGGAACAAGTTAGGGGAAAAGGATGATAAATAGTATAGTTTGGCTATAACATTAGAAGAGTTTTACCATCCTGTTTTAAAAAAGAAAAAAAATTAACCGATTGGAGACGTCAAAATTATACGGAAAGAAAATTTGAAGATCATATTTTGTCACTTGGGATTTAGTGTAAACTTACACTTTATGACTTGTAAATGTGGCACTGGACAGTACCTATGGCATTTACTGATCATTATTTAAATCTGAAAATGTAATATACACTATATATGTCACTTTCTTTTACAACAAATATTAATTAAACCTGATTAAAATTACATACATTTCAATGTATGCTATCAAAGTTTCCTTATTCCTCTAGTTCACAAATCTGCCGCCAGACGTCACCTACTTTGAATTTTTTCGCCAATAGCGTTATACGAGGTTTATCTAATAATTGTAAAAGTGGCCCTTAGAAAGATTATTATAAATATACAGGGTGTAAATGAAATAAGTGCATTAAATTTAACCAGTAATGTAACTCGACGAGAGCAACAATATTTCTTAATAACTTTTTTTTCTAAGTCTTTTAGATTTTGAGTTAAAATTCTTTAAAAATTTGCTGCATATTTCGGCGCCCGCCCATGGAGAACAAATGGCTGCCTGCCGTTTTCAAGTGGGATACATACAGCTCAAAAATTGTCGGTTATCGGTTACACTTGCAGTCACAGTAATTAATCAACGGAAATAACATTTATTATTAATTAATTCGTAATAGTACAATTTTTTTAAATAAAGAAATTTAAATTTTGGATACCAAAATTATAAAGTTTTGTATTAAACCAGGCTTTAATCACCTGTGAATAGAGGAAGACAAGGAGGAACGAGGGGAGGAAGAGCAAAAGCATAGTTATTAGGTTATGAGATGATTATTTATCGTCGACAAATCATAATAGTTTAAATACGTTATTCAAAAAATGTAAGTACAAACTTTTGTCCATTTAAACGAGGTACATGAGTACCAATAATTAGTCGTCCATTTATTGTTCCCGCTCAAACATTTTTTAATGAAAATTTTTACAGCATTTTCGTCTGTTGAAATGTGTATTGTGCATAATAAATACACCTTCCCAAGTAAATTCAGTCTCATTAATGAACATTATGAGCCATTCCAAAAATTGAAGTCTGCTGAAAACATTGATCTTTTTGCACATGATATGGATACAACTGTTGCTTTATTTAAAATTGTCATATGTGACACTTCGTATTGTGATAAAGATGTACAAGATTAACAAATGTGCGAATATTAGGAACAGTATGATTTGGAAACGCTCCGTCTAAATGCGTTGGCAGATCTATAATACTGTCTTTATATCAACCACAAATTAAAATGTAGAAAAGATACGAATAAATAAATAAACCATAGGTAAGTAATTACAATATCTGTGTACTCGCTATTTGTAAACGTAAGCATTTTGACAGAATTTGATCTGATAAACAAGTTCATTACTAATGCCAAAATATAATTGCAACAACTGACAAAACTGTCAATTGCTAAAATAAAAATTTTCAGAGCTATTGCTACTGCATTCAATTATTAGAAAAATACGTGGAACGACTCGTCAATTTACGGAGTGGTAAAAATGCTAAAAAAAATATGCGATTTCGAGAAAAAGTTATTAAGAAATATTGTTGCTCTCGTCGAGTTACATTACTGGTTAAATTTAATGCACTTATTTCATTTACACCCTGTATAATTATAATAATAATTGCATACACTGAATTAAATATAAAAATAACAGTCGTTATACTTGTTTCTATTGGTTACAATTTTTAGCAATGCTGCTAAGATTTAGCAACTTCCTTACACAATAGATCTTTTCATTTAATAAGTTGTCTCTTACTATCTCTGCACATATTATGTAAAATGGCGCCTGCAACTGTCATCTGGGCTGCCAAACGAAATGTCAAAATTATTGCGGTCATTAAAATAATTTTATCTTAGATGAAATTTGTATCTTTTGAATTTTAGCTTTAATAAAAACTTTTTAATCTTCCATTGAGAATTTTTAAACTTGTCACGGACTTTCTACACATTCTGCGTTTCTGCCATTTTAAATAACATTGGCTACCTCCCTACATTTATGTATTAAAAAAAAATTACATGTTCAGTGAAATTTATTGTAATTAGCATATTGGTAAACGACTCTATTAATAGCATACAGGCTACGTTCTAATTTTATTAATCAAAGTAAATATTAAGAAACGGTATGACCTATTTAACATATTTGTTGTTCATTTATCTAATTTATCTTGCAAACAGTTTATTTAGTAAACGAATTATTTGCAGATCGTCTAGCCAAAAATTCATACAATCATTTCCATAGGCAAATAAGTAATTTCATTTATATTGCTAGCTATGTTCTCATATGTACTCGTAATATTTTAACAGCAATAAAATAACTTGCATAATAATTACCTATTTAAATTTCAATTAAAAAATATTTGTTGATTCATTTAATTTGTACTTAAGTCAAATTGTTAGTTTATGTCATTTTCACTAAAACTGTAATTGCTTATTAGGTTCTACAAATTAATTGGTCTTTACGGTTTCAAATTCCTTGTTCCATTTTGATTGTTCATTAAATGAAAATTCTATTCTGCATTAAGAATCAGACTGGTCATAAAATTTCATATTTCCAATTTGTTTTGTGATACGTTAAATTACTTGTTAGTACGTAACCCTATCAATGATTCATAATGAGATTAATCAAATAGTCGGTCGACTTTCTTTAATTTTTTGGAGAAATTATGAGAAAATGTTCATCTGGTTCAATGACAATATTTTGTTTTATTTAGCTAAAAATTACTTTTTACATGGCGCTAAACATCAACTTGACAAGCTGTAGCTTTGATTGTAATGAAAAAGGAGTGAAGCTAGCAACCCCTAACAGTTGCACGGGGTGAAGTTAACTCCTGTAGCTGATAGTAGTTATCATTCAACATTCTATAATCTATACAAATAAATAACCTACAAAGTGTATTTCTGTTATCTTAATTTGGAGTCGTAGAAAAAGTAAAGTATGTAACACGTGTTATAAACTCTTTAGACACTCATTTATAAACCTTCATCAACTAAAAGTCTTTGTCACATTCTAGAAACTTGTGGGTCGAATTTTTGACACCCTTGCTCTGAAATATATAGCTGTCAGCAAAATGGAGTCGTATACCTACCAATTTTTTTTTTTTTGTGAAAATACTGATTGAACAAAGCATTTGAGTCAGGGTTGTTGTAATTTTTCCCGACCCAAAAAAAACCCGCTCAGGTTTTTTAACCCTTTTTTAAAAACCATTTACCACCATTTAGAAATTTTTAAAAGATACCTTAACTAAAATTAAAATCGAAAAATACCTACTATAATTCGATATTTGTTAATAAAACGCAATAAAACCCGTTCTTTTTTAATAAAACCCGGGTTTTTAAAAAAGCCGAAGTGGGCTGTGTTATTTTTATTTATGAAAAACCCGGGTTTTTTTCAACCCTGATATGAGTGCAAACGCGACTTAAAAATTTTAAGAAATAAGGGAGAGGGAATTTTTAAGTTCAGAATTTGGCGTATGACGTAGTAGTAGACCAGTGGTCGACAAACTGTTAGTTCTAGAGGGTATAAAATATTTCATGCTCGCATACCAGAAATATTTTCATAAACAGGTTGTTTCTATACTTATGGATCAAACCGCGAAGTCCAGCTCCAAAACAAGCCAAAACCCTCATTTGACTAAAGTCGTAAGTTGAGATTCGAACTTTGCAGATTAAGAATTTTGTATTATCATTCCTTAAAGTCTCTTCCATAAGTATGGACATATATACACACTCTGTATAAATATAAATAAATAACAAATAATAATCTTTTTTCCTTCTAAACTATAGAACATTCAAACAATTTTCCCAATGTTTGACAATATTGTGATACAAACAATGGCGACGGCTGGCGCAAGTGTTTGTCTATTCCATTGGTGAAATACAATGATATCACAGTAGGCGTGCGAAATAGACGCGCGAGTCTCAATTTTAAAATCAGGCAAACAATTAAATTGCAAAGATATGATACATCCATCATTCTAAGTATCGACTTCAATCACTTGTAGTTTGCGATCTAATTAATATTTAAACAAAATTCTTTCACCAATACTCATTAATTTACGTAATTTTCGCATACTTATCTAAGAGAGTTAAATTTTGATTATGGTATTACGAATTTCATTTTTTGTCTGAACTAGAAAATCCGAATTACAAAATTTGATTGGTAGTTCAGTAAAAATCCAACCATATTTCGTCAATTTTTATACAGAAACCTACGTTAGAAACATCCTAAAATCTTGAAGGTAAAAAGCAATTATGGTAGAATACGTGTTAACAGGTACCTTTTTTATCTTTAGCACAGAGGCGTTTAATCGTTTTGAATTTTGGTGAAATCAACCGTACTTATGACTAATTTCGGGTATATACTACCAAGAAATAATATTTTTACTCACACTGTGTAGGTGTTCGAGTGCCAGAATGATCTCTCCTATGTAAATCCGGACTTCACTCTCGGTGAAATGCTCTCTTTGGTATAAATGTGTGAACAGCTCTCCTCCAGCAACGTAATCTGAAAATAAAACAACCTTTTCATTTCACACTCTTCCAACATGCTTCTTATTCTCAGATAAACATTCACAACAAATCGTATGTAACAGTAAAAGTATTCATGTTTGACTTTCGTATTTCGCCCGTCTGTTACTTGTCGAATATTTTATTATATAAATATAAAAAAACATGGAAAATTGTGAAACATGCACAGTCAAAGGTTGGTGTATACATAATGGATGGAGGTGAGAGTTTAAATATTTATGGATGTCAAAAAATATAGAACAGAAACTGTTTTAAAATTATTGTAAAATGTTCGTACATCTTCCTATTTTTGCATTAAGCTGCATTCCGAACCAATTAATTTCAATTTCTAATTTGAATTTCTACTTTGTAATTTTTACTTTGAATTTAACGCATTCAAAACAACAATTACTACGTTTATCTCGATAATTCAAGCGGCTTCAAGTATATTATGACTTGAAAAATCCTATTGGTTTATCTCAGCGGATTGAAAATATGATTGAATTATTATCAATCTTCTTTAAATTCGTATCGACTAAAAAAAGATAGTTAAATACTTGATTATGCAGATAGACAGGGTGAGGTATATGATCTATCATCCAAAATTGCAATGTTGGTATTTGTTTTCTCTTTCAAAAACATTAAAAAAAACATTTATTTCTTCATTACTCCAAATATTTCGATTTTCGTCGACAATTTTACTAAGTTTTATGTCGCGACTTTTATAAAATGAGGTAAATTGTAAACAACCAACAGCTGATATGAATTTAGTAACACTGTAACATATTAAGGATGTGCGCATGCGTAGTTACATTATTTGAAGCGTCACTGTTTATTTCGACAGAAGTCAAGCCGCTTCGTAAGTCCAAGCCTGTTACTTTATAGGCTTGACTTGACATTTTCAAGCGGCTTCAAATATTAATCTCAATCGTTTATTTCGGAGATTGAAAAGGGATTTACTAAGTTCAATCTTCGAAATAAACGATTGAGATTAATATTTGAAGCCGCTTGAAAATGTCAAGTCAAGCCTGTAAAGTAACAAGCTTGGAATTACGAAGCGGCTTGACTTCTTTCGAAATAAACAGTGAAGCTTCAAATAATGTAACTACGCATGCGCACATCCGCAATATGTTGCAGTGTTACTGAATTCATATCATTTCTTGGTTGTTTGCATTTTACCTCATTTTATAAAAATCGTGACAACTTAGTAAAATTTTCGGAAATCGAAATATTTGGAGAGATGAAGAAATAAATGTTTTTGAAAGAGAAGACAAATAACAACATGACAGTTTTTAAATTTTGGGGTTATATATCCAGGATGAAATTAGATCATATACCTCTCCCTGTCTGTCTGCATAATCGAGTATTTAACTATCGATACGAATTTAAAGAAGATTGAAAATAACTCAATCCTATTTTCAATCCGCTGAGATAAACCAATACGATTTTTCAAATCATAATATACTTGAAGCCGCTTGAATTATCGAGATAAACATACTCATAGTAATTTCAATTTTTCAATCTAACGCATGCTCAAACTATCAGATTCCACGTATGCATATTGTGCTTCTTGTTCACATTTATGCACATGTTCGTATACATCTAGACTTTTAACTTAAGACAACTGAAGTTGAAGAAGAGCTCTCCTGCGATTCACTTCTAACATTTCACAATAACCTCCAAATAATGACAGCTGAGCTTGACTTTGATGTTCAGCAACATTGTGCGTATGTGTTATCTTAAATTGTAATTAAAAAGTTTGGACCTTACAAGGTTGAAATTGGAAATTAAAATTGGATGTTGTGCGTATATTCAGGCACATGTTCCAAGCTTTGACGCAAAGTAGAAATTTAAATTGGAAATTCACATTACTTGGTTCTGAATGCAGCTTTATTAGCTGTATTCTTTTTGACCCAATTGAAACTCAGTTCAGTACACAAGTGAGTTAAGATGAAGTGAGTTGTGATATGTGCAAAAACAACAAAATTATTTCCATTTTATCACTTCCTTCTTTACCGATAGTATTTGCTGTAACAGCTGTTAAACTTATTGACTTATTGGGGTGTATTCTGTAAAAAAATGTTAATTTATGCCTTTAAAAAATTGTATTTTAACATGACTGTTAACAATAAATTCATTTTTTGGTATTCTCTACGCGAAAATTTGACACTGCTGTTAAAATCATATATTTTAACATGTCTGTTAAACACCAGAATGAAGTGATCAACAAAGACAGAAAAAAAGGCACGTCTTTACTGAAGTCATGTAGTTAGTAACCATAACACAAATAAACATGATAAAAATAGTAAAGAACTGTCAATTTGTCACGTTGAAATTTTAGAAAATGAATCTGTCACTTTGAAATTTTTGAATAACGAATGGAAATAATGCTTCGGACAATAAATAAAAATCTGCTGCCTAATCATGTCTCATTTTTGGGTTCCATATTGAAAATGAATTACATTGAAATTGTAAATTATTAAGGTATTATTAGGTATGTAAAATTTCTTCTTCTTGATCCCCAGAACTGACAATCCAAAATGTTAAGTTACGTTTGTTTGACGAACAAGACAGGAATAAGCAATTTTAACTGCATTTAATACTTACTGTACTATGTTTTACGATATATCTAAATCGTGCTCTCGGTATACCATTCAAAGTTTCAGTTGTGACTCTTTCTCGAATTATCTTAATTAAATATTCCTACTGGCTTCACGCTGTGATACATAAAGGCATACGTTGGAACGGGTGACCGTTATTAAATAAAATACTTCGTAAAACAGTTGTATATTTTATTAAATATCACCTAAATATTTTTTATTTCATCCATGGTAATTTTCTTTCGTTTTCTATTACATTTTCATTAATTAGAAGTGCAACATATTCAAATGCTGTGATAATTTTATTGTATAAATAGATGTTAAAATTTTAAAGGCATCGATTTGAATGACGTTAAAATATACAGCTTTAGCATCTAATTTTAACACGGGTGTTAAAATTTTAACAGAATTGATAGTTACAGAATAGAAAATATATTTTAACAGCAAGTTTATTTTTAACATACTGTTTAAAATTAACAGTTTCCTTATAGAATACACCCCATTTTCTGTTCTATGATACTGTTTATAAACGAAAAATGGATAATGTTGAAAATATATTAATTTTAAGTACAGTGTGTTCAAATAAATTCCTAACTCGTAGTAGGCTTTGAACAAAGAATAAAAAATAAATAAATAAATATATCATCACGGCATATTACCCATTACTGGGTGTGCCAATCTGCTTTGTACGCAGATTTCGGTAATGATGATGACATATTTGTATCGTGCGGGCGTTTACCAGGCGTCACCGCACGGGCACTCATTGCTGGCGTGGAGTGTGCACCACAGGGGTCAATTTTGTGCCATTTAAAATTCGAAATATTTGGCGTCGGTCGGGATCGAACCCGGTTCAAAGAAACGTATGTCAATTTAAAAATATATAATTCAATGTCAATTTGACATGAGATATTGTCAAAAATATTATCTATAGAAATCAAAACTTTTCTTCTTAAATCTTATTTTAGAAAATAAAACAAATTAGAAAACGGCGAATGTCAATATACTGTATCGTTCTTTAATCTATTTTTTCCTTAAAATTACATTTTAAGATCAATTTTGACTTGATTTTTGAATAAATAATGATCAAATATACGTTTCACTGTTCATAGCCTACTCCGAGTTAGGAATGTTAATATAAATTTTGTTGTATTATAAACTTAAAATGCAAAAAAATGGGGTCTCGTGGCCGCGTGCCTGAGTGTCAGGTCGCGAATCTGGGGAACCGGGTTCGATCCCGACCGACGCCAAATATTTCCAATTTTAAATGGCACAAAATTGACCCCTGTGGTGCACTCTCCACGCCAGTGGAGTGCCCGTGAGGTGACGCCTGGTAAGCGCCCGCACGGTGCAAATATTTCATCATTACCGCATCTGTGTACAAAGCAGATTGGCACACCCAGCAATGGGTAATAAGCCGTGATGATATATTTATTTATTTATTTATTTAAAATGCAAAATGAGTGTTTCAAATCATTTTGAGCTTGGTAAACTGGTAGTGTAGCATCGGAAAGGGGGAGAAGTGAGTTTACTCACAACAACTGACATCAGTTGTGTCAAAAAGAACAACAATTTCCTGAGTTCATCTGAAGTGATCTTAGATGAGCTGAGATTTTGTCCAAAAAGAATACAGCTAATGTCCCCAAAATGTTACAAAAATAACTGTATAAAAACTGTTTATAATATATTTTTAATGTTTCTATGATCACAATGTACATTCTGTACTCTGAAGTCAGATTCAGAAAACTTAAAAAATACTCAAATTTCAATAATTAATTTCAAAATATCTAATGGATATTGCGTGATATTTTGAAATTTGAGACACTTTAGTACTTAGAAGTTGCAACAGCTCTACTTTTAGAAAAAAATTCATCCCAATAATTGACGTTTTTAATGTGTCTTCAATGAAGATTCAAATATTAAAACTATATTTAATTATTTACGTATGAGAATAATTCTATTTATTATAGAAAGTAATGTACACATACCACAAATCAACATGTTGTTAATTAGTAAAATTGACATATTAATTTATTTTCAATATGAATTATAGTATCATTTATTATCATACGAAATTGTTGAATGAAACATCGTATTAAAATGAATTCTTTTCTGAGGTAATTACTTCCAAAATTCTTATATAAAGCAATTTCTTACTTCCTCCATGTTTTGAAATACTAAATTAATTTTTTGTCCTCTGTTCGCTTTTCAAATTAATTTCTAATTACTCCCAAGCATCTCTTATAATGAAGGTGACTTGCTTTGGATAATGGAGAATCTATTTTTATCACTAAATAGCTTACTGAAAATGTATTAGAGATAGTAGGTCAACGGAGTGTATTTTTGCGGTTGGATTTTGAAACTACTCTAACCAACAAAAAGATATAACCTAAAAGTGTAATCAATTAGCTAAGTTTAATCGTTTGTTACTTATATTAAATGGTAAACATATTGTGCGTCAATTACAACCGAATTACAACTAATGAAAACTGATAAATTTAACAAATTATAATTTGTTTGTCATTTTATACGCATGCTAATACGTTTTTAGTATTTACAAATATGTTTACTTTGTACACACACGTGCTTGAAAACGTAAATAATACTTGGCAAAGATATTGGTTTGTTTTTAATTTGTAATTTAAACACAACTAATTTAAAAAACATAAATACATCATCGTCTTATTTAATAGGCTATTTAAATATTGTTTTCAAAATATTTCACTAAATTATTCTAAGTAATATACAGATTGTGCCGTGTCTCGACCGACAAACTTATACCATATATTCCGAGGGTCATTACTATCAAAAAATGTTATATCACCTAGGTTAATTTCTCTTTGTTTCGGAGATATCGAAGAATTTTTTTTTAAAAAAGCAAATATAATTTAATTAGCCTTGACAAATTAACGTATATGAATGATTTTTGTGCCGTCTAATTAATTTAAGCCATTATGCCGCATTTTACTAATGCAGAATATGCCGATATGGTTTTCGTGTATGGTTTTTGCAATTGAAGTGGACGTGCTGCAGCTGCGAAGTACCTGAGGCGATACCCAGATCGCATTGTTCCTCACCACACAACAATTTCCGGAAAGGTGGATAGGACTAGGTGGTCCTGTACATTGGCCAGCTTGGTCACCTGACTTGTCGCCTTTAGATTTTTTTCTGTGGGTGTGGGCGAAGAGTTGACTGACCGTATAGTTGAAGCTACTAATTCTTTAAAGAATGAATTGGCATAGTAATTAACTGGCAACATTCTATGACTCGAAGGATAGCTATATGTTTAGAAAATGGCATTACAGTTGCTGTAATTTTATGTTAATTAGCTATCTATTGATGAATAAATTTTCTTTTATTATTTTTTTTAATTCCTTCGGTATCTCTGAAACAAAGAGGAATTCACCTACAGGTCAAATAACATTTTTCGATCGTAATGACCTCCGAAATATATGGTATAAGTGTCGGTCGAGTCGCGGAACAGCCTGTATGTTGTACAAATGTACGAATTAAATGATTTGCCAATTTCAGAGTATTCGTTTTTGATGGATGCACTTTAGCAGTTTTATGAGTCATGAAAATAATTCGTCAATTATAAATAAATCGGAAAATTAAAAATTCAGTATTGAGTTATAATAATGATACTTGTTTATTTAATGCAGTCATAACAATCGCAAATAACAATATGCCACCAAATAAGTGCTAGAATACCTATGTCATTCTTATTCAGTAGCAGAAAAAGTCGATTTTTCTGATATCAAGCCTTGACGTTTGAAAGAAAATAAAAAAATTGTGCAAATCAAAATGCCATTTATTATTTCATAAGAGTAATAAAAATCAGTATAAATTGAATATTTGTATTTATTTGATAACTTATGCACTTTTCAGGAGAAACAAATACATCATGAAAATTAAAATGGTCTACCATAATAAAAGATACTAAGGGTGACGGTTGAAAAAAAGGCCTCTACATGTATTCGAGTAAGTAGGTCACGCTAGAATTGTTGACAATATGAAATGGCTCATATTTTTTAGAATTTTATTTTCAATGTTCAAAGTAGTTCTCTTCGAAAATAATAAATTTCCTTTTACCTTTTAAAAGCTCCCAACCAATTTTCTTTTAATGAAAACATTCTACCCCGTAAATAAAAGTCCAAAAATAGCCATTGGCGCAAATTGCCAAATCAGTCGAGTATGGAGTATTAAGCTGCGTTCAGAGCTACTAAATTATAAATTACAATTAGTAATTACAAATAGTAATCGGTTGGAGCGTCTTAAAACTACCGGTTTTAAATCTGAAATAGCGTTTAGAATTAGCACTTAGTGAAAGTGACATCTATTGAAAAATCGATGAAGCAATCTATATAAATAAAAAATAAATGATTTTTATTAAACAATTGTAAATAGAGTAGTGTTTGTTGTTTGAACACTGCACTTGAACACTATAATTGACGGATAATAATATTTCGGATTATAATATTTTCTATAGTGATAAAAATAGGGTTAGAAATGAAACACATTCTGTAAAAAGTGACAAGTATAGGTACATGTGATTCTTCGTCTTTCTATATTCTTATTTATTACAATATCCTGCACCATTTACGACATTTAAAACTGTTAAAATGATAGAGTTAATTTTAATTTCCACTGCAACCTCGTATAAGTAGAATTAAATTTTAGAGACCTCCTTTAATTGATAATAGTAATCAAAAAATATTTATTCCAGGATTTGAACCCAAAACCTTTGCATTAACAGAACAAATAGAAAGCGTTAATGACACTAAACCGCAAGTCTATTTAAAGATTTAACAACAAGCTTTTCCATTTATAAAACAAAAAAATCTTCCTCATTTGGTACAAGGATAAATATACGCACAAAGACTAACTACATATCTGTTGCAAAATTAAACCAAAATTAGAAATATCATTAGAAAGCTATATTAACATTAACCGCAAGTATAAATTAAACCTTAACTTTGAAAAATAAAGAGTCATTCCCTTTTTGGAAAACAATCATTTACCTTTCGTGAGAATTAAGTGGAAACCATACCGTATTATTATTTGACAAAACAAAGTTTGAAAATGGTCATACACCTCGTATAACCTTCAGGTTCCCATACTGGTTCAACCACCGCACTTTCGTCCTTCGAACAAGGGTGAAGCGAAGAAGGAATAACCAAACGACGCAAAAGCAAAGCGAGAAAAAAAAGTCTAGACATCTTGAGCTTTCGCTTGACGCATGCGCGAGAGGTAGTAATGAAATTAGGCACTGGCAGGTCTGTCGGCAAGCGGCCAAGCGGCGGGACGCTACAATGACGGGACGGCACATGGGCCATGAACTCTGCTCCCGAAATGCGATTGACCAGACGAGTGACCGGACCGGACAATGAAGGAAAACATCAAATGTTTTCCAAAGCTATAAATACAATAGTTTTACGCGAATAGTCATGTAAATATTTTCCACAATATGTTTATGAAAAATATAGTAAAGAATGGATAGTTCATGTTTTTGAACTTCTTTACCTTTATAATTTTACATTGTCTTCTTTATATTCGACATGTAGCAATGTTCTTGTAATAAACAAAAATATTATCCTGGTTTATTCCTCAATGCTCAGAGTGTCAATTCGTAGATTTCGGTACTAATAAGAATATAGGTTCGCTCGTATCACACAGTATTTTAAAAATTTATTTTGGCTCCAACACAGAGTTGCACATGCTAAAAATCGCATATCCAGATTTTAGTGAATAAGCACGTTTTAAGGTCCCTAGAATCCGATTATAACATTTTTACGATGATGTCCGTATGTGTGCGTGCATGTGTGTGTGGATGTTGGATCCACGATTTCTCAAATACACTGGACCCCCGGTACTCCGACAAACGTTTTGCAGGGCAGTGTCGGACTATCGAATTTGTCGGATTATAGAGTACTGCTTAAGACCCGCTATAGTCCGGAATTTTTTACAAACGAGTACCTTGTAATCCGACAAATTACAGATCCAGTGATAAGATTCTATATGTTATACTCTGAAGTCTGAAGTATAAATCATACTTCATTATGTATGTCAAATTTAGTAAATTAAACAACACAATAGAGAGCTTACGTTTTATTATGAAATTAACGTCATTAATGCTATAGAACTTACAAACAATAATAACTTTACATTAGGAAATATGTAATTGTGTACAAACAAATGTACATACTAATATAATAAAAAATTCTGAATAAAAATAACCTGCTCAATCATGCATTATCTACATTAGCAAAGACTGTCAAAAAATATTCAATAATAATAGTCATGTCGGATTACAGGGGGTGCCGGATTAGACACGGGCCGGATTACCGGGGGTCCACTGTACTATAAGACTTGACATTTTTAACTACGGATTCTTCAATCTAACAATAATGGGAAGAGTTGATTAAGTTTTGGTAACAATTGGACAACCGGAAGTGGTAGTTACAAGAAAAAAATCAACTAAATATTATTTATCGAAAATTTATATAAATACTTATATTAAAGAACGTTAAATTCTTTATTCGATAAATATAAATTCATTATTATATCTTCTATAGATTTAGAGATAAAGAAATGCATATAAAATAATTTGATGTAAAAATTCTCAGATCAAACTACTTCAAGGCAAGAAATTCAAATGTTTGTAATTCACACATAAATGTCACTGTCAAAAATATTTGTACATCATTATGAAGATTATGAAAATAAATAAAAAGTCAACAACGCAAAAGAATACACGCAAAAAAGAATATATAAGGAATTTGCGAAAAAATGACGAATAAAAGAAGAAGAAAAGGAAATAGAAAAAAAAAATCAGGATATTGAATGTAAAGAAAATGTATGTATTGTACATGATTTATATTAAAATAATTATTTTGTAGTGAGACATATGAATATATGTATTTGTATTTAAAAATATTTTTCGTTTTATGCGTACAACCAGGTAAAATATTTGACGAGGTTATGTGCTGGCCACATCAGATTTTAATAATAATGAGACTGTGTGAGGATTTTATCCAACACGATAACTCTTATATCAAACTTCCAAAAATGTATATTTTCGGTATTTAAGCTTTCTACATTCATATAAAGAGTTGATTAGATTTTGGACAACCGGAAAAGATACTTAAAGCCCATAACAGTTTTTAATGAAAAACTATATTAAAATATAATTCAAAACATTTCAATATTAATATTTAAGACTTTTATATGAAGGGAACAACATATTATTAGATTTGGCTAAAATTCATAAACCGGAAGTGTACTTTGCTAGAAGCTCTGAACATATTTTCATGAGAAAATATATTAAAATATCATCAAAAACTTTTCAAATTTGGTATTTGAAACTTTTATATAATTTGAAAAAATCTGGTGTGGCCACCACACGATTACAAGTCGCAAGACCAACATGAATTACTCGTACGCAGTTATAAAATTGCACGTATTTGACGCAATTTGACATAACATTTTTTTTTTGTACTTTTTTGTCCTAATAGCAAACTTTATTACAAAAGCCAAAAAGTATATAATTTTTATATTTACATATCTCGCTTTTATAAAGGGCTAATTTAATAATATTGGTTGGGTTAGACGCAGAATTTAATTCTCTAAAACTATTATTTGAAGCATTTATTTCTAAAATCAAAATAAAACCATTTTATTCAAGAAATACTGTTAACAACTTCAGGTAATATATCACTTCCGGTTAGCCTATTTTAACCAAAATCTACTATGTTATTCCCATTAACATAAAAGTCTTATATCACAAATTTGAAAAGTTTTGGATTATATTTTAAAATAGTTTTTAATTAAAATCTATTATAGGCTTCAAATAAAGTACCACTTCTGGAAATTACGTACTGACCAAAAAGGAAGGTGCACAACTAGATGTTATAGCAGTCCTAAATACAAAATTTCAACTTTCTACGGCTTACCGTTTTTGAGTTATGCGGGATACGTACATACGTACATACTTACGTACGTATACAGACGCCACGACGAAATTAGTCAAAATGGATTCAGCGATGTTCAAAATGAACAATACTTCCTTTACTATGTACAAGGAAGTAAAAAACATATTAGATTTTGACTATATACTATAAACCAGAAGTGGTACTTAATTTGGAGCTCTTTAACAGATTTTCGAGGGAATACATAATAAAATATAATACAAAATTGCGTTTTATTTTTACGTAAAGCTCATTACTATTTTAAATATAGAATTGGCGGGAAGTCATGTGCTGTCCACATCAGACTTTTTCTATAGAATGCGAGTCTCGTGTAACACGATTTGTATAACGTTGCGTTTCTATAGAATCTAAAGTTATAGGAGGTTTTACCTTTGGTAATTCCGGTCAAAACTTGTAAGTTATCTATTTTAAATGTGACTTCATTTAACCTATTTTTTTAATTAAGCAGAGAATTTGTCCAATTGAATTAAAATTTTAAGTATGAATCTTTCATACTTCAGCTGTGTATTTATTTGCTAACCGTAGTTTTCATTTTGTTGTTTATAAAATTACAAATTACGCTACGTATTTCTGAAATAGTAAATTATGATCCGAACTTATAAATACATATTTCATATTACTTTCTATGTACCAAATACTGAACTATACTTTATCATATAAATAGTTTTCATACAAGGAAAATTTACATATTTTATAGCAGATAAAACATATCAGTTTACCTATTTGAAGATAAGAAATATATTTAACAAGTTAATATAGGTTATTGTAGTGCCAAGGGCAACTTAATTTTAAAACTTTATCAATATATTTTATGTTTTACATTCTAGAATATCGAGTATAAAATTAAACAATAATTATTACTTACTAAATATAACTCAATATTATCTAAGACGAAACAATTAAATACAAGTCGATAAGCTAAAACATTGAAATTACTGATAAAAACCTATTTGTATAAATAAACATTGTAATTAGCGTTTTATTATAATTAACCAAGTAAGAGAATGCAAGGAATGAGGCAAATAACTAAACCTTCTATATGCATATAATTTAACTAACATCTTTACTTACATATGACGTCAAGCTATAATTTGTGTCATATTGTACGTACACACATCAAAGACATTTTCTACGTAACAAGGTTACTTATAAAAATTCAAAACATTTCTGACATTTTTATACTAGATAATAAAAAATTATGTGACATGATTCTGAAGTTTTCAGTCACACATACATTTTCACGACATTCCCCACAAATTGAAGTGCATATTTAAAAATCTAACAATATTAATTTAAATTTATATGAATTTAATAATCAGAAAAAATATAATTGCTACTTGAAGAAAATTCAATATTTTTATTACTTCCTTGTACACAGTAAATGAAGTATTGTACTCGCGAAAAATTTCGGTTTTCAATTTTTAACGGAAATATTCATCCCTGAATCCATTTTGTCTAATTTCGTCATGACGTATGTATATACGTATGTACGTACGTATCTCGCATAACTCAAAACGGTAAGACGTAAAGACTTGAAATGATGTATTTAAGGCTAATATAACATCTAGTTATGCATCTCCCTTTTTGGTCATTACATAATTTCCAGAGGTGGTACTTTACTTGAAGCCTATAACAGATTTTAATGAAAAACTATTGTAAAATATAATCCAAAACTTTTCTAATTCGGTATATAAGACTTTTATATCAATGAGAATAACATAGTAGATTTTGGTTAAAATAGGCTAACCGGAAGTGATATATTACCTGAAGCTATTAACAGTATTTCCTGAATAAAATGGTTTTATTACTTCCATGTACAAAGTAAAGGAAGTATTGTAATCGCGAAAAATTTCGGTTTTCAGATTTCAATGGAAATATCCATTTTGACCATACCTGAATCCATTTTGACTTCGTCGAGACGTCTGTACGTACGTACGTATCTCGCATAATTCAAAAACGGAAAGCCGTAGACACTTGAAATTTTGTATTTAGCACTGCTATAACATCTAGTTGTGCACCTTCCTTTTTGGTCATTACATAATTTCCAGAAGTGGTACTTTATTTGAAGCCTATAATAGATTTAAATGAAAAACTATTTTAAAATATAATCCAAATTTTTCAAATCTGATGTATGACGTTCATGTCATTCTGAATAACATAGTAGATTTTGGTTAAAACAGGCTAACCGGAAGTGATATATTACCTGAAGTTGTTAACATTTTTTCTTGAATAAAATGGTTTCATTTTTATTTTAGAAATAAATGCTTCAAATAAGTGTTTTAGAGAATTAAATTCTGCGTCTAGCACATCAACTATTATTAAATTAGCCTTTTGTATAAGCTAGATATGTAAATTTAAAAATTATATACTTTTTGGTTTTTGTAATAAAGCTTGCTATGGATTAGGACAAAAAAATATAAAAAATTAATGTTATGTTAAATTACGTCAAATACGTGCAATTTTATAATTGAGTCTTTATGAGTATTTCATGTTGGTCTTGCGTACATGGAATTCGTGTGGTGTCCACATCAGATCTTTTTTATAATATGAAAGTTACGATACAATTAATGGGAATAAAAAAATCAGGTAGGCTGTAGACAATAAAATTTGCACATTTAAAATAAAATGATGTTTTATTCTCATATACATACAATATCACACGTGTGTTCAGGTATTATCTAATATGTTGTGTTGCCACGAAACGTATTATTTTGGAATATCACGACTCCGAAGGAGGAGTGGTATTCTAAAATAATACGTTGAGTGTATCAACACAATATATTCTGATAATACTGAACACACAAGTGGTATTCGTATGATTACATAATGAATAAATTTGATGACAAAAATAAAATAAAATATTTGACGATTGTTGATAAATAAAACGTGTTTACTGGTGGTTACTGTGGCAATATTGCATTTGGGACGCAGCGAATATACAAGGGTCAAGGGTACATTCGCTTATTAATATATGGTAACTAAGTAAAATTCTTTTAAATGCTATTGGCTGAATTAATTATGAATTGAATAAACAATAATATTTGGTATTGTAGTAAAAATATTGGCTTGTATTCCGAGCGCACTTTTATGATAATACCGCTTTTATGGAGCATACTCATCATAAGAACATAATGTAAAAGCGCGCTCCATTAAAGTGCTTTTATTATTAAAGTCTGCTCGTAATACGGGTCATTAAATCTACAAAATCAGGGATTGAGTTTTTTATTTCTTTATAAAAAACAGGAGGTACTTCGGTACCATAATCCATTATTAGTTTAATAGATTTACCTCGGGATTCATTATGATATTCAGTCCTATAATGAATGCCATTATAGCTCTCATATTTAGGTTTATAATGATGTCTTTATGACACTGCAACATATAAAACAATTTATTATAAATTAATATACATTATCCAGAAATTTCTAACAGACTATTAAGAAATCTTAAACGTGTCAGGGTCATTCCTGGAAATCGCTACTTCAGTAATATGGACTGAGGCAAGTAAAATATTGAGTTCAGTGGCAAAAACTTATGAGTTTGCATTTGTAACTTCGCGAATCTAATTTTACACTGGTGTCCTAATTTTTCGGACCACCGCAACGAACTTTCTTAAATTACCAAATAAAAGAGAGCGGAATTCGCAACAATCAAAATCACTAAATAATTAAGCAGCATATAAAATATAAAATGTCTCCAGGTATTTTAAAATCGCATAAGACCTGCGTGTTTCTACTTTTAAATCTAGAGAAAGCTTCACTTTCATTCACTTTCACTGTTCTCATTACGTTTGTTGTCGCCTAAATCGCACATATTAGACTATTCTTAATTAAGAGATTTTCGTCTTTCGTAATCATGATCACGACAGATAAGATTTTATAACTAAATGAAGTTTGAAATTATAAATCTCAGTGAAGGTCATTCATTGAAGGTAGGTATTATTTTCATCAATTACTGTACATTTTCGATGTTTTTCCCTTTTTTAAAAATATCTCGGGTAATATTTAAGACAGATCAAAACCATTTGCACATTCCCGGATTAATTGTTGAAACGAATTTAATTGTGACAGTAAATTTCTATCGCCTTTTGTTTTTGAGCTTTTGTCACAAATTCAAAGATGATTTGACGTAAGTTAAATAGACAAGTTTGAATTAATATAAATTTTAGTATGAAATAAAATATTATACGGCATATGAAGTATGCCGTGAAGTAGTATTACGGTATTCATTTCGAAATTTCTGACAGCTCCTTCGTCGCCACGCCCGAAAACTTCCCATTCGTACCGGAATAACTCACTTCCCAGCCTTAACTTAAATAACATACCTACTTCTTATCTTACTTTTATGACAGATATAGAAATATATATTTCTTACGTTGAATAATGTTGTATATAATTACATTTTTTGAAAATATGAACATAATGACCCATATTACGAACGCACTTTTATAATACAAGCTCTTTTATGGAGCACATTGCCCATGAGAATATAATAATGTAAAAGCGCTTTTAAAGTACGCTCTAAATACAGGTCAATATCTTTTTAAAACAGGAAACTATTTTGAATATAGTCAACTATTTTCTTATTTTATGTTATATAAGATGTATAACATCTATACTGTCTTTTGTTTCAAACATGCATGAATAACACATGAATTATTAGGTGAAAATTGAAAATTAGTGTGTAACAAAGAAAGAAAAAAACAATTACACATCGTTTTTTTAATTCAAATGTTAGTTTCTTCAATTTATTTACTGCAGAAAGCATATTAACAACTTAAAACAATATTTTTCGAATTTTGTCAAAATGTACAATAAAATTTAAATAATTCTAAATTAGTTGAATAAAAATAATGTTTATTCACAATTGTTACAGTAATATGTCGATTCCTAACTTTTATTGGTTGGGAAATACGTCATTCCTAACTGCAATGACAGTCTCTTGGGTTGGAAATGACTGAAAACGCTTTCACCACACGAGTTGGAAATGTTTATGTAGGGATTGCCTAGCCTTTGCAATAGATCCCTATAATTAAGCGAAACATCCCGCGCGGATGAATTCCACTCGGTCTAAATCCCACTCGGTCTAAATCCCACACCGTCTAAATCCCATGGGTCGAAATCCCATCGATCGAAATACCATGCGGTAGAAATCCCACGCGATCGAAATTCCACTCCTTGTAAATCCCATTCAATTGGAATGTTTCCACCACTTTTTCCGTTCTATAGAAATTCAAATATTTCCACGTCGTGAAATCCCACTCGGTCGAAATGTTACACGATACAAGTCCCTGGCTCCCGTACCGCTCCTTTTATCTCTCGTATTTCCTGCTTCATCCATTAAATAATTCGTTGTACATTATGGTCATATAAATAATACAATCTTTTTAAATTTCTTTTTAACATATTACCTTTGACGCGGAAGTACCACGAAGTATAGACTGTCAAAATGCAATACAATGGATGTAGGGAGCGGTACGGGAGCCAGGGATTTGTATCGTGTAACATTTCGACCGGATGGGATTCGACGGCGTGGAAATATTTGAATTTCTGCAGAACGGACAAAGTGGTGGGGGAACATTACGATCGATGAGATTTCGACGGCGTGGAATTTCGACCGCGTGGGATTTCGACCGCGTGGGATTTCGACCGCGTGGTATTTCGACCGCGCGGAACGTATTCTAATTAAGTACGCTAAACAAATTCCAAGACAGCTGCTAAAAATATTAATAAAATTGAAGGTTATAACTCATTGATTTATTTTGAAAATTATTGATTTAAAAGAGGATGATTGTGAATAAAATAGTAAACATATCATTGGTGGGAGTTTCATCAGAGCCTCGCGCTTTATCTTTCGGTTGTAATGAAATATCTCCCACCTTTTGAATGTAATATACTATTAGGACCTAATTAATAGATATAGAATCAAAATATACAAATGATGATCTGTAATTGATATTTTTTATTTGATTAGTCATTCTTCGCCCCAATAAATTAATAATACTATAATATTATATGGCAAGTATACCATTAACTGTCAAAAGTTCGATAGTCATTTGAAGGACTAAATTTTATATATTTTGAAAGTAAAAATACCTGTTATTTATAAAACCAACCATAAAAAATCTGATGTGGCCAGCACATTACCTTCCGTCAGTTCTATGTATTTTGTATAAATGTCATACAGAAAGTTCCTTGCAAAAGATTATATTTCTTGTATATTACCTTAAGACAGTTGTATGTATTTTATACAGATTCCATACCGAAAGTTTCTAACAAAAGATCCTATATTTCCAGTAAAATTATAACATACTGTCAACTGCACTTGACACTGACACCATTCAATCAGAATTTTCTTAATGTAGCAGCTGTTTCCAGAGTTATAGCAAAGCTGACTAATATATATGATATTTAATTTCTTTATAATTTTTTAACTCTATGTCCATTTAATATGAAGTATAAAATGCATTCAAATCGTATAGAGAATAAATAATTCTTTAACATTTATAATAACGTTAAATGTGAAAAAATGATATTTAACACCGTTTTTTTCAAGAAAAACTGTTAAAATCTTTAAATGATGGTACTTCCGGTTGACCAATTGTAACCAAAATCTAATCAGCTCTTCACATGGATGTAACGAAGAGGAATACGAAAGAATTATAATTTTTGGAATTTTAGTATTAGAGTTATCGCATTAGAAAATTTTGTCACACACAGACACACACACATACATACACACACACACACATATACAGACATCATCGTAAAAATAGTAAAATCGTATTCTAGGGACCCTAAAACGTATTTATTCAACAAAAACTCACCACCGAATTTTTTGACCAAAGACAATACCTTCCTTACCTAAAGGTGACGGAAGGTAAAAAGCTACATTTCTCATCAAAATAGAAAAACCATTCGAAGTCGAATTTTGTGAAAGTGGGAAATTCGAATCCGCAGCCTACCTCTTACAAAGTAAATATCGTAAGTATTTAAATAGCACTACATGCGAAGGTTGTTAAATATATTAATTTCCAAACTAAAAGGCAAATGTTTTAAGACTAAAATCCATTCTTGGTAATGTCAAACACGTGCCTCTGAAAATCATAATCGATTTTTGACCTCAAGCGTCGACCTTGCTCACTTAATTTATATTTTGTGAGTTTATATGTTTTCTCTGGCAAAAAAGAAACACTGTAACTTGCAAAATGCGCCTCCTATTTTCACAGACAAGGTGAAGGAGATTATTTTTAATTTTGTTTGTTCAATAACTTTTTTTATTACTAAACTAGACTAAAATTAGAAATATTGGTAATTAAACTTTCAACTTTAGACGCATAAGAAAGGAGATTAAAATTTTGGAAGCTGTGATAAAAATTCTGTCTTTATTCTTCAATATATCTTGGGTTAAACTTTGCGACCATACGTTTTTTCTAACAAATATAAACTAGTAAAAAATTGGTGAGTTTAAATGTGTTTATAAACCTGCATCAATAAAGTTACAAAGAGTTTATTAAGAAATTGCTACCCCTATATCATATAGAAGCTGTGATCCATTATTACATATCATAAATAATTTCAATTAATTTTTTTATATCTATGTGAAATGTATTACGAAAATTACATAGCAATTGAGGAAGTTGAAATAAGAAAAACCTTGAACAAGTCTTATGAGCTAGATTCCCATAACGATAAGTATCGGGAAATGGGAAATACATGGAAATACTTATTAACTTCCATATTAATATTAATTATATTCTTCGTAGATCATAAGTATGGACAGTGTTATCTTATTATTTCTTTTGTTTCAATACCACAATCATTGTTTTTGCCCTATAAAATCAATTGTTGCATATTTGCTGTTTGAAACAAATGAACATCAATAAATTATAAATTGTTGGAAAGCTAAAAAATTCTTCTTTCAATGTTGTAACTTTCCAATATGGCGTCCATATAAAAATCATAACTTTGACCTCATAGCTCGAAATATAGCTGTGATAAAAAAAATTGAGAATAGTCGTTCGAAAAAAGTGTCCTAAAGAAGTGCAAACCAAAATTCCATATTGTTTCACATTTATTTGTTAAAATACAAATCAGCAAAATTTTATTTTTGCATTTATCTAGTGACCTTTGAATTTTTCGGGAAAAACAAATACATCTTTAAAATGGCCTACTAACGGGGCAACTTTGCCTCAATTTATCCTACTTCGTATCTCTTATAGTTTCCGAGATCGCAATGGTGCGCCTCGAAAAACGGACACCCTGTATGCAATTACAGTTTTGATGTAACTATAGAAATTCTTAGAACTAACTAAAACAAATTAATGTTTCTTATACATAATAACGCAACCCAAATTATACCACCACGTTCTTCTACATAAAATACCAATAAAAATTGTTGTTTAAATGTTTTTTCTGTATCTCTCATAATAAGATATAAGGTATTTTCTAAATTAACAAAAAACAAGTTTTATCCTGTAACTCAAAAACAAAAGACAATTGAACATTTCTAAAGTAACTATCAATTTTGTCTCAAAAATTTGACTAAGGAATATGCAAACGGTTTGGCTCTTATAGAACAAATTCAACGCATTACATTTGATTATATTGTAAATGTCCTATTTTTACTTTCTTGTACAAAGTAAAGGAAGTATTGTAATCGGTTTTCAGATTTCAACGGAAATATCCATTTTGACCATCCTTGAATCTATCGTCGTGACGTCTGTGCGTACGTACGTACGGACGTATTTCGCATAACTCAAAAACGATAAGCCGTAGAAAGTTAAAATTTTGTCTTTAGGATTGCTATAACATCTAGTTGTGCACCTCCCTTTTTGGTCATTACATAATTTCCAGATATGGTACTTTATTTGAAGCCTATAATAGATTTTAATGAAAAACTATATTAAAATATAATCCAAAATTTGGTATATAAGACTAGACATTGGTTAAAACAGGCTAACCGGAAGTGATATATTACCTGAAGTTGTTAACAGTTTTTCTTGGATAAAATGGTTTCATTTTGATTTTAGAAATAAATGATTCAAATAAAAGTTTTAAGAGAATTAAATTCTGCGTCTAGCACATCAAGTATTATTAAATTAGCCCTTTGTAATGAAGCTTGCTATGGATTAGGACAAATAATAACAAAAAAATAGAAAATAGATGTTAATGTAAAATTACGTCAAATACGTGCAATTTTATAATTGAGTCTATACTTCATATTTGTCTTGCGTACAAGGAAGTCGTGTGGTGTTCACATCAGAGTTATTTGTATAATTTTTGGCATGGAAGAAAAAGTTTGTCGATATATGGATAAGAAATTAAAATTGCATTTCTCAAAGAATGAATATTAAATAATGTTGCAGACTTATTGATAGTATGTACTGATAAAAAATTATAGTTTGAATTGAACTGTGTGTGTTTTATATGTTAAATTGTAAAGAAATCTGACAGGTTTTGCTAGACGCCATTACAGGTGCGCTTACAGCGTCGTCAAAAGTTTCTACTAGTCTGAATATCTTGAAACAAATTACAAATATAGGAATATCAATAGAAGGCGTGTGATTTATTAATTTATTTGTGTCACTTTAATTGTATTAGCTTATAAGAATTTAATTGGCCTTTAATAGTTAATGTCACTCGCAACGTGTGCTAGTTTCTTCATGATCTTACTCACAAGTGTATTAATATCACCTGATTAAGAAAATGGACTGCAGTTATATAAGTACCTAAGTACACATTCAAGGATACACTCATGTAAATACATAAACAACGGTAAATGCAATCGGGTTATCGACACGATATATACGATTCTACGCATACTGCAACATTTATGGATAATACTGTTCGCCCACTTTCAACCATTAAGAAGCTAATTTCAAAACTTAACTGATATGGATTTAAAAAATGAGATAATTATGCAAAATCATAAAAATAAGCATAAATATTACAAATGGATCATTTACTTGTAAATTTTTGTTTAAAAATTTAAATAAATATACATTTAAACACCACATCAATTTTAGTAAAAAAAAAAAACCAATTAATATTTAGTTGTTTAGATATTTATCAAGTTGTTTGAATAAATTGGCAAAATTGCTCATACATATTTGTTTTCCGGAATTTTCAGTTTCACATATGTGTGAATCACCCATTGATAGAAAAATAAAAGAATGCGTCATACGTCACACGCATCTATTTTTAGCTTAATCTTTATTATTATTATTTAAACACATAGGTCAAAATATATTTTTCAAATATCAAATAATAATAAAAAAAAAAAAAATGAAATATGTATACGCATTCTCAGAATATATGAGTAAAAAGCGCAAAAATTATTTTCTCTAACACTAGTATGGAATTCATATATTCTGTAACTGAAAATTGTTACATTCTGTCATACTGAATAATATTCCGTAATACGCAGTCACAGACAGGGACCCGAACCGTAACGAAACCGTAACCGAAAACCGCACCGATATTTGGCTTTTTATGAAACCGTAACCGAAAACCGCACCGATATTTGGCTTTTTATGAAACCGTAACCGAAAACCGAAACCTCTATTTTATTTCTTTAAATATGGAAACCGAAAACCGATACGAAAAACAAATTCGTTCTGTAACCGAAAACATAACCGAACCGAAATAATATCGGACTAAAACCGTAAATTTAAAAATAGGTATTTTTTATTTACCCACATCTTTTTCGTAAAAATACTGTGCATGCCTTCGAACTCATAAAAAAGTAGTTTCTTATTTTTATAAAATTTAAGGCATTTTACTCCATTTTTCAATTATAATTAAAAAAATTACTCATTGTTGATATTTTTCAATCAATGACCCATTTAGTTTACGTATTAATATTGTAATAGAATTATTATTAAAACTTAAAATTAAAATATTAATAATTTACGAAACGTATTTAATTTTTGTTGCAAAAATAAACTTAAAATAAATAATCTGCAATCTGCTTTGTACACAGATATCTGTAATGATGATATATTTGCACTGTGCGGGCGCTTATCAGGCGTCACCTCACGGGCACTCATTGCTGTCGTGGAGGTGCACCACAGGGGTCAATTTTGTGCCATTTAAAATTGGAAATATTTGGCGTCGGTCGGGATCGAACCCGGTTCCCCAGATTCGCGACTTAAGAACTTTAATGTGAAAACTTTAAACTAAAATAAAAGTACCTACCTAACTTTATACTTTTACAATTACTTAAAGAATCTTTTCGAATTTTGAATTCCGATCAAGCCGAATATATCTATTTGTACTATTTGTTTGCAAATCGTCGAATCAAAATGTTATCACATTACGAAATAGGTACTAAATGTATTTCATGTTGCAAAAAATAAAAACTAAGCTAAATTTTCATATAAACCGAAACCGTAACGAAAACGAAACTTATTTGTTTTTTTAACCGAAACAAAAACCGATATAATATTTTCAAAAAAACCGTAACCGATAACCGAAACCGAATTTTTAATAAAGTAGAAACCGTTAACCGTAACCGAACCCCAAAATTTTTCGGTTCGAGTCCCTGGTCACAGACCACTAATTTTTCAATTCACCCATTTAAAACACATGGGAAAACGCAATTGTTTTCAAAATCAAGCCGTCTTTGCTTGAGGCTTTGTTTCTTTGATTTTGTTACCACTCCTCAACTGCCTTAACTGTCAAATTATAAAAGAAGTGATTACAAAATCTAATTATACGCCTTGTTTTACGCGTTTTGAAGCTTTTACATGGTAAGTTAAATAAAAAAGATTGCTTTTATAACATACCAATAATATTTAATTATTTTTGACAAAAATGTCAAGTGTAAGCAATAGCTATTTGTTTTTAAGAGCGCAAAATGGGACATTGTCGATTGAGAGGTTGATGACGCGCGACGAAGGAGCGCGGTATTTTCTCGAAATCGACAACGTCCATTTGCGCTCGAAACACACAAGATTTTTTCTACAGTCCTCCACCATAAAAAAATAATAAACTGTACACTTTATACTTACAGTACTACTCAACAGTTTTGTAGTGAAGATAAGAACGTATTCAAATATGACTTCAACATATTGTTTTGGCTTTCGTTTTTACAAAAAATAATTATGTAATGAATATTATAAGTTTTGTATAATTTATTTGTTTCAAGTACATTAAACTAGTGCAGTGGAAAACTGGGTGTCCACACAATTTATTTTATATTTAATTTTAATTTATCGTTACTTTCCATTCTTCTTGAGCTATAGCTTCAATCTAATCTAAGCATTTTATACTTTCGTTTTCGTAAATAAATGCCATATTTTATTTTCACAGCAGTGCCGCATTTTGTTTGGTTATGTAATATATCGACAGAGCAGTTATATGTCAGATTGACTTGTGAAGATGGTAAATGTGTAACAGTGTAACTACAGTCTCATTAGTTCCTGACTAAACGTTTCTATTAAGAATGTAGACAAGTGACATATCTCAACATTGTATAGTTAGAAATTTGGACAGCGAGCGTTTTTTCTACTTTGTCGCGCATGAGCGGCAAAGTGACATTTTGCGTTGACAAAAGAGAGCGCAAATGGCTACTTTGTATATAGACTGTAGAAAAAAATAATTTTTTAAATAGTGTTAGAGTAGTTAGAGTATAGTCTAAAACTCGTATGGAATAGTATTTCCGCCAATCGCGAAACCGTAGACTTTTCGCTCGCGCGGAAATTATCTATTCCATACTAGTTATAGAATATACTATTCTAACACGTTTCTAATAACAACATTTTAAAGTAATATGAACTATTCTGGAAAATCACATGATTAATAAGGAAACTCGTATGTTTTTGCCTTTCTATATACTTTTAACTGTAAACTGAAAAACAAACTTGTTCGGGAATATTTTTTATTGAAAAATAAATACTTTGCTAATTCCGGAAGTTCTATTTTCCCTATTATTGAAGTAAAACCTCTCAAAACATAGTACATTGTTAAAATAAACCAAATTTATGACATTTTATGTTTTCACTTGTATTAATAGAGTCTCACTCTCACATTTCAGTAATGGGGGTTTTCCACATTTTTCAATTATTATTAATATTATTATTTACTACTACATAAAATATATAAAGTTATATAAAAATAACTTGTTAAAAAGATTTTTTTTTATAAATTTACAAAAAAAAATAATTTTCTAAACTACATCACTTTTAACCCTTTATTAAAGGTACAGGGTGGGGCAGAAAAACCTATCCGATTTCAAATCCCTTTTTCCCAGAAGAGGGAGCAGGTAGAGTAGTGGGGTAAAAACCGTTAGAAAGCCGGTTTTATGCCATTTGTCAGTAGTCAACATGCCTTGGTCTGGTGAACATCGTGCTTTTGTTATTGAGCGGTTTATCGAATGCGGCGGTTCGATAATTGCTACACAACGTGCTTTTCGAATTCATTTCGGACTCGGGCGTCATGATCCTGTTCCATATCACGCTACGATTAAAGTGTGGGTGTCAAATTTTAGACAGACGAGTTCAGCATTGAAAAAGAAGTCGCCTGGACGTCCCAGGACAGCAACAGGACCTGAAAACGTGGCCAATGTGAGAGCCGCGATTGAACGTTCCCCGCGTCGTTCGGCGCGAAAACATTCGCTCGCTTTGGCGATTTCCAACCGCAGTATTCGGCGCATTTTGCACCGGGACCTCAAAATGCATCCCTACAAAATGGTTGTTGCACAGGAATTAAGTGAAAGGGATTTTGAAACCCGTACGAACCTGTGTCGCGATCTCCGAGAACTCCCAAACGACGATGTTGTGCTCTTCACGGACGAAGCCCATTTTCACCTTTGTGGTGCCGTTAACAGGCAGAATTTTCGATATTGGAGTGACGAAAATCCTCGAGAAATCCATCAGGAACCCCTCCATAGCCCAAAAGTGACTGTGTGGTGTGCTCTTTCCCGCCTAGGCCTTACTTTTTTGAAGAAAATGGGCAAACCGTAACGGTCAACAGCGAGCGCTATTGTTTCATGCTGGAAAATTTTCTTAGACCCAAAATGGAAGAAAATGGCGTGGAAAATGTGTGGTTTCAACAGGATGGTGCAACCGCCCACACATCGCGACGATCAATGGACATTCTCAGGGAACTGTTTCCCGGTCGCCTCATTTCCCTGAGAGGTGATCTTGGCTGGCCGCCGCGCTCACCGGATCTCACTCCATGTGACTTCTTCCTTTGGGGTTACCTCAAATCGAAGGTTTACCAGCATCGACCAAGGACCCTTCTTGCTTTACGAAGGGAAATTGCTCGGGCAATTGAAGAAATTCCTGTGGAAATGACGGTGAAAGTCATGGAAAGCTACCGCGAGCGCCTAAATCAGTGTATCCGCTCCCAAGGACGACATTTGAGTGATGTGCTTTTCAAAACTTAAATTTAAAAATGGCATAAAATTTGCGATATGTTAATAAAAAAATTTTTTGACAAGTTGAGTGGTTTTAATTTTATAACGTTTTGAAATCGGATAGGTTTTTCTGCCCCACCCTGTAGAAAGTACAGTAAAAATATTGTATTTAAGGTTTGAAAAAAGCATTTTTATAAAAGTGCACCACTTAGTCTTGTGTCACAATCTGCATGGATTATACAATAAATAGGAACTCTTTGCACTTTTTATAAGTACTAATTTCTGCAGTAATATAAAAAGTAGGCTAATAGGTACTTTGAGAATAAAAAGTTGTTCTAGTTATATGTGGTTAATGTTGTTCCTTTTTAAAACAAACGCATACTAAAATATAATAATTACTTTTTTCATATTTTTTACTTTTATGTATTTCAAATTAAATTAAAAACAAAACAATATTTGTTGTTTTTTATCTCAAAGATATTTCAGTTGAAAAAACATCCTTTTTTGAAATGGCAAAAATTTTCCACGATAACCTTTCCAAACGAACAAAAATTAAACAAAAACATACAGCATATTTTTTAAATCAGTAAAACCTACAATAAAACTGAAAGAAATTCTGCACGTGATGTATGTCTTGTACAGGTATATTTTGCGCGTATGTCGAAACAAATAATATACGAGAACACTGTTATACAAACAAAGAAAACAATGATTCAGCATGTGGTAATTTGCAAAACATGCTTTTAAAATGTGCAAATAATACGAAATCATACTCTGGTATGTAATTTACTAGTGAAACTACAGTAGATTTAAAACAAGAAATTGACAGGCATGATTAACTGAATAATTGTCAATCTATCAATTTGTGATAAGGAAACAAGAATGCATTAGTTTATATTCTCTTTATTCACCTTTGTACGAGTACTTTTAAATTATCATAGAATATTATATTGTCCGGCTTGTCCTGTATCTACTTATTACATCGTTGAATCACGATTTGAATCATAATTTAAATCAACTGATTTTTTTTAAATCATTGATTTAAATTTTATAAAATAATACATTTTTTGCCGAAAATTCAATTGTTTTTCAAATTATTTTAGATACCTACAAAGTTAACAAAATAGTATATTAAAGAACGTGTTTTATAAGACATGTTTTTTTCGCACGCGTCAAAATTTAGAAAACGAGCGTCAGCGAGTTTTCTAATTGACAAGTGCGAAAAAAAGTCTTATAAAATGAGTTATTTATACTATTTTTTATATTTTGCACCTTCTACAAACTAAAATATTTTTAAAAAACTGTTAATATTAAACCGAGTTGATTTAGGGAAATTTGTAAGTGAAATGTTGTAGTTGGTAACATTGAATTGACCACATTCAATTATTATTTGAAAGTTCATGTCATTTCAATATTTACGAACAAATGTAAGTGAATTTAGTGTAATCATGGAAGATGAAATCAGTTTCACTCCGCCTGAGCTACGTAATATAGCTCAGACTACAGGAAATAATTTGCTTCCAAAAAAATCGCGCGAGAATTATGAGAAAGAATTTGCAAATTTTGACACATGGTGTAAAGAAAATAATGTCAAAGGCGTAACAGAGAATGTTTTGATTGCTTATTTTGAAATGCAAAGTAAGACGAAAATATGTATTATTATTATTATATTCATTAAATAAACTGATTAATTATGTAAAAGAAATTTTGAGGTTATATTGAAATTTCTTATCTTCCAGCTTTGATGTTTGACAATTTAACTCTTTCAGCCTGTGTCCAGGAAATTTTTATTTTTTCTTATATTTGAATTAAAACTTGCTTTAAAATTAATTAAAAATAATTTTCTATCGTTCAAAGGTTCAATCTACAAATTTTTAGTACTACTAGGTCCATCTATGTGGACTAATTCGAACATTATATTAACATTTACTTACTCAATTTGTGATTATATTTGTACATTTTCATGTAAATAATCTTCCCTAAATAAAAAATAATAATAATAACGACATTATATTATTAAAATGAATTGTCAATTAACTAAAAATAAATTAGGTAAAAATGGGTTAAAGAAACGTCATCTAGTACCAACCGTCTAAAACAAAAAATTGCGTATCGAAATGAAGGTCATTACGATACGCAATTGCGTATCGTAATGACTTCATTATGAACGCAAAATATAAAAAGAAAATTCTACTACGGTAATATAATATAAAAATATACCGGGTGTCTACTTTTTTATGGACCATAGGAAATACAATGATAAAATTTTCATATATTCATAAATTCTGCCCTATTAATTTTAGAACTAAAGTGTAAATACAAAAAATGTTCAGAATTATAAATAATGCATCAAATGAGACTAAATTTATTGATATAACAGGTTGTGGTCCTGAGATAAATAAACGTAAAATAAACTATGTGTTTTAGGTTTTTTACAGAGTGCCAAGCAAGACATGTTTTGACCTGTTGTATTTAGATACGCAAGGTTAAGTTTAAAGGTGTTAAAGGGTGTAAATGACATAAGTACATTCAATTTAACCAGTAATATAACTCGACGAGAGCAACATATTTCTTAATAACTTTTTCTGGAAATCGCATAAGATTTTTACAACCCCGTAATTTGACGAGTTGTTCTAAATATTTTTGTAATAATTGAATGCAGTAGCAATAGCTATGAAAAATATTGTTTTAGTAATTGACAGTCCTGACAGTTGTTGCAATTAAATTTTGACATTAGTAATAAACATGTTTATAAGGTAAAATTCTGGCAAAATGCTTATGTTTATGAATAACGGATACACAGACATTGTAATTACCTATAGTGAAGCTCTCAAGGTCAATGAAGTTACACGAAAATCATTCTCTTCGTTATATTCGTAAATTTATGTTGTACCACATACAATATCTTCGAGATTATCACAGTTTGATGTGTCAAATATGACAATTTGGAATATTTTAAGAGCAACAGTTACTCCCATACCATGTGCAAAAAATTCATTGTTTCCAGCAATTCAATTTTGCGAATGGGTTGTATTGTTCACTGATAGGGCAGGATATATTAGAGAAAGTGTCTTTCATAATGCACAATTAGAAGATTTAGAAAAAAATATATTACGAAAAATTGTTGCTCTCGACGAGTTACATTACTGGTTAAATTTAATGCACTTATTTCATTTACACCCTGTATACTAATTATAAGCTAAAATTTAAATGCTCTCATTGAGATTTTATTACAGATTTCGCTGTCTTTATATTGCTTTTAAAACAATTCAAAGTGCAACAACACCAACAGGTCTTTAAATATAAAAAATCATGATTTATTTGATTTTTTAAATCAATAATTTATTTTTAAATTAATTATGATTTTTGCCAACCCTGCAGAAAAGTATAGTGAAGGGTATTATTATTGAAGGGAACTACTTTGAACATATTTAAAATAAAATTCTATAAAATATGAACCATTTGTCTTATTCTCAATTAGTCTATCTTTCCCTTGCACCATAATTAGAAATACTGATATATTTTTTTGTTTTTTTCCAATCAATCCACATTTAGGAAAATTTAATTACAGTTTCCATTTAAACTTCTACGAATGATTACTCAGCATTTGAGCTCTGTGAAAAGTTGAAAAACCCCTTGAAAGTTCAGAACACCTTACTTTCCACAATAGTTTTAAAATAGAAATAGTTCAAATCCGTGTTGTTTACATGCATTATAAAATTAATCACATCTCATTTGGTTTTTATAGAAGACTATTAAATTCACATTCATTCGAGTTTATCATTTGCAAGAACTGTTATACTCGTATACGGATACACCCCGTAACGACTTAACGGTACTGGCTCAATTAACTGAAGACGCTCTGAGAGCTAATGGGATACTCAGTTTGCAACACAGAATATCAACATTTCCATTACAATTGCACAATGTAATCAGTACCAATATAATATTTCACATATCCTTTGTCATTATTATAAAATAATCAATAACGTAATGCTAAAAATATCTACAGATGATGTAAAACAGGTAAGGTTATACAAAATTTAACCATGATTCAAGTTTAGTGAAATATCAGCCAACTGAAATATGAGTCATTTTTGGTGCAACAAAAATAGAAAATAGAAAAAATTACATTTACATCATTATTCGTTGGTAATTACTATTTATTGTTTGTAAATGTTCTTGAGTTTTAAGATATGACTTTGACAGTTACGTAAATATTTGGGTTCCTTGAATACCATTTAATTTAAATAAAGAAATAAATACGCCTTCACTGTAAGTATTTTTTTCAACAATATATTGAAAGAGATATTACATAAGAATTAGTCATTATTTCGCAAAATTTGGTTCAATACACAAAATTACAAATTGTGGTGAAATTAAAAACGACCAATTTTTCATTTTACACAATTGAAAAGAGATGTATAACTTATATAATGTTCATGTGTTTTAAACAGTAGAAATCCAACAATTATAATATTTATATTAGGGAAAAAAAAACAATTATTATTGGAGATGCAGTCTTGATGAAATGGCAATATAATAAAATCATTTTACCAAGACTGCATCTATCATCATACCAACAGTCAAGAAATATCACTAACTACAATGTGTTCAGAAAAAATCCTAATTCGGGGTAGGCTATGAACAGGGAAACCTATGTATTATTCTATTCAAAAGTCAAGTAGTCAAAATTGTTCTTGAAATGTAATTTTAAGGGGAAAAGATAATAATGAAGGATACAGTATATTACCACTCGCTTTTTTCTAATTTTTGTTTTTTTTAAATAAATCATGATTTTTGCCAAACCTGATTTCTAAAATAAAATTCAAGAAGAAAGTTTTGATTTCTTTAGATAACATTTTTGAAAATTTCTCATGTCAAATTGACATTTAATTAAATACTTTTAAATTAAGACATATGTTTCTTTGTTCATATATTAAACATAATCATCTAACTGGACCTCTAGTTTCATAATTTTTTCTACATAGCTTAGTGCATATCGTATTTAACGTTTTACACTAAGCTATGTGGTAAAAATTATGATACTAGAGATCCAGTTAGACGATTATGTCTAATATATAATGAAGTTGAAAGTATTATTAATGATAAAATGGATATTTTCAGTTTTAGCTACTGTCAATTCAGATATATTTTATGTAAAAATTTATTGTAATTTTCTAAAATAATTTTCGCACTCCGGAGACTAAAGAGCGATTCTAATCACTCATTTCAGGGACTAAAGTTCAAATTCAGTCCCAGAGGGATTAAATATGAAAGAAAATCCCTGGGGAACTAAAGTAAAAATAAACAAGATGTTTCCCTAACATCATATAGTTACTATGATTTATTTATTCGTATCTGCACTACATTTTGAGCAGGCGTTGAGTTTAAATCCGAACAAAATTTTTGACATTTGTATTGTCAAATTGTAAGATTAATTTCTTTTACACTAATATGGTTCCAGTTGATACGGGAGTGCGAAAAATAGCGTATATACCACAGGACTAAAGTGCATTCAATCCCTCAGGTGATTATTTCCCGAGCCAACAGCCACAGGATAGAATATGCACTTTAGTCCCCTACTTTTGTTGTACTTGGTTGTTTTTTTATTCCATTGTATAGAATGTATATTTCTGAATAATGTGTGTCTATTTATGTTGTTATTGTGATGTATTGGTTGGGAGGTTATAAAATAAATAAATAAAAATCTCTGAGTAAGGATTTTTTTTGAACACACAGTATATAATATTTATAGGTTAAAAACCGTGGTTATGAGAAGAAAATAAATGAAATACGACTGTATTATGTAGCACATTGCTTATATTAAAGACCGTAGTTAAATATTTTGACAAATAGAAACAAATGTAACAAGTGGCATTACGTTTTTTTCATCACAGTCATATATTCTGATTGGATAACATAGCTACGTCGTTTAATATAAGCGATGTGGTACATGATAGAGCTGATAATCAATAAAGTATTATATGTTGTTCTTTAATATTTTTAACATACTTAGCACTGAAATAATTTTCAATTTTCGTTTTACACATATATGTCATATGAAAATATTTAATTAATCAAAAAATATTTGAAATATTTTACTTCTATTTTGAATAGGTTAGAAACTACATATGTACTCAGCAAAACAGGTATAGCAGCTAACAAGACGGCGCTGAATGCCATACAAAACTGGTGAAATAATCGCTATTGCCTAATTTCACAACCGTCAAGATCTTGTGATTTAACACCTCTACACTTTTTTCTGTGAGGTTATTTGAAATCATTCGGACAATTCAACAACTAGGTATGCTAAAATGTGATTGAAAATGGACTGCTCGTATGCAAGCCGTGATGATAATTTTAATGATATTTTCAATTATTAATGTCAATGATTATACTTTCTTTAAATAATAAAAGTTTATTGGAATTTGAATTCGCCAGGTCGCGAATCTGGGAAACCGTGTTCGATCCCGACCGATGTTAAATTCCAATTTATCCACGCCAGCAATGAACGCCCGTGAGTGACGCCTGGTAAGCGCCCGCACGGTACAAATATTTCATCATTACCGATATCTGTGTACAAAGCAGATTGGAACACCCAGCAATAAATAATAAGCCGTGCTAATATATTTATATTTATTTATTTGATTTTTATCTAATTTTAAAATCCGGATATTGAAAATGAAAAACCTTTTACCTACTACATTTTTCATTTAATATCAATATTATAATGTTTATTCCTTGTTTATAACAATAAAAAAAATATTCATTTGTTTTGCGTATAATACCATCATACATATTAATGTACCAGTATCATTGACTTTTGGAAATAAATATTTATATAACCTAAATTTAGGTTTTTATAGTCGTAATTAAATAATGACTGACTTTTGGATCTACGAGAGGTTATATAGGTATAAATTATACATCATCCATTTCCAACCTTGAATCAATTAATAAAAATGTAAACATAAGAATAATAAATAAAACAAAAAGAAGTCGTAACTTAAGGACATATAAAAACCGTAAATTATTAATACTAAATAATACATCATTGTTTATTTCAACAATTAAAAATAAATAAAGCACCAAGGATATTACATTCTTCCGTTAGTGTTTCGTTACGTAAAACATTGTTAAATGTCCTGTTCAAGTGTAAATCAGTATTCTCTGGACAGGCAAGTTTTTTTGCTTGAGAAAAACTGGGATTGGTTAGGCAAACTTATTAATTCTGTGTTAATAAACTATTAAGTACCTACGTGTTGAATTGATGTTAAGTAGATTATAGCGTAGTAAAAAATAATTTAATAGAAAAATAAAATATTATAATATACGAAAATGGAGCACATTTCAAATTAGGTCATGGATATGAAGCTAATTGTATTATATTCAAAATATGTTTATACATATTTATTTCATTATAATTTTAAGTACGAATGTAAGGTATTATTTTAAAAGGCGAATGAACTATTAACTGCATATGTATGAGCATATGAATAATATTAAAACGAAAGAACTTTTCATGCTTCAATTTTTTTATATACCCTGATTCGAGATACAGTGCACTAACATTTAGGTAATTAGGTACAGTTTATAACAGACACCTATTCTAATATTTTTATATGAACACAATGTTTATTTCACCAAACATTAAAAATATACCTCAAAAATAAAACTCATGCGACTCAAAATATACATATAAAATATAAAATTACATAACTACAATTCTTATGGCTAATATACCAGAGTCAATAGAAAATGTGTTTAGCAGTTTCAGGATATTAATCCATTGTTTACATGTACAAAAGTAGGCTGGTAACTATGTAATATCTGTATCTGTACGGTAATATTATTACACAACGATCTATAAAATGAAAATAAAATAAAATGAAAGTATAATGCTCTTCATTAATACATACAGATGAATGTTAGTGTTTCGTTCTAAATACGGTTTACTTTAATCTAAAATAAAGCACATAATTTGATTATTTGTCATATTGACATATGTCAAAGTAATTGCTATGTTACATAGCATTAACGAAATAGATAAAATATTTTACCGGTTTCAGGTTATTAATCCATTGTTTACATACAAAAGTAGGCTGGTAACTAAGTATAACTGAATCTGGGAGCTATTCTGTAACTCGGTGGTTAATTTTTAACCACTGGTTACAACCAATCAAGTATGTTGACATATAGGTAACAAAAAAGGATTTTTTAGTTGTCAAATCAATATCTATTGGATAAAAATTTTAACCAGTGGTTAATTTTTAACAACCGGTTAAAATTTTTGATCAATCATGTATGTTGATGTATAACAAAAAATTGAAATGAAAATAAAATAAAATGAAAATATAATACTCTTCATTAATACATACATATAACGTTAGTGTATCGTTCTAAATACAGTTTACTTTATTCTAAAATAATGAACATGAGGAATAAAGCATATAATTTAAATATTTGTCATATTGACATATGTCCAAATAATTGTTCTGTTAACCACAGCATTCTGAAAGTAGCATTAATGAGAGAATTTTCAAAAATTATATTTATTAATAATGTCTTCATTTTCTGAAACCGATGAACTGTTGAACAAACCACAGATGTTATGAATCGTAACAAGCCTTAAATGTCTTAAAATCCTCGCTGTAAGACCTCGGATTTCAATCCGAAATCTGCGGCAGTTATGATATACATAAATAACAATTTTTTTGAAATCATAATAAATCGTGATTTGAAAATGGTCCCTGATTAATTCCATATTTTCGCCCACAATGAAAGTTTCAAAATCGGTTAACTAAATTCTAACTAACTTTCGTACCTTAATTTCAAATGTCAGATAACTGTTTAAAATTATAGTGCGTTGCCCATTTTTTAAATGAAAATCAATGTGAAATAAATGCATGCTGTAATTTTAAACCCTTGTGACACATATCTAACAAAATGCAGTAACAATTAACAATATCAAATGTATTTTTGAAATACACATATAATAAAATATTTGTTAAATTTGCAAAAAAGTAGGTCAGTTGTGAAATAGAAAATATTGACAATATGCTGTGTGTCTGTAAAACGATAATATTTTGTACACGGAACAAAATCGTTGTGTAATTTACTCCAACAGAAATTACTAAGTATAAATTATTTAATAAATGTAATTGTTATCGAAAGAATATACACGTGTGTCCTTCGGCTATTTAATGGAAAGTAGTATCAATTCGAATTTTCAAGAATAGTATAAATGTTTTCAATAATTTAATTTACCTTGTTCTGACACTAATGAGTATTTAACTTGTTAAAGTAATAAAAAGGAGAAAACTACATATTTATTTTAAATAATTTGTATGTACCTACATTCTAATGACAATTATTAAATATTACATATACTTTCATAATCATTTTGATATTTATCCATGATGCAATTGTTGTATCACCTTTTTATAAAATTCACACACAATTTTCTTAGTCATTTTATTATAATAATGTAATTGAAACTAAAAAAATCTGATGTAGCCAGCACATAACCTCTCACCAGATATTTTACCTGGTTGTACGCATAAAACGAAAAATATTTTTAAATACAGATACATATATTCATGTCTCATTACAAAATAATTATTTTAATATAAATTATGTGCAATACATACATTTTCTTTATATTCGATATCCTGATTTTTTTTTCTACGTTCCTTTTCTTTTTCTTTTATTCTATTGCAGTCATTAAAATAGCTGTAATATCAGTGAAAATTTGCATCATTAAACATTTTAACTTCAATAAAAGCTTTTGTAAGTTATTTTGATAAGATTTATTAAAGTTATCTTAGATATTCACATTTTACGTCTAAATTGTTTAGAAACAAACGCCATAGATCTCAGTTGTTCTTACTATGCGCAGATCCCCATTGCGCATACCTTCTATCTCTTTAAATTGAAAAAGTCTATAGTGCAGTTTATAAGAAAAATCTGAAACTTAATTGTTTAAAATTATATATTTGTTCCTCATATTTGAAGCAAATTACACGTCAGACATCTACATCTAGATTATAAAATTAAGGTCTTTAAAAATATTATTTTCTATTTTACGAATAAAATAGCATACAAATCGATTAACAATGAAAAAACAAGAATATTTGAATGTTTTTACAAGGTTGAAACGTTGAAAGAAAGCGACTCTAATCGATTCGTTTCGTATATGCATATGCTTAAATATTATACTTGCTTTATAGGTGGTAAAATTTAACACTACAATTCAACCATATAATATAACAGGCGCTTTCCCATTTGTATAATGAAACTGGACATAAAAACTGACCTGATATTAATCTCAGTAAATGTTATGGTTTTAGATGAAACACAAAAACAAAATTGTGCTGGTACTTGAAAAATAAGCAACTATACATAAGTAGAGAATTATTTTGTACTCTAGTTAAATGGAAATCGCATGTTCTTTTCGAACTCATCTGAATAATAAATTTTTGTTTCTTGTTACGTTTGAATCTGTGGTGGTAAATATCACTTTAAACGAATGTAAAAACAAAATTTTTGTGCACGGAACACTCCACCGAATAAACAAATTTATCACTTATTATTAATTTACAAAGTTCTGTTTCTATCAATTCTTGAAATATGCTGAAAAAAAATTTCATAATCTGATATTTCGTAAGCTGGCAAATTTTTACATTTGAATGTGCTATTGCCATAGATGTGTGCAGTCTAGTTTTGAATTATTTGGCCAATAAATGAAGCATTTGTGTCATAAAATTCCAGACATGGTTGAGATTTGAGGGCAAAGTTTTAAATTTAAAGGGATATTATTGGTAAAAATCTAAAAATAGTACCTAACATTATCAAAATATTTAGATTATTCATATGTCGGAGTGTCATGTCATCATTAATGTTTAGTACCTACATATTTTAACAATGAAAAATATTCTGATATTATTATTTGTTGGAAAAACGATCGTTTACTAATGTGTGTAGAAAATCGTACAGTAATGGTCCCTTTTATAGAATGATTTTGATTTGATAATAAACGATTTTAGTATAATTAACCGTAGATACCACTACTAAGCAATTAATAACAAAACTAAAGTGTCAAATGCTACTAACCTAAAAAAACTAACAATAAAATTAGATTTTCTCCAATTTCATAAGATTTTTCAACGGAAAATATTATAAATAACGCGTATTATTCTCAACAATTAATAATATTTAAAATCTCGGTTATTACTGGCTCTTAATAATAAACTTGATAATTAAATAACAATAAAACAAAAAAAATAACCGATTTTTTAAATTTTAGATATCTATTCTATAATTTTCCTTCACTTTTAAAAACAAATATCTCAACTTGCTTGTAAAATAAAAAATAAATAAATATATCATCACGGTATATTAAATATTGCTGGATGTGCCAATCTGTTTTGTACACAGATTTCGGTAATGATGATGACATATTTATATCGTGCGGGCGTTTACCAGGCGTCACCTCACAAACACTCATTGCTGGCGTGAGAGTGCACCACAGGTCACTTTTGTGCCTGTAAAGACCTTTTTAAGAAATTTGGTGTTCTTACGCTCTACTCCCAAAATATATATTTAATAGCTTAATATACATCAGCAGAAACATACCAGATTTCAGAACTCACTCCTAGATTCATAAATATAATACGAGAAATAACGATAATTTAACAACGGTAAAATTTACTCGGACAAACTCTAAACTCAACATTGTCAACGTAAAGCTTTTCAACAAATTACCCCAGACTATAAGAAAATTAGAACTCCAAAAATTTAAATCTATTTTGTTTAAAAAATTATTAAATAAAAATTATTATAACGTAGAATAATATTTAAAAGATGAAAATTTCATAAATGCGTAGGTATTGAAAGCAAGATTGTGAGCTTCAGACCCAAATATTATAAATTTAAAAATGTATGTACTTTGCCTGTTTGTATCTAAATGTTTTGATTTCCTAAATTGGACGTACTGTGCATGTAAATGCTTTTCAGTTAATAAAAATTATTATTATTTAAAATGTTTGAGATTCGCGACCAAACACTCTGACACGCGGCCACGAGACCCCATATCTTGCTTGTAAGTTGTAATAACTCAAATTCTATGTATTTTTAGTTATGAAATTTTGTACTTTAATATATTAGAAAGTTCTTGACAAGTACTGTAGACTGTAAACGTTGTCCGTGATGTTATTAGATTGGAATCTTGTTCTTTAGTGAATTCAACTATAGTTTAGTTAGTTGCATATCCACGAATATAAAACACAGTCCATATAGAATATCTATTATAATGTTAAACGTTTCTATTTTAAGATGCATCTACTAAAATACGTGTCATCTCTCTGTGAAACAAGCATGTCAGTAGCATCTTCTGACTCATATAATCACAGACAATAATTATCTTGTATAAAATATTGCTTATCTCATTTTCAATTCTGATTCATCTAGCTATTAAATAAATCTCTTAATTTCTTACTCACCCAAAATCAAATGCAGCTTCGCGTCGGTCTGGAAGGCATAGTGTAAGGTGACAAGAAAAGGATTGTCCCGCACTGCTTCCAGGACCTGGCGCTCTGTCTTGGTGTGCTCTGTGGTTTTCTTTTTCTGCACGATGGTGGCTTTCTTCAGCACCTTCATGGCGTACAAGCGACCGTGGTCGCTGCCGCCTCGTTTGCGAACTAGGAACACTTTGCCGTATGCTGCAAAGAAAGAAAGAAATCATTATAAGGATTAAAGATGGCAAACTGTAAGGGGAAAGTTGAAATATTATTAAATATGAGAGACATTTTTAATTTATAAAAAAATGTATCTACTGTGGTCTATAAATATCAGTTTATAAATATTTTGCAAAAGATTTATCAATAGGCGACATTTTAACACTTGCTGAAACAAAGTGAATAAGATTTTTCGAACTTTAAGGTGCATTCACAAATTAAAATTAGGTTTATGGTTTTTGTTTAGGTTTAAGTATAGGCGCATTCACAAATGAAAATTAGGTTTATGATTTTAGTTTAGATTTAAGTAAAGGTGTATTCACAAATGAAAATTAGGTTTATGGTTTTTGTTTAGGTTTAAGTATGTCATTCATAAATTTAAGTTTAAATTAACTGTAATTTAGTTTTTGTATGTACAGACATGTATGTATTATGCTTCAAAAACAAGATTAAAATATCGGTAGAGCAGTACTCAACAAGACACGTATGCGTCGTGAAACTGTCAATCGCTTGGCATTATTGGTTATATTTCAGCAATTATGATAGTCTCCATGTTCTTCTCGCATTTGTTTAAAAAGCCGAATCCACCAAGTGGATACTAAATAAAGATGGATGTATATATCTATATCATTTCAGACTCGTTCTCATTGGTGAAGTTTGTGACGTCAAACTAAATCATAAACCTAAAGTTTGGACCTTGCAATGTTTAGCTTTATGATTTGGATTTAGAGACCCTAAATTCTGAAGTGTGAATGGAGTCATTACATAATATGCGGCCAAAGTCTTTGAATCGAAAGTACACAGTAAAAAATAAACGTTGTTAAACACAGTTATTGTGAAGTGTTAACATTTTCTTTGTTAATGGAACAAAAAAATTATGTTAATTTCACAGTTTTGCTAAAAATATAATTTTGTGAAAATATTTTGGTGTTATTTTTTTCTGAATTTTGTCATTTTACAAATATATTTGTTACTTTGTCTTATTTTAACATTTTTTTGGTTAAATTAACATAACTAAAAGATAAAAAAAATTCACTTCTCAGTGTTGACAAAATTACATTTTTTTAGTTAAAATAACACACGTGGTTGTGAACTACAACAAACTTGTTGTGACAAGATCCCTATCCTCCTTGTTTCCCTTGTTGCGTTGTAGCGTGTGCGCAGTGTAGCTAGCTAAACTATGTTGTTAGCGTTGTGTTGATGCGTACTGCGTACTTACTAAGAAAGAAAATAAAGCTTAAACCAAGAATAAAACGAATTTAGGATTATCTGCAGGTCTGTTTTAATTTGTTATTAAAATTAAATATAGCGTACCTACAGTTGTAAGCAATAATGACAGACTTTGCGTGTATAAAACTAAAGTACAAACAAATTACAAAATGGGCGAAAATTTTGAAACCAATAACAAAGTTTTGTCTGCATATGAAAGGTAAGATTTAAGCTATTTAATAATTATACTATGTACAATTATGTGCTTTATCAAGAGACAATGATTTTTTTTATTATATTTGTTGCTGTACTATTAGTTTTAATTTTTAAAATGTCTACAATACACGGAAGAAAATGTTTTTTAAACTCAAAATATAACTTTTAGGTTCTTTTATAATAATTTTAATGTTAGTTTAGCAAATATGAGTTTTTAAAATCATGGCAGATTGATAATGGTTGTTATTTATTCGCCAAATTTTACATGAACTATTTTATCATTTCTGCGTCATTACTGTTTACTGTTAACTAAGCTGTATAGTGCAGACATTTTTAACAACTTGCACGTCTTGTGCGTTCTATTATTTATCATTCTGATATTGCTGGACAAAATTTACAAGCTTTTGAATAGTATTGCGCAAATTGTAAAAATGTGTGCAGAATAATGCAGCTATATCTTGTTCCATTTAAGCCATTCAGTATTGTAGAGCACAAACCATAGTTTTGAGCTCTCTGATTGGCTAAAATTGGAAACATGAGACAAGTTTACACTATGTAATTGCGGCTACTTACAACTGGCGCTGATGCGAGCGCCATCTACTGCTTGGCCTCAATTGAACAGAGCATAAAGCCATTCAGCAGATGTTGCTCGCATCGGCGCCAGTTTTAAGTAGCCCAAATTACATTTGGTAAACTTGTCTCTTGTCTTCAATTTCAGCCAATGAGAGAGGTCAAAACTATTCCGTATACTCTGCAATACTGAATGGCTTAAATGGAACAAGGTATAGGTATTATTATTAAAATAATTACAAACTGCAGACGTAGCTAAACTCTAGAGAAACGAACAAACGTGTTAGGAGTATTTTTTTTATTGTAAAATTATTATTTTAAAAACATTACATCTAAAGAATTGTTTGAAAATCTGACAGAAAATTTGGAGGATTGCATATTAAAAGATACCAGTGGCGCTATAATAACGGATGATTTCCTAAATGATTTTATTGAGATATCAGATGTAGGAGTCACAATTGAAATCGAATGTGAATGTGGGCCAATTGAAATTCCACCACCACCATCAAATTATAGTAAGTAATTAGTACCTAACCTTTGTATGTTGTTATTATAATAACGAAAATAGTAATAATAATAAAAATAATCATAATAAAAATGATAATGGTGAAAGTAAATGTTATTTTACAAAATAAAATTTGAAATTTCAGTTATTGAGGCAATATCGCCAGCAACAACACTATCTGTGACAAGTGATTATGACTTCAGTATCAGTGATACATCTTTTACTGAGAATTACACAGATATAGTTGTAACGAAAGAAAATATTGATTTCATAAGAGATAATATTAACGAAAATGAAAATCAGGTTTCCAAAGAAGCTTCTTCTGTAACACAAGCACTACCAGCAGATAGGAAAAGAAAAATAACATTTGAATTAACACAAGAGGTAATATTTATTGATACTGTACTGTATTATTTCATTTTACATTTAAAATATTTTTTAGGATCTTCGAAATAAAATAGAAAAAAGTTCCACAGGTAGATCTCTTTTGGAAGAATACCATAAAAACGGAGTTCTCTCCGATAAAAGCAGAAGGAATCTTGTGAATTTGGTTGTGAGCTTTATGCTCGAAAATAATGATTGTCACTATCCGACAAAATTCGAAAAACAAGTATATGCAGAAGCATTAATTAAATTAATGCCAAAATTAAAAGACCCAACCAGTTCACTCGGTTATGTGAGTATAAAAATTATAAAAATAATCAATAGGTTTGTTCCAACATAAATATAATCAAATCAGTACGGAGCAGTCCAACGCATGCACAGTATTAAAATGGAGTTCCTATTTTCATACTGCGCAAGCGTCGGACAGTTCCATACTGATTTGATTATGTTGGAACAAACCTACTAAAATTTGAAAAATGTAACTTGACTCATGTTCTCTTTTTCTAGGAAGCTTTTTATGATCCCTCAACAGGAACTGGTTTCTTCTCTAACAGATTGCGAACAGTAATAAGAACATTACATCAACCAGAGCAAAGCACTAAAAAAGATAAAACGACCACTATTGTTGTAAAAGAAAATATTAATAAAGACGAGGTGGAAGCAGACATTACATATCTCAAACATGCTTCTGCCCAAACTCAAAAAGAGGAAATTTTTAAAAGGATAGCTAATACATTCGATTACCGCAGATCTAGTCAGATAAATATATTACAAACGTTTCCCAGGTTCATTGATACTCCTGGACTGGTAAGTTAAAATTTAGTTGTTGCTATTTTGTTTTACTAATATCTACTTATTTATTTATTTGTTTAATTTTTTATTCTTGTAGATAACACAAGATTTTAATTTAATGTTTCCTGACCATAACGATTTTGAGGTCGAATATTCAAAAAAAATTAATCAAATTTTTCAAGTTTACAAAAACACTGTAACAGTGTCTAAAACGGAATTAACAGATCCGGAACAGGATGATCCTAATGGTAAATATTTAATATATAATAGCATTCAAATTCTTATTCTTTAATTTGATTATAGTGTTTGATAAGAATACTAGGAGTCTAGTTACTCTACTATATTTATTACCTCCCACTGCACGCGGAAGGTAACAATCTATGAGAGAAACAGTAGATTCTACTATAAATCGACTCATTATTTTTCAAAGAGAAGGCATTCCACTAACAAACATACTAGAAAATAAGTCGACAAAACAACCGTTTATATTAGCTGTTGGTCCAACCAAAGCTGCTATAGAGCAATATTTTATTGTCGTTGATACACATTTACTTGAATGTCCAGGTAATGTTCTTAAAGCATTTGATTTGTTGTTTCAAACGCATTTTGTATTTAATTTAGAGTACGAACATAATTTGACTGCATTCTATACATTTATACAATTAGATGTATATAATATAAAAACAAGTGCCGTAATTACTCCAAAAATTAGAGAGTTGCGCGCACGATTATACGAAATACAGTCAAAAAATTAAATGTCCGTTTTTTGCGTTAATTATTTTATGCTATTATTTTTATTTGTTATAAAAGAACGAAAAAATGTATTTTATGCATAGAACAGTATTAATTATATGAAAATGTTATAGTTCCTAAGTTTGTGAAATAACCAAAGATTTTTTAAAAATATTTCTAGTTATATAAAATTATTATATTATTTACATAATATATACGAGTACATAATGTATGTATAACTTGTGTCAAAATGCTGATTTGTTTTAAATGCAATTACTCTACAAATATGAATAATCTTTATATAAAACATTTAAGACTTTTTCATTCTATAAATGTAGGACCAGAATTAAATTTAAAATGTGGCTCTGAAAATTGTCCTTATGTATTTGGCTCTTATAGTGGACTTAGGAAACATCTGAAAAAGTGTAATTTAAACTGTAGTGAAAACATAGAAAACCATAATGTAGAAATACATTCGACATCTAATTTAGACTTAAATACAAATGATGTTCTGCCAATTAATAGTACAAAATCTTTGTGTACTGTTTCAGATAAAAAAATAGATGCTGACACTAATGAATTAAATGAAAGTTTATTAACATTTATTTCCAATATTACATCATTAAATTTGCCAGAAAGCAAAATTCAAAATATTATTGAATACACTAGTAATTTAACGCAGGCAATATGTCACAAAATTGAGGATTTCAATAATAAAGATATTATTATTGATAACCTTTTTTCGACAATTAGTACACGGTATAAACGAAACAAATTATTAGAGAATGTACAACCTTTAGAAATACCACTTGGTATAAGACAAGAACAAATTTGGGATTCTAAATTGAAACGAATGAAAGAAATTTGTAAACCTTGTTATTTCATGTACATACCTCTTTTAAAAAATTTAAAATATTTACTTGAATATATATACAGTTCAGTTTTTGATAATACTAAAAATAATGAAAATATTTTATGCAATTTTAACAACGGAGACATTTTTAAAAATAATACTTTATTTCAACAATATCCAGACGCTATTCAGCTTCAAATTTACTACGATGATTTTGAAACTGTTAATCCATTAGGTAGTAAAACTTCGATACATAAGATAGGAGCATTTTATTTTACAATTAGAAATTTATGTCCGTTTTCAAATTCTCATTTAGAAAATATACATTTGTTAGGTTTGGCATATACAATGGATTTAAAGAAATTTGGTATTAATAAAATTTTAAACGTAATTACAGAAGACATTAAAATTTTAGAAACAAATGGTATTTATATAAATCGTCTTAAAAGACCACTATTTGGTACATTAGTAGCAATTTGTCACGATAATTTAGGTGGAAATACGTTGTTAGGTATGGTGGAAAGTTTTTCAGCTACACATTATTGCAGAATTTGTTTAGTAAATAAACATGATGCTCGAGTAATAGTTAGTGAAAATGACAAGAGAATTGTAATGCGTACTAACAACAACTATGAAGAACATTGCACTTTACTTAAAAATAATGATGTCGTATTTGGAATAAAAAATAGATGTATTTTAAATGACTTATCTTATTTTAGTATTATCGAAAATTGTACTGTTGACATAATGCATGACTTATTGGAGGGTGTGGTACAATTTTAAATTAAATTATTTTTGAAAGAAATTATATCACAAAAAATAATTACCCTTGAGAAAATAAATCAAAGAATACAAAGTTTTCATTTTACTCGACAGGACATATGCAATAAACCAAGCATAATTATACTTGATAAACCAGGAAACCTTATTGGACAACGGGCTTCACAAAGCTGGTGTTTAATTCGTAATTTACCTCTTATATTAGCTGATATATTAAGTCAATGTTCCGAAAGTTTCTTCTTAATTTCTCTATTATTAGACTGCATGGATATAATATTTTCACCTAATATTTCTTTGGGAATGATACGTCAATTGGAAATTTTAATTGCCGAACATCATTCGTATTTAATTAAACATTATAAAGTATCATTAACTCCGAAGCATCATTTTATGATACACTATCCTCGTATTATTAGAAAAATGGGACCACTTTGCTTTTTATGGAGTATGAGATACGAAGGAAAACATTTATATTTTAAAAATTTAGTGCATACATTAAAAAAATTTAAGAATGTGTGCAAAACTTTAGCTATTAAACATCAGAAATATTCAATTCAACAATCAAAAAATGCAAATAAATTTAATTTTGGTCCAAACTGTCCACGAAGTGTTTCAAAAAAAAGTTTAAAATTCATTAAAAATTACAGCAATTTTTCGAAACATATTTTATACCCTAGTTGGATAAAAATTTGTGGAGTAAAATATAGAAAAAATATGTTTATTTGTACTTCACTTGATCAGCATGATTTACCAGTTTTTGTTAATATAGAAGTTATATTTTATTTCAAAAACAAACCTAATATTCTTGGAATTGTATGGAAAACATTATCATATCATGAACAGTATCATGGCTACCATATTAAAAATGTTAGCAATAATTACGTCATTATTCCAATTAATGATAATTCAGAAACATATGAAGCACAGCATCCATATGATAATAATGATTTTTATATAATTCCAAAATACCACATTATACGAGTAGCGTAAAATGTTATTTATGTCTTTTATACTTTATAATAAATAATATTAATATAAATTTGTATTTTTTTCTAAACCCTAAAGAACACATCTTGACAAAAATATTTTGTTAAGTTAACAAAAAAAAAATAGTTCACATTACCTAAAATATTAGTTAATTTAACATTAATACTTGTCAGTATTCACCTAAATAATTAGGCAAACTAACTAGAATAAATGTGAAATATACATTAAAGAAATGTCATTTTAACTAAATTTTTTAATACAATTAACAATAATATTTGTTACAATTTAATTACAAAGTTAGGTAAAGTAACTAAAAAATTGTTAAATTTACTTTTAAAAATAGTTATTTCTTACTAGTAATTCTAGGTAAATTAACAAATAACCACTATGCTATTTTAACACATTAACATGTGTTATATTAACTTTCAAAAATTTGTAATAGTTTTAACAAAAATCTTTGATAAAATTTAACAATTTTGGATAAGTGTTAAGTTAACAATAATTTCAAAGAGCTTTATATAAACTGATTTTTTGTTAATTTTTTGTTAAATTAACACTAAAATTTTTTACTGTGTATAAACCATAAATTTAAACCTAATTTTCATTTGTGAATGCACATTAAGTCATTCATAATGCAAGTTTAATTTAACTCTAATTTAGTTTTGATTGTACTGACATCTACGTAAATGCTTCAAAAACAAGATTAAAATATCGCTAGAGCAATACTTATTAGATACCCGTGCGCAGTGAAACTGTCATTCGCTTGGCATTATTGGTTATATTTTAGCAATTAAATTTTGACAGTTCTATGTTCTTCTACCATTTGTTTAACAATCTGATTCCACCAAGTGAATACTAAATAAAGATGGGTGTATATATCTATATCGTTTCAGACTCGTTCTCATTGGTGAAGTTTTTGACGTCAAACTAAATCATAAACCTAAAATTTGAACCTTGCAATGTTTGGCTTTATGATTTGGATTTAGAGACATTAAATTCTGAAGAATTAAATCTAAAGTATAAACCCATAAATCTAAACCTAATTTTCAATTGTGAATGTACCTATGCAAAAGTAAAGAAATTAAGAAAGGCCGGACACTACATATTCTAGAAATGGAGATCTATTGAGAAGATGGTATTCATTCCTCAATTCTAATCCTTCTTTTATGGCTTTCCTAATTTCGTAGAAATCTAGAAATTTGTGTAAGAGAACTAGCTTTTGTTTCGTCATTTTTATCTATTCAAAAATTAAACCGGATTTTGTTACTTGTCGCACTCATTCTTAAAACTACTTAAAACTGACCTATCCAACATATTATAACCTGCAACTGATTATTTTGACCTTAAAGCAAATCGTCTACGAAATATCTCAAGATTTTGATATCAATTCATAAGAAATATTTATTTTAAATATTATTCATGCTATAATAAAATTATGCACACATTTACTTTACAGTTTTCGTAAATTGTAAAAAGTAATGAGATTTTAGCGTAGCTGTCACAGTTAAAATTCATGCAGCACTAAATTTTTGTTTTATTTAATTTATATATGTATATGGTCATGTTTGTTAATTTTAATACAATCAATTTGTGAAGGTGATATTTATTTATTTAGTTCCACCACAAAAGTTTCGTTATGGAACCTTTGTTCATATTTATTTATTACTCTTAAATAATGTGGTATAAAATTAAACAATTTTAACTTAAATAACTGAACATGCGAAGTAATAAAATAAATCACTTGTTATTATGTAATGAAAAGTATAATTTCTTGCACATATTTCTTTATACAATCTTATTTGCATTTGTTTATTTTCTTTTGCCGCCTCTTATTGTAGTAATATTTAAATAAATTACATACTCGTATATGTTGCATACAAAATATCACACTGATTATAGAATAAGTTGTGGTTTCTACAACACACTTTTAAATCTACTAAATTAAATTCTCAAGCATATAATACAATATTAATAACCGAATCAAAAGAATTATTTGTGGTATAAACTTATAATAGAAATAGATTATGCTGAACACTTGTTGGCCGATCGAAAATAACTTATAGGAAAAAATATGCCAGTTTCAAATTGGCTGAATTCCAACGTATTTATTATTTTCGAACAAAATATAATTCTCCAACACTATTTTGGAAACTACACATTCCATAACTAAAAATTATGTTGGAATCAATATTATTCCAACAAACCGTGTGGTATAATTCCGTATGCCGTTTGGAATAATTCCACACGGTTTTCGACAAATCAGAATCTGTTTAACCGCATTTTAGCGCGGAATATCAAATATCTTGGTTCGGTTGCTATGGTTATGACGCGGCTGCGTTCAACAAGTTACAGCGCTGGCAGCGCTGAGCACCGAAATTTACCGAATACAGTCGCTGGACCAATCTAGTTCGTCCATTCATTGCGTTCGGCAAACTTCGGCGCTCAGCGCTGCTAGCGCTGTCCCTTGTTGAACGCGGCCATTTTTATTTATTTATTTCTGAATTAGCGTTTGACATTTTGAAGTTTTCTGTTAACTTTACTTGTTGTAAAATATACTATTCTCATACCATTAAACTTAATCATGGAAAAGTATAAAAAACTGTATGTTAAATGTTACACTATTAAATATAATTAACATTTTGAAAAAGGTAAAAAATAAAATAAAATAATTTCAAATGTATAGTTTCAAATTATTAAATAAAGTGGTAGTGGGGCTTCATTTAAAAGCTGTAAATTTGAAATAAATTGTGAAAAATTGTCAGCCATCGGGATTCAAACCCGAGACACCTATCTTGCCGGGGTTCGAATCCCGATGGCTGACAATTTTTCACAATTTATTTCAAATATACAAACTATTAACTCATTGATATTAGAATTTGGTCTGGTAGGGCCATGAGTAAATTATGACTCGTTCACTAGATGTTTAAAGGGAGTGGTAGCTTGGCAACCCCACATCTAATCATGTGACGATTAATAAATCCTCAGCAGTTATACGACCTTAAAAGTGAAAGATTGTTCAGCCATCGAGAGGAGAGCAACTAATAGCTTAGTTGGTAGAGCACTATCCCGGCAAGATAGGTGTCTCGGGTTCGAATCCCGATGTCTGATAATTTTTCACAATTTATTTCAAATATACAAACTGTTAAGTCATTGTTAATATTAGAAGCTGTAAAGTTTAGGCGCTGTGAAATTTAGACGCTATGATATTTTGGCGTTTGGCTTATTCTGTAAAAATATCGTTATATAACAACTATCGTTATTTATAAATGTAACGATGTGATCCTGAACGACAATTTGTAACAATTGTATTCACTAAGTAATATCGTTATAAACATCCTCATTCCGTTTGTCATAATTTTTTTAGAAAAGTTAGTAACTATTATTGTAAATTAGATTGTCATTCTAATGTCATTTTGCAAAAAAAATATTGACATTATTATTTTAATTATTTCTTTATTGAGTAAAGAATATGTATAAATATCGATTATCAAATGGATTATTATTATCCCATGAGACTTTCACGACCACAAATATTTCTTCTAAAATTTAAATATGGTTGTTAATTATATATTTGATGCATGAATAAATGTTTTGTTACCTATTTTCCATTTCATCCTGCACAAATAAAAATAATAATTAACCCTTCTATTTGCTAACATTTGACAGTTACGGATGGAATAACGACAAGTGAATCCTCATCGTTCATGAACTACTTAAAATAACGACAATACGATTTCAATATAACGACATTGGTTTTACTGAATACGCTTTTTGAAAATTATCGTTATTTAACAACGTTTTCATCGTAACGATACGTTATGGTATAACGACATTCTTACAGAATAAGCCAGTTAGTCCCTATAGAATGCTTCGCTTATGTATTGGGTTCAATATATTTTACAATGTTTTGCACCATAAATTTTATCAATTTCTTGAGTAATTTCTTTCTTCAAAGGATACCTTATATATGTATATATAATCCAAATACCACACTGTCTGTCCGTGATAATGCTGACCGTGTTAAACAAATGAATGACTCATCGGTAAGTTATGAGCCATTTTGATATTGTGAAAATAGGTCCTGTATGGTGTATGTTACTCGCATTAACGAATTCTTTCATACAGCGTAAAAATAATCATAATCACTTTAAAACAGCATTAAATCTAATTAACTTTCTACTGCTATACATACTCTGAAAATATGTAACTTTTTCCGATAATTTTAAATTAGTTCACTAGCTATACATGGAAAAAAATAAACAAAAGTTATGTCAATATACTACAAGTATAACAAATTTGATTGTAATTAGTCGAACTATTTTGTTGGAAACAATTTATGTATCTTGAAAACGAGGTCACTATTTGTTATCATTGCATTTCTTTTCTATGCACAAAATACCTGATAACAACTGATAAAAAATTGTACTAAATTTGTCAAATGTAACCAATATCAACATTTGTTAGATAAGATTACTATCAGCAAAACCTAAATATATAAACAAATATTTACCATATTTTAAAATAACTGATGCCTTGGTATAACTGTAATAGATACAGAAATTATTGTTTTAAGTGCCTATTTACTTACTGTAACGTATTATCATACGGCAAATAGGGGTTCTGGGCACTATGATTAGCATTCATAGCAGACCTTTAACGTATTAAACCAACGGCTACCAACCTTTTACGGCTGGCCAGTTATAAAATGTATTACAATGAGACACAAAATAACATGAAGGTAATTAAGAATGAAGACAACTTGGAATATTAATCAAAGAATATACAATGACTTAATAAAAATACACTTTTTCTATTTCGGAATTAGATTGACATTCTAGCAGGTTTATTTATCTTAGAATGTACTTATATTAACTACACAAAACATCTTGACAGGAACTTCAGAATGATTTAATAAACTGCCTTATTAAACGATCCTAATTGGTCGCAAAGCTATTTTATCACGACTTATGTAAATAATACTAAATGTTGCAACTTTGTACATTAAAGAGATTTCTGAAGACGACAATTTTAAGCCTTGAATAATAATTGCCAGCTGTCATATCAACTCACTTGCAACTGGAAACGACACTTTCTAAAACAAGTGGAAGTATTCATAAAACAAATGAAATATTAATATAGGTAAATCTGAATTGATAATAAAGAAACAACTGTGTAAAACAGAAAGACTTTTTATGAAAACATGTCTGTTACATGACCATTAACCCTTCTTAATTATTTTTATTTGCTAGTTTTTTTTTTTAACCGTCTAAAACAAGCTTTATATTAATCGTAGAACAATTTCAAACTTGCATGGTATTCTGTATTAAAAAAATGATGTACTGAAAATTTTTCGTTAACATATTCATTAAAAGAAAATCTACAAAATTTATTGCAAGGATAAATTCCCACGACTAGTTTTTAGGCAATCATGATGCAAAACACTTGAAAATTAAACCAAAGGGAACAGTATTATACTGACTATTTCACTCATAAATATATAAACCAATCCAAATTCAAGATTCTACATAGTTACCAAGTTCCATTTCGACAAAACACCGTCACAAAAAAATTTTCGCATCCTTTAAGCCAATAAGATGTCGTATTTTTACAAGTAAGTGAGTTTTGATAGGCGAATTTTTTTTGACGTTTTGGAAACATTGTTTACATACCTGTCAAAGTCTGTATATTTTCAGTGTTATCAGTTTTTATTAAAAACGAGTCGATTCGAATAGGAATCTATTTAAAACGTTGAAAAAGCAAACTGAAACATAATACCACTAAACACAATAAAACTTACAAAATTTTTGTCAAGAAAAAAATTATATAAATGATTCCCTGATTTTTATTTTGGAAATAGTCATCCGAATACCATTCGTGGTTAAATTTTATCCTGGAAAAATTTTCCTATTGCTTTACTCGAGCCTGTTGCCAATTTATCTCCTGACTTTGATCAAAAATCACTCGTTTGACAACTCGTGATTTTTTTGTCAATGTCACTCAATAAATTGCTAGGCAACCGGCTCTCGTAACAATCTAAAAAAAATTTCGGCAAAAATTTACCACTTATTATATTATATATGATAAATCTCCGTTACCCCGATAAATTTCCGCAACCAAGTAAATAAAAAGTTGTTATTATATACAATTGTCAGTGTGACTAACTAATATACCAAATTTAAAAATAAATTAATAATAATTAAATTGTTTCATTTTACGTTGTCTGTGGAATTTATCTCACCAAATACCAGACGACGTCTCTGATTTTCTCAGATAACTTTTTATTTTTAAACACACATTCCTTTTGCTTTTAAGCAAACTCACTCAAGCAAACTGGCAGGCAAAACTCTTCCTCCTTCGGAGTCGGGATTTACCATCAGTTTATCAATAAAATCAGGAGGTCTTCACTTCCGAAAATTCATTTCAGAGAAAATTCAAAGCAAAACTCGGGCCGATATACTTGAAATCAATTTTGGGCGATAAATTTTCTGCAATGCATTTTCCGGATGCGGTAGCTAATAAATGGAGACATTAATCTTATTTATTTTTTGACAGTTTAAAGTTATTGTAACCTTATGTACTAGTTAGACATTAAAGTAACCATTAATTACACTTCTAGTGTTTTCGTTTCGCCTACGTTACAAATTTCTTTCATGCATTTCATTTTAGAATTTTTCGTTGGAACACGAATAAAACTCTAATTAATTTAGGCTCATGTTAAAGCGTATTAAATGATTTTTCAAGTTTTATATTTCCATGCACGTAAGTGTATTTAATATCAGAAAATATACATTTTATAATTAATATTTAAAAAATTATTTATTATTATCAGGGTTGGCCTGATTTAAATCATTTGATTTAAATCATGATTTAAATCAACTGATTTTTTTTAAATCAGATTTAATGAATACTATTTTTGTCGAAAAATCAATTGTTTTTCAAATTATTTTAGATACCTACAGAGTTAACAAAAAGAAAATTCTAGAATGGTAATATAATGTAAAAATGTATACATATATACCGTGTGCCTACTTTTTTATGGACCATAGGAAATACAATGGTAAAATTTTCATATATTTGTAAATTCTGCCCTATTAATTTTAGAACTAAAATATAAATATAAAAAATGTTCATATATATCATATAAGTGGTAAATTTTTGCCGGAAAATTTTTCAGATTGTTACGAGAGCTGGTTGCCTAGCAATTTATTGAGTGGCATTGACAAAAAAATTACGAGTTGTTAAACGAGTGATTTTTAATCAATGTCATGAGATAAGTTGGCAACACGCTCGAGTAAAGCAATCGGAAAATTTTTCCAGGATAAAATTTAACCACGAATGGTATTCGGATGACTATTTCCAAAATAAAAATCAGGTAATCATTTATATATTTTTTTCTTGACAAAAATCTTCGAATTTTTTTTGTTTTGAGGTGTTATATTTAAGTTTGCTTTTTCAACGTTTTAAATAGATTCCTGTCTGAATCGACTCGTTTTTAATAAAAACTGATAACACTGATAAAGTGATAATATACACACTTTGACAGGTATGTAAGCAATATGTTTCTAAAATGTCAATAAATTCTCGCTTATCAAAACTTACTTGTAAAAATACAACATCTTATTGGCTTAAAGGGTGTGAATTTTTTTTTGTGACGTTATTTTGTCGAAATGAAACTTGGTAACTAGGTAGAATCCTGAATTTGGATTGGCTTATAAATTTATGAGTGAAAAAGTCAGAGCCTAAATTTATTAATATAATAGGTTCTTGTCATGAGACAAACGTAAAATAAAATATCCGTTTTTAAGAGCGCCATGCAAGAAGTGTTTCGACCTATTTTACGTGGACGCGTTATATACTTCGTATAAGCTAAAATTCAAATGCATTCTTTGTGGTTTTATTACAGATTTCGTTTTCGTTTATGAAATAAAATATTTATATTGTTTTTAAAACAATTAAAAAGTGCAATAACACCAACAGGTCTTTAAAAATAAAAAATCATGATTTATTTGATTTTTAAATCAACGATTTTTGATTCTTTTAAATAAATCATCATTTTTGCCAACCCTAATTATTATATTTTAAAATCTAGGTTTGACAGGTGTTCACCATTTTTAATAAAATATTTTGCACCCCAGGGGTTGAGACCTTCTGGTTTAACCCCATACTTGTTACCCACCGGTTAGTGAGTTGTGGCCACCTGGTATTACGTTCGGTTTTTGTCATTTCATGGGTTTACACATCAGTGCAAGGCAACTAAAATGTATACGTATACATCTCAAAAATTATCATGACCAATAGTCATTTATAAATCGATAAAACTATATAGTAACTTTAAATTAAATTTTAATGAGATTGAGTTTTCATATCTTCATATAATTTAGATATAAAATTAGAGTGAATGTCCTTGATTAGAAACTGTAGAATGTATCACATAAAATATTTTAGTACAGATAGTACATAAAACCACGTGCAATGCTAGTTTTACTTGTACATAAATTTTATCCTTTTGCAGAAAGCAATATAATTGTGTATCTTCTCAAATGATAATCATAATAAACCGCAACACAAAACATTTACTTGAATGTTATAGCAAAATAGAAATCGTTATAGATTTACAGAGATTGCTGCAGACATCATTCGACGATTTAAAATTAATACCAAATGTTTATCCCGTTAAATAATGCATTGGGTATAGTTTGGTTACCATTATTTGGCGATTGGCTTCTCAGCATGTATTCCGCAAGAGGATTAAAGAAATGTATGGGGTCATATTTGCCAGGGTAGTATTTGATAATATTTATGTTTCTCCTGAGTTTTCCATAAAAGGATAAAAACAATATCAATAAACAATAAAATTAACGCTTTTTTGTCTTAATAATACGCAATAAAACATGTTTTTTTTTTCAAATAAACCCCATTTTTTTAAAAACCCGGGTTTTTTCAACCCTGCTTTAGAATTCTATATTAGCTTTTTGTTTTGGAAATATTCTGGTTTTATACATTTAACATAGATAATATTAGCTGTATTCTTTTTGACCCAATTGTAACTCAGCTCAGTACATAAATAAGTTGAGCTGAAGTGAGTTGTGATGTGTGCAAAAAGAACAAGTTTTATTCCATTTTATCATTTCCTTCTTTACCAATAGCATTTACTGTTACAGCTGTCAAATTTATTGACATTTTTCTGATCTATGATACTGTTTATAAACGAAAAATGGATAATGTTGAAAATATATTACTGTATGTATCGGTATATATGTGAATATAAAATTTGTTGTATTATATAAAATTAAAATGCAAACTGAGTGTTTTATATCATTTTGAACTGAGTTTACTCAGAACAACTCAGATCAGTTGTGTCAAAAAGAACAAGGATTTCCTGAGTTTATCTGAAGTGATCTGAGATGAGCTGAGATTTTGTCCAAAAATAATACAGCTAACATGACAATTGTATATAATAAATATATAAATTGGCTTTGAATTGAATCGTGACAAAACAATGAATAATGACGTTAGTTTACTACTTTAGTCTTGAGTCGTACGCAAATATTTTAAGACGTGCTTGCTAACAAATTTTCGCTTTGTGGCGAAAAGCAAAAACAAATGCATCATTTGATAGAATAGAGGATTCCGCCATTTTTTTAAAAATAATTTCTTTAGAAAGTATAAGTAAAGCTAAGACTATTCGTGAAAATCCGGTGAAAAAATTCCTATTAATAATCGAGTTATGGTCCCCCGAAGTTTGAAAATAAAGATGTGACATCACGAATATAAGTTTTTATATAAAACTGTTTTCTTCGTGGATCTAAAATGTTCTTGAAATGTATGTTATTGTTAAATTATATTTATAAAAAACAAATTAATATTGTAACACTGTACAAGTCTACATGCTTTATTAAATTATTTAGTTTAATGCAAGAAATTTATATTCAAATAAAAACTGTTTGAGAATTGCAGTACTGGACTGGTAGCCACGTGTCCGCTATTTGAATTTGTCTACTTCCATTGGTAGTAGACTCCACCCCCTAACTCAGTATTCGTTATATATTTATAGGTGGTCTTTGAGTCGCCAATCAAAATAATATATAAGGATTTCATATGAGTGACGAGCTGCTAAAACAAAAACCCCCTTATTTCCGAAGTATTTCAATTATATCATTTTATTTCTTTATTAATATTCATTACTAAGCATCCACTTTAATTATTTTTTACCAATTTCTCTTAATTCCATTGAGCTGTAATCCCTATTCTAAAGCGCGAGTTGTCACTGAGCTTATTGGCGAAGGACCGAGTACTAAACGCGCGCTGGACGGCAGCTACAGACCCGTTTTCGCGGAACTAGCCTTCCACGGCAAAAACTCGTTGCTCGTTTGGCGACATTATGTTTACGATTGAATTTGTAAGAGAAACTTCCCATCCACCTGCCTCCATAGACACCACCACCACCCTTTTACGACCTCTACTCACCTCACAATACCGTAGTAAAACTAAGGAGGTTACTCTGCCGCATCCTGTATATGTTTTGTACAATAGGGGATTCCACCATTTTTTAAATATAATTCCATCTGAATGTATAATTAAAACTATTGTCGGTGAAAATCCGGTGAAAAAATTCCTATTAATAAGCGAGTTATAGTCCTCCGAAATTTGAAAATATAGATGTGACGTCACGAATTTTTTATATAAAACTATTTTATTCGTGGAACTAAATATTTTTGAAATATATGCTATTTCTAAATTATATTTATAAGAAATAAATGAATATTATTATACTGTACAAGTCTTCATGATTTATAATTGGAAGTCTATTTAAATTATTAAGTTTAATGCAAAATATTTATATTCAAATAAAAACTGTTTCAGAATTGCAGTACTGGACTGATAGTCACGCCTCCGCTATTTAAATTTCAAAATAATATATTTGAAATTCATATGAGTGACGAGCTGCTATAACAAAAACCCCCTTATTTCCGAAGTATTTCAATTATATCGTTTTATTTCTTTATTAATATTCATTTTAAGCACATACTTTTAATATTTTTTCCTAATTTCTCTTAAATCAATTGCGCTGTAGTCCCATATTGGTAAAGCAAAGGAAAAAGGGAATAAATACAGGGTGTAAATGAAATAAGTACATTAAATTTAACCAGTAATATAACTCGTCGAGAACAACAATAATAACTTTTTCTCGAAATCGCATATTTTTTGGCATTTTTACAGCCCCGTAAATTGACGAGACGTTCCAAGTATTTTTCTAATAATTGAATGCAGTAGCAATAGCTCTGATAAATTTTGTTTTAGCAATTGACAGTCCTGTCAGTTGTTGCAATTAAATTTTGACAGTAATAAACTTGTTCATAAGGTAAAATTCTGTCAACATGCTTACGTTACAAATAGCGAGTACACAGACATCGTAATTACTTACATTTATTCGTATCTTTACTACAATTTAATTTGTGGTTGATATAAAGACAGTGTTAGAGTTGCCAACACATTTAGACGGAGCGTTTCCAAATAGGTTTCGAATATTCGCACTTTTGTTAATCTTGTACATCTTTATCACAATACGGAGTGTCACATATGACACTTTTAAAAAAAAGCAACAGTTGTATCCATACGATTTGCAAAAAGTTCAATGTTTTCAGCACATAACAGACTTCAATTTTGGAATGGCTCATAATGTACATTAATGAGACTGAATTTACTTGGGAAGGTGTATTTATTATGCACAATAGCACAATACACATCTCAACAGACGAAAATGCTGTAAAAATTTTCATTAAAAATGTTTGGGCGGGAACAATAAATGAACGACTAATTATTAGTATTCATGTACCGTTTAAATGGACAAAAGTTTGTACTTACATTTTTTGAATAACGTATTTAAACTATTATGATTTGTCGACGATAAATAATCATCTCATAACCTAATAACTATGCTTTCGCCCTTCCTCGTTACCTCCTTGTCTTTCTCTATTCACAGGTGATTAAAAACCTGGTTTAATACACAACTTTATAATTTTGTTATCCAAAATTTAAATTTCTTTATTTTAAAAATTGTACTATTACGAATTAATTAATAATAAATGTTATTTCCGTTGATTCGTTTATTAATTACTCTGACTGCAAGTGTAACCGATAACCGACAATTTTTGAGCTGTTTGTATCCCACTTGAATACGGCAGCAGCTATTTGTTCTCCATGGGCGGGTAACGAAATATGCAGCAAATTTTTAAAGAATTTTAACTCAAAATCTAAAAAAAAGTTATTAAGAAATATTGATGCTCTCCCTGATATGAATATTACCGAAATGTGTGAAAATAAAATCATTATGTTATACATTGCTATCTTACTGTGGGATTTATATTTACGTTTATTCAAATAAGTATTTAAAACAATATTATTGTTTGTACATTGTTGCGCTGATATGATTAATTATTGTAATAAATCATGTATGACATGTGTTGTACATAGGTTATGCGTATGTTTACACTACATACGAGTATATGAGTGCACGTTACAGTTTAGTAGTACGCACTTAACTGGAATATGTTACCAAACATATGGTTCAGCCGATAAGACGTTAGATTTTTATTTTAAAGAGTCTCATGCTTATTTTTGTAGTAAGTTATGTTTTATTTATTAGTTACTGTCAAATAATATGAAGTTGAATAATATTAGGTTAAGTTTTGAACACCTGACATTTTGTCATGCATTTCTTATCAACTGCTCCTAAAATTCCTGGTTAGAAATGCATTCCAAACGTGAGTGCATTGGTAATTTACTAAATATCTATTTAGCTGAATATATCATTTATAAAGATCTATTTACGAAGAGTACTTCTCTCTTAACATAAAGTAAAAGGAATGGTTGTCAATAAAATTTTAGAATGGTTTGGAATTTTTTAGAATTATAAATTCCTTCGGGGTGACAATGTATTAATTTATAGAGAAAGTACAATTTATTACGAAATTAACTACTGTAGTCTGTTTTTCATACAAAGATGATGATTACATTCATAACATAAATAATATTTATATTATTTTTGTATCATTTTACTTTCACCAAGAAATATTTGTTTGAGTACATACATAAATATTATTTATTATTGTTTTCAATAATATGTTTTGCGTAGTTTGTTAAGTAAATGCGTTTAAAAAAAGAAAGTGAATATTAAATAAAGGATAATATATTTAGTAAACATAGGAAAATAGTTTATTGTTATTTAAAGTGGGATTAACTTGAATAGCATTTTGACTTTCAACTATCTGGCATTCTACGAATTCCAATTGGAATTGCTTTTACTACTGGTAATTTGCAATTCTTCTTAGCGGTAATTACCCAATAATAAATAACAGTAGTGAACAGTAAATGCTTATCAAGAAATATATACCAATAAAAGTTGTTTTGTCTTTGTTTAGATCTTATAGTTAAAACAAATCTGTATACCTATATATAAACACAATATTATAGCTTTTACACATTTTGTATTACATTTCTAATTCCAAAGAATTGTTTTATTTATTTAAAATGGAGAGAACAAAGTATCTGCATAAATTTTGTGTTAAAATTATACAGAGTGATCAAAAATGGAGGAAGGTCACATGACAACTTTCGTTTCAAAATAATGTTGAAAAAGCTGAAGGCTATATCACAAAGTGCAATCTACAAATATTTTGCAGATTAGAAACAACGTTGGCACAATTGCATTATATTTAATAGAGAATACTTCGAAAGGGACAATATTGTAACACGAGGGTGGTCTAAGAAGCTAATAATGTGCGCTTACTTGATTTCCAATGATGACAACCTATACTAACTGGTGGACGCTTGGATGGTTGACATCCACGACTTTGTGAAAAGGAATGAACACATGCACATTTCTACTTTCACTGTCATTTGTTGACAGATGAGGGATGCTGATGAACGCTTACATTATGGACACGGACTGCATTGAGATTTAAACTACTAATTTTTAGTTTTATTTACATGCTTACAACGTATTATTAACTATCAGATCTGGGCAAAGTTCCGGAAAGTAGTACTTGAAGTACAAGGTATCTTAATGTTTCTAAATGTACTTTAAGTACAAGTACTTTTTTTAGTTTCTAAAGTACTTGAACGTACAAAGTACTTGAAAAAGTACTCGTAAATTTGGGTACAAGTACTTTGTCAGATAATTGATATTTTTCTGATTATACGTACCTTAAAAAGTAATCACCTTATGACGAAAATTTCAATATGCAATATTTATTGGGATATTTAAAACAAGATCGCATAACGTAAAATTGACGTCATATGATCGCCAAGCGAAATGAGAAGCTGTACCGAGATGTTAGAATGGCGTCATTTTTACGTCAGGTGTTCGCCAGGCGATACGGCAAAGTCCCAGCACTGTAGTTAGGTAATATAAACATTATATGTATATGCAGTATGCAGATTAGAATTAATTTAATTATGCCAAAAAATTGCAAATATATCTTTACTTTCATATTATCGCTGAAAATATATTTATTAATGGAATTCATATAATTGTCTTACAGGAATAACAGCAGACCACTGCTAAAGAAACACTGACAGACAAGCTGTTCTCATAACATTGTTAACTTTTGAATTATTCATCGCACTTCAAGTACATTTAAAGTAATTCAAGTACATTTAAAATACTTCACGTTACATTTAAAATACTTCAAGTACATTTAAAGTATTTTTCCAAGTATTAAGTATCAAGTACATGTGAATAAACTTACTTTGTCAAGTGCAAAGTACTACAAATAGAAAGTATTTCAAGTACAGTACTTGAAGTAGTGGAAGTACTTGCAAGCCTAATAAAGTACTTTTTTTCAAGTATTGCCCAGCTCTGTTAACTATTGATTAAAATAAACATTACTGAACAATTAAACTAAAGATTAAACAAATTACAGTTACATAGTGGGCTGGCGGTGAGCCAACGCCCAAAACTAAACACTACATGTTCCGACAACAAAGGTCTTGACGACGTGACAAACTAATGCAGACCATCTCAAAAACAAAGCGCTATCTTCATGGGGTGTGTCAAAGTCTTCTGACAGCTAGACTCAACAAACCGCTGTGGGAAAAATGATAATTATTTCTAAACAGAATTTTGACCCATAAAGATAACAAAGTTGAAATATTATCCCTGAACTATAATTTAGACAAATTTATAAAAAGTTATGTTATTGTTATTGCACGTACCCTTGCCTTATTACAATATTAATATTAATAAAGGAAGTAAAATATTGAGGAATCAACAACAATTGACGTTTCGGACCTTATTAGGCCATCTTCAAGGTATGTTGTTTTTTTGTATTTAGTTAAAAATCCTTAAACTCTTTATAAATATTAATATTGATGAATAAATTATTATTTACCACAATTATTCTAAATATTTTGTATAAAACCTCGTATTTGACTTTAATGAAAATTAGAATACCTTCCAGCAAAAAAGCACCTACAATGTAATATGTAGATACTTTAGTAGATTCATAGATTACTATAGAATAGAAAATACATTTTAGTCGTAGCCTCAAACCATTTCAGCAAATTGCCATCCATAACCTTGCTATATATGCTTTCTTATTTCCTTGGACTCTTCGCAGGACATGCGGAAGAAGCCTCCTCTGCTCGCAGCTTGCAAAGGGCCGGACAGGTGAACGTCCTGCAAGAACGCCTGAGCGACCCTGATAACGATACGATACCGGGACCGACCTTAGCAGCAGCGCCAGGTCATTCACTTGAATTTGGCCGGAACACAATGACCCCGCTACCGTACTAACCAACAGGTACCGTACGCAAGCAAACAGATGCCCAACATACAAATATCATTGCTTATCAAACCGAAACAGACAGATATCACAAGAATTTTGGAAAGAAATGGTAACTGTTTATAGAAATACAGTTTCAGATGGGAAAGACAAACGCATGTTTTTAGTCACACACTTTAAATTTATAAAATGATTTGAAGGAATTATTAAAGAGACTAATGTCTGAGACTGCATTTTAATTGATAATTTAACAAAAAATTAAATTAAAATCAATGTTCATACATAATAATACATTTGATATGCATTTACAAAATGTTAAAATTTTGATTTAATTTTTCTCTAATCCTCTTTTAAAATATTGGTGCAACCGGGCCTTAAGCCCGATATTCACCCCTATTCTGTATCTCAATCGATAACTTTTGCGATCGATAATAAATTGTAGCCAATAATTATAGTAGACACTGAATAATAAATGAAACTGACAGATGATACATTTGTTTCTATTGGTTAAAAATTATTATCGATCGATAACTATTATCGATTGAGTTGCAGAATAGGGGCGATTATCATCTCTGGTCAAACTGAACCTATGTGTAATTTTTATAACTTAATACTGTACAGTTAATTGAACAGTCAGTTTAAAACCGGGGCTTATTGCGTTACAATTTATAATACCTGTTTCCAAAGTAAGAATAAAATCTTATGTGTAATATCATTATTTTTATAAACGAAAATTTGAATTTATTAAAAGAATCATTTGTAATTCATTAAGGATATGGCTAGAACCCGACTGCGGGACCGTGTTCAAAAGTCCCGAAGAGGAAAAGCGGACCAATGGGGTCATACCAAAAGGAAAACATGTTGATTTTTCTTTCATAAATGAAAAATTTACCTAATATGCATATATGCTTCAAAAATATTTAATATTATTATACTTTTCATTCATGATTTTCTTTATAAAGATTCTGAGCCTGATTTTGTGACGTCATAATTTTGTACACAAATACACGATAGTGAGGCACACACGTACTCGTGCCTGTACTGTACATGAATCAGATCTGTCACTTTCCTAACATAACGTTATATAACCTACATTTTGAAAGTAACGACAATATCCTTGCCACAAGTAGTTATTTTTTTAAATAAGTACAAATAACGAAATATGCTAAATAAAAATTATAAATATATCCAATTTATGTTTGATTTAGATATTACAATAGTTGTACAATATTGTTCTGTGCTTATGATTCAAGATGTTAGGGAAAGATGGTAAAAGGCAATAAATACTCCAAAAGTTTTGAAGACTATTCTTGATTGTGATGACATTATCGTCAAATGTAGTTCCATTTTTATTCGGTAGACGACACTACAGTCGCAAAATTATGAAGTTATTTGAAATTTTATATTTACTATAACAAATTATTTCTGTAATACTAGAAACTTAAGACATAAAATATATATTTTCGTAAGTTGTTAAGTGTACTTTCAGAAAAAAAAATTAGAAAATGTGGTATGGTTTAGTAACGCGGAAGCATTGTTAAACACCTTACTTAGCTTGGTATATATCTCTAAAAACAACAACAACAACCTTACAGGCATGAATTTTGTGTGTTGGATTAGATAATGTTAAAATGTATTTCGGGACATTAATTTTTTAACACGGTCCCGTTGGGCTGTAGACACTTTCTTTAATTTAAGTACTGTAATTATATCGTGAATCAATTATTATGAATTATAATAATGTAATAATAACAATAATAATATCACGGCTTATTACTCATTGCTGGGTGTGCCAATCTGTTTTTATTTGGAGATTTCCGTACCTAATTACTTGATTATACTTAAAAGTAGTTACCTCATGGACAAATTTAATGAGACAATGGATAACACGTGTAATTTTTGTGCGATTTGAAAATTCATAACAATACCTATTGAGAAATCTAAAATATATAAATTGAATATGAACGCTGGTACATTACGTTTTATTGACAGTGTTAATTACTCATAAAATTATTGAATGGTGTATTTTTCACAGCAGCCATATATGGTCTGAAACCCTGTTCAAGTAATAATTTATAGTTTGTGTAACAGTTTAAGGTACTATATTACGGCATTAAGTTTTCTTATTTTATTAATTAATTTATTGATATTCAAATTTTTTGTAAGGTTATGTGAATTATCATTAGTGTCTGCAAAGTATTACGCTAATCCAATAATTTGTAAAAATGAAAATCGTGCAGTGATTAAATACCTGGACAAAAAATCTGATTTGGCCAACACATTACCTTCCGTCAGTTCCATGTATTTTGTACAAATTTCGTACAAAAAGTTCTTTGCAAAAGATTATATTTCTTGTACATTACCTGCCGACATTTGTTTGTGTTTTATACAAATTCCACACAGAAAGTTTCTAGCAAAAGATTCTATATTTCCAGTAAAGTTATAACACAAACATACTCTGTCAATTGCACTTGACACTGACATCTTTCAATCAGAATTTTCTTAATTTAGTAGCTGTTTCCATAGTTATAGCATAGCTAGCTAATTTATGAAATTTAATTTCTTTATAATTTTTAACTCTATATCCATTTAATAAGAAGTATAAAATGCAATCAAATCGTATAGAGAATAAAATATTCTTTAATATTTATAATAACATTTAGGGCAACTTTTACAATCATTAGATAAACCTCGTATAACGCTATACCAGGTATAAAATTGGAAATTGTATTTTACAAACCTTGGATAAACCTCAAATAGAATAAACACCAGTATTTCTTATCCCATGGAAATTGGTAGTATAAACCTTTGATAACTTTATCCCTGATTCTTATGGATACCACGTAAAAACAAACGATGTTTTGTTATTCATACGTTTGACAGATGTCAATCAAGTATTTCATCATCACTATCAGAATCAAAAATAACATTTATATCATCTAACATCGTGAAAAATGTAAATTAGAAGACAGAAATAATAACAATATTGAAGAAAAATAGCCTAACAAGAAGATAATTTTATTGTGCCAATACCAACCTAAAGTGATTTAACGTAATTCCTGGTACAACTATCTGACAGATAATAATGCATTGTAAAAGACAGTCTTGTTTATCGAAGGTATAATTGCTAGGATAAAGTTATACCTCCGATAGCTATACCAAAGATTATCCATCAATTGTAAAAGTGGGCCTGAATGTGAAAAAATGTTATTTATCATTGTTTTTTCAAGAAAAAATGTTAAAATCTTCAAATGTGGGTACTTCCGGTTGACCAATTATAACCAAACTCTAATCAGCTCTTCATATGGATGTAACGAAGAGAAATACGAAAGAATTATAATTTTTGGAATTGTAGTATTAGAGATATCGCAGAGCAAACTTTTTGCACACACACACACACACACTCACTCGCATACACAAACACATACAGAAATCATCGTAAAAATAGTAGAATCGTATTTTAGGGACCCTAAAATTTACATATTGATAAAAAAAAACTCACCACCAAATTTTTTGACCAAAGACAATACCTTCCTTACCTAGGTGACGGAAGGTAAAAAGGCTTAACACCGAAACAAATTCGGGAAGACATGTGGCAAATACTTTATGAACATCTTATCCTTCATACACCAAACGGTAAAAAAGCGGGAAACTGAATTTACAGGTACGAGAGAAAATCCTCGCAGTGGAAAGCCTGCAACTGGTAAGTACCAGTGAAGAAAACAATAATGTAATCACGATATGGTATTGGCAGATCGGCGAATTAAGGTTCGAGAAATGGCGGAGGCTGTGGGCATCTTTTATGAATGGATTCGAAATATTCTAACCAAAGAATTAGAAATGACAAAAATATCTGCGAGATGGATCCCCCAGCTTCTGATGGTATAGCTCAGAAACGTCGTTCGTAGATTTTTATCCTTTATCTTTGTCAATCAAATATGGCAAGTTAGGATGCATCAGCAGACTGGTTCAATGTTTGTGCATCGCATGTGCATGTGATATGCATTATGCGAAGGGTTAAAATATCAATAAACAATTTTATCTTCCCCTAAGACAATAAACATATTTTTGAAACCTACTGTAAACCAAATATAGACCAACTGACATTTGTTCGTTAAAAATACTATTCATTTTAATTTAAATTGTAAACGTCTTCTTACAAATGCTTTGTCCATATGTAACTGATGAGATGATGAAAGATGAGATGATTGATGAACTAAAAAGATCATGCCTTATTCGGGACTTGAACCCAGGACCTTGGGTCAACTCTACGACCCATATTACCTTGATCGGCAATGGTATTAATAAATAAATTAAATGTACGTGTATTAAATTAACGATAAAATAAGTGCTTGATTATAAAAATACACAATACTTATTGACTCATTCATTATTTCACTTATTGTTTTTCATTTTCCTTGTATAGTAGTAGTAATTATAATATAATGACCAACCAAATGTTCAAATAAAACAAAAGAAATAATTATCATATTAATAAAAATTTCGACACATTACTTGCCATTTTATTTCGAAATAAAGACTTGTTAAATGTTTTATTTATAAAATTGCAATGAATATTAAATATTCTTACATACATTAAAAATGATAATTTATGTCTTTAAACTAAGAATTTTGGCAACATCCTACATAATTTCATTAGTATGAATAATTTATGACCTGTTGCACCGCTTACAGTTAGCAAAAAATTGCATAGCGAAATTTTAACAGCAATAATTTGTACCTAATTTTTTATTTGGTTTCGATACACTCGCATTGTCTATTAAACAAACTGCAAGAAATAATATAACCTTTTAGTTTGTTCTGATTTTTTTAAACCCAACGTTTCGGTGGCACACACTGCTGGCTTCTTCAGGGAAAAATAAATAAAAATTGTATGCAACGGAAACGGTGGGTTAAATAATATATATATATATATATATATATATATATATATATATATATATATATATATATATATATATATATATATATATATATATATAACAAAATAAAACGATGTATTATTTTTTTATTGAGTTCTGAAGGATTTTTTAATAATTTAAACTGCAAGAATTTGGAATCAAACTAAATAACTCCAAGAGAAAGTATTTTTTTTAATTTAATCTAATATTTAGTTCTACAAACAAGGCTTAAATTTTTAGATACATTTAAACAAAAAAATGTTATAGCTTAAAAAACTTCCTAACTGGTATAGGGTAAAAGCTTGGAGTGCAGTCATTTTTTAAAATTTATGACAAATAAACAACTCACAAATATAAATAAATGAATAAATAAATACATTAAAATAAGGAAAATATCGTAGCTGCAGCTGTACCTATTATTTTTGATCCAATTGAAACTCACTTCAGAACATATCTGAGTTGAGCTGGAGTGAGTTGAGATGTGTACAAAAAGAACAAGTTTTCTTCCATTTTATCATTTCCTTCTTTACCGATAGTATTTTCTGTAACAGCTGTCAAATTTATTGGATAATGGATAATGTTGAAAATATATTACTACTTGCAAATATTTATGTATATGTAAATATAAACTATGTTGAATTATATGTGTGGTGCACTCTCCACGCCAGCAATGAGTGCCCGTTAGGTGACGCCTGGTAAGCGCCCGCAGAGTGCAAATATCTCATGATTACCGATATCTGTGTACAAAGCAGATTGGCACACCCAGCAATGGGTAATAAGCCGTGATGATATATTTATTTATTTTATTTGAAATGCAAACTGAATGTTTCAAATCATTTTGAACTTGGTCAACTGGTAGTGTAGCATCGGAAAAAAAGGAAAGTGAGTTTGCTCAGAACAATGCAGATCAGTTGTGTCAAAAGAACAACTATTTCCTGAATTTATATGAAGTGATCTGAGATGAGCTGAGATTTGGCCAAAAAAGAATACAGTTATTATTGTCAATTTATGGAACGCTTAAAATTTAAGTGAGGGTGTAATCGGCTATAAATGGGTAAGATATTCGTAATATAAATGTATATCTTTTGTAACAGCTATATCTTTCAAACGCAGAGAAACTCAATAAACGGTTTATAAAAAAATAAAAGTCTTTTAATCTTTTCAGCATCCTCTGCTTTGCAAAAGGAATCTGTTTCTGTTCACTTTTCTCTCGTCATCTCCGATGAAAAATAAAAGCTTGAGGCTGACTCACGTTTACAGTTACTTACTTTCGAGGTCACTTGCAAATTTTTATTTCGTGCCAATTATCTATGCTTTAAACATCTTAAAAATAATTTTAAGCAAATTATTAACATTATTCATGCAGATAGTTGCACGAGGCAGGAATTTCGTCTCAATGGCAAGTTTTTATATAAAGTGCAAGTTGTTACGTTACCAATACCAATACAATATCTACATTTTATATTTAAGAAATAAAAACATACTTCCCTTCAACAATAATCCACTTCACCATTCTTTTCTTCCACTCCAATTATTAGGTAGATTTACCTTGCAAAAGGTCGGATATTTTTGATTTTTGGAAATATATTTAGGGGTTCTAATAAAAAATACAAGTTTTCGCCCTTGGGGCACTTCGAGAACTACCGCCTACTTGAAAAAAATCGGTTTATCAAAATATCTCTTCACCAATAAGCATTACAGTTATTTTCAAATATGTTGCGAATAAAATTCCCTACAACTTTCATCTAAAACATATTTTTCTATAACCTATAGATAGCGAGCTACAGTGCTTCAAACTGACCGTATTTTTGAAAATTTAGTTAATGTTTCATTTGAATCATATTTTATTATATTTTTTTTTACAAATTATTTTTATTCATTAATTATTAGTATCTATATATAGGTGTCCCAGGACGAGCTTTCGCTTAATCAACCCTTTCATCATTTTTTTTTTGCCAAAAACTGAAGTGTTCAAGCTGCGGTATGGCAAGGAGTAATATAATTCCTGTCTCTGGACCTCTCTGAGCACTTCAGGCAAACATTTTTCAGTGTACTTAATAACAGTAACAACTGTCGTCTATCCACCCCAACTTAATTGCATTTACCATTCTTGTCTAAAGAATGCTTGCATAAATTATTTTTTCAAAACTCGCTGGCTTTCTTGGCGTGTAAGTACGTTAAAAAAAGAATAAGTATAAGTTTCGTCACATTACATATAAAAAAATGATGTGCGCTACAATTTTTATATTGTTAAAGTTTCTTACATGTTTCGCTTTTTGAAAATCAGAAAAATGATGTAACTAGCACAAAACGATTGACAACTTTTTATAGGGCATGTGATCGTATATGATTTTATTATTGCTTAATCTTGAGTTTATACGGTATTACCGCATGTCATTCTACTTAGTGATGTGGTGCCGCCGAATTATTCCCGCCGGGAATTTGTTTTTTCCCCGGGAAAATTCCCGGAAATTTCTTCATTCGCAATTTGCGGGAAGAAAAAATTTTTTTCCCGGAATTTTTTTGGCAAAATTTCGTGAATATATTTGCAAATTTCCCAAAAATTTTAAGAGATATTTAGCCTTGATGTTTGGTGATAGCTGTTATAAATAATTATTAAATTATTAAATATATTACATTGTTCATTTTTTGTGTAATTTAAGTTTCCTTCTTAATAAATTGTTATTCTGGTTATTTTTTTTTTTTTAGTAAATATAAGTACTTGTGAAATTTAGTACGATAATTTTGAATTTCTCATTTACTTTATACAGGGTGTAAATGAAATAAGTGCATTAAATTTAACCAGTATGTAACTCGTCGAGAGCAACAATTTTTCTTAATAATTTTTTTTTCTAAATCTTCTTGTTTTTGAGTTAGAATCATTTAAAGATTTGTTTAAAATTTCGTTACCCGCCACTGGCAAGATCTCTGCTGTCTGAATCAAAGTTTGATGTACACAGCACAAAAATTGTCGGGTGGTGGTTGCATACTTGCAGACACAATAATTAATAAACGATCAACGGAAAACATATTTATTATTAATAAATTCGTAATAGTACAATTTTTAAAATACAGAAATTTAAAATTTGGATAAGAAAATTATAAAATTATGTATTGAAACAGGTTTCTGAACTAGTGTGAATAGAGTAAGAGCGTGGGAAGACTGGGAAGAGCATAATAAATATGAGGTTATGAGATGAATTTTCGTGTGTCAACTCGGCAAATCATAATAGTTTAAATACGTTATTCAAAAAATGTAAGTACATACTTTTGTCCATTTAAACGAGGTGGGATTATATGAGGACCAAACAATTCATAATTTTTTTGTTGAAAATTGTGTTTCCTTCGTACAGTACGAGGATTTTTATGACCAGATAAGTGTATTGTGCATTATTAAAGACACTTTCTCTAATATATTCAGCCCTATTAGTGAACAATACAACCCATTCGCAAAATTGAAATGCTGGAAACAATGAAATTTTTGCACAAATATTCCACATTGTCATATGTGACATGTCAAACTGTGATAATCTCGAAGATATTGTATGTGGTACAACATAAATTTACGAATATTACGAAGAGGATAGGTAATTACAATGTCTGTGTATCCGCTATTCACATACCAGAATTTTACTTTATAAACAAGTTTATTATTCATGTTTAAATTTAATTGCAACAACTGACAGGACTGTCAATTACTAAAACAAAATTTTTCATAGCTATTGCTACTGCATTCAATTATTACAAAAATATTTGGAACAACTCGTCTATTTACGGGGTGGTAAAAATGCTAAAAAAAATATGCGATTTCGAGAAAAGTTATTAAGAAATATTGTTGCTTTCGACGAGTTATATTACTGGTTAAATTTAATGTACTTATTTCATTTACACCCTATATAAGAAGTTTGAAAATATATTGAATATTTAAAATATGGGGTAGTATTTTTATTAGTTCCTAGAGAGTCGCTCTACTCATATTTATCACCGATAATGCATAAATATATTGATACAAGTACATGTATGTATTTTTATACCATGATTTCACAGAAAAATAAAATTATATAAACCTACAGTTACAATTTTTATTCATATTTGAAATTCCTTGGGAAATCTCCCGAAGGATATTTTCCCACAAATTCCTAGGAAAATTTCTCAAAAAAAATTTCGGGAAAATTTCCGTATCTTTAAATTTCGGAAATTGACCCATCTCTAGTTCTACTGTCTTTGTCGATTAATTTCTTAAAAGCAGCAATGTTCTTTTGCGTAACAACTCCAGATGGACACCCCGCTGCTTTTTGGCACTAAACGGAATTCCTTCTTCGTTCAAATTCTTTATACCAGCGGTAAATTGTACCAGAAAATGAGCTTGTTCATTAAAAACTGAATCTATAGTTCCTTTATGCACTTAAACATTTTTTGAAATGATAAAAAATCATGGTTCGAAAATACTTTGGTTAATTCCATATTTTCACTCACAAAAATACAATAAATGATTAACGAAGTTGTAAGGTACATATCAATAATCATGACCCTATAGCTTAATTATTATAAATAAAATTTGTAAACTGACATTGACTATTCTTGTATTAAGCCACAGATATATTATTGCTAATAAAGTTCTTATAGTTTTTTAATTATTTATTTAACTCATTACAAGTAGTACTGATATTAATAGCTTCCTAATAATTGCTTATAATTATCTGGTATTTGTAAAAATGAAAACAAAATTACCTATGCAGTCTACACTTCATTGGATAATTCTCGAAATTACAAAGTTTACGACTAACCATTTAATATTCATTATCTTTTATAATACTCGAGTCCCACTGTAATTTACAGATCAAATTACAATAGTATTCTTAAAAATCATTTAAACTCTTCAAGTGGAAATACCTAATGATTATGAAAGATTATTAGCTTCTGTCTACAGTTTATTATTATTTGGTTATGTTTAGTCACCGCAATTCGTACCATTATTTTAAAACAGTATACAGTATATCAAGAGGTAATCTTTACAGTTCATAAATCAAATTGGACAATAATAAACAATAAATGGTGATTTATTTCCTACATAAAGCAATAAACATGTACAACAAGAAATACAGATAAAATATTTGCAATATTTCATGCATAACAAGGACAATATTCAACGAAATTATTGCTTTGACTATAAGTGTTCAATAAATGTAATTGATAATTAATATATGTATCTAAATTTAATTATTTTTGCTACAAATTAAATTACTATCAAAAAATGTTATCGAATGAAGATTAGAATAGAATCTTACAAAGTGTTGAAATCTGAAATGAAAAAGATTTCGGTTGGTTGAATTAAATGAATGTCTTGCTCAGATAAAATATAGTTCAAAGGTTCAGATCTTATCAGCCTATAGTGATAAATTAAGTGTTGCGTCTTTTAACTTCTGTAAGTATACTGTATAATTACCGCATTTATCACATTTGCATCTTTTAAAACAGTACAAAGTGTAAAATTATTTATTACCGTGAAGTTGTTGAAAAAGAAAATTAAATACTTAAAAAAAATAATAAATTAATAAACTTTCTTTGAGAAAAGCAACTGTAAAAGGTATTTTACTAATTTTATATCGGAAACTCAGGAAAGGAATTTGTTTTTAAATCGGTTTTAAAAACCGGTTAACCAGTGTTTTAATTCAAAAAATGTGATATTTTACTGAAACAGGGTTGGCAAAAATCATGATCTATTTAAAAAAATCTAAAATATTTTTTTACATCAAATAAATCATGATTATTTTGTTTTATTTTTAAAACTTGGTGTTATTGCACTTTTTAGTTGTTTTAAAAGCAATATAAATGTTTTAATTCATAAACGAAAACGAAATCCGTAATAAAACCCAAAAAAATGGATTTGAATTTTTGCTTATACGTAGTATATAACGCGTCCATGCGCGCCTGTTTAAACTTTAAACTTAAACCATGCATACCTAAATAAAACAGGTCAAAACATGTCTTGCATGGCACTCTGTTACAACGGATATTTTATTTTTCTCATGACAACAACCTATTATACCAATAAATGCAGTATTTAATTCTGAACACTTTTTTTTTTGTATTCACACTTTAGTTCTAAAATTAATTGGGCAGAATTTACAAATATGAAAATTTTACCATTGTATTTCCTATGGTCAATAAAAAAAGTAGGCACCCGGTATATAAGTATGTGTATATTTTTATATTATATTACCATAGTAGAATTTTTTTTGTTAACACTATACTTAAAAATTTGAAAAACATTTTATTTTTCAACAAGAAATATATTATTTTATAAAATTTGATTTAATGAATGATTTAAATATTTATTTCCTAAAAACAAAAAACGGTAGAGTATTACCCGAAATAAAATAAACCGACTGTAAAAAGAAATTAAAAATGTACATTTTTTCTATTTTTAACTGTAATACAGTACCTACTTTTCGCTAAAATGAACTAAAGTACTAAAAATATTCTATATAAATAACAGTTCTTTTTTTGTTTCTAGAATTATCTATTAACTGATTTAAAAACCGGTTACCAAAAAAGTAAGAGTAAACCGGTTTAGGACAAAAACAGTTTAACAAATTATTTTTCGATTTCAATTTACCATTAACCGTTATTTTTTTTAGTTTCTTGCCCTGCTGAAATGTGTTCACAAATGCCGTCATCGCAAAACTTCTGCACATCTCAACAAGCTAATAAGAATGAAATCTGCTGAATTTGAATCACTACACTCTCGAGATAAAATAAGACTTCTGGAATGAAATGGTGTCTATTTGAAAAAATGATTTCCAAATAAACAAGCAGGGTGCCAGATGATCCGACTAAATATTGCAAAAAAAGTTTTGACAACTAAAAAAACTACTCGAAAGAAGTTATTAAAGCTTTTGTAAATAAATAAAATAAATATATAATCACGGCATATTACCCATTGCTGGCTAGGTGTGCCAATCTGCTTTGTACACAGATTTCGGTAATGATGATGACATATTCGTAGTCTGCGCACGTTTACCAGACGTCACCTCACGGGCACTCATTGCTGGTGTGGACAGTGCTCCACAGGGGTTACTTCTGTATCATTTAAAATTCGAAATATATCTTTTTGGCATCGGTCGGGATAAGGGTTAAACCAATTGATTTTTTTTAAACCATTGATGTAAATCAAAATTTATATAATAATACATTTTTGTAGAAAAATCAATTGTTTTTCAAATTATTTTAGATACCTACAGAGTTAGCAAAAAAATTCTATTATGGTAATATAATTTTATAATATAAAAATATATCCATATACACCTATGTCTACTTTTTTATGGACTATAGGAAGTACAATGGTAAAATTTTCATATATTTGTAAATTGTGCCCTATTAATTTTAGAACTTAGGTGTAAATACAAAAAACGTTCAGAATTAAATACTGTATCAAATGAGCTTAAATTTATTGATATAATAGGTGCTTGTCAAAAGATAAAAATAAAATAAAATATCAGTTTTAAGCGTTTTACAGAGTGCCATGCAAAACATGTTTTGACCTGTTTAATTTAGGTAGGCAGGGTTTAAGTTTAAAGTTTAAACAGGCACGCGTGGACTCGTTATATACTATGTATAAGCAAAAAATTCAAATGCATTCTTTGGGGTTTTATTACAGATATCGTCTTCGTTTATGAAATAAAATAATTATATTGCTTTTAAAACAATTAAAAAGTGCAATAACATCAACAGATCTTTAAAAATAAAAAAATAATCATGATTGATTTTTTTTAAATCAATGATTTTTGATTTTTTTAAATATATCACGATTTTTGCCAACTCTGGTCGGGATCGAACCCAGTTCCCCAGTTTCGCGACCAGGTGCCCATGCACGCGGCCACGATCTTTTATTGGAGCTAAAATGTCTACCAATGCAAATTTTCACCGAGAAAACAAGTATTTTAGTGCAGCAATTATTTTACTTACTATCACCAGAGATAGAAGAAGATAGCTGTTGCTGTTAAATTGAAAAAGTCTGTTGCCGATAAATGTGGAGTCCAGTTTAAAAGAGACCTAGTTGAATTCCATATCTAGGGTAGTTTTTCAGATGATTTTTTATTTTTGAAGTTTTCATTTTGCGAGACTAAGAGCGCACATGAAGCATGGTCTACCCAGTTTTATTTCAGAATTGTTGTTCACATTATTTCCTGCATTTTTGATTTTGTTATCCAGCTTTGCATTACTATTCATTTTTATACAAAATGTTGATGCTGTTGAGTCCAAAATGAATACATAATAAAAAATATTTTTTATATACTGTATAAAATTTTATATAATAAAATGTAGAAGGTTTGTAACTCTCAGTAACAATTGATTATAAATGGTTAACAAAAAAAATTGGTCTGGAAACTTTTGACGTCCCCGCCAGAGTATATTTAAACAAAGTTGTCCTCCCGTCCTTCCATTCTGTATGTGATTGTGTCCCGACGCGCCGCCAGCTATCGACCCCAAACAGCTGATAAATTTCGGGGCAAGGACCTTGAAACCAACTCCTCTGGGGTATCTCTCTTGTATCCGGTAAAGTCACTTCTACATAACAGATAGGGGAAAATATCCGAGGCAAGGTATGTGGTTATTTCCGGAGCCAACAGCCCAAAACAAAAAACTCCAGCCAACTCAACTCAACATGTTACGACTTGAGGAGCTAAGTGACAGGTGTCTCTATCTCAATGACATTTAGGAAGAGTAGGCGTAGGAATCTCAAATGTTTTACGTTTGTGTTAGACAATGGTAGAGGGAGATAAAATGATAAAATTCTGCTCATGTAGGTAATAAAACGTACATGGTGGATAATGTTTATCACTGGTAAAGCAATCTACTTGAAGCTGTGTAGTCGGCGCGAGCAGTAATCAATAAAACTATAATAAAATTCAAGGACAACTTGATTAAATGAAGCTGACCATTACTATTTCAATAACAGCAGCGCATTAATACTATAATATAAACAAAATTCATATCACACGTTCACGCTACAGCACATAATCACTTATTTTAAATATTGCCTGGATATGACAGAAATTCATAAACAGAAAAAGCTTATATTAATGATCAAACGTATTTGCACATATGTATTTTTATATTTCAACTTTGTTTTGTTAAAACCATCAATAGAATAAATAGATAAAATAGAAGAAATATTGAAAAATAATGGTAATAAAATAAGAAGGATGAACATTTATTCAAGTTATAGAAAAATTTCTTCAAGCAACAAAACGAGATAAATTTAGAACATGTATGTAGACAAATGTCTGCAACAAAAAAAATTTCAAATAAGTTCTATAAAATCCCTGTCTCATTGGTATACATTTATTATTGTTTTCATTTGTTTCATTTTCACAACCATTGTTCTTATCATTGTCGCATTTTTGCTGTTTGAAACAAATTATTATTAATATTATTATTATTATTATTCGTCGATTTTCGGTAGCGAAATGCATCTTCTAAGAAGATTCTCTTCTTCATGTCAAAAAATTGCACAGTTCATAGCAGCTGGTGTTGCCTTAGCCAGATCTTCTCTCATGCATTCCTCTTCTAAAGGCCCATTCAGAATAAAAAAAAATAGCGGTAGTGTAAGAATTAGTGGCATCGGTAGCGTAAGAAATTTATAGTAAAAATTATTTCCGTTCACAATGAAAAATTATTGAAATTATAGTTTCTAGGAATTTTTTATTATAAATTACTAGGATGCAAGGTTGACAGTTATAGCTGTCATTTTATTTTTGCACAAAAAGCAAATGACATAGATGATTAAACTTATCCACAAGCACTCCATTGTGTGAGATAAGCGAAGAGATTAAGGGAGTTTAAAATTATTTCAAAAAAAGAAAATGCGTGGGCACAAATTGCCTTTGAAATAAGCGAAAATGGTAAGTTCCGTGTTCACTTTTAATTGTGCAAAGTTTATTAATAAGTATGTTTGTTTATATAGCGCAACGTCTGAGGCACACCACAAAATGATCCTTTCTCTGTTGCTCATTTTATCTGATGAAATCAGAAATCAGATGTCAATAAACGTCAAAACTGTTAAAAAAATAAGCGGTAGCGTAGTGGCAACGTAGAAGTTTGGAGTTTGCAAACTCCTACCACTGCCATTGCCAATGCGCTACTACTAATTTTCTTAATTTTTGAATGTGAACGAATACATTTGCTATAACGCATTCAATCTTTTACCCAGGCCACTACCACTGCCACTAATTCTACCGCTACGTTAATTTTTTTGTTGTGAATGATACTTAAGTTGGCGCACGTGGTTCAAAACAAATGAGCTTAGTAAATTATACATTGTTGAAAGGCTAAAAATATATGTTTTCAATGGTGTCCACCAATTACAACTTTGCCATCATAACTCGAAATCCGATATTATTCTATTAAATTAGATTCGGTTAGTTTGGGGTAAATTACGTTACCTCAGATTATATAGTAATTTACATTGCAATACCGTTACTCAGAACTTTTCTAAAATTCAGTATTATTGGACGTTATTTACAAAAATACAAGATTGCAAAATTTATATTTTCCCTCATACCTAGTGACCAATACATTTGCCGTGTCTGGTCGCGAATCTAGGAAACCGGGTTCGATCACGACCGATGCCAATAGAAACATTTGGCATAAAAGTGATCCATGTGGTACACTCTCCTCAACAGCAATGAGTGCCCATGACGCCTAGAAAATCCCCGTACGGTACGAATATGTCATCTAATCATCATTACCTAAATCTGCGTACAAAGCACACATGGGTAATAGCCAGTGGATATATTTATTTTTTCTATGTATAATTTTTAAAAACTTCACACCATCATTTTATGTAAGTCACCTATACAAATTACAATTTAATGATATTAACATACGCGTATTTGTTTCTTAATATGGCGGTAGCTCTTAAGTATAAACAATATTTGATTTCCGGTGTAACTTAGTAATCCTATCACACAGCATAGCCAACCTGAGGTAATTTAATCCTAGCCGCGGATTTTAGTTCCCATTGGTCTCACATACTCCAACTACGTATACAAGCACACCGTACTTATACTACCTGGCGTGGAAAAACGGAAACAACTAAATCACAACATACAAATAGTAATTATGTTTGTGAATAGAATACCAATGCAAGACAGGAAAGTACTCTGAAAGATTGCGCATTTTTTAAAAGATTAATGTTCATAAATAATATTTTAATGATATCATAAATCGAAATTTCAAATTAATTGTAAATCTATAAATGCCCTATTAATATAATTTATGATAATTATTTTATTTGGAATGAAACTAAAAACTTTTCTACTTATTTTGTTAAATAAAAAATTTAAAACATTTTATATTATTATGGGGTTGACAAATTATGTGAAATGTTTGCCGGAATGACAAAAAAACAGATTTCAATAACTGATAAATGTAACTAACTTTGAAATAGTTACCAGCATATCTAGCGCCCTGTTCTGGAATGCAAAGAATGTAGCAGTCGGAAATTTTAGAAAGACTTCTGAGAAATGAATGACTTACTTTTAATTCCGTAACTAATTTGCTCTTTAAATACTGAAGGAGTGTTTATACATATATTACGACCAATGTAATCCATAAAATATGGATCATATTTTTTTTAAATAGTGGACGATGCTATTATTTGTGGGTTATTGGCATAGAAAACCTTAAAATAATAATCAACCCCTTATATAAAGAAACTTTTAGGACAAAAAATATTAAAATGAAGTAAATCTTGCTCGACAGAATAGTTAATGCGGTCCTGTACTGATGCTGGTCGTCACAAGTGGTCTACAAACTATTAGTTCTAGAGGGTACAAATTTTTCATGTTCGCACAGAAGTATTTTTATCAGGGTTGGCAAAAATTATGATGTATTTTTAAAAAATTATATTGATTTTTAAAAAAATATTAAATAAAACATTTTTTTATTTTTAAAAACCTGTTGTTGTTGTTGCACTTTTTAATTATTTTAAAAGCAATATAAATATTTTATTTCATAAATGAAAACGAAATCTGTACTAAAACTCCAAAGAATACATTTGAATTTTTGCTTATACGTAGTACATAACTCATCCTGCCTGTTTAAACTTTAAACTTAAACATGCCTACCTAAATAAAACAGGTCAAAACATGTCTTAAATGGCACTCTGTAAAAAGATTAAAACGGATATTTTATTTTACGTTTATCTCATGACAAAAACCTATTATATCAAAAAATTTAGGCTCATTTGATACAATATTTAATTCTGAATATTTTTTTATTTACACTTCTGGTCTAAAATTAATATGGTAGAATTTACAAATATATGAAAATTTTACCATTGTATTTCCTATGGTCCATAAAAAAATAGACACCATAGTAGAATTTTCTTTTTGTTAAATCTGTAGATATCTAAAATAATTTGAAAAACAATTGATTTTTCGATAAAAAATGATCGTGATTTAAATCAGGCCAACCCTGATTTTTATATTTAAACTTTTACGTTATATTGTTGAAGAAATTATTATTAAGCTTAAATAACATAAAGATTAAAGCTTGAGTTACATTATACTATTTTCTAATATTCTCGAACTATATTTTTTTTTCGATTTGTATCCGAGTTTAATCCAAAAAATCTGATCGACAGATTTCAGTATCAACAGCAACAGATGTAAGTTTGTGTTATAATTTTCTACAAAATACATAGAACTGACTGAATGTAATGTACTGGAAATATGGAATCATTTATAAGAATCTTTCTGTTTGGAATTTGTACAAAATACATAGAACCCTAATTAATCTACTCCTAGTATGAAACTCGGATGAAAATATAGGACAGATAGTATATCTGAATTAGAATCTAGAACGCAAATCGAACGAAAGTCGGATGAAAATGTCTGATTTACATTATACTAGAAATAACTAGAAATTCTCTAACGAGAATCGAACTAAAATCTGCAGACAAAAATAATATAATGCAATTTAAGCTTAAGAATTTTTTTCACCTAAAATTATACAACATTGTAACAGTTTGACTATTGTTTGGCAATATTGTGTTACAAACTATGACGGCGGATGGTGCTAGTAAGTCTCGCTTTTAAAATCAGACAACCAATTAAATTGCAAAGACCTGATACGACATTCTAATTAATCACTTGTAGCTTACGAACTATAATTAATATTTAAACAAAATTATTTCACTAATATTCATTAATTTAATTAATTAATTCCTATATATTAATATCGATGACAAATTAAAACCAAAAAATCCGCCTTCTTCAGGATATTATTATTATTATAATTTGGATTGGTTTATCAAGATACAGTTCACCCACATGGGGTCTCATGGCCGCGTGCCAGTGTTAGGTCGCGAATCTGGGGAACCGGGTTCGATCCCGACCGACGCCAAATATTTCGAATTTTAAATGGCACAAAATTAACCCCTATGGTGCACTCTCCACGCCAGCAATGCGTGCCCGTGAGGTGATGCCTGGCAAGCGCCCGCACGGTGCAAGTATTTCATCATTACCGATACCTGTGTTCAAAGCAGGTTAACACACCCAGCAGTGGGTAATAAGCCGTGATAATATATTTATTTATTATTTTGAATCGTTTTTTCAAGATACAGTTCACCGGCTATAGTTTTTTTTTTCACGGTATTAAATTATTGTGCATACTGGCTGTTGTTCTAGAGCTGCCATATTGCTAATGATTTCTAAATATCTACTAATCCTACAATGTCCAGTTGGTAAGATAATCTACTGGAACGGGACCTTTCCCATCATTAGTGTAAATCACTTTAGTTGCCTATATCTTGAAAAACATACCATAAATAGTTTGTTTTCTGTTTCTTTCGTTGTTCTGTAGAAGTAATGGCATTATATTCATATTATTTTCTTGCTTAAATTTCCTTACAATTCTATACATATAGGTACATAGCTGACAAACTTCATGAAAGTAAATAATGTTATGACGGCAGCACAAATTTAGATTTACTTTCCAATCGATTTCCGGGGTACCAACTTTCAGCAAATGCAAACTTCGTGTCTAAATCGCATGTCACAAGTTACTCCACGTGTTACATATCTAAAAAATACCCCACGTGTCTATCATGCACGAAACCACCCGAAGTTGGAACAACACGTGTTCAAAGTCGAACAGACGCCGAACTCAGCTCATATAAAATTATAATCAGCATACCCTACGGAATCCGTTTGAAATCGACGCGAGCGTGACAGTCCGTGAACCTAAAGGCATTTTCAAGTCTAGACGAAATCTAGGCAATCTTTAAAGTTTTCTCAGAATTATGAATGACATAAAACCGGGACAAAGGTACGGTTTATAGTTGAACTGATAGTATAATCTAGCCTGCTGTTAAGACTAATTTGTTTTTAAGAACAGAAATAAACAAAATTATCAGTCTAACGCGTAGCTAATAGAAACAGTTATGTTAAACATGATTTGTATATTAATTGAACGTTAGATGCACTATGTGTATCGGGTTCTCCAATATAATAACGTACCAAATTACAACATGGGTCATTTATATTAAAAATAGAACTTTAAACAATATGATCCGTACGGACTATCAAAGCTTTAAAAAGGTTATTAGTTTTTAAAATATTCGAGTGTTAAAAGCCCTTAGCCTCGAAGTAAACATCTACGTCACGTCACATATCTACTCTATTCCAAATTCTTACTATTTTCAAGCGTTCTGTTATAACCTTTTTGGAATACGGAATCCATTTCCAAGTATGTACCAAAATTAATTCAGAAAATAACGAAATAACCAAAGTAAACTAAATGATACTTTGTATTCAGGATGCCACGCCAGATAGAAACCACGTGCGTTTCTATAAAATTAAAAGATAGGTTCAATTCAAAAGTTATTAAACATATATTTTTATAAGATCAATTTATGTGACCTACATATTAGCGAACCCCACTGTTTAAGAAAAGAAAATGAGCTAAATATCTACTTCATGGAATATTAAAAAATCTGGTGTGGCCAACATAATACCTCCCGCCATTAACCGCCCCTGTCACAAAAAAGATTAAGCTAATCCTTATTTTTGGATTAGCAAATTTTACTCTAATTTAGCAGTTTATTTCATAAAATATAGTCTAATCTAAACCAAGTAACTACCTTTTTTGATAATAAAACGTAGATTAAATTTTAAACACCAGGATAGAATAGAATTCTCTAATCCAATAATGAGAATTAGCTTAAACTTTTTTGCGAATCGTTAATTTTTATAAATCTAAATACATACCTACATATTTACTTATGCTGGAAACTGTTTTGATTTCCTTTCCTATTATTCTGATAACTTTTTTCTTTTTAAAACGTTACTATTATTAATTTGAAATGATTAGTTCTTTGACAGTGACATTTATTTGTCAGTTACATACATTTGAATAATTGCGTAAGGAGTTTTGTTTGTTTAAAGCGCAGGACTGGGATTTAAATTATAGATAATTTTATAATATACTTTATCCATAATATATTTGTAGAAAAAGTATTAATGTTAATCTATAGCAAAATTAATAACATTTAATTTTTATAATAACGTTAATCTCGAAAAAATTACATTTAAAGGTATTTTTCGAAGAAAAACTATTTTGAGCTACCAGTAAAGTGCCATTTCTTGTTATCCGATTTACCCCAAAATCTAATGAGCTCTTTCCATAACAGAAAGGTTCGAAATACACATACATACATACACACACACATATCGTCAGACATCATCGTGAAAATGTTAAAATTGGATTATAGGGACCTTAAAACGTGCTCATTTACCAAAATCTTGATATGCACGATCCCTATACCTCCCTTACCAAGGGTAGCGAGAGGTAAAAATATTACGGCTTAAGGAAAAACAATTAAGACTTTTTAGAACTACAGATCGCTTTTAATTTAGATGAAGATACATAAAAAAGTGGAGGACCCCACTTTTCAATAAACAAATTATTTATTTTCTAATCTAATACCTATCTATAATTTGTAACTAATAGTTATTTATGTATTAAGAGCATAATGAAAAGATTTTAGCTCGGGGGAATGTCTAAAGCTCGACGCGTAGCGGAAAGCTTTAAAATTCCCAAGTGCTATAATCTTGATTATGCCCGTGGTACATACAATGTTTTATTTTATTTCTTCAAGTTCAACGATTTAAAAGGTATATATTCGGTATCTTTGTGCTGGCGTTGTGAACTTTAAGTATGCTACTACCTATATTGTTTGATTACAACCAACTTTAATTTAGTGTCAAATGAAAACGGAAGATAACGATTATTCAAAAGAAATACCCGATGAATTTGAAGTTGTACAGGATAAGTTGGTTCCACAGAAGTCAAAGGACGTATACGAGAAAGGATACGAAAAGTTTGTCGAGTGGCGGTGTTAAAAAACGTGATTTATCGATTTTATCTATAAACCATGATTCTGACGTTTGAATAGCTGTTGCTTGGCAACTTTATAAACAAATAAAATTATTTGTATTTATTGTGCATATTATTCGGAGTAATAGTAGGTAATATAAATAGTTAGTTGTTAAAAATTACTCGAAATCTGTCAAACAGCATTTATTCTCTTACAACGCCGACGTTTCGGTGCACTTCTGCATCTTCTTCTAGTTTTCGCACAATATAAATAGTCTTTTCAGAATTTTAAATAAATATTAACTAAGATTCCTTTATATTTTTTATAATAGATGTAATGACATTTAATTTCCAGGATTTTAATTTTCAATAAGATTTATCTAAATAAATATAGCCATTACCATTAATATTCAATTACCATTGTATACCGTTAAATCACTTCGTAGCATTATAGTTAATTGGTCTGATTTTCGTTAATTTGTCTTCTCAACGTCTTGTCGTTCGTTGGCCTCTCATATACCAATTAAAGAAAGAAAAATATGTACAGTTTTTCAAGTAAACATACGTATTTACGACGTTCTTCAAGAAAAAATTATATTATTTTGTAAACATTCATAAAATTCATTTTCACGATGATGTCTGTCAAGTTGATAATAATATAATACTTTATTATAACCATTATATTTAACTCATCATAAAGCAAGGGTAAAAATTTACTTGCGAGACATTATAAGAGATTTACACCTTCAAATGACAATCAAATGTTTAATAGCTTTGTTTTATGAATTAGAAACTATTTGAGTAAAATTTATTTGAATTTTAGTATAGCTTTTTATGTCATAATGTCGTGTTGTGTCTATGAGAATCTATAAAACTTAAGTCTTATCATTTATAGTTAATTTAAATTTGCAAATAATTAATTGATACATTAGTTCAAATGTTCAAACAAACAAATTATAAAACCTAGGCAAATGGTGAGAAATTTCTACAAAATTCTTTCGGCGAGTTTATTTTAAACTATATTTTATAGATTTTATACTTACAAAAACTGAATATGTTACTCAAGTATTCCGCCATTTAAAATTGGGTTACATCGCCTTTATTAGTAATAACAGCTTTAATTATATTAGGCATTGGATCCCTAAGTCCTGCACATTTTCACGTTCACATTTTTACGAAGTTGCTTTTCTTTGCGCCAAAAGTACAGGGTTTCGGTAGAAGCTAAATCTGGACCGACAGATGAATCACTCCTACAATCATTGTACAAATTGCTTATGATCATAAATACATTCATTACAATCGCTGCCTATAATCACTATATTCATTTAAAATCATTACAATCACGTTATAGTCAGTTACAATCCTTACACTCATGTACAATCACGTTACAGTCAGTTTCAGTCATCATTACAATCATGTACAGTCTTTACAATCATAGGCCGTAGTGCATAGTGTTTGCCTTAGTGAAGTAAACTTATTCACTATTTTCGCTAGTATTTTTGATTTAACTCAGTTTTAACTGTGTAATGGTAAAAAAAAATATTGATTTCGGATCGGTCACTGTTAATATAAAGTCAAATATGTATACAGGTGTCCTGGATAACTTGCCAGCATGGGGATCTCGAGAAATATAAAAGATACGAAGTCGATTAAATTAAACAAAAAATTTGCCCATTTAGGAGGACATTTTAATGTTAGATATTTTGTGATTTGAGCAAAATTGCATAGATCACTGTCATTAGATATAGGCAATTTGTAAATTTTACAATTTTTTATTTTTATGAATACTTTACAAATCTGTAATATTTGATTTTGATATGCACATCAAGATTTTATAAATTTTGAGAACTGAATAAAGAAATTATCAATGAAAATATTTAAATTATCATTTTTAATGACGGTTTTCAATTGTTCCATGGTACAAACATTGTTCTAGTCCCCACTAGATTATTTATTGATACATTAACAATAAACAACACCGACGTTTCGGTCACAAATTGACCATCCTCAGGGTTAGTTTGTTATTTTAAAATTTCAGATTTGTTAAAATAATAATGATTCATAATCAAAAACATAGATTGGTGATGTCGTCAAATTATAAGAAAAAAAAATGCGTACATTGTATCAGTTCTATATTGACCTTCTGATACAATGTACGCATTTTTTTTTTCTTATAATTTGACATCACCAATCTATGTTTTTGATTATGTACATTATTATTTTAACAAATCTGAAATTTTAAAATAACTTAAACTAACCCTGAGGATGGCCAATTTGTGACCGAAACGTCGGTGTTGTTTATTGTTAATGTATCAATAAATAATTTGCTCTTCAAGGACTGTTTCTCCATTAATTCACCTCTCCAAATTTAAAAATAATGTTTATAAATTTAATAATTGTTATATTTTTGCTGTTTGAAACAAATGAAAGTAAAAATAAAAAAAAATTGAATTTATATTTTCGGTTCTATCTGTAGCCTCCTAATAGGTCAAGTATTTTTTCTGTAGTCAAATATTATATTAAAAATTGTAAAATTAAGTAATACTGATTAATAAAATAAATAATATTACAACATTCCAATCTTTGCAAATATTGTACATTCTTGCATACAATCATTACAATCGTCTTACAATCCCATGATTGTACTATCTTTTGTACAAAATTGAAGGAGTGATTCACCCCTCGATCTGGACTGGAAGATGACCCTTAAAATATCGGTCGAACTATTATCACCAGTCCTTCTGCCCACAGGTTTTTTTTTTAAGTTTTAAGTCTTTTGTAGAATTTTCTAACCATTTGTGCAGATTTTATAATTTGTTGAAAATGTAAAATGTAAATTAAAGAAGTATATAAAATAATATTGTAAGTAATGTATTTAATGTGAACAGTCCTACATTTTTACTTGTCTGCATAAGATAAACAGTGTTATCAGTTCTAATCATAATGCAGTACGTCCATACTGTTCCCATTTTTACTTATCATAATTAATATGATAGTATGCATAAAACAGTCAAGAATTAACTACATCTATAAATCTACTGATAAAAGAAGGAAATATGTGTATTTGTAAAAAAAAAATTGAAACATGTGTTCCACTTAGCAAGTGATAACTTTTAAAAATATTTTAATAATAAATAAGAACTTTATTTTTTGTGAGAACAAAAAAGATAAGCAACAAAATCTTATGTGGTCAGCACATAACTGACAGCCTTGATATCGTAAAATACCACTTCCTGTTAGCTGCCAATCGTCAGTTTTTCAATAATACTATATTCAGGTTAAAACTTTTTTATTTGAGGTTAACAGGAATTTACTACTTTACATTTTGTCTACTATACTTCGTTTCACGTAAGCAAATAGTGATGGGAAGTTAGAAGCAGTTTGATCTTGTTGTTTGATAATATCGGGGTATTATCCAATCAAAAAAACAAGATTACACCGTTCCTATCTTCCCACCACTATTTTCTTGCATGAAATAAAGTATAGAGTAAGTTGAAAATAGTGGTGGGAAGATAGGAACAGTGTAATCTTGTTGTTTGATTGGATAATATCGGGGTATTATCCAATCAAAAAACAAGATTACACTTACCTAGTTTATCCCGATAGTTTCAACCCGCTTGAAAATGGGTTGAATCGACCCGGTTGAAGTTAGCGGGTTGAAAAGATCGGAATAAACGCATTTTCAACCGGATTGAAATTTTCAACTCGACCCTAAAATACAAATGGGTTGAGCTTATTCGACCGGATTGACTTTACGGGATAAACGCTCAACCCGATCGAAGTACATGTATGATTCACTATTGTTAGAGGTTATCTGTCAGCTACATTTTAACAGTCAAATCGTATGCGATTAGAATTGAATTATGTCAAAAAGAAACATTTGGCAATATCAGGAAGTAATGTATTTTCAATGAAGGAAATGAAAATTCTCGGTCTTATGCACGGAAAAAAGCTTAGAATACTCCATATTCTCGACAGCTAGCGAGACAATTTAATGAAAAAACAATATTTTTCTCAAAACTTACAATTTTAGAAGGGTTGCTTGAAAAATTATATTTTGGTATCAATTTAGTACCTCGTAAATATAATTGAAGTGCTTTTAGAGACTCTAAAATTTTCTATTCAATCTGAATTTGTAGATTGTAGCACGTTTTCCCACCAGTCAAAACTTCGTGTTTTATTTTTCATTCGTAACCTTTTATTTTAAAAATATGTGCATAATGTCATTACTTGTTCTTTTTGATTATATTCTTCCGCAAAAATCAAGTAAACATAACCAAACAAACTGACATTTCGCCAACGCTTTCGATCGGGTTCAAATAGGGTTCACTCGACCCGCTATAACGAGCGAGATAAACGGTAGAGAGTTAACCTTGAAATTCGACCGGGTCGAATTTCAACCGGATTGAAACTATCGGGATAAACTTAGTAACTGTTCCTATCTTCCCACCACTATTTTCTTGCATGAAATAAAGTATAGAGTAAGTTGAAAATAGTGGTGGGAAGATAGGAACAGTGTAATCTTGTTGTTTAATTGGATAATATCGGGGTATTATCCAATCAAAAAACAAGATTACACTGTTCCTATCTTCCCACAACTATTTTCTTGCATGAAATAAAGTATAGAGTAAGCTGAATCGTTGAGATCAATGACGTTTGTGCTGACGTCAGCCTATTGATTTTGAAATTGAATCCTATTTAAAAAAAAAAACAATGTACTCTAATGGCGTGAAGATATATACATAAGCGATAGTCTTCCAGGAAAATATAACAGAAAATGTGGGATGATCCCATTATTGGAATATCATTAAAAATAAATACTAACATTTGATCCAACGAATATTCGTCCATTTGTCCAATTTTGTTTATATTTATACAGATGTCTACTTTTTTTATAAACTATACAAACTAAACTGGCAATTTTTTCATGCCTATAATTTTTTTCTGCCCTATTAATTTTAGTTCAGAATTGTACATAAATATAAAATATGTTCAGAATTAAAAACAGCATCAAATAAGCCTAAATTTATTGACATAATAGGTTCCTATGAGATTTCAAACAGTCGCATTGTTTGAGTTAACAGATAAAAGTTTAATAATTAATAAATTATTTATTATTATTATTACTATTATAATTATTATTTCTATTTCGGTGTTCTTATGAGTCTATACAAGCACTGTTTATCACTGAAAACACGGCGTTTAGAAGATCTATACACGTACTGTTTTTGGCGCCTTTCGTATTCTAGAGGAGGTAGTCATGACAGATGAATTACATATAACCTCAAAATGGTAAGTTGTTTATGTTGAAATATTACTTCTAATTATTGATTTTTATCTTATCTCCAGGTGATAGGACTAGAAAGAAGAGAAATTTATAGCTATAGCTGTGTTAGTTCAGAAAGAAGAATCTGTGAAGTTAAAATCTTTCAACTATAAAATTATGAAACAAGAAACAATGCGCTCAGATTTGCTTTGTCAAAACAATTTAAACGGTAAGTTTTATTTATTACAATTAAGTTTATGGTAATATTGCAATTTTCAGCTGATTGTATTGTTATATCAGGCAGGTGTTGAAATGTATGGTGCACGTTACTTGAAATGTTGACACTGTCAACTCAATTTGTGGCAACTTGCAAGCAAATATGAAAATTTTACGATCCATGATTTCCAGTTCCACGTCGAGGCGAACTGTCGAATATTAAATTTTTAAATATGATTTAGACATAGTGCCATATACAAATACAACATAAGTTTTGTATTGAAGAATGTAAGAACAGCTGTTGCTGTTATGACTGCAACAGAGCAGTGGATGTGTTGGCAAAATGGTGGAATGTAAAAATGTAGATCAATAAATTGTTCATTAATGCATTTCATTATTTAAAGAGTTTTATTTATGATAATAATTAACACGAACTAGCGATCCCGATTCATTATTTGATAAATTTACCTTTATTACAAGATATGTCAAATCAGGTGGTTCATTAATAAACCGGTGAAGTACATTGTAAGTATTGGTTTTCCTCTTCCATAATTATATAATGCTTGATACAATGTTTTAATGTAAACAATCAGTCAGAATCACACAATACACAAACTGTCAAAATGTGAAATTTCAAATGTTAGCGGGAAGCGCTACCAACATAACTGACAAAAAAAAAACACCAAGACATATTTTTGACAAGTCCTTCTTAAAAAAATCTAATTGTAAAATTACCTCAATAGAAAAAATATTATAAAAAACATGTATCATAAGACCTGTTAACGTACTCGTACGTTAACAGATTACCTTATGATACTTGTGTTTTAATGTACTAATTTCGATTTGAGAATCATGGAAAGATTTATAACATACCCAAAAAAATATTATTAATACTTCATGACAGATGTAATATATTAAATTCAAACAATACTACTGTTTAACATTTATATTTTATTTTTCAAGGCACTCTATAGATAGCTAAAAATTATAACTTCTATTTTGCCTCTCTCTCGTGAATGAAACGCATGTAAACAATAATTTTGGACTTAGAGTTAAATTCTGAATATTGAATTTACACATTTGTTCTAAGACTAATAGGACAGAAATTAAAGCCTTACGAAAATTTACCATGTTTTCCCCGTGGTTCATAAAAAAATTACACACACGGTATAGTGACAAAGAGGACTTTTACTTATTAAAAAAAGAATATATTTGTAAGATAAACAGATTACTTCTGTCCAAACAGTTGATACGAGCGATCAAAAGTCACTTTGTGCTGTTGTAAATAAGATGAATGTTTGAAAGTTTTATAGGTAATAAACAAAGGCTTACTCACCACCGGTTCCTAGGACTTTGAGAAGGTCGAAGTGAGTCATGTCCACCCTGCCGACTCCCGTCAGATTCACTGTAAAAATATGCTAAATTGGTTTCTGCATAATAACAACAGTAAACATAAACATCAAGCCATTATGACAAACCAAAATAATTCAATCTGACACTAAACTGTATATACTAATATGGAAAGAAAAATATATTATGATAAGTAGGATGAGTCAGTATTTTTAGTTGTATAATTATAAAGTAGAAGTAGTTATTTTTATAGATACGTAAATATTACAAAAAAATAACAAGTTTCCTTGCATTTATTAAACTTCAGGTATACCGTGTAACATGGTACTGGTATACAACACGGTTTCGCTTTAACACGATTAGATATTGCATCCAACCTCACACAACGACTGGCGCATTTAATATACGATATCGTGGACTTCGGGGAAATCCCGAGTTCTCTACACATAATGTTCAGATAAAATTATTTTGATTATTTTTTGACATTTCTTACAACTAATGAAATGTTCCATTTTGTGATTAATAAAGAAATCAAAGCTTTTATTCTTGAATCCTATTTTAGAAATAGAAATAAATTAGAAAACGGCGAATGGCAATAAACTATACCTATCCTTCTTTATTATCTTTTCTCCTTAAAATTACATTTTAACAGCAATTTCGACAATTTGATTTTTGAATTGAATAATGATGAGACATGCGTTTTTCTGTTCATAGCCTAATCCGAGTTAGGATTTTTTTGAACGTACTGTACATTTTTCATAGAATACCTTTACGTTTAGAATATCAACTTTTTATGTATGAGCTTTACCACACTAAATATTTCCCAAATAATACGCAGGATTTATTATCTAAGGGCCGGTATTTCTATCTCCGGATAAAGTTCGGGATAACTATCCGTCAGATAAATTATAAAATACCGCATCGAAATAAAAGCATATATGATATAAATTATATTGAATGCCATTTTTTGATGCGATATTGTTCATTCCAACAGATAAGTTATCCAGCACTTTATCCGAAGATGGAAATACCGGCCCTAAGGAAAATAATTCCCGAATCTCTGTAATAATGCCTGGCATTTCTATGATTATTTTTTGAAATTTCTTAAAACCAATAAAATGTTCCATTTTGTGTCACGTGTCTACGCTTTCCTGTTATTATTATACTGAGAATAAAACTTTAGAGATTATTCCCGGGAATAATCTCTGTAGCTTTTGTTTTTGTTGACATATGTCACATAGTAATCAACACATAAGTAAAATGAGCAAAAAATACCAATTCTGTGTCATTTCTGATCATGAAATAAACCAAATTAGTAATTATATCTTTGTTTATTTTTTTTTGCATTGTCAAAGTGTGTTCTATTTGTCAAAACAGACTTACCAACTCAGTCATGTATGAAGCTAGTTAATTACGACAGTAGACAGTGTGACAACAGCCTGATTCCGTTGTTTGAAACTTGTGAATCAAAAAATAATCTATAATAGAAATTTCTGAAGCTGTGGAAGTTTATTTGTAGGATATTTTCTTGGATTCAAAGCTTCAATTGGCTTTTTTATTTAATCCTTTTTACTAAAGTTTAGGATTTGACAACGTTTCGGCCTTGAATAAGGTCATTTTCAAGTCAGAACAATTATGGTTTACATATAGTAAAGTTGTGTCAAAAATAATAATTAATTTGGTATTGGTTTTTAACAAAATTAAATATAAACCACTACCAAATTTATTATTATTTTTGACACAACTTTAATATAAAAACCACAAATGGCCTTATTCAAGGCCGAAACGTTGTCAAATCCCAAACCTTAATAATAAAGGATTAAATAAAAAAACCAATTGAAGCTTTGAATCCACGAAAATATCCTACAAAAAATAATCTAATTGAATATAATTCGAGAGTTCGATAAATTAGAAAAAAAAATTCAAGATTTTTTTCAAACTTGTTGCCGTAGTCACGAAAGCCCGTATGGCTTGAATGGCTATTGCTAAATTAAAGTTTTTGAGAAATCTGTCAAATTATTTTCAATTTATTCTCACTCTTGTTATATTATTACTGAGAAAATTTACATTTTTCATAATTGAATCAACGGATATTTAATCCATATTTTTGTATAGTTTGTTTCAAGATATTTGCAAACGTACCTGCCTCGACTTACGCAAAGGGTGGCTTCTTAAATGGGCTTGATGGGTAACATGACAGAGTTGTAACAATATATTCGAAATCCAGCACACGAAATATTTGTGTGAAATTTAATGTTTCACTTGAATTTTAAGAAATACAGAACAAAGAATATGACATTACACCAAATTTTCACAAATCATAAATAAAAGCAGGTATTTTAATTAGCGAGATTTTGAGAAAGTACCGCTACAACGTTTTTCCAAATTTTCCTAATCCTCCCCTGACGTATAGGACCGTAAATACCATGCTGTTTTGCGGTGTACCGCGTTATTACGGAGGTAGGTAGATTTGCAAAAATATTGAAACACACCATAAAAATAATGAAGAGTCACACTAAAATTACTGAGAAAACATAAATTTATCTGTCATATGAAATTAAGTTGCGGAAGTTTGGCTGTTTAAGTGCCCCTGTAATTAAATAGCTTTGGCAGTTTTTAAGTCTCTCAGAAATTAGATACACATATTAATAATAATACAGATACATAAATATCTGTTTGAAACAATCATAAGTTAATCTTTTGAAATTAAAATTCAATTACTTATCAAAATATGATTTTCACTGTTAGGTAAATTAATAGTTTTCTAGAGAATTATGAAAATGAGAAATAATTATAACGTTTACCGAGGATATTACAGGAGAAAATATAAAAATTTCGAAAATATGTTATTTGAATCATTTATTATTTTCGTTTAAATTCATATTTCATACAGATACAGTGGAGATAAATTTCATAAAAAATCTCAACAGATTTACGAATATAAATAAAAATTGCATAAGGTATAAACAATAATTTGAAATCTCATATTTATTATGATGTTTCAATATTCAGTTTTACAATCATATTCTAAAATTCGCAAAAAAAAATACATAGACATATTATGTGCATTCTCAAAATGGACAACGCAATGATCTTAATAACCCTGATGAATAAATATTGTATGACAGATTTCGAGTAATTGTTAACAACCAATCTAAACCACAGTCAAGAAATTTATTCATAAAATTTTTATATTACATTAGCGTTTAATTTAAAAAACACATTCGCATAATATTGCGACCTTATTTCCAAATATACTCCGTTTTAGCAAAATTAACGCCATAATACATATCTTTATATCCTGCAGTACTTTTCAGAAGTAGGTCACACATTCCCTAGAGATCATTTCCCACAAAAATGAAGAGAAAATACAAAAATATTTTAAAATTTTATTTTTTATAATGGAGGAAATGTAACGAAAAATATATGATGTTATCAAGAGGCACAAAGAACCTGTATCTCCAGTGTATTAAAAATTATACAGGAAAATGTATCCTCATATCATTAATCAAGCAAAGTAAAGAATCAACATGGGATGAAACATCAGGGAAAAATCTACTCGTATATGATATTGCATGATAATATATCAAAAGATAGGGGTATAGTTATTATTTTAGTAAACATATTAAATAATCTAATGGATTAAAAACGAGTTCTGATGGTGTTTTAGTATTAGGGTACAGAGAACACAGAGATTGTGCCAGGAGAAACAAATGTTTTTAACAGGGTTATCCAACATTTTTTTATGTTACTTTATTTACGTTTAAACCGTTTTTAATTTCTAGTATAGAAAGTCATTGGGTGGTAGCATGAAAGATGTTTAGGAAATGACTAGGCGAGTTTTAACTATCAATTGTTTATGGTTTTTTTTATAGAGAAAAAAAACTTCAAATGACAGTTATAGAATTTTAAATTATTTTAAAAGCAATATAAATATTTTATTTCATAAGCGAAAACGAAATCAAAAGCCCAAATAATGCAATTGAATTTTTGTTTATACGTACGTAGTATATAACGCGTCCACGCGTGCCTGTTTAAACTTGAAACTTTAACCATGCCTATTTAAATAAAACAGGTCAAAACATGTCTTGCACTCTGTAAAAACGAATATTTTATTTTTTGTTTATCTCATGACAAGAACTTATTATACCTATCTATAAATTTAGGTTAATTTGAAGCAGTATTTAATTCTGAACTTTTTTATATATTTACACTTTAGTTCTAAAATTAATAGGGCAGAATTAAGAAATATGTATATATGAAAATTCTTCCATTGTATTTCCTACGGTCCACAAAAAACCCGACACCGGGTATATATGTATATATTTTTATATTATATTACCATAGAAGAATTTTCTTTTTGTTAACTATGTTGGACTCAAAAATAGTTTGAAAAACAATTGATTTTTTGACAAAAAATGTATTATTTTATAAAATTTGATTTAAATCAGCTGATTTTTTAAAAGAAAAACATTGATTTAAATCAACCCTGATTTGAACACTGGTATAAAAATATATATAAATATTCGTTTGTTTAAAATATTTTTTGTGGCCAATAATAAGGGATTCCATCATTTTTTTAAATATAATTTCATCTGAACGTATAAGTAAAACTAGAACTGTCGGTGAAAATCCGGTGAAAAAAATCCTATTAATAAACGTGTTATAGTCCCCCGAAGTTTGAAAATATAGATGTGACGTCACGAATATAATTTCTTACATCAAACTGTTTTCTTCGTGGACCTAAATGTTCTTAAAATAAATGGTATTTTTAAATTATATTTATAAAAAAAAATGAAATTTTTATACTGTACAAGTCTACATGATTTATAATTGGAAGTGTATTTAAGTTATTAAGTTTAATGTAAAACATTTATATTCAAATAAAAACTGTTTAAGAATTGCAGTGCTGGACTGATAGCTACGCGTTTGCTATTTGAATTTCTCTACTTCCATTGATAGTAGGCTCCTCCCCCTATCTTGGGTATTCTTTATATATTTATAGACCGTCTTTGAGCCGGCAATCAAAATAATATATATGGAATCCATATGAGTGACGAGCTGCTATAACAAAAAACCCCATACTTCCGAAGTATTTCAGTTATATAGGTTATTTCTTGATTAATATTCATTATTATGCATATACTTTCCATATTTTTTCCCAATTTCTCTTAATTCAATTGCGCTGTAGTCCCCCTATTGGAAGGAAATATGGCTCCTGCCTTGATTGGCATGACAACATAAATATAAATTCAAACATCAAGAGTGTTATATTTGTTTTATTTTCGGCATTCATTTACTTGAAAATGGATTCCGAATTTCAACTTGGCAATTAAGAATTTGAAATAGAGCAGTTGTGTGAAGTAGATGTTAAGGACACTAAAAACTAGAATTTTTGAATATTTTAAACTTTGATAATACTTATCATAGCGTTTTACAGTCTAATTTAAACATAAACGACATATGTTCTTATATGTTAGGACCCAATTGTATTAAATACAATTCGCTTTTGTAAACAAAATTATATCTAAAAATATCTGGACACAATACACATACAGAATAACAATATATTTACAAAATATATATTACCATTAAAATTTTATACATTAGGCATATTCCACTTTTAATTTCCAATACATAAATACTTGTTTTCACAAAAAAAATATCACAAACATTTTCTAATTTTGTTTAAAACATACGTTTTTAGTTTTCGATCTACGAGAGATATAACAACAGTTTGAAATTTACATCTTTATAGAATTTAAATATATGCAATATTTTGTTGTGAAAGATGTTCTTTTGCTAACGTATTTATATTCTATCAGATTTTCTATGTGTCGTAACACAATTTCCTCACAACGCTGAAACCATAGAATATTCTACAACGAAAAATATGTAGGTTGCTATTTGAAAAATTCTTCAGGATGCTTTAGAAGTTTATATCTAACAAGCCAAACTTCTTATAAAAGAATACATTGTGTTCTTTTCCTCTTTAAACAAGCGCATTATACACAATTTACAAAAAACAGATTTTTTCTAAATTTATTTTATTTATGTATAAAAGTAAACATTGTTTACCTTTATACCATTAAATACGAAGAAAAGACATTAAGATAATGAAAAATATAAAAAAGAATAAACAAATATGTAATTCTAGGATTAAGCCGATTTTACATTACCTATACTTTTTTTTCACTAAATTCTACGATAGTTTCTAGAAACTTCTTTTGGTTAAAAGATATATTATCACAGTTAAATATAGCGTTAACTAATCAACTGATGCATAAAAAGTTTAGTCAACTATGTTCATATTGTTGCACATATACATATATATATATATATATATATATATATATATATATATATATATATATATATATATATATATATATATATATATATATATATATATATATATATATATATATATATATATATATTTATATTGACATTATTGCAACAAGAAATTATTATATAAATCACTTCATAGCCATATTTTGACACAAAATAATTTTGATGTTATACAGGAGGTCCATAAGTCGCTGTACCATTCAAAAACTTAATAACTTTATTGGGAATTTTTATTTACTTTTGTTTCAGATTTTCACAATAAAAAATTAAGTATAAATCTCTGAACTAATTTTATTTTATTATTTACAAAGACAACAACTTTATTAACAATCTGGTCATGGAAGATGAAGCACTTTTTCACCTGTGAAAAGCAGAATATAGGTTATGGAACACCGAGAATCGAAACCCCCGAAAGGCTAAAAGGTACTAGATTTTAGCCGTAGAAAAATTATAATGTAAACAAAACTTTAGAAGTTAGGAAGTATTTAACAACTCATTATAGAAAATTTACAAAAGATGTTTAAAGTTTTAATACCTACACCTACACACTAGGTATGTTTTCCACATAATATAAATTCTCGTGTAAATTAAAAGGCCCCGGTGGATCAATGGTTAGAGTAGCGTTTCTTAACCCAAATTTGGGTCGCGTATAGAGCTTTGAGTGGGTCGCATAAACTATGCAGAATTTTATAATTTTGGTTACTAAATGCCAATCATTTTTCTAATACATATAATATAAAATTTCACTAAAATGTTACTTATGTTAGCAATACAATGTAGAATTGTTATTCCTAATAACCCTACCAAAGACTTGGGTTCATTTTGGTTAAAAAAAAAAAACAATTTTGGGAAAAAAATAAATGAAATATTATTACCTTTTGCTACTATCTATCTATATGTGCGAATGTGATTTTTCTGCTCATGTAATTACTAAAACAAAATTTTAAAAACCTCGGCGATTTGGAAAACTTTCAAAATTTATGGATATATTTTGACTATCAGACAAAATTAAAATTGTATCAAATTCATCTACAAAAGTTTAGTTTTATTTGAAATTGTCGACCTTATTATGGTATTAAATTTCTTTTGTTTTGTTTATAAAGGTATGTGATATATTTGTACATATTCATTTTCTTAGTTTCATGTGTTTTTATTTTTAAATAATTTTTTAGTGGGTCATGGAATCAATACAATAGATAAATTTGAGTCGCGCCTTAAAAAGGTTAAGAAACGCTGATTTAGAGCAACGCCTTTAGTCATGACTACATTCTGTAACTGGGATTTAATCCTGTTGAGGGATTTTTAAAAAATAAATAAATAAATATATCATCATGGCATATTACCCATTGTTGGGTGTGCCAATCTGCTTTGTACGTAAATTTCGGTAATGATGATGACATATTTGTACCGTGCGGGCGATTACCAGGCGTCACCTCAAGGACACTCATTGCTGGCGTGGAGAATGCATCACAGGGGTCAATTTTGTGCCATTTAAAATTCGAAATATAATAACTACGAAGGACACAATAGAATTATTGAAAATAAGAAAATCGACTAGTTCATTAAAAAAAATATTTTAAACATTTATACATGATTTGAATTCAAGTTACGAAAGTTAAGTTAGTTAGAACTTAGTTAAGTAGTCAATTTTTTAAGTAAAATTTAAATATTTGACGAAAAAAAAAAATAAAAGTAATAGAACTCCAACCATAGTAATTTGATTTGGGAATGTACGACTTTTGGCTATTCTTTTGGACTGGGACTACTGGGTAGATTTTCTAAAAAATATGAACCATGAGTCTTCTTTTCCATAATTTTACCGTAACTCTCGTATCCACAATTTTTATCAAATTGTATCAAACGATATATCAAACTTTATAATATTGTTGTCAAGTATCACCGTAGAAAATATTCATCACCTGTGCTTGTAAATATTCATACATATATGAATGACAGCGGAACATAGGCGCAAGAAAATGACATATCTACTATTTGCTGATTGCGACTTCAAGGTAAATATGTAACAGCACGTGCCAAGCAAGAACTAAACGTTCGCGTGTAATTTAAACTCAGCTTCAAGGTTCCCACATAATGATGGGTCTTTAAAATTGGATGATAATCTAAAGCTTTATATTAAAAATTATTTTTACTAATGTCCTTACACAAAAACGATAAAAATTTAACAAACAAATAATAAATAAACATTTTTGTTTCTTAACAAATAACAACGTATTGCATATTTTAAACAGATTAACGTCAATATGTTTTTTTAACTATTGCAGTATTTACATTCAAAACATCTAAAAGCCATTTTCATGTTTTAAATATATTTAGATAGTATAATAAATATTATTCTTAGATATTTTGTTTTGAGTACCATAAGCTCTTGATTGGCTAAAGCTCAACCATGTACCAAAAACACAAATGAATTTTCCATTTTGACTTCTAGTTTTTTTGACAATATATTTATAGGTAACTTTCTTTCTTTAGTACTTCCCAAATAAAAATATGCGTATATCATGCAAAACAACTTTTATACAGCATCATTATATTGAGAATAAAAGTTGAATCATTTAAATTTGTTCTCAATATTTTTGTGAATGTATGGTGTAAATAAAAACTTTTGAATTTAATCCTCATATAGTAAGTTTCATGTACAAAATTAGCGTTGGTTTAGGTATAAAGAAATAAATTCTTTCCTTCGATTGGTCAAATAAAATCGACAGAAACACTAAAATTATTGGATATCCTCATTTTTTTCTTGTAAATGTTGAATAACAGAATTTTAAAAAAACTTGTACCTATGTGGTTTGGTGCAATATCGTGTTTTTTGTTTAGGCGAAAAACCATAATTTTGCAACTAAACACAAATATGTAGCTATTATTTTTACCTTCCGTCACATTTAAAGGAAGGTACTGTTTTTGGTCAAAAAATTCGGTGGTGAGTTTTTGATGAATAAGCACGTTTTAGAGTCCCTGGAATAAGATTTTACTATTTTACGATGATGTCTGTATGTATGTATGTGTGCACGTATGTATGTATGTATGTGTGTGTGTGTGTGTGTGTGTGTGTGTGTGTGTGTGTGTGTGTGACGATTTTTTCGGATCCGATAACTCAAATACTACAATTCAAAAAATTAAAATTCTTTCGTATTCCTTTTTTTACATCCATGTGAAGAAATGATTAGATTTTGGTTAAAATTGGTCAACCGGAAGTACCCTCATTTTAAGATTTTAACATTTTTTCTTAAAAAAATACTGTTAAATATCATTTTTCCATATTTAATGTTATTATAAATATTAAAGAACATTTTATTCTCTATACGATTTGATTACATTTTATACTTCATATTCAATGGATATAGAGTTAAAAAAATTATAAAGAAATTAAATTTCATAAAGCAGCTAGCTACGCTTGTATAAAATATGTGGAACTGACGTAAGGTAATGTGCTGACTACATTAGATTTTTTTTAAATTAAGCTAGGTACATTTTTTTGGAATTAAATCTTCAACTAATTAGGTAACAAAATTTTTAACTCACTAATTAGAAATATGTTAAATAAATTATTTTCCGGATTAATTAGGAAAATTACTATATTTGTGAAAGTATGTTAATATTATTTTCTGTATAATATTTTACTTTTACATTATGCTAATATGTATTGCATACCATAAAATCTTTATATTAATCTTAAAATATTTTTTTAGTATATTTTTACGATATAAATCGTAACTGTAAGATTTTCCAACAGCTGTTTTGAGTCTAACGCCCTCATTCATATTCGGATTTAGTTTCTTTCCAGCTATAAAAATCATAAAATGTTTCTGGCAACAAAACTAAAAGAAAACTTAAGTGGAGAAAAAGTTTTTGAAATAATTTCCGGGTATAACAGTACAGCGATGGTTTTTGTCAGTTATCTCCCATGCACCATATGGTCCTACAAAACTTGCTTCATAATGAAATTTTCAACTAGGAACATACGAGTTTAACGTGTTCTGCTATTAAAGAGTTTATTCTCAATTAACATTTCAAGTTTTATAATTTAACGCACTAAGTTATGGCAATAAAATATTATTATTAAAAAATTATTAACTGAAAATAAATATTAGAAGGTAAAAAATATTTCAAGCCAAAGATAGGTATAAATGAATTTCATATAACCTTTCTTTACGTATACGAGCCAAAACTCATAATACTTTACATTTTCAAAAAATTATAAAATCTACACAAATGGTAGAAAATGCTACAAAATTCTTTAGGCTACTTTAAATATAGACTTAAAACTTTTAAAAAACTGTGGGCCCAATGAGTGGTGATAATAGTTCGGCAGGTATTTTAAGGGTCATCTAGTCCAGATTTAGCTTCTACCTTGCAAGACATATGGGACAATACTAACAGGAAAATGTGCAGGGCTTAGGGATCCAATGCCTAATAAAATAAATAAATAAAATATATCATCACGGCATATTACCCATTCCTGGGTGTGCCAATATGCACTGTAGACAGATTTCGGTAATGATGACATATTTGTAGCGTGCGAGCGTTAACCAGGCGTCACCTCACGGGCATTCATTTCTGGGGTGGAGAGTGCACCACAGGGGTCAATTTTGTGCCATTTAAAATATCAAATGGCGTAATACTTGAATGATAAATTCAATTTTTGTAAGTTTAAAATTTATATTTAAAACTAGTCGAAAGAAATTTATAGAAATTTCTTACCATTTGCGTAGATTTTATAATTTGTTTGTTGAAAATGTTAACTGGCCCAACTAATATGAGTTTGAGCTCGTATGTACTTACAGAAATTCTTTAACGAGATGTAAATAATTAAAAAAACAATTGCCTAAAATAAACAATGTGTTTGACGGAAAATTAGTTAATTTGGAATTCATTACAAAACAAGGGTTGAGATTATTATGACTCAAATATTAAAGGTGGCTCAAAAATTTAATAATAAGAAATAAGAATATTGATAAAGTTAAAACAGTTATAACATACGAGTCGGTTTATGCTGCAGAAATAAGAACAAGGAATAAAAAGTAAAAATAAGGAATAAGCCAAAGTTCGTTAACTTTTAACTTTACGCCTTATTCCTATTCATGTTAGTGAAGTGCGCATGCGTGTCAATTATCAAATATTTCAAACACTCAAACAAAACATTTGGGCATAATACATCGGTGTTGGCGAGACATAAATGTCAGATGTACCTGTTATAGATAGATTGAACTCCAGACTAACAAATTAGAAAATACCAATATAAAAATTACAAACTTAAAATTAACACTGCTACCAATATCAGAATTATAAATGCAACTACTTTTCACTAACCTAAAAAATGTTATATCACTACTTTTATTCTTACGCTTATTTTTGAAAAACTGGCAGCATAAACACCACTTATCGTTATGTTTAAAATTATTCCTAGTACTATTCTTATTTTTATTTCTATTCTTAAATTTTTGATCATAAACCAACCTTAAGACCGGTAACTCTACAAAAGAATAAAGCAAGACCTTTCTGAAAATATAGAAAAAAGATATAAAAATACTCAAGTATATTATCAAGTTATTTTCTTTATTTCTCATCATGCAAAAGAGCAAAAAAAATATCTCTGACATAAATAAAATTTTAAGACACACGCATGACTTTTCCAAATAGTAATATAAATTTCACCAACGAGCGTTTCACAACAAAAAACAGTTCCAAAAAAAAAAGAAAAAATTGTTATATTATTAATAATCGAAATCAGTGACAAGGCATAGTATCAAAGTAAGTATCACACTTAGCAATGAGTACAGACATGGCCGAGGACATGGCATATTAATTTATTGAATACTACATTTATATTGCATTTTCATGTTAATTATCTACTAAAATAGATAACAATTTACGCGTGGGTTAAAAAAATAAATGTAAACATACATAAAATATATAAATAGATATATCATGCGGTTTATTTAATTGAAATAGGATATCCATATAATACAAATACAAATTATTAAAACGTTTATAAGCCTACTCTAATTTAGATATAGAAGATGGTCAGAAGGAAAGTGCCAAACTTTGGGAGTGTATATACGAAACATAAATACAGTATGTCCCTTTTAGAGCTGCCACCATTGGGATCTCGAGAACTATAAGAGATACAATGTCGTAAATGGATCTTTTTGTGGCACCTATAGAGGGCACGTCAGATGTGCTTTTGTTTTTCCAAAAATTCTCAACGGGCACTAGATAATGGCGGAAAACTGAATTTCGTCGATTTTTTCATTTTGAAATTACTTCTATACTATCAGTAATTGAGAAAAATGTTTCAAATAAAAAAGTCCAGAAGCGTACGAAAATAATGTTTTTATCGATAAATTACAAACCTGCTTCTTATTAAGTCAAAATCTAAAAATCAAGTTGTTCCAAAAACAATATTTGTCAGTTGTCATAAATTTGTAATCAGTGAAGTAGTAATTTGATATTTGGAAATGCTTTTCACTTTCACTAACCAAGAATACACCGACACGCATTGGATATACGGAGACGAGCGCCAAAATAGTGCTGCTGCAGTGCGACGCTACAGGGAGTTTTACCCAGACAAAATGGTGAAAACTTTAAACATTTACTAATAACCTCTTTTTGTCATTCATAAAAAAAATTCCATACTCCGCCTCTGACATCAAACCTTCAAAAATGACAAGTGTTGTTTTTATTCAAACTACTGTGATTTTAAAATTATTCTTTATTCAAATAAATTATTCTTAGTGGTCCACGTCGAAATGCTTTTATAATTGCACCAAACAAATTAGAAAAGAAATTATTGCTGATTACGATACATTGCAACCTTGTTTATTAAGTGGTAACGTATGGCACATTACTTACATAACACCCTGTATATATTGTTTTTGTTAAATTTAAGTTATATTATAAACATATACAGGGTCTTTTAGATTTTGAGTTAAAATTCTTTAAAGATTTGCGCCCATGGAGAACAAATGACAGCTGTCGTATTCAAGTGGGATACAAACAGCTCAAAAATCGTCGGTTATCGGTTACACTTGCAGACACAGTAATTAATAAACGAATCAACGGAAATAACATTTATTATTAATTAATTCGTAATAGTACAATTTTTAAACTAAAGAAATTTAAATTTTGGATAACAAAATTATAAAGTTGTGTATTAAACCAGACTTTTTAATCACCTGTGAATATTGGAAGACAAGGAGGGGCGAGGTGAGGTAACGACAGGAAGAGCAAAAGCATAGTTATTAGGTTATGAGATGATTATTTATCGTCGATAAATCATAATAGTTTAAATACGTAATTAAAAAAATGTAAGTACAAACTTTTGTCCATCTAAAAGAGGTACTTGAGTACCAATAATTAGTCGTCCATTTATTGTTCCCGCTCAAATATGTTTTAATGAAATTTTTTACAGCATTTTCGTCTGTCGAGATGTGTATTGTGCATAATAAATACACCTTCCCAAGTAAATTCAGTCTCATTCATGAACATTATGAGCCATTCCCAAAATAGAAGTCTGTTATGTGCTGAAAACAGAACTTTTTGCACATGTTATGGATAAAACTGTTGCGTTTTTAAAAATTGTCATATGTGACACTCCGTATTGTGATGTGATAAAGATGCACAAGATTAACAAATGTGCGAATATTAAGAACAGAATGATTTGGTGATGATTTGGAAACGCTCCGTGTAAATGCGTTGGCAACTCCATGACACTGTCTTTATGTCAACCGTGATGTCAAGTAAAATATAGTACAGATACGAGTAAAAAAATAAATAAATAAACCATAGGTAAGTAATTACAATGTCTGTGTACTCGCATTTTGACAGAATTTTACCTTATAAACAAGTTTATTACTAATGTCAAAATTTAATTGCAACAATTGACAGGACTGTCAATTGCTAAAACAATTTTTTTATAGCTAGTGCTACTGCATTCAATTATCACAAAAATATTTGGAACGACTCGTCAATTTACGGGGTGGTAAAAATGCTAAAAAAATATGCGATTTCGAGAAAAAGTTATTAAGAAATATTGTTGCTCTCGACGAGTTATATTACTGGTTAAATTTAATGCACTTATTTCATTTACACCCTGTATAATCTTTGCATCCATAGGTGTGTATTTATATTTATCTTGTAATTATTAAATTTAAACGGGTTATGGGTAGTATGAACAAAATTTTATTGGGACGCTACGATTTATTGTGTTGCGTAGTGGGTCGCCAAAGAAACAGTTCAAGAACCACTGCAATAGAACATTGTATTTGTCAAAACATTCGTTTCCAAAAAAATAATTAATCACCAAATTTGATAACATTTATCACCGTGTTAAACATGATCAAAATATTCAAGACACTAACTTGAAAACAAATTAAAATCGGATATTAAACTTATAATAACTTTTAGGTTATATTATTATTATGTGTTATACTCCCGAAGTTTGGCACTTATCTCTAAACTCAACCAGTATTTTAAAATTTTCAGGTAGAAATAGGGTAGCTAAAATAGCATATAGCACGTTGTAAATCGAACAGTTCGGGTTCAAATACAAAATATGGCCCTACAAACTGTTTCTAAAAGTACCTGGCAATAATACCTGAATTTAGGGTACTCATAAAATGAAACAGGTTTGTATATCTAAACAAAACTAATATCTCTGCAAATACAAGGTTGTCATATTCTAACTTTAAAATATTTTTGCAATTCGTAAGTGACAATATATTAATTTTTTTATGAATATGAAGTCTAAAATATTTCTCAAGAGTTGTCATTTTTTGTAGACAGCCATCTTCCAGCAAATTTAACATAAAAACTTTCCAATTACCCAATGTGTTAATCACATTTCCTATTAAGCTCAATCTTAAATGCAATATTATGAAACAAAAACTAGCTAAATCATTTATAAAAAGAAAACAATAGGTATATATTAAATACGCCAACAAATATGCTTATTTTAAAATGAAAACATTAAAGAATATAATCCGAATGCGATTATACCTAAACCGTGTTGCAAAGTGAAATTTCTGTTTTGCAATAGATAGTGGGCACCACTCGAAGCATAGAGCGGCACACGAACTATGTCAATGTTAGGTCATGTGCATATGAAAGCGAGGCCGCTATCAAGATTCACGCGGTGTGATACCTACTAATATGGTGCAATGTGATCGTGTCATGGCATTAGATTTGGATTTGTTTTACATCTAAACATTCATACATTTTAACATATTCTATCGTACATTTCAACAATCGTGTTCAACATACAATTCTGATTTAAATTTAAATAATAAACTAATCATAGATACTCGATAATAATTGAACTATTTAAATTGGAAGGAATCGATGTACCAAGTCCGTTTGACACGGTTAAAATATAGGGTGTTCCATTTGAAAATGACGAGTTATGGTCATCTGAAATTAGTGATGTGCCACTAAAAAATTCACGCAAGGAATTTTGTTTTTTCCCTGGAAATTCCTGCAATTACGATTTGCGGGAAAAAATATCTGGACTCTTTTCCCGAATTTTTTGTTTTTGAAATTTTATTTTTGATAATTTATACTTTGACGCCTGTTCTTTTGCTTTGCATGTTTGTGCGGTATGCCTGCCTGTTACCTACTCTTACTTGGTCAACAAATATTGTGGTGCTACGCAATATTTAAAATTATTGGGAAATTATAAAAAAAAAAATTTTCCTCATCATTTAATTTCGGTAATTGACCCATCACTATTTGAAATTGAGTAAATTTGATTCGCTTTATTGAACACCCTGTATAATTATATTTTTTTTAAATTATATGAGAACATAGAGTATAGTTATAGTTGTACAGAAAAAATTTTCTTAATTTTTACTGTTAAAATAACTGTAGTGCGCCTTTATAAAACAATGCGTGTATTAGGTCATTTTTAGAGAAAAGGGGAATAACATGACAACGCCTAGGGAAATTAAATTATTATTGTGCGAATAGGTGAATAAAATACAATTAAAAATATATGAAAATATATAGGATGTTCCATTTAAAAGAAGGGAAACAATTTTCGCTGAGCCGTAATGCAACATCTCTGTTTATGTGAAAATAATTTTAGGTTATACTCCTTGAGTATACGAATAAATTCTGTTAACAAATTTATACTCTATTTCTAACGACAATCGAGATATCGAAGACGGTCATATTAAAGACTCAGCCTATATATATTATATAACGGTATTGTTACAATTTTTTTTAACATGCAGCTTCATTTTTGTTATTATTCTATGAGAATGAAATCTGATTCTTCCACCAAACGATGGAGCATGGTATTCAAACTCAATTCCGGTAAAAAAAAAGCTACCTGGTTATTAAAGCCAGGTAATTTGTTACCAAATTCAATAACAAATTTGATAACAATGAATTAATGACGGTCATGATTTTGTTGACAAATATGTTACCAAACTTATTCAATATTTTGTGATCGTGTAAAACAGATGAGATATAATTTAGAATTAAATTTGTTTTGAATTATCTTATTTATCAAAACATTCCTTATCAAAGAAACAATTTATTAAATTTGTTAATCAAATTGTGACTTTAAGCCCGTTTGTCACGATGTATAATTTTGGATAGAATTATGGACAGATTTCTGAACAAAATTTTTATGAACAAATTTGTGGACAGAATTTTGTGTTTAGAAATATTTTGCATGCTACTGTGAAGGTAATTTGCTATATAATTCTGGCTATAACATTCTTAGAGTCCAAGGTAATTTAATAGTATTTTATTAAATTTAAAACTATACACAATACTCATCGACTACAATAATTATCGAGTATATTCTACTGTTAATTGCCAGATATCATAGCATTGCGCGCGTACTTTCTGTCATAAAAACAGAAATTTGTGGACAGAAAAAGTCTTTGATAAAAATTTCTATATTAGACCGTCTATAAAATTCTGTCTATAATTATGTCCATAATTCTGTCCAGAATTACGGGCTTTACATAAGATTATTATATGAAAATGTTCTATATAAGCCAAGCTCAATTTTTTAAAAATGAATGACAAATGTCATAAAATTCCTGGTGTGTTTGAAGAGATAACAACAAAAAATGGAAGTAATTTTTCAGGGTGCCTATAACAAATTCAAAGATGGAAATTTCCTGACATTTTCATGATTTTCCCTGAAGAAATTACATAATTTCTTTTCTTATAATTACATACTTATACGGTTGTTTCAAAAAAATTGTATCTAGCTACATATATTTTGACCTTGGTAAACATGACAAAGTATTTCAACAACTTATTAATACGATCTTTAATGTATATTTAGTAAAAAATATATTATAATTTTTTCTCCATGAAAATCAGCACCAAACATATTTCCCCTGACAAATAATAAAATCCCATTACTTTTCCTGACAATAATAAATTCCATGACTGCTGACCACCCTGTTTTATTATGAACAAAGGTTAATATATGTATAGTAAAAATACTAAATTATTTGCTCCCATACTCTGAACCTCAGGGCCATATATGTGAAAATATATAATATGTTAACAAAATGGATAAGAATATTAAAAAAAGAAAAAGTTGCAGTTTCGTACCTCGTTTCATGCCAAATACTCTTGTTGAACTTTAAAATTTAAAGTAGCACACATATATTTTTTATTTTAAATGTTTGAATTATAAACAAGTAGTCTACTGTGTGTTTGTCATTTAAAACAAACATACACATTAACATATTTTAATATCTTTTCAAACAATAATACTTAACATACTATTCTCATATAGTCTGAAGCCATTTTAAAGTAGTTTTAAATAGTAAATTAACCTAAACTTAATCGACATTAAACAGGTTGTCAGTTGTGCTTAAATTTCAGATTTAAGACCTTGTGCGTTACTTAGCAACAACGAAATACTCTCAAGGATTTAAATGTTTGTATGTTAATTTAACAAGACTTTAAATATATTTTTTATTTGGTGAGAATTGAAGTTATTGTTAGCATTAGCTCTGTAACATCTGTTACATAATACTGACATGACCCTTAAACTGTAAACAATCAGTAAATTTTGCAACTTTCATGGAAGCTAGTTTTTAAATCAAGGACGTTTACTTTGAGATTAACAATTTTTTTTAAGGTATAGTATTGGAAATAAATGGAAAAATACCTAGGTGTGAATATGTGGAGGGCCTAATGTGAGTTTCCAGCTCCTCAGGCGTATATTCCACCAGCCTTTCAATTTCTTTCTGTTTGCACTCACTTGAACTGAACACCTTAGTTCTCTTTAAAGCCTTTCCCATGTTGAAACCGTCAGTGTCTGAATCTCCTTCGAAATATCCGCTTTCTTTAGTTTTCTTGTGTTCACGCATTTTAAATTTTCGCCACTGGCCTCACCACGTAATGTACTGTATTTGTTAAAAACATCGACGATTACATAAATTACAACTTTTTTAAAACACACTTCACATTTATATACACATTAAAGTCCAAGGAATAAACAAATTAATTTTAAGGAAACTATGTATAAAGAATTTATTCGGAAAGAACAGTTTTTCTTGTTTGAAATGTAGGTCGAACGGTAATACTAAGAATTTAAGTACCGTTGGTTTGAACACAACACTTCTGCATCTAAACTGATGTAACTGTAATTTTTACACATTTATAAAATTTTATCACAGAGATTTTACTTGTAACAGTTTATAACGATCGACTTCTTGAGACACTGTTTGACATTTATATTGTAGGTTAGAATTTCGACTGCAGTATAAAACATCAATTGCACTATTATGGTATTGTTAAGTTAACTAAGTAAACACTTTATATTATAAAAATGTCCCAATTTTATTTCTGTAACATAACCCAGAACACGTTTATAATGTGACTGGACTTGGTTCGTTTTAGGATTTCCCATCCCCCATGTTGCTACTGTCCCCACTACTGACGCGAACTTCATTCTGCGTGTCAAGATGGCGGCACATTCTACGACTTCTAACTTTCCATTCTTATTTCAAATAATTATTACTGTCATTAAAAAACAACAACAATGAGTCAGCAACTATAAATATTATAGTTTTATATAATATAAATACAAATAAAATAAAATATAAATAGGAAAACATTTAGCACATACAAAGAACGATGGAATAGTACAGAACATAAAACATATTCAAGGCGCAATGTTAAAGAGTGGGGCAAAATCAGCTGCTTTTGTACAGGCCAACTAAAATCTACATGTAAATTGGTACATTCTGGATAAAAGTATTCTGTACTGATACATGTAAATAACAATAATTATAAATGCAAAAAAACAAGATTTATGTTGTGTAACATACTTCTACAGCATTGTAAAAAATAACCTGTTTGCAATATAGGAAAAAATAAGATTTCTACAATCAAATTTTAAATTAATCTGGAATTTAAGGAAATGCGGTGCGCGCACAAAATTATTGATAAGATTAAATTGTACTCTGTTAACCTCTGATAAAATTTTCCATAGTTACAATAGTAAATAAATGAGCAAGTAATGAACAAAAATAAACAATATTACAAACACACCTACTTCCTACACAATAATATTTGCACATACCAAACGTGATATCATGTGTCACAGTCTCAGCTAAAGAGACTATTACTGTTTGGGTAATGGCGCGTACAGGCGGTGAGACACCGGGAGATTTAGACAGTGGAACTGGTGTTTTATTGAAATTGTCATTGTCATTTTTAGGTACTGCTGTGTCTGTATCCATTTTGTACAATCACTTAAATATTCACTGCACTATAAACAAAAATAAACGCAATATAACCATATACAATACTCCGAACTTGTATTATTTTTTACGGACAATGAAAACGATTACATAGTTGATTAGTACTTATTTTCAGGCAAGAAGATGCAAAGAATCTATGTAATATGTTTACATAAACTGTCAACACTTATATAGGACATATTTCAAGCACGTATGTTTTGAGATATGTCAAATATCTAATTCAAGAAGGCTTGGCCTCGAACTAACCACTTAGCTACTTCATTCTATATCAGTTGACACGGAATTTAAGAAAATGCGTACAAAATATTCAATTTTCTTGTAAACAGTTGTATTCATTCTCTTTTGTACATTGCTAATCGGCAAATAGGTCACTAATAAATGAACGTTACTGGCAGAATGAATATATTTTTGTATTTATTTGGAAAAAATTTAAACTACTTCATTGCATGTTTCTTGTCAATGGAATGTATTTATTTTTAGAGGGAATCGTTTTCCCGGGTTATCTGACATTGAAAATTTTACTATTGTATCGAGGCAATATTGCAACAACCCACGCTAAAATTATAAATCCATATATAGATACATTTCAAATATTTATAATAAAAAATACATTGAGTAAATATTAAGAATAAAATTAAAACAAATTATTCAAACGTTTATTACATGTGTATAAATAAGTCTACCTTCATTTTCTGCAGAATAGTTATTTTTTTAACTAGGCACTAAAATACCAAATTTACAACAAAGGCTGCCGTTTAATTTTTGAGGCGAAACCGAGGCACGGGGCGGTGAATGTTGCCGAAATTGTAAATCTGTGTTAGGTGCCTTTTTGCCGATTTTAGAATTAAATATTTATTTATATTTCTAACATCTAATTGGAAAGTTATCGCCACAAATTATATTGCTATGCGTTTGCTTAGGGTTGCTATGTAAAAACAAATCATTGGTAATCAAAATATTGTTACTGCCTAGGCAGTAAAAGTGACATTTTACAGACTCTTAGCTTGTCACAAGTCGCACTTTTAATGTCAATCGGCAAAAAAATATTATTACATTTGTACAACAATGTGAGTATTTTAATATTACTAAATAACTAATAAATATTTGCACGGTAAATATTGTTGGTAAAATTATAACAATATTTACCAAATAAATATTTAAATTACTTATTAAATTAACAAATATGTCATAATTGTGAAAATTAGATAAACAATCTACACGTTCTGTATCACTGGTTGCATGAACATAGGCGCCGTTTAAATTTATTTTTGGATATTTTCCAAGTGAAATCATCATATTTAAAAATGTAAATTTTATTTCTTCTTAGTAACTTTCCAAAATTGATTGCAACAATGGAAATCCCTATTCTATAATTACTCAACACTATTTTTAGTTTGAAATATTAATATTTTTTCTTTTATATTTCACGACAGTACGACAGACATTTTGGCAAAATACTCGGAATTTGAAGTGGCATACTTTATTTTAGACATGTCACTATGTTTACATTTGGTGGCGGATATTTTTATAATTTATAGTATGAGGGATGAGGGTCATAAAGTTCACGGTCTAACAATATAAACACATAGTTTTGGGTTGAGCTCACTTTTATTTTTCAAAATGGTCTCCATGAACTTCAATGCACTTGTTCCACCGATGTTCCAGTATTTTTATGCCATCCAGAATATCCATATTCTGGAGATCCTCAAAATAACTGATTACTGATGTTTTAATTCGTTAACCGTTGAAAATTGCCGACCACCAAAATTTTTAATTTGAGAAATAAGTGCAAATACGATGGAGCTAAATCTGGAGAATATGCGGGATAGGGAAACAATTCGTACTTTAATTCAACGTTATCGTGAAAAAATTATTTTGTATTTGGCAATTCTAGTTTCTTTTCCGAATTTCTTGGTTCAATCGAGTTAAAAGATTAAAATAGCCATTCCTCAGTTATTTTTTGACCTCTTGGACGATAGTCAAACAACAAGCAATATCCCTTTAGCATCCCCAAAAATTGAAGCCGTAACTTTTCTAAAGAATAAAACTAATTTTTTTCTTTGGCGATAGACATACCTTCTTCAGCGTAAGATCGTACAGATTTCATACATACATAAATTTATGCAAGTACAAATATTGTATGTACAAAAATTCGCAAAAAAAAACAAATGTACATCTGTTCGCTCTCAAAATCGACAACAGAATAGACCTTTTCAATTTAAAGAAATACAAGATATGCGCAATGGGGATCTGCGCATAGTAAGAACAACAGAGATCCATGGCGTCTGTTTCTAAAAATATTTGACGTAAAATGTGAGAAAAGTCTGTGATAACTTTAAAACGCTTCTCATAAAAAGTTACAAAAGCTTTTGCTGAAGCTAAAATGTCTAACGGTGCAAATTTTCACCGAGAATACAGGTTACTGACTGCAATAATTTTGACGTTTCGTTTGACAGTCCAACTGTCAATTGTTGGCGCCATTTTACTTACTATTTGCAGGATAGAAAGAGATAGCCGTTAAATTGAAAAGGTCTATTCTGTATTTTAAAAAAATACAAGCAGGTATATTCTTTTTAACTCTTATGACCGGTATTATAATGGGGTCCGGTACTAAAAAGAAAGTTGCATATATTCTGTCATATTATGAAAATATTACTAATTTTAAATGATTTTGTACCAAAATATTTTTAAAATATTAAACTTTCCATTCATAATTTTAATAAAAACGATTAGTATTACAACGATATAACGTCACAATAGCTATTTGTGTATTAAGAGCGCAAAATGGGACATTGTCGATTGAGAGGTTGTTGACGCGCGACGTAGGAGCGCGGCAATCTCTCGAAATCGACAATGTACATTTGCGCTCGAAACACACACAAGATTTTTTCTAAAGTCCTCCACCATAACAAAAAATAATTAAATGTAAACTTTGTACGTATTCAAATAAGACTTCAAGATACTGTTTAGCTTTCGTTTTTACAAAAAATTAATGTCAATTTTGTAATGAATATTATAAGTTTTTGTATAATTTATTTGTTTCAAGTACATTAAACTAGTGCAGTGGAAAAGTGGCAGCACAACTGTTCTTAGAATTTATTTTATGTTTAATTTTAATTTATCGTTATTTCCAATTCTTCTTGAGCTATTACTTCATTCTAATCTAAGCATTTTATACTTTCGTTTTTGTAAATAAATGCCCTATTTTATTTTCACAGTCGGCATTTTGTTTGGTTATGTAATATTCCGACAGAGCAGTTATATGTCAGATTGACTTGTGAACGTGGTAAATATGTAACTACAATGTCATTATGTTCCTGACTAAACGTTTCTATTAAGATTGTAGAAAAATGGCATTTCTCAACATTGTATGGTTAGAAATTTGGACAGCGAGCGTTTTTTCTACTTTGCCGCGCATGAGCGGCAAAGTGACATTTTGCGTTGACAAAAGAGAGCGCAAATGGCTACTTTGTATATAGATTGTAGAAAAATGTATTTTTGTGTTAGTGTACCAAGCGAAAAGAATATAATTTTATATTATTCCTAACTTGTGAAAATAAAATCCATATATTTATATGTAATTCTATTTTAAAAGAGAATGTATGAAACATTTATCATTTTCATTAAAATAAAACATATTTATTTAAAATCTTTATAACAACACATTTTTCCTTTGACAAGGTACAACCAGAGTATAGCGGTTGACCGCTTCGCTCGCTTACAATAGTTTTCTGAAAGTGATAGATGTCACTAGTTAACCCTTCTTGACATCAATTTTTGACAGAATGATATAAACAACTTTAGCCAGTAGGCGAAGTAAAATTACAAACTATACAAATTTGGAAAGTGTAACAAACGCTAAAATTCATCATTTTATAAAAATCTTTCAGAAAAAAAATAAATTGAAAAATGAGTACCGGACCCCATTGTCCAATTAAATTCAGTTCAATAAAAAAAATAATGAAATAAACAAATTCGAATCAAATTTTGTTATTATGACATTTAAATCATTGCTGTCAAGAATTCGCGTTGCAATTGTTCATTTGATTAAATTTACAATGGAATTAAATTTAACAGGACGCTGGATAAAACAAACCCTTAAACAAATGAATTTAAAAAAATGGTTACAGACCACATTGTCGGCCATTGTTTTTTTGCGCTATTTACAATAAGGGTTGTTAAGGAATTTAATTTTAAAAACTGAATGAATAGAAATGAAAATAAAATATACTTTTAACTTAATTCAATTAATTCAACTGTATAAATAATAAACATAGCGTGTTCGCTGGGCAAGTTTATTAAGATAATTGATTTTTGTATCATTGTATCACGCACGTCCCTTTGTTACTATATTATAAAGCATACCATTTTTATATCGACTCAGTACACTCTAGTCAGTTCAATACTTAGCTATATACGCATAGACAGTACTTGTGGGTCAGGGAAACATTGAAGTTATCGCTCGGGGAATATTTTTATATAAAGCAGTTTCCGCTGACTTTCAAAATAGGTTGCAATTGCAAACAAGAAATGTCGTCTGTCCCGAGCGATTATAAGTTTATTTCAGTGTACTGGCAATATATTGTTGCTGGTATAGTTTGTTATATATCGGCAAGATTTTTTTATGTGTACCTAGGTAATAAGTATAATAAAACGTATGGTGACAGAAAAAATCCGGACAAAAATATTGAGACTGATACAGATGGTAAGTAAAAATAAATATAAATTCCATTTAATACGTAGAATTAACATTTTTAAACAAATAGTTTTTAAAAAACTTTATTTTGATTTTGAAGTAAACTACAAAATTATTCTACGACTAATTTGAAATGATTATCTCATCTATTAAATTGATATATTTTATCTATTCTAATTTTTAGGTAAAACAACTATTAAAAAGAAACGAAATTAAAACAGTAATATAAAAAAAATATTTTTAATTTGGTTTTTGATATGTACGTATTTTTGTAAATTTATATTTAAATTAATAATTCAAGGATATATTGATAAAAATTATTAATTTAAATGATGAAAAAAGGTAAGTATAAGTATGTATTGAATCATATTTTTATTTATAACATTTTGTTCCAATTATTGCACAAATACATTAAAAGTATTCCAAATAAACTTCAAGTGTGACGTCATACATGCAAAGATTATATACCTGGTGGTACTGCAAATCCGTTACATAGGCATTTAACATGGTAAAACAGTTTTTCCTTTCGCGTTGCCCCCCAAATTATTTTAGAAAGTAAATAAATAAAAAATAAATATATCATCACGGCTTATTACCCATTGCTGGGTGTGCCAATCTGCTTTGTACGCAGATATCGGTAATGATGATGACATATTTGTACCATGCGGGCGTTTACCAGGCGTCACCTCACGGGCACTCATTGCTGGCGTGGAGAGAAAATAAATTCTTGAAATAAAAATTGTAGAGCCTAAGCTTCTACTTATAAATTAGTAAACAAAATTCATTTCGTATGTTTAGTAAGTCTGGAATTTAAAAATAAAATTTTGAAAATTTTAGTTTAATAGCGCTAGCCGTGGAATTAAAACAAAAATATAAACAAATGATTGATGTTTTAACTGTCAAATATTAAGACTTTTCAGATAGATAACAGTTATTTACGGTATGAGTGGGATATAGAGATTATTAACGCACGTATTGTGAATTGCCCTACGAGCTTGTAGGGCGAGTTAGGGTAATCAATAGTGCGTTAATGATGTAGTATCCCATGAATATCCACAAAATTTTATCTATCACCGTATACCATATCGCACTCATTTTAATTATGTAATTTGTAATAGCTTTGTTAGCCCAATGACTGCGGTAATGAAATTATTACCATACTAGAATTTCATTACCGCACTTATTGGACTAACAAGGCCATTACATAACTAAAATGAGTGCGATATGGTATTACTTATCCCACGGTGATATATAAAAAAAATATTACATTTGTTACGCTTTTTGTTTTATTTTCATGGCTATCACTATTTTTGACGTGATTTTCGACATTTTCATATCAAATTTCTGCCTTTAGAAAGCATGCAATATTCAATTTGTTTATTGATTCAAATGGAGAATTTCATGATCTACAACTATTATTTGAAGTATTTTTTTCTAAAATAATTTGGGAAGCAACGCGCAAGGAAAAACTGTTTTCTCATGTTAAATGCCTATGTAACGGATTTCGAGCGCCACCCGGTATAACATAAAAATCAAATAAAACCCTTTATTAAAGTTTCCGGTTTATGGAGCCATATCATTCAATTCCGGTTGCATCATTGTGAGCAACAAGGTTTTGTTAAAAAACAAGCAAAGCACGAAAAATATAATTTGAAAATTATACCTAACTTTATTTTTTTAAATAATTTTCATTTAATTTAAATATAGGATTACAGCTCAATCGAATTAAGAGAAATATATAAAAAATAATGAAAGTAGATGCTTAATAATGAATATTAATAAAGAAATAAAATGATATAATTGAAATATTTCGGAAAAAAGGGGGTTTTTGTTTTAGCAGCTCGTCACTCATATGAAATCCATATACATTATTTGATTGGCGACTCAAAGACCACCTATAAATATATAACGAATACCGAGTTAGTCCAGTGTACTGCAATTCTCAAACAGTTTTTATTTGAATATAAATATCTTGCATTAAACCGAGCATTAAACTTAATAATTTTGATACACTTGCAATTATAAAGCATGTAGACTTGTACAGTGTTATAATATTAATTTGTTTTTTATAAATATAATTTAAAAATAGCACACATTACAAGAACATTTTAGTTCCACGAAGAAAACAGTTTTATATAAAAACTTATATTCGTGACGTCACATCTATATTTTCAAACTTCGAGGGACCATAATTCGCTTATTAATAGAAATTTTGTCACCGGATTTTCACCAATAGTCTTAGTTTCACTTATACTTTCTGATGAAATTATATAAAAAAAATGGTGGAATCCCCTATTAAGTTGGTAACCAATGTATTAATTAAAAATTATGGCAATAAAAATATAGAATTTTATTCCAAAAATTTAACGAGACAGATATTTAAAAAAAAACTTATTTCCAATGTTAAACGCCTATGTCTATTATTATGGTAGAAGATGAAACTGAAATTTGTTTATGAATGTTTTCTATGTAAATTTGGAATACCTACGTATAATTGTTTTTTCAATATTTATTTTTATTTTTTAGTTAATTTCCGTATTGTCTAGCTTTTTAAATATAGTATTTAGTATTTAACTTTAAATAAATCAAAAATTATCATATCATGTTTTTTATGTTACCATATTGATAAAAATAAAACTTGTCAATAATTTCAAGGCTTCTTTCCGGATAAATAATTGATTATTAAAAATACTGCTTTAGGTAATTTCCGGGCAGACGTACCTATTTACTTCATATTAAAATAGCTGTAATCAGAACATCAAAGGTCGTCAATATTGCATATTGAAGCAATTAATATTTGTCACATTTATCAACCACAATACAAAAAAAAATAATAATAATAGTAATGATAATATCAGTATAAATAAATAATAAGATACTATTAATTGTAAACACTACGAATATATTTTATGTAAAAGTAAATCTTGTTCAACTTATTTTCACAATATTTTATCCTTTACAATTTTGATAAATAATATTCATATGACACATTTATACGCCAATTAATTGCCTCCTTTGTCTCCAGATCCAAAATTTAAAGACGATACAGTTGAAGAAGAAAATTTTGAAGAATCAGAGTTCAAACCATTTTACCCAGAAGATTTAAAACATGTTCCACTGAAACATGAAAGATTACCTATACAAGAAATGATAGAAAGATCTTCAGAGTTTTATAGGTTCATGAATACGCGCAGGACTGTTCGCCATTTCAGCGATGAACCTGTACCCATTGAAATAATTAGAAATATTATTAAAACTGCAGGTTGGTAAGATAAATATTTGACAATAACAAAAATATAGATTCGCGATGATCAATTCCAAATAAAAAAATGTAAAAGTTGTTACATAACTCGAAAAAATTTAAATCAGAATAAATTTGGCTTAGTTATATTATTATTATCTTGTTGATACGCTCTTCTAGTAATATTCCATTCCTCCATGTCAAAATATTATTATTAGATTACGTAGAGATAGTTTCCAAAATAATGGAGTCCTGCACTCTGATTTTTTTTTATTTTAAATGAAAGTTTATTTAAGTTTGAAGCAATTCGTAGTATTAAAAAGGCTTAATTGTTTTTAGTTTAACTGCATTTAATTTTTAATGTCAATATGACGTCACGGCGACATCTACAGCTACTAGATAAATACATAGCTGACCCGTCCGCCATATTGGTGCCAAAATAAGCACAGTATGAAATAAAAGCGCATTTCTTATAAGTTTATGTTTTCATAATTAAATATAATTTCCATATTTGCCATATTATATTTATTTAATATAATAAAACAAGAAAAAATACGCTTCGTTAAGATTTTTGAGGTTAGAGAAAAATATATGTATTGCATAAGTACCTGTAAAAATTATAACCATTTCTCAAATGATTTGCATAATTTGGAGCGGAACAACTCGTCATTATAGATAATTTCTATGATTAATAATACTGTAACACTAATATTGAATGAATTAAGTGGCTCCAAAATGGTGGACAAGTCAGATGTAATATATCTAGTAGCTATTGCGACACCTATTGCTATATCTTTCTCTCGCACAAGCTCTATAGTAGGCAGCGAGAGAAAGGTAGCACTAATATGACGTCACAGCATCACTGACAACAAACATCAATTATCTTGCAAAGTAATTATTAAAAAAATGTTTTTTTTATCTTAATCGCTATTTATTGAGTAATACTGTAAGTATAAAGTGTACATTTTATTATTTTTTGTTATAGTGCAGGACCCATTTTCGCAACTTTTAGAAGTATTTAAAAATTGTTAATTTTTACCTTCCGTCACCTTTAGGTAAGGAAGGTATTGTCTTTGGTCAAAAAATTCGGTGGTGAGTTTTTGATGAATAAGCACGTTTTAGGGTCCCTAGAATACGATTTTACTATTTTTACGATGATGTCTGTATGTGTGTGTGTGTGTATGTGTGTGTGTGTGTGTGTGTGTGTGTGTGTGTGTGTGTGTGTGTGTGTGTGTGTGTGTGTGTGTGTGTGTCTGTGTGTGACAAAATTTTCTAATGCGATAACGCTAATACCACAATTCCAAAAATTATAATTTTTTCGTATTCCTCTTCGTTACATCCATGTGAAGAGCTGATTAGATTTTGGTTATAATTGGTCAACCGGAAGTACCCTCATTTGAAGATTTTAACAGTTTTTCTTGAAAAAACGATGTTAAATATCATTTTTTCACATTTAATGTTATTATAAATATTAAAGAATTATTTATTCTCTATACGATTTGAATGCATTTTATACTTCACATTAAATGGACATAGAGTTAAAAAATTATAAAGAAATTAAATACCATAAATACTAGTCAGCTTTGCTATAACTCTGGAAACAGCTGCTACATTAAGAAAATTCTGATTGAAAGGTGTCAGTGTCAAGTGCAGTTGACAGTATGTTTATGTTATAATTTTACTGGAAATATAGGACCTTTTGTTAGAAACTTTCTGTATGGAATTTGTATAAAATACATACAACCGGCTTAAGGTAATGTACAAGAAATATAATCTTTTGCAAGGAACTTTCTGTATGACATTTATACAAAATACATAGAACTGACGGAAGGTAATGTGCTGGCCACATCAGATTTTTTTGTATTGACGTTATTATATTTGCGACAAGATAATAAAAGTAGTATGGCATACTAACATACATACATAGAAGAAATAAGTATGGTATCATTTTTAATACTGATAATAATTTTAATATTTTATATTTATTATCAAACAGAACTAGAATACTGAACTAATTATTTTATAATCATAACGATATAAAGTTTGAAAAAAAAACAATATTTGTTGATATACTCGAAACGCTGTATTCTTATACAAAACAAAAATAATAAAGATTTATCTACGGAAAAAATTGCACCTATAGAAAAAATCTGATGTGGCCAACACAATACCTCCCGCTATTTAATTTTTGTTAATTTAAATATACATACATATTTATGGGTCGATTCTGTTCACATCTGTAAGTCTTACAGATCTGTAAATCTGTAAAAACCTGACAAAAACGCATCTATTTTTGTTGATTAATATAAAATTATACATAAGAGTGCAGTTTTCGGTGCGATTTTGTTCATTATTTACAAATTTACAGATCTGTAAGATTTACAGATGTGAACAGAATGGACCCATTAGTTATGCTGGAAACTGTATTAAGATCCATTCCATACTCGTATAACTCATATAACTATCGTTCTATTTACGAGTACTATTTTCCTTTTAAAACGTTACTATTACTAATTTGAAATAATAAATTCCTTGACAGTGGCATTTATATGTCAATTCAGTTACATACATTTGTGATATGAACTGTGTAACCAAGGAGTTGTGTTTGCTGTTTGTTTAAAGCGTAGGCTCCGGGATTTAAATTACAGATAATTTTATAAATTTATCCATAAAATATATAGAAAAAATATTTATGCAAATCTGTAGAAAATTTAATAATCTTTAATTTTTATAATAACACACAAATCTCGAAAAAATAGCATTTGAAGGTATTTTTCGAAGAAAAACTATTTTGAGCTTCAAGTAAAGTAATTTGCCATGACGTCACAATCCCAGCAAGACCTTAGCCAGCCCCAGCAAGAGAGAATGCTTGATGAACTTTGAGATGGTACTGTTGTGTCAAGTGAATACAAAAATGTAGCGCGGGAATATATAAACTAGTTCTGTGACAAAATTTGGATCCGAGTACCGGGATTTCAAAATATCCGGTTCCTCCGATGTTCGGATATTGATGCGGATATCCTGATTTTGATCCGTATTCCATGTTTTGTTTACGGATCTGAATTCAAATTTTAATTCTGGATTCGATTCGTCTCAAGCGACTCACGAATCAAATCCAGATCGCGCATGCGTACAAGGGGCCGTGTTCGCGCTTGAAAAATACAAAATGTTTCAGGTCAGATAATTCCTCTGTACCTTTTAGCGGTATAGTTTAATAGGTATATTGAATGAACACAAAATTAGGAACTAGGCTAGGTACTTAGCATGTAAAGCAAAAAAGGAGGGGACAGGGGACATTTCTTAGAAATGAATATTCTGTAGTTCTAAGATTTTATAACATTCTTAGAACAAATGCTTCAAAGAAAAAAGGATTAAGGTCAAATTTGAGAAATAATTGCCATAGGCTCATTGCAGGTGGCGAAATACATATTTATTACATCGTGCACGTGTTTCACATATTAATTAAATACATCAAACAAAAATACAAAGTGTATTATTTCATAATCAGATTTATTTGATTTTTGAAATCAGATGCTAATCCAATTCTCAGATTCGGATGCAAAATCCGATACTCATATCCGGATCCAAAATCCGATACTAAGATTTGGTTCCGAGAGCCGGATAGTTCAACATAAAATATCCGGATATCCAGATATTTTTAGATCCGAAACCGAAACTATCCGCATCCCACCATGCACTAATATAAACGTAACCCACACATAACCTGCATTGACTTGCATCCACGTCAACTGGGCGGTTACTGATTCAGCACAATTTATTGCTTTTTATTTGTATTTTTAATTTTAATTACACGTGTAAGTTAAACCACAGTTTTCTTGTTACACGAGTATTTAACCTCTCAACGTCAACAAAAATAATTCGCGGTAAAATCCAGGAATGCGCACGAACACCATCAAACGAAATAACTTTGTTGTGTGACCTCGTTAGGGTTGTGACGTCACTTGGCGACCGTTTTGCACATATGCATTTTTCAATTTAAAAATTCAATTATAAATACTATATAATTTATCATTATTTTTATTTTATACTTTATATTAAATTTATTCATATACAATATTTTATTTATTTATTTATTTATTTATTTATTTATTTATTTATTTATTTATTTATTTATTCATTTATTATCAATCTGACCGACAGACAGGATGTAATATTCCAATTACAGGTAGATTATATAAAAAAGCAATAAAAAATACCTTAATTAGCACAAGTAGCAATAAAAAAAAACTCAGATAATATTGATTTTCATAGCACACATATAACAAAATAATTAATTGAAGCATTATAACTCATAGTAACAATATATTGCGTTCTTAAACTTCACGAACGAGTCAAAAAAGATGTCAATATAATGTGGCAGGGTATTAAAATTTTCACATAACATTCTAACTGGTGATTTTAATTCATAGTTAGTACGCGCTATACTGCAATGAAAGGTTCTTTTAATACGAGAATTATGTCTAGGAACAAATATTGGTATTTTCGCAAGCATAACTGGATCATTCACGATGCAGTGTAAAACCTTATACAAAAATAGAGATCTAAAACTAATATAATTACCCCTTAACCTTAAAATTAATTTTAACAAATACTATATACGTATTTCGAGAACTAAGTTCTCATCATCAGTAATACAACAAGTGAAAGTTAAACAGAGTAGTCAAGATTACTCAACATGTCAACCATGCCAGAGGTCCTAACAACTCTGGTTGTTAGTTGTTAGGACCTCTGGCATTGTTGACATGTTGAGTAATCTTGACTAGTCTGTTTAACTTTCACTTATTGTATTACTGATGATGACAACTTAGTTCTCGAAATACATATATAGTTTTTGTTAAAATTAATTTTAAGGTTAAGGGGTAATTATATTAGTTTTAGTTAAATTTAACCTTAGACTCCATCTATTATTATTTTTAAAAATAGAGATGATTGAATTTTTCTCCGCTTATTGAGTGAGACTATATTAATTTCTGCAAGTAAAATGATGTAGTCAGTTTCAAAACTAGGATACCGTCTATGAAGTTTGTAATAACAAAATTTCACAAATTTTCCTTGAACAGATTCAAGTATACATTGGTATTTATTATAAATTGGACTCCAAACTTGCAATACTTATTTCTTTCAGCTAAAATTTCCAGTTTTGTAAAATTAAATAAATCATTACCGAAATTTGTGTATAAAGCAGATTGGCACACACAGAAATGGCTATTATGCCGTGATATTTTTTTGTTTTATATAATGTAGTAGAAATGCCCATTTGAAAAAAAAATCAAAATTTATTTTTTATTACAATGAATTCTATTATTTCAATCAGTAGACCAACTGAAGTAGTACGAAACACATATAATTAGGGCGGAATAAATAATTATAGAATAAAGGAAATACAATTTTAAATCAAATTTTTGTTTTCCCTAGGTACAGCACCCAGTGGAGCACATACCGAACCCTGGACGTACGTAGTCATTAGCAACTACGACATCAAATCCCAAATTCGGGATATTATAGAACAAGAGGAAGAAGTAAACTACCTCAAAAGAATGGGTAAAAAATGGACAACAGAAATCAAATTTGTAAGAACAAACTGGGTAAAAGAATATTTAACTGAAGCTCCATACTTGATACTCGTATTCAAACAAGTATACAGTTTTCACTCTGATGGAACGAAAAGAATTCATTATTACAATGAAATGAGTATTAATATTGCAGTTGGCATGTTACTCACTGCTATACACGTAAGTAAATATGAGAGTATCAGATAAGACTACGGTAAACAATGGTGCCAAACAATTTATGCAACTTCATACTTCAATAATTAAACATGTACAATAGAGCAAATGAATAAAGGAACAGCTACAAAATTAAAATATTTTTGTGCAACCGGACGCGAAATAAGCATTTTGCAGCCGCAATACAGGCCGCGAAATTAAATTTCGCAACCGTTGTTATGGTAACGGCTGCGAAATTCATTTCGCGGACGTTGTCATGATAGCGGCCGCGAAATTAGGTAAATAATCACTTTGGCTGCTAACACGAGCGTGGTTCTAACACCCGTTTTAACTAAAACCATGCCAACAACTTAGCACATACTTCAGGGTTATTAATAACATCAGTGTTGCCAATATACTGATTAACTCGAAATGTATAGACCACCATATTCACTAAATTTGGCTTTATTATTTTAAATTACAAAGACGGCAAGACAAATATTATATTAAACAGTTTTAAATAATGCCGTCAAATTTTTTTAATATGGCTGTCAGTAAATTTTCTGCCTATTCAATACATTGGCAACACTGATTTTGTTAATAATCCTGAAGTATGTGCCAAAAGGTTGACATGGTTTTAATTAAAACCGGTGTTAGAACCACGCTCGTGCTACCAGCCAATGACACTTGAAAATTGCATGGTTTTGTTTATCAAATGTTAATCCCATAGCCACCGTGAAAGCTAACTTTCTATATACAATGAAACTGTTTAAAATTAATAAAATTTGTAATTACATATTTTTTACGGTTGCACAAAAAATATTGTGTACACCTTGTCCGCGAAATCCTTTAGCGCCCTCAAAATTGTCTTGCCTCGGCCGCAAGCGGCCTCGGCGACAATTTTTCTCTCGGTACGCTAAAGAGTGATTTCGCGGCCTTGATATACAAATAACTATTTTAGGTATAATCTCTCTAAAAAATTAAAACCTTGAATACAGATAATGAAGTTAAAGTTTCGGAATATAAATTGATGAATATATATTTAAAGGGTTCAAAATGCCAAAAAATAATACTTATACAGTGTGTCCCATTTAAAGCTGCCACTATTAGGATCTCGAGAACTATATGAGATACAATGTCGGTTAAATGGATTTTTTTTTGCACTTATAGGGGGCCAAATCAGATATGCTTTTGTTTTCCCAATTATTCTCACAGAGCACTAGATAATAACGAAAAACTAAATTTTGTTAATTCTTACCTTCCGTCACCTTTAGGTAAGGAAGGTATTGTCTTTGGTCAAAAAATTCGATAGTGAATTTTTGATAAATAAGCACGTTTTAGGGTCCCTAGACTATGATTTTACTATTTTTATGGTGTGTGTGTGTGTGTGTGTGTGTGTGAGAGAGAGAAAGAGAGAGAGAGAGTGTGAGTGTGTGTGTGTGTGTGTGTGTGTGTGTGTGTGTGTGTGTGTGTGTGCGTGTGTGCGTGCGTGCGTGCGCGTGTGTAACAAAAATTTCGTCTGCGATAACTCTAATACTACAATTTTAAAAATTATAATTTTTTCGTATTCTTCTTCGTTACATCCATATGGAGAACTGATTAGATTTTGGTTACAATTGGTCAACCGGAAGTACTATCATTTGAAGATTTTAACAGTTTTTCTTGAAAAAACTATGTTAAATATCATTTTTTCACATTTAATATTATTATAAATATTAAAGAATATTTTATTCTCTATACGATTTGACTGCATTTTATACTTAATATTAAATGGATATAGAGTTAAAAAATTATAAAGAAATTAAATTTCATAAAGTAGCCATGGCTATGGAAACAACTACTATATTAAGAAAATTCTGGTTGAAAGATGTCAGTGTCAAGTGAAATTGATATAGTATGTAATTTTACTGGAAATATAGGAACTTTTGCCATAAATTTTCTGTGTGGAATTTGCATAAAATACTTACAACTACCGGAAGGTAATGTACAAGAAATAGAATCTTTAGCAAGGAACTCTCTGTATGAAATTTGTACAAAATACATAGAACTGACGGAAGGTAATGTGCTGGCCACATCAGAATTTTTCTTTTTGAAATAACTTCTAAACATTTAGTAATCGAGAAAAATGTTTCGAGTAAAGAAGTTAGATTTATTTATTGTCTATCCAGTGGCGTACGAAAATATTTTTATGGGTAAATTTTCGAGATATAACACAAACTTATATTTTTTAAATGATGTTTACTTTAAGCACATCCTTATTTTTTTCTCTGTCGATTAGTATAAGGGTTATCGTGTTTTATATAATTTTTTAAAACATACCTAGAATACCTACTTACGTTAACTTAAAAATATAGAAATAAAATTAAATCATGAACCGTCGTAGGGATGGAATAAGTTACTTAGTAAAATAAAATACTATTTTGAAAAATCAATTAAAGTCGTGAAAAAATAATAGGAAATTTCATGAAAAATACAGAAAAATCTAATATTTGAAGGATAAAACAAATCAATAACCTTTATGCCAATCAAAAGAGAAAAAGATAAGTATTTTTTTAAACTAAAAATCAAATATGGGTTCCATTTAAAAAAATATAACTTTGTGTAATATCTCAGAAATTTACCGATAAAAAAATATTTTCGTACGCCACTGTATAGACAATAAATATACCTATGTAACTTTTTTTATTTGAAACATTTTTCTCAATTACTGATAGTATAGAAGTAATTTCAAAATGAAAAAATTGACCAAATTAAATTTTTCGACATTATCTAGTGCCCTATGAATTTTTTTGGAAAAACAAAAGCATGTCTTAGAAGGCCCCCTATAGACCTAATCAGATTTTATTTTGCATGTTTAGTAACCGGTAAAATCCAATTTGAAATTTTATAAATATTGCTCATTTATAGCGATAGCCAAGGAATTCAAACAAACTTACAAAGATATGTATATCGTTTGAACCAGTTTAAACCTTCAGAAATTCGATTTTCAAATAAAAGTTACAGAAATTTAAATTCTGCACCTAAATTACTAAACTGATTTTATTTTCAAATATTACACTAACATTCACTATTACTTATTATTTATTTTTTTTACATTTTATAACCTAATAAAATTAAATATCTGATAGTTCTTACGATATACATTTCTTTATAATTTTGTGTGAATTCCACGGCTATCGCTACAAATACACAATATGTAAAATTTCAAAATTGATTTTACTGGTTACCAAACGTACAATATAAAATTTGTTTTGTGATTTAAATATCTACAACTTTTGTTTGAAACCTTTTTGTCTAAAATTAATTGGGAACTTTGCGCAAGGAAAAACTGATATTCCGAGTTAAACGCCTATGGCCCGGTTTTTAATTATGTGCAAATGTAAAATATGACTGTGCAAATTATTCGCAATGGGGTATTCCGGCATTTTTTTAAAAAAACAATTTTTCATTATTTCTGTCCTGTAGTATTATGAATATACCGTGTGTCTATGTTAAAGGTGTACATAGGAGATTAACATGGGAAACCAGTTTTTTGCAATTTCCTGCTCGCCTAATTATTTTAAGCAAAAACGCGTCAAATAAAAGTTTTAGGGCATAAAATTCTGCATCTAAATCAATAAACAGAATTACCTTTACATACTTTGTAACGACAGAAATTAATTATGAAAATGTCGAAATTTACGTTGAAAATATCGACAGCCATGGAATTGAACAAAAAATAAATAAATGCTTAACGTTTTATCAAATTGTCAGAAACGTCAAATAAGTTAATTTACGCTGTGACAGATAAAACGTCAAGCATTTATTTATTTTTTGTTCAATTCCATGGCTGTCGATATTTTCAACGTAAATTTCGACATTTTCATAATTAATTTTTGTCGTTACAAAGCATGTAAAGGTAATTCAGTTTATTGATTTAGATGCAGAATTTTATGCCCTAAAACTTTTATTTGACGCGTTTTTGCTTAAAATAATTAGGCGAGCAGGAAATTGCAAAAAACTGGTTTCCCATGTTAATCTCCTATGTACACCTTTAACATAGACACACGGTATAATTTTGAGTAAGAAAATACATATATCAAGTAAGACATGAATTTTTAAAAAATTCATCGAAATTCAAATTTTCTATTATGGCGCGCCTTATGACAAGCATGTGATATTGACATTTGCAGCGAACTTCAGTGCCTAAACACACGTGTTCATTGACAGCTATTTGCCTATTTACAACTTTTGAAGAAGAAAACGTAGGTAAACAAACAAATAACAGAGGAACATGTAATAATTAACACCAACAAAATGAATAAAATATCAAATAGTAGTAACTACTGGCACCATCTGTGTTTCTAATGGCACATATTCAATCTGAAATGAGCAAAAATCATGGAAAAGCATTATCGAAATGGTGTCACAATTTTCAAGGACGTTTCTAGATATGTAAAGAATTTAAGTTTTCTAACATCAAATTATGAACGAAAACTTTGCCCTAAACTTGTTTTATTGTATTTTGTACTATATGAAGATGTAAACCATTGAAAAAAGTTACTATTTTGCATAAATTCCAAAACACCGGAATACCCCATTATTATTATCTTTATATTTCTTCCAAGAAAATATGATTGCATCACGTACTGAATTACCTATACACCTTTTTTGTATAGAACAGCACACAGAAATAAAAACATATACAGCATTTTTGTTTAGATACGAAAAAATGTCAAAGGAAGAAATTTTTTTGCTTGATTTAAAACGCATGTTTAAGTTATTAAAATTTTTAATTAATGCAAGGTTCTTTTATTACAGTGTTTTTTCCACTATTTGGTTTATTTTCTTCACATTATTTACTGAGACAGTTCTTAAATTTTTTTGTATAAGCTTCTATGCATCCATACATGACACATAAATCCTAAGAAATTCTTCACTAAATTTTTCAATTATGTAGCGATAACTGTTTGCAGTTGTCACTGAAAAAATTATACTTATTTTTTAAAAAGTGTTATTGATATGTTATTATTTGATAGTTGTGTATAAAGTATAGTATTCTATTCGCATGTAATGGCTATTACTCATTCGAATGATTCACATCACTCGCCGTTCGGCTCGTGATGTACACTTTATTCTCATGAATAATATACTATTATTAGGACAAAATATGGAAAAAAACTATAATAAAAGAATCGTTGCAGTTTTAATAACTGAAACATGCGTTTTAAATCAAGCAAAAATTTTTCTTCCATTGGCATTTTTTCGTAAAAATAAAAATAAGAATTTTTTAATTGCATTTTAATTATTATAATATATTATGTATAATTTATTCTAATATATTTTCTTTTTAGTATGCTGGTTTGGTGTCTCTTACTTCGACACCTTTAAATTGTGGCCCTGCCTTACGTACTTTACTAAACCGTCCGTCAAATGAAAAACTTGTACTTTTATTACCCGTAGGATTTCCTAGTAAAAATTGTTTAGTTCCAGATTTACAAAGAAAACCTTTAGAAGATATTATTGTTGAAGTTTAATATAAAATATATTAATATATTTATTATGAATGACGCACATCGCAGATAACTTTGCAATGAATGTTTATGAAATGCATTTTTGTAACTCATGTTGCCTCCGTTTATGTAATATTTGTTTTAACAATTTAAACGTTGTATTCTAAATGTAGAAACAATAAACAATCTGATATTTTGATTGCGAAAACAATAATTTTACAAGTACATTTACTTTTTAATAACTATAATTAATTTTTGTTTGTTGATTTTAATATTTTTGTTGTAATCTAGTATAATATACTTCTATATTTAGAAAAAAAATTCTGTTTATAATGGTACGCAAACAAAAATAGTTGTTTACCTTTTATTTAGTAACTAATTAAATATAACCTATAAAAACAAAAAAAAAAATGTTATTACGTACCTTCATTCTTTTTTCCAATGCAGCTCCTCAAGAAATATTTCATTGTAAAACCCATATCACTTCTATTTTCTATAATTCACACATATTGGTCTTGATTAAAACTTCTATACACAAAACACAAAAAACTTGAACAGGAATTTACGACAAGCAGTAGTTGCTTCTCATCACTGATTGGTTCAGTGATAAACGTTGTCGTTGTAAAAGTTTCAATATCGCCATCTAACAAATAATTAGAAAAACAAAACTGTGTATGAATAATTTTGAAATTTGAATGGGATTGTACTTAATTGAAAATGACAGGTTAAAGTCTAGAATAATTACCACTCAAGAATTTTCAAAACCATTAAATTCCACATAAATTAGGGCATTTTTTTCTGAAAAAAATGGTTAAATTTCTATAAAATGAATGTAACTACCGAACATTCGTCAAAATTAGTTCTGTGTGTTAGGTTACCGTTACATTATTAGCTATTTGTGTATTAAGAGCGCAAAATGGGACATTGTCGATTGAGAGGTTGCTCCTGTGTCGCGCGGCATTCTCTCGAAATCGACAATGACCATTTGCGCTCGAAACACACACGATTTTTTCTACAGTCGCCACAATGGGGTCCTTTACCATAACAAAAATTGATTTATTTCAAATACATTAAAATAGCGCAGTGAAAAAGTAGATGTCCATAGGGAGCGTTCACGCCAAACATTTGCAGGTGGCAGCACAACTGTTATTTTATATTTAATTTATCGTTATTTTCCATTCTTCTTGAGCTGTTGCTTTAATCTAATCCAAGCATTTTGTACTTTCGTTTTTGTAAATGAATGCCCTATGTTATTTTCAGAGCAATGCGGCATTTTTTTTGGTTATGTAATATACCGACAGAACAGTTATATGTCAGATCGACTTGTGAATGTGGTCCACAGGTGGTCAATGTATAACTACAGTGTGCCATTAGTTCCCGACTAAACGTTTCCATTTAGAATGTAGACCCGACATTTCTCAACATTGTATAGTTAAAAATTTGGACAGTGAGTGTTTGCTTGCTTTATCGCGCATGAACGGCAAAGTGATATTTTGCGTTAACAAAAGAGAGCGCAAATGGCTACTTTGTACCACGCTTTGTACATAGACTGTAGAAAAAGTAATTTTTGGAAAATGTGCAGGCGAAAAAGTCATATTTTTCACAAATATAACCTAAAAAACTAATAATCATTTTGGCGCGAAATGTCTATAAAATGCATGCAACCACCTGAACAGATATAACATCTATTTACATTATATTTTTTACTCGAATTTCGTCATATCGAGTTCTGTGCGGTAGGTTACGGTTATATTAAAATTTGCAAGCAAAGAAATCGTAATTAAAGTACAGCCTTTAGAATAAAAAATATCCGACTTTATTTTTGTAAGAAAATATATACAAATACCCTGCTTTCGCTCTCTAATTTTGTATTTCTTTTTTATATATTAGCTAAAGGAAGACAACAAAAAATTGGAATTTAAAGATGGTAGGTATTCTAGAATCCAGCCCAATTAAAAACTGTTGTAAATACTATTGATTTTTAATTAATATTATATATTTTATACATACATATACAATATTCCATTTTCATGTAGTTAGTGAAAATTTCTACAGATACAGAAGAAAATAAATTTATAATTTGCAGTAGCCAGATTAAATTTAACAAAATTTAGACACTATTAATATTTAACCTTATACGTCTCTATTCTAGCTCTATATTAAAATTATTAACGTACAAAAGGTTTAACCCTTTATAAAACTATAAATAAATATATAAGCGACAATAATATAGACAAATAATTGCGATCTAATACATTCATATTATCAAATTCAGTTATTCCAACACTGTCAATTTGGATATGGACCGTTTCAGTCTGATTTTAAAAATATTTCGTATAAAAACAATTTTTGATTCAAACATTTTCTTAAGGCATCTGTAGAGTTCCCTGTTATTTAATTATTATGTATAAGTTTATAGTTTTAAAACAATAAGATATATGGCAACAGGTGAGATATTTATAACAGAACATGAAAATAAATGCGAAATATTCTAACACTATGTTACTGCATCTACAATGAATAACAATAATATAAATTTGGAAAATTTATAGACCAATAAAAATTTCACCTAAATGTTTAATAAGGGAACTTGTTTAGGCATTGTTGGTGCAATTCTAAGTTGTAGTTATACGTTATAATATATGAAAAATATAAATTACATTCACATCACGCAAAATTAAACAAATAAAAAATATGTACAATTCTATATCAATGATTTTAACTAACATTAAATATTAAAGTTAAAACAGGTGTAGTATTGTTAAACGATAAATAGCTCGCTAAACAATACTTAAAATATGTATTAAAATATTTAAATTTTATTCTATACATAGCTAAAAATATCTAAAATTAGAAGACACCATTATCAGCACAATTATACTACGAATTTGGTTAAAAGTTTCCAGATGACAGTCACAATGTAATTCATGCCTTAGGGAAGAAATCTTACATATCACTGTGACTAGAACAATATTATATTTTCAATTTAAGAAGGCTGGAAATCATCTGAAAACTTTTAAGCAAATTATTTAAATGTTAAAAATAATATAAATACTGATGAATGAATTATTTTTGGTAACTGAAAATTAGCGTTTGTTCAAATCCAAATTAGGAATAAAAAATATTTCGCATTTTAAAATTCAGACTAAATAAAATCAATATTAAAAATAAATGGATTGTCACATTTTGTACCGTACCTGTGCAATTTACTCTCAAAATTTACTATATTATTATAACATATATGCTATGTATCACAGAAAAACATTTTACTTAAAATATGTGTGTAACATGTTTGTCTATGAAATCAAGATAAATTTTAAATACGAAAATAAATTTTGAATAAATAGTTCAATGTATACTCACTTTTGCGCCCGTAAAATTATTTAATGAAAAGCAGTGGCTTCATATTTTTAGGAGTTTCTGTGGTCAGTATAACTCCTAGTTACTTTGGTATTCATTTTAATTTAAGCTACCAACTTGCATGGAAGATTTCAAGTTTATATACATAAGGTCTGTTCAAACAAACGAGCTATACATACTTAATAAAATTACAGATACGTATGTCGTCCATGAGATTATTGTTCTGGGGCCTGAACTGGCCTCTGGCTCTGAAAAATAAATTAAACAAGAATATTAATTATTATCTATCTTCAAATTTTCAAAAACTGAATAACAAGCAGTTATAATTAATTTTTATTTACAACTGAAGCAATGAAATTCAAAGAGATCTAAATGCAATTTTTGTATTTTTCAAGTTAAAGTAATAGTATATTGTGTTATTAGGAGTAAAAGTGATATTTTTTGTGGCGAATATGAAAGTTTGCACGACGAGCGAAGCGAGTCGGACAATTGCATGCGAGGCACACAAAGACAATTTTATTCCGAATGACACATTATTTTTTTTAAACGCACTACTTTTCGTTTTATTAGCTAATTCTATGTAGTTTCTATGGATATTTATTTATTTCTACACCGCTGGAAATTTCTATGAAACTTCTACCTTGTGAATCAAATCACAAAAAATGCCATTTCCACGACGTTTGAAAAAAAAATATTTTGTAGGAAACCATATACAGTGTATTTGAAAAAGTGGATATACCCTTTATTCTTGCTTATTATTGGAGATACACATATTGCTTATAGGACATGACTTAATCAGTGCAATATTTGCGATTGAATTGTGTACAAATTGTAATTGTTGAACTTCCGGTATAACCGGAAGTAACATCAACTTTGTAAATTTAAATACAACCTATACCAGCGGATGGCACAAGGTGGCACGCGGTAATTTTTTGATGGCACGGTCTTGTATATATATTATAAATAATAAGACAATTATTTAAATTTTTCGGTACTTTCTACTTTTCTTATATGCAAAATATAATATATAAAGATATTAATTTTTACTATATGTGATAATTTTTCACTTGGCTAACCGAGGATGTTACTTTTGTGATAGTACCGCCCACAACAGTTGCAGAGCCCCTGAATTTTGATTCCCAGACAGATTAATGCAGGGAAAAAGTCGGATTTGCACTTATAATTATTTTTGGTACAATATGCTACTGTGAGCAAACATTTTCAATTGTAAAATATATTATAAATCCGTATAGAAATGAGTTAACTTAATGTTTCCCACACTGTGGGTCGCGAAAGGAAAGTAATTAACTATTTCGGATCCAAAAACTATTGGAAAGGGCGAAGTTGCGGTGCGCGAAATTTTTTTGAAAGCTCAAGGGGGGCGAAGAAGAGTGTCGCTAATTGTTAGTGATTTTCATTTATACATACACATACTGTAATTTTTTATAATGTTTTTATTATATTTTATCATATTTATTTTTATAATCAAATAAATTTTTCTTAATATACCTAGTTGAAGTAGTTTATTTAAGTGACACGCCAAGTGTCTAATACGTTAAAAAAAATATTTTTGTTCTCTTTCCGACCATACCAAATTTATTAGTATTACCATTATTCATTTGTTACAAATAATTACTTTGTTTTGCTTGATTTTTTGATAAGAGATGTAATGTAATATGTAAAAAGGGCTATGCCAGTAAATGTATTAATGATAATAGGAGACATGTTGAATTAATGTTTGGTACTTGTAAAATTCTCACAAAGTTGATGTCATTTTCGGTTAATAGGGTTTTCCAAGGCAACGGCTTTTGAAGAAATAAGTATTGCATATAAATTTTAGTATAAATTATATTAATATAAAATAAAAATAATGATAAATTATATAATATTTATAAATAAATTTTTAAATTGAAAAATACATATGTTCAAAACGGTCGCCAAATGACGCCACAACCCTAACGAAGTTATACAATGAAGTTATTTCATTTGATGGTGTTTGTGCGCATGCTTGGCTTTTACCGCGAATTATTTTTGTTGACGTTCTGCAGTTAAATATATGTGTGTGATTAAACTTACGCTTTTAATTAATAAAAGGCACACAGGTGCTGAATCAGTAACCGCCTAGTTAACGTGTATCGCACGTGGATGCAAGTAAATGCAGGTTATGTGTGGGTTACATTTGATTTTTCTGCGCTGCATTTTTGTAACTAAATTAACTGTTTCTATCTCATAGTTCATGAAGCTTTCTTGCTTGCTGGAGCTACTACAGATTTTTATGCAAAATTAAAAATATTTTTATCTCTATAATAACGTAAAAAATCAAAAAATCGTGAAAAACCCTATTCAATTGCAAATATTGCACTGATTAAATCATGTCCTACTTTATTAAGAAAACTCAAACCGCTCATTACTTTAAACACTATTAAAGTGGTATATTTCTCTTTATTTCACTCCGTAATATCGTATGGAATTGTATTTTGGGGCAACTCTCCTCTAGTTCATAAAGTTTTTAAACTACAAAAAAAAGCTATTAGAATAATGTTCAATCTAAATTGTAGAGATCATTGTAAATCTATATTCATTGAAGCTAAAATTATGACGTTACCGTCGTTTTTTATTTATCAGTCTCTTATTGAAATACATAAGTCTAAACATTTATATAAACTAAATAGCGGCTTTCATAAATATGAAACTAGATCGGCTAAACTATTACGAAAACCCAAGTTTAGACGTATTAATTCTATTAAAAATTCATTAAATATTGACTTTTATAATGTATTACCAGACAAGGCCAAAAAATTAAATCTTAAAAAGTTTAAATTTACAGTGAAAAATTTTCTCACAAATAATGGTTTTTATTCTACGGACGAATATCTTCGCTCGGATGTTTCGTCACTGTGAAACACAGTTGGGTATACCTATTACATTTTTTTTTTTTTTTGTAAGACTATTATTTTGTATGACGTGCTGAAGCATTTTAAAAATGTATCACAGTGACTAAATATCTAATCTAATCAATATGTGTATTTGCAATAATAAGTGAGAAAAGGCTGTATATCCAATAGAGGTTATTTCTTTCTTTATTAACCCTTTCAATACGCAATTTGTATTTTAATAAATATAAATAATTTTCATTGTAGGTAATGAATATAATTACATGGAAAGAACACGAAAGTACTAAAAAGGATGTATGTATATGTGAAATATGTCAATAGTATTTTTTATTGAGCCACATAGTACCCTCCTATTAAAAATAAAACAATTTCTATTGATATACCGGGGTGACACTGAAAAAATGGGCCATTCAAAGTAACTTTTTTAATTATAATTATTTTTTTATATATTTGTAAACTAGGCATAGGGACTCACAAATCATGGTATTTGGCATGATGGTAGCGCTTCTGGTTTAACCGGAAGTGACATTAATTTTCATATTTCAAATGGGACACTATATATTTTTTATATATATTTGGAATCCACGTGTAATTACAAATTCAACAATATGCTTAAAGTGCATTTTTATTGAAAAATTATATTACAAAAACGTATGAGAAAATTATGAATAATTAACTTGGTAGGCTGTGCTAACTGATTGAGCATTTTTTTGTAACAAAATATCGAATTTTACAAAATTAACTTTAATACTCAATATTATCTCAACTGCGATGTAAATTAATTAAAATCGATCACCCAATTAAGCGGAATCGACTGTATAAATAAATATAATATTTTTTGGCACTTAGATCACTTTGGTTCTAGATTATTTTTGGAGTTAAATATGTATTACCAATTTATATAAATACAAGCAACATAATTATTATTTACGGCAGATTAAATGAATTATTTATAAGCCATACACAAATATAATTTTAATTGAAAGCTTATGGTAATTATTGTTAACACTATTTAAGAAATAAGAAAAGCGAAAATATTGAACTGATTTTTTACTATTTACAATTAGATATATTAAACATATTCATTCATTATATTTCCACAAGAGAATAAATAGAATGTAAAATTAAATGAAAAATAAATTTGATACTATATATTGATGAAAACACATTAAAATATAGCTGAGAAAAGGAAAGAATATGCATGAAATTACGTTAAATTGTAATGAAGTTATTCTACATATTCCAAACACAAACACAAATATCACACACAAACAATGAAGTGTATTTTACCTTCCGTTTCGATATCAGCCTGCTCTTCTTTTTCTTGTTCAACAAAGGAATTTGCGTGTTCTGTGTAAAATGAAAAAACATATGCTGAACTACACTACAAACTAAATTGTCACGTAATATTGAAAAAAATGTTCAAAGAAAACCTTATATTCTAATTAAATATTATGAATGAAAACTAATGAATTATGGTCAAGAGTCATGCTAAACGAATAGTATATTTACAAAAGAGTAAACATTTTGTATAATAATATGCATTTTAAATTAATACTCACTTCCTTCCAGAGAAATTGGTTTGGAGAACTCAGACCATCCGTAATGGTTCTCAGCTCGAAGACGAGCCTCATACACTCCGTCTTTCAAGTTTTTCAAGATGTGCTCAATGTTGTGCACATATCCTGGCATTTCATGGACTACGGCATCTTCTGTACTCCATGTTTTATCCTGAAATAAACACAAAACAAGAATAAATAATAGTAAAAAGAAAAAATCTAATGTGGCCAGCACCACGACCTCCTGCCAAATCCATGTTTAAAACAGCAATAAGCTTTAAGTAAAATATCACTTCGGGTTGATCGGTTTACAGGGTGATTCATCGGTCTGTCCTCTCTTTATAACTCTTTTATTTTAAGTCAGATAGAAAAACTCTTCAAATATAATTTATATTATATATTATTTTCTATCTACGTACCATATGCATTTGTATACAGGATGCTCCGTTTAAGCACAACAATATGTAACTTTATATTTCTTAATGGAACACCCTATATTTATTTATTTATTTATTTTGATGGTAAATTAGATTCCCTATAAAAAAGTATTAAGTAATAAGGGGTCTAAAATTATAAATTAAGAAGTTATTTACCTTTATTCGTTGAATGATATGTTTCTATCATGTTATTATTAACAAAGTGGATAATTTGATCAATTGTTTCGTATTAAATCAAACAAGTTGTCAAAATACTCTTAGCTTATCATTGTTGATGTTGATGTGAAAATGAATAATACAAATTTTAGTAAAGATGAAATGGTTAATATGATATTTATAATCTATTGAAGTTGAAGGACAAGTTTTCGAGCATTTATTATAATTTTGCATTATTTAGTCTGTCACTAAATTTTAATAGCCTCTTTGTAATTAGTTTAATGTTTAAAATAAGTATTAATAAAAAAGTATCAAAATTTTGTAGTATATTATGATTTTTCCACTCTGAACTACTATTTTTTATGAACGTAAATAACTTCTTAATTTATAATTTTAGACCCCTTATTACTTAATACTTTTTTATAGGGAATCTAATTTACTATCAAAATAAATAAATATATATAGGATGTTCCATTAAGAAATATAAAGTTACATATTGTTGCGCTTAAACGGAGCACCCTGTATACAAATGCATATGGTACGTAGATAGACAATAATATATCATATAAATTATATTTGAAGAATTTTTCTATCTGACTTAAAATAAAACAGTTATAAAGAGAGGACAGACCGATGAATCACCCTCAATATAGCAACCCTAAGGAACAATCCTAGCACGTTTTCGTATCCGGCTAACCCGTAGGACACTAATAAATCAACTGTATACATATAGTCAAATTTAATGTGTTGGTTCCAATCATATATGAGTTTTAAATACCAAATTAGAGAAGTTTTGGATAATATTTTAATATACTTTTTCAAGGAAATATGTACAGAGCTTCCAGTAAAGTATCACTTCCGGTTTATCAATTTTAGCAAAAATATAATATGTTTTTCTCATTACGGAGGTTCGAGCAAAACTAATGATTCAAAATAACATTTATATTTTTTTGTTCTTTTAATATATAACTAGCAGATTCATCAAAACGATTAAGCTAATCCTCATTTTTGGACTAGTGAATTCTACTGTAATTTTGTCAGTTTATTTTTTAAAATATAGTCTAATCTAATCCTAGTATCTATCTTTTTTGATAATACAATAAATATTAAATTTTAAATACCGGAATAGAACAGAATTCACTAATCCAAAAAGGAGAATTAGCTTAATCTTTTTTATGAATCTGCCCATAAAATAATTGCTAAAACTTATAATTTTAATTAATAAAAGTATATTTAGCTTATAAATATATAATTAATTTGTATTTAATAAAAAAGGATACTAAAATGAATTCAGTTTTTTGAACATATGTGGTCGAAGAAATATGGCAACAGTTGTTCTTTGAGCTCGCTTTCTTTTATTTATATTTATTTACTTATTGTAAAATTATTATATCAAATTTATTTACCAATTTCAGTAATCAAAGTTTTTTATAACATGAAAAAAGAATTTTAAAATAACAAAAATAATTAGTGCAACGTTGCCAAGTTCTTCATCTGTTCCGCTACTATCGAACGAAAATGAACAAAAAAATTTAACATTCATTTTCAAATATTGCAGTAAATTTTAATCGACTGTTGATATAGATTTGGAGAGGTGAATTAATGGAGAACCAGTCCTTGAAGAGCAAAATATTTATTGATACATTAACAATAAAGAACACCGACGTTTCGGTCACAAATTGACCATCTTTAGGGTTAGCTTAAGTTATTTTAAAATTTCAGATTTGTTAAAATAATAATGATACATAATCAAAAATATTGATTGGTGATGTCGTCAAATTATAAGAAAAAAATGCGTACATTGTCAGAAGGTCAATATAGAACTGATAAAATGTACCTACGCATCGTCGAAAGTATCAACTTTATAAGCGATTTTCTAAGGAACTAGACGGTGGATTGTTTTTTTTTAATTTTTAGAATAGTTGGATACGACATCCTTCATTATAATTATAAAATTTTGAACCATAAAGTTGGAAATTAATTTTTCAAGAGATTCGCTCGAACTTCCTTAATATATGTCTTAAATATGTACCAAATTTGAAAAGTTTTATATTATATCATAATATATTTTTTGACGAAAATCTGCTCAGAGATTCAAGTAAACTATCACTTCCGGTTTATCAATTTTAGTCAAAATTTAATATGGTGTTCCCTTTCATACAAAATTCTAAAATTGAAAAGTACCACTTCTGGTTGTCCAATTTTACCTAAAATCTTATCAACTCTTCATATTATATGAATACAGAAAGCCTAAATACGGAAAATATAAATTTTTGGAAGTTTGATATAAGAGTTATGTGGAAGAAATAATCGTAATAGACATATTATTGCAAAAATAGTAAAAACGTGTTGTAGGTTGTAGGGACCCTGATTCGTGTTTATTCACTGAAACTCACTACCTACTGAATTTTTAGAATGAAAAGATTACCTCCCTAACCTATGGCGGGAGATAATGAAAAACAAGTGTTTTAGAAAAGAATTAATTTAAGAAGTTATTATGTGAAATATCTTAATATTATAGTAGTGTTGTGAAAATAAATTAAGTAAATAAAAGCTTGGTTCAACATTTATAAAAACAACATTACATAAGTAAAAATATTTCAATATTTATGACTTACCGCTTCTCCCTTTTTCCTGTACTGCAACTGCACGGCTCTGATGGGCGTCATAGACATAATTCTCCACATCGTACTAACTTCTCTATTTTCTCCCTTGAACTTATGATTTTCAAATTTGGGAGTAAAAGGAGCTCCAGGAACCATCATATGCTTCTCTTCATGCCCGAGACGATTTTGAGCGTAGCAAGAATAGTTTCCATAATTGGATTCATCAACTTTCTTTATTTTAATAATGTGTTCATGACTGTGTGGCATGCGTTCTACGATGATATTGTCCCCAGTTTCAATTTGTCTGCCGTTTTTTCTCCATAAAACAGTGGCAACTGGACTGGCGTGGACTCGGCAGATTAAATGCATTTCTGATTCGCCTACAATTTTTCTCTCTATCTTCATGTCGGGTTTGTCTGAAATTATATTAATAAATAATTGAATCAAAAATAAAATATAAGACAAAACGAAGATTAAGTACTGACTGATTGAAAACGACGAAACTAATAAACACTAAATTATAAAGTGTTAAACAAATATTCAAAATCATTTTTTCTAAAAAAAAGATTAGGACAGAGTGCCCATTTTATATCTTCCCGCCTGAAATTTTAAGAACAGGCAAAACAGAATACATTTCATAAGACACTTGGCAAATATTAGTACAATAAATCGAATAATCGCAGTAGGTACATATAACAACAAAACATAATTCTAAAAACCAAGTCACTTATGAAATGTATCATGGATTGCCTATTCATAAATTTTTAGGCGGGAACTTTTAAAATGGACACCATGTATATACCGGGTGTCTTAGGCCAACCGATACATGGGGGATTAACATGGAAAATCAGTTAATTGTGAATAGTATCTACCCAGAGCAAGATATTAAGTTGAAATTTTGTATGCTTAACCGGAGTTATTAATTCTATGGATTACATTACGAATCAGTCAATTTACATGTGTGATAATGCAAAAAAAATAAGAAAAATTGTCGAATTTCCAAGATTGTTCATATCTCGGCAAAAATAGTTCCCAAGCAACGGTTCAAATAGCATAATGTGTTCGCTTGGTAATAAAAAAACTCGGAGTGTCGGGTTCGAAACCAGCCAACAGCAAAATTTATTTTTTAATTTTTACTTTTCACAATAACTTTTATTATTATATATTTTGAATCTTTTATTGATATTTAATAAAATATATCTTTATTTCAATTATAAATTATATTTTCAAAAATGTAAATTACACTGATTACAACAAATATTCTTGGATTGGTTGAAATATAGACCAATTAATTGGCCTGCAAGATCTCTTGCTCCTTACATTTTTCCTTTGGGGTCATTTAAAATCAATAATTTAGTGCCATTATGAATTGACCACTTTATATCTTAAAGCGGCAATGAGGAATAACTGCAGCCTTATTTCAAATCTACAGGTAAGCGAAGTGAGACAATAATGTTATAATCGTCTCGGATTTTGCTTAGTACAAAATGGCGGTCATTTTGAATATTTCTTGTATTTTTTAATTCTTACTGTTGTAATTAGTGCGATTTATATTTTATAAAATAAATAAGTTACGTTAATTATTAATGTATCCATTTTATTAAATATTAATCATTTTAAAAAGTAAAAATTAAAAAATAAGTTTTGCTGTCGGTTGGTTCCGAACCCGTTACCCTGAATTATGTTTGTTAACAAGCGTACACGCTACTACCATACTATCAGGACCGTTGATTGGAAACAATTTTTTTCTGGATATGAAGAACAATCCTGGAAATTCTATATTTTTTCTTAATTTCTTCTAATATTACACATGTAAATTGACTGATTTGAAATGTAATCTATAGAATTAGTATCCCCAGATAAGCATACAGAATTTCAACGTAATATCTTGCACTGGGGAGATCTTATTCACAAATAACTGATTTTCCATGTTAATCCCCATGTGTCGGTTCGCCTAAGACACCCGGTATATATATATATATATATATATATATATATATATATATATATATATATATATATATATATATATATATATATATATATATATATATATATATATATATATATATTACTAAATGGGGGTTCGAAATAAAGATAATTTCGGATTCTATATAGAACAGGACAAATAAATTGTGCGATACATAATATTGAAACTTACGTGTAACTTCAACCTGTACATTCTCAAGCACAGGAGTTTTCGAGACACTGTTATCCGCCATACAAGTATAAGTTCCAGCATCATTTCTTCCCACACTTTGTTTAATAACTTTTGACTGAATGTATTCAACATTTTCTGCGGATTCACGTCTACCATCCTTGGACCATGATACTTTTGGTTTAGGGTTACCTTCTGCCACGCATTCTAATTCTAATACACCACCACGTGGGACCTAAACAATCATATCAATCAGTAAAATATAATTGTTATTTGCATTTGTGATACAAGTTAGAAGATATTTTGTTAATTTCTGCGAGTTGATAAAGTATCTTTTTACTCCCGAATGGTATATAATTGACTTTTAAAATTATTCCTCCGAATTAAAAAACGACTATAGAGATTAAATAAATTATCCATTCTCATTATTAAAATACGGTGTATTCAGGATAACGTATGCAACATTGGAATCTTGAGAATTATAAAATATTCGAGGTCCGTTGCCCGTTAGGAGGCCATTTTAGTAGTGGTCACTAAATATGGACAAAAATGTAAATTTTGGATTTTTTTTTATTATAATATTATAACAGGCTACTTGCGTGGTACTGAAAATCTGATATCTATCACTAAATACCTAAAGTAATGTTGAAAACGTATGTAAAAATATAAATTTTATTTAATAAAAAATATGTTTTTTAATAAATTAAGAAAGAAACGCCATAATTTTGAACTGGAGAAAGGGATGCATATTTAAGAATGTAACCTGTAGATGGCGAGCGAGTACGAATTTAATCTGATTTTTACATTAGTTCATTTTTCTGTCACTGTCTCTCTTCTTTATTATTTACAATTTGCGCGGTTTCTGTTACTTTTATTACGTATTTCAATTTGTTAAACAGGATTTTAACTTATACACTGTTCCATTTCAGCTATTCAGTAGATGGAGCTGGCAACAGCGCAAACTAGAAGTAGCCGAAATCACATTGGGTAAATTTATCTCTTGTCTCCAATTTTAGCCAATCAGAGAGGTCAAAACTGTTCCCTATGCTCTGCAATACTGAATGGCTTAAATGGAACAAGGTATAGCTTATACTCGTACAAGATTAAAATGGCCGCGTTCAGCAAGGCACAGCGCTGAGCACCGAAGTTTGCCGAAGGCAATGAATGGACGAATGTGATTGGTCCAGCACCTGTATTCGGCAAATTTCGGTACTCAGCGCTGCTAGCGCTGTACCATGCTGAACGCGGCCATCAAACGAGAATATTAACCTCCAAACTATTATTCAAACGTCAAACAGGTGATCTGTCATGTTTAAATTACCCGCACATGCCGTTGCTATTGGACGTACCGATGTTATTGCTTTACGACCATTCATTAATTCTACGTCATACATGGCGGTAATTTAAATATTAAAATTTCATTAATTTTTTTCTGGCCAATTAATGAAAATTTTGCCAAAGAAAAAATATGGGTAGCAAGTTTTTATCGTCTTCAAAAATATTAAATAAAAAAATGGCATGCAAGTAGCCCATTATAATATGATCATGTTTCAAACGGCAAAAATACAACAATTATTAAATTTATGGTGTAATTTTTTTGTACATAATGAAAAAAAAAGTTTTTTATGTTAAGTTTCTACCTCAACAGATAGCTTTCCGTTGGCTCTAGCTTTGATAATCCTAGGAGGCGCTGAGACTGTAAGATGATGTTCCACAGCTGTAATTTTTGGAGAAGTGGAGATGGCACACTCATATACACCACTATCGGAACCTTGAACTTGTCTAATCTGAAGAGTTTGATTGTTATAACGGATGTAGCGGTCATTTCTCTGACCAACTTGAATTTTGTCTTGGAAGATCATCACGGAGTCCTTTTTCCACATCACGGAATATGCCTCTGGAAAAATAAAATCATTTTAGAATTTTGAATAAACTTATAATTTTTATTTTAATGTTTAAAGTATTATCAGACTTAAACTACAAAGTAAGGATTTGATATTAGATAGTAATCATAGAAACAGTGTAGTATCGTTTTACGAGTATATCATTAATCATGTTATCATCATGGTTTTTGTAAGTTCAAACTGTAGCTTGATAATTAAAAATAAAACTGTAATTATGTAAGTATCTATTTAGAAATAAATAAACGTTGTAATCGAATTTTTCAAATTCAAATCTACCTGTTGAACTGTGTATAAATCGCAAAACAATTAAAAAATATATGTTCTTAGTTAAAATAAAAAACTGCTAGAAATTTTTGTTTCTCTGCTCCAATCTTATACATGCTGTCCGGATTTCGAAGGCCACCATTGGGATCTCGGAAACTATGAGATACGACTTCGGTTAAATGGAGCATGTGGTGCGCCGTTGGGGGCACAGACCATCTACATCTTAGATGTGCTTTTGTTTTGATAAAAAAAATTATAGGTGACTAGAAAATGGCCGAAAACTGCATTTGATCGATATTTTCATTTGTAAATTACTTCTAAACTATCAGTAATCGAAAAAAATGTTTCAAATAAAAAAAGTTAGACATTTTTATTGTCTATTCAATGGCGTGCGAAAATAATTTTTCTATCGGTAAATTTTCGAGATATAACACAAACTTACACTTTTTTTAAACGAAACCCATATTTGATTTTTACTCTAAAAATATACTTATTTTTTCTCATACGATTGGTGTAAGGGTTATTGTGTTTCAAATTTATTTTACCCTCAAAATCTTAAATTTTTCATTATTTTTCGTGATAATTCTTATTTTTTGTTATTAACATTATTTTTTTAAAATTGTATTATATTTTACTTAAATAGCTTATTTCATAACTACCCTGTTTCATAATTTAATTTTAATTCTATATTTTCAAATTCACGTTAGTAGGTATACCAGGTATGATTTAAAAAATTATTTAAAACACAAATTCCCTTACATCAATCAAAAAAAGAAAAAAATAAAAGTTTGTATTATATCTCAAAAATTTATCGATGGAAAAAATATTTTCGTACGCCACTGGATAGACAATAAAAACATCTAACTTTTTTATTTGAAACATTTTTCTCGATTTCTGATAGTTTAGAAGTAATTTCAAAATGACAATATCAGTAAAAATCAGTTTTCCGCCGTTTTCTAGTAACCTATGAGAATTTTTGTCAAAACAAAAGTATATCTAAGATGGCCCTCAAAAGCTGCACATGCCCCATTTTACTGAAGTCGTATCTGTTATACTTTCCGAGAACCCAATGGTGGCCTTCGAAATCCGAACATCCTGTATAGAAGAAAAAATATTGTGAGCGAAACATGAAAAAAGCATTAAAATCCCATTATATACATTTTCAATGCGTATAAGTAAAGCTGGTTGCATCAAAATGCTCCCTTTGTTTAGAATAAAAATCAAGTGTGCCGTGGAAAACAAAATTTGCACTATCGTTTTAAATTAATTATTTATCTCATTTGCATAACTTGCAAAAATTATGTTAGTTGGTATCGAGGTTGGTACATAGTAGTTAATCAATTGTTTAAAGTATTAAAAATGAAAATATGTAATTAACTAGAGAGCATTTTCGAATCATGGTTTATAATTTGACAGCTTTGGCAGTTTTTAAGACAGTCTGAAATTAATTTGACAGTTTCTAAGTCTTCCAATAATTAGTTTGAGAGTTTTGGCAGTGTCAAGCCATAAAGATTAATTTGGCATCTTTTAAGTTCTCCTGAATTTACATTGGCACTTTGAAAGCATTCCAAAAGAAGATTAGTTGGGAACTTTTAAGATGTGAAAACAATGGTGAAGCGTATTATTGTTGAAGAGGACGACTTTGGACATTTTTAAAATAAAATTTAAAAAATGTGAACCATGTCATTCTCAATAATTCTAGCGCGTCCTTTGTATTAAATTAGGAACTATAATTAATAGTTATACAATAAAAGGTTCGAAAATAATCGAATATACAGTTGAGAGGACGAGATGTGTTGCCTAGGATACACAACGACACCGTAGGAGGAGTTGTATTTTCAGGTAACACATCAGTCCGCAGTCTGTATATTTAGATGATTTTCGTAGCTCGAGCTGAATATATTAAGACTATACAACGAATCAACTAACTATATTTTTACGAAATGTCAAATATATTACTTGTTCATTTATATCCATTGATGATATGATTACATATTATTCATTTGTTTGCGACCGAAACACTACTACACTTTATTTCACTTAAGAAAATAGTGATGGGAAGATAGGTGCAGTTTAATATTGTTTTTTTATTGGATCATACCCCGATATTATCCAATTAAGCAACAACATCAAACTGCCCCTATCGTCCCATCATTATTTTCTATGTGAAATGAAGTATAGTCGTGTTTCGCGAAACTCAACTTAGCAACACAAATAACCGATGTTATACAGCGTAACTCAGAAAAATTGAGCTCTCTGTTTGGTGTATTTTCCGAAGAATTATATAGTCAATAATATTACAGAAATGACACGTACTATACAAAATTTTGCTCTTTTCTAATAAGTATTTTAATTTCAAATATATATAATATATTTTACTTTTAGTGTTACATGGACACGAAGTTATAAACGAGGACTTACGGTGCTTTATTTCTATTACCAAGCTTTAGTTTGTATTATTTATTTTTTCAATTATTTATCTTTACTAACCTGCATTTTCTGTTTCACATGGTAGATTAACAGTGCTCCCAGCAGTAGATCTAAAGATCTGCGGATTTGTTTTTATAATAGGCGGGTCTGAGGGCTCTGCTATATCATCATCTTCATTATCCTCTTCTTCTCCATCGTCTATTTCTCCGTCTCCTTCTACGTAACCCGTATTTTCATCATCATGTAGGACATAATCATCCATGTCGTCATCTTTGTTTGGGCGGGAAGTTACTGAAAAGAAAAAAAAATATTGATACATTTGATAAATAATATATATATAATTATATACAGGCTGATTCATCGGTCTGTCCTCTCTTTATAACTCTTTTATTTTAAGTCAGATAGAAAAACTCTTCAAATATAATTTATGATATATTATACCATATGCATTTGTATACAGGGTGCTCCGTTTATACGCAACAATATCTAACTTTATATTTCTTAATAGAACAACCTATATATATATATATATATATATATATATATATATATATATATATATATATATATATATATATATATATATATATATAGGTTGTTCTATTAAGAAATATAAAGTTAGATATTGTTGCGTATAAACGGAGCACCCTGTATACAAATGCATATGGTATAATATATATATATATATATATATATATATATATATATATATATATATATATATACAGGGTGTAAATGAAATAAGTGCATTAAATTTAACCAGTAATGTAACTCGATGAGAGCAACAATATTTCTTAATAACTTTTAGATTTTGAGTTAAAATTCTTTAAAGATTTGCTGCATATTTCGTTACCCGACCATGGAGAACAAGTGGCAGCTGCCGTGTTCAAGTGCGATACAAACAGCTCAAAAATTATCGGTTATCGTTTACACTTATAGTCACAGTAATTAATAAACGAATCAAGGGAAATAACATTATTATTAATTAATACGTAATAATACAATTTTTAAAATAAATAAATTTAAATTTTGGATAACAAAATATAAAGTTGTGTATTAAAACAGCCTTTTAATCACCTGTGAACAGTGTGAATAGAGGAAGACAAGGAGAGACGAGGTAACGAGAGGAAGAGCAAAAGCATAGTTATTAGGTAATGAGATGATTATTTATCGTCGACAAATCATAATAGTTTAAATACGTTATTCAAAAAATGTAAGTACAAACTTTTGTCTATTTACAAGAGGTACGTGAGTACCAATAATTAGTCGTCCATTTATTGTTCCCCAAACATTTTTTAATGAAAATTTTTACAGCCTTTTCGTCTATCGAGATGTGTATTGTGCATAATAGTTACACCTTCCCAAGTAAATTCAGTCTCATGTCATTAATGAACATTATGAGCCACTCCCAAAATTGAAGTCTGTTATGTGCTAAAAACATAAAACTTTTTGCACATGTTATGGATATAACTGTTGCTTTTTTTAAAATTGTCATATGTGACACTCCGTATTGTGATGTGATAAAGATGTACAAGATTAACAAATGTGCGAATATTAAGAACAGAATGATTTGGTGATGATTTGGAAACGCTCCGTGTAAATGCGTTGGCAACTCCATGACACTGTCTTTATGCCAACCGTGATGTCAAGTAAAATGTAGTACAGATACGAGTAAAAAAATAAATAAATAAACCATAGGTAAGTAATTACAATGTCTGTGTACTCGCATTTTGACAGAATTTTACCTTATAAACAAGTATATTACTAATGTCAAAATTTAATTGCAACAATTGACAGGAGTGTCAATTGCTAAAACAAATTTTTTATAGCTATTACTACTGCATTCAATTATCACAAAAATATTTGGAACGACTCGTCATTTTATGGGGTGGTAAAAACACTAAAAAAATATGCGATTTCAAGAAAAAGTTATTAAGAAATATTGTTGCTCTCGACGAGTTATATTACTGGTTAAATTTAATGCACTTATTTCATTTACACCCTGTATATATATATATATATATATATATATATATATATATATATATATATATATATATATATATATATATATATATATATATATATTATTTATTTATTTATTTATTTTGATAGTATATTAAGTAATAAGGGGTAGCTTTTTATGTGGAAAGAATTATTTATTAAAAGTAATTTAGTTTGTACTCTTTGAAACATCAAATTGGCAATAATATTCAATTAGCAACAGTAACGATGGTCATTAATTGATACAAATCGGTTGAGTTATGGGTATATTATTTGACAGTTGTGGATAAAGTACTTGTCAAATAGTATTTCCGCTTTTATCTGGTGTTGTGCAAACTGTGAAAAAGAAAGATCTCCAGAATCGTATTGCCAAATGAATCAGTTACTTTTGATCACTCTATATAAATAAAATAAATACAGAGATGAAAGAATGAAATGTATTGACTAAATCAGATTTTTATAAATGAATTCTTGTCAAAATGTTATAAATTACTTTTGGTGTTACTGCATTTGAAGGCGCCAAATTATAGAGAGTGAACTCAGACATATTTCGATAAAAAATTAAGGAAATCAGAAGTAAATGTGCGAACCACATGTTACATATACATATATGAAGTTACAAAAAAATTCTCAATATATAAAAACTTCCTAGAATGATATCATCAGTATAAGAAATGTAACATAAAACTGCATAATTATAAAATGAGCAATCTAAATCTAAAATTATATTCCATTATTCTAAAATTGCTTTCTCATGAACTTTAATTATGTATTTATATTATTCACTCATGCACATATGGAGAACAATAAAAGTAAAATTATAATAAGTATAATATGGGCAAGCTTAAAACTAACAATAATAATTGTAAAGTAATATTAGCACAAAAAATAATAATAATTACCTACTTAATAACTGTACTGTATGACTTTGTAACTATATTATGTATTAAGTAACTACTGAAAGTATAATTTTATTTATAGGAAGAGGTAGGCAGTACCTAAGGTTTTGTAAGAGACGCTAAGCTTGCAACAGGTGGTTTTGATTTAAAAGTATATAAACAGATTAAATATTCTAAATTTATAATATAAGACAAGAGGCACAGAACTATTTGTTATTGCCAAGGTTTGAAGATTATACACAAACGTCAAATGTAGTTCTAATTTCATTCGACAGGGAGAGGCAACATAATAAAACCATGAAGTAATTAAAAAAATATGTCTATAAAAATATTTTTGTAAAACTAGAAACTTATTTCATATAAAAAATATATACAGGTGCTCATTTTAACTGTTCCCGCCTGAAAATTCATGAATAGGCAATCCATTTTACATTTCATAAGCGACTGCGGTGTCATAATTCAAGCATTATGCGAAACAAAAGACGCACGATAACAATTTCTTGTTGTCACATTTTTGTGACATTTTTAGTCTAATCTAATCCAAGTAACTAGTAACTACCTTTTACATCCCGTTACCCTTGGTAAGGGAGGTATAGGGATCGTGCTAACAATCGTATATCGAGATTTTGGTAAATGACCACGTTTTAAGATCCCTAGAATCCAATTTTAACATTTTCACAATGATGTCTGTGTGTATATGTGTGTGGATCCTCCACTCTAACTCTAATACTATCATTCAGAAAATTTTGAAACCTTGTATTTCGAACTTTTTCTGTAATGGAAAGAGCCCATTAGATTTTGGTGTAAATCGGATAACCGGAAATGGCACTTTACTAGAAGCTCAAAATAGTTTTTCTTCGAAAAATACCTTTAATGTTATTTTTTCGACATTAATGTTATTATTAAAATTAAAGATAATTAAATTTTCTACAGATTTGCATTAATACTTTTTCTATATATTTTATGCATAAATTTATAAAATTATCTATAATTTAAATCTCAGAGCCTACGCTTTAAACAAGTAAAACTCCTTGGTTACACAGTTCATATCTTAAATGTATCTAACTGACAGATAAATGTCACTGTCAAAGAACTAATCATTTCGAACTAATAACAGTAACGTTTTAAAAAGAAAATAGTAAATAGAACCCTAGTTATATGGAATGGATCTTAAAACAGTTTCCGCAATAACTAAATATGTATGTATATTTAAATTAATAAAAATTAAATAGCGGGAGGTTTAGTGTTGGCCATATCAGATTTTTTGATAATAAAATGAAGATCAAATTTGAAATACCGAGATAGAATAGAATTCATTAATCCAAAAATGAGGATTAGCTTAAACTTTTTTGAGAATCGTTAATTTTTATTAATCTAAATATATACCTACATATTTACTTATGCTGCAAACTGTATTGATTTCCTTTCCTATTGTTCTACTTACTTGTTTTTCTTTTTAAAACGTTACTATTATTAATTTGAAATGATTAGTTCTTTGAGAGTGACATTTATCTGGAAATTACATACATTTGAATAAGTGCGTAAACAAAGAGTTTTGTGTGTTTAAAGCGTAGGCTCCGGGATTTATATTATAGATAATTTTATAAATTTATCCATAAAATATGTAAAAAAGGTATTAATGCAAATCTGTAGAAAATTTAATAATCTTTAATTTTTATAATTTAAAGGTATTTTTCGAAGGAAAACTATTTTGAGCATCAAGTAAAGTGCCATTTCCGGTTATACGATTTACACCGCAATCTAATGGGTTCTTTCCATAATAGAAAAAGGTCGAAATACAAGGTTTCGAAATTTTCTGAATGATAGTATTTGAGTTAGAGTAGAGGATCCACACATACATATACACACAGACATCCTTGTGAAAATGTTAAAATTGGATTCTACGGACCTTAAAACGTGGTCATTTACCAAAATCTCGATTTGCGATTTTTAGCACGATCCCTATACCTCCCTTACCAAGGGTAGCGGGAGGTAAAAATAATTAATTGAAAAATTTGCATGGTCTTAGAAGCAATATATTTTTTCATTAAGACATTAATTTGAAAATTATTTGATTTTACTGTCGCGTTGTATACAAAATTAATCTATTCTTTGTTTTTAAAAGATGATTTATATCATAAAATTTATAATTAGTAGCAATTAATTGGTAATAAATGATATTAGTAAACAAATATTTATATATTAATCTTAATCAAAATAATAATTATTCATTTTGATGTGATATGCACATGTACGAGTTACACATTAACAAAAGATATAAATTATGAATCTTTATGTACTCGTATGGTCAATTTTTACAAAGTTAAAATGATTTTTTAATTGATAAATTTTTCTAATTACATTTATTTATTTTTTTCATGTGCAGCTATTGTTATATGTAATTATTTTAATTTATATTTTGTTTGATCTTGACATAATGTTAAATAGTTTTGCAGTATGAAAATAATTTGGTGTTTAATCTCTGTATAATTATAAATTAGTGAGTATGTATGCATAATGAAGCATTAGCGGTATTTATAGTCCGCTAAATATGCAAAAGGCCTGCGGATAATGCCGATGCTTATCTCCACATCCACATCAAATGCATTTAATCTGATTTCGGGCGGGTCGACTGGCGCGCGTGTACAACACACAAGAGACCCATTATTATTATTATATAGACAGAGAGGAGTGTTCGTATCAATCAAAGCACGCGCCCAGTCGGAAGTGGTCACAAATTATACCAAATTCCAACCCTTTCAGGACCGGATGTGACGCTATTCCACGGAAAGAACACACTAGCGAACTTCTTTTGTTTTTTGCCATTCATTTTGTCAAGATATTAACTGTACCTAAATTAGAAAAAAATTTAAAGTTCTTAAATGAAACTATATCTGAAATAATAAATTTTTATTAAATATACAAGCTTAAAAGCATTGATCAAAAATCACTTGTTTGACAACTCGTGATTTTTTTGTCAGTGCCACTCATTAAATTGCTAGGCAAGCTCTCGTAACAATCTGAAAATTTTTCCGACAAAAATTTACCACTTATGATATTATACATGAGAATATAATTAATAATTATAGAAACAAAATAAACAAATGATGATTTTTAATTGATTTTCATTTCTTTCTTAATACTTTTTAATTTTTTTCATCCCAATAAATTAATAATTTATCTTTTATTGTTTTTTAAAGAATGTAGACTTGTTATATAACATTGAAAAGCTTATAAAAAAAACGACGAGACTATTTTTAACATAGGTTCCCATTTAAATAATCATAAGTTTGTGATATCTCGAGAATTATTAAGTTTTTAATAAATCCAATTACGCCATTTTTTTACCTAAAAAAACAGTTGAAAATTTGTTAAAACAATTTTTCTCTAACTATCATAATTAATAAGATACGAGATATTTTCGAAATGAGCGAAAAACGAGTTTTTGCCTGTAGCAAACAAAGGAGATCGAAATTCCATGTGGTGACTATTAAACTTTTTTCGAAAAGTTGACCCTGGAATGTGGAAATTGTTTTGCTCTATCATTAATATTACCTGAGATACCTTAAAAAAACATCGAAAATGAAACACCCTGTACATAGAACTGACGGAAGGTAATGTGCTGGCCACATCAAATTTTTTATGTAGAATTACAATGCCACGAATGAAATTAGTGAATATTTTGTTTTGTCACTTGATCATACTTTTTTAAATGTCAAAACAAAATAATAGGCCTTTCACCTCAGTTATGACAATCAACATTTTTTTTCCAAAGAACAGATTGATTTTTATTTTTTTACAAATTTTTGAACCATGATGTAATTGGTCAGTTCTAAGGAGCTCCAGTTCTTATAAAAAGCAAGTAGGTAAAACAAAAATTATTGCCAGATTTACAATTTGTTGGACAGACCATCGGTTAAATGTTATACGCTTATATAGCAGCCTGTATATTAAACATTGCTGTATTTGTCTTTAAAATTTTAAATTAATGTTAATTTTTCCTTCTTTTCAATTCATATTTATTATAAAGCAATTATATAATGTTAATTTGCCTTATTAGCATAATTTATAACTCCTTCTCACCATAGAATTTGTAAATGAGACAAAATGCTATTCCATAAATCACCTCTATTGGCTTGCTGGGTTAAATAATAAAAAATAACAAGCCCCAAATACCAGTAGGTCGAAAACAAATGTCATTTTTTGACATTTCCATGTATCATAACCGTAAGTATTTTATTCGTCTTGTTAGTCTACCGTCGTAGCCAATTTGCAGAGAAGAAATGTCATCATTGGAGATGATTTTCTCGCTAATGGAATATTTCGCACCCCTGCGACGAGGTCTGTGTTCTAGATCAGTTTCGCTGCACGTGGCGGCCTCTTTAACCTCGTTATCTCACTTCTATAACTTTGAAAAATAGCTGGAATATTACACAGCTATCGCATTGTTTGAAGAAAAATTACGAAATTTATTTACTAATTTTTATTGCTGTGTACGATGTTGTAAATATTTTATATAGCGCGATAAAATTACTACTTTTGAACAGTTGCGGATTAAAGATAGTTGGGGGTTGGGACCCACAGGCAAATATTAAAAAAGAATAAAAAAATAAATAAAAGTTACGGGGCAAACAAAAAAAAAACTTTGTATTGTTTTGAAAAAAAAATCGCTTAAAATAATCAAGATTTTTATGTTGTTCAGTACTGAAAACTCTGTCTTGGCTTGGGGCCCCTATAGGTTAATAATATGCTAATAGCAAGATACCTATACCTAAACGTCAGTGTACTATATTTCTATTTCTAATCAGATAAAAAGAAAAAATCTGATGTGGCCAGCACATTACCTTCCGTCAGTTCTATGTATTTTGTAAAAATTCCATACAGAAAATTTATAGCAAAAGATCCTATATTTCCAGTAAAATTATAAGACAAGCACACTATGTCAATTTCACTTGACACTGACATCTTTCAATCAAAATTTTCTTAATATAGTAGCTGTTTCCACAGCTATGGCTACTTTATGAAATTTAATTTCTTTATAATTTATTAACTCTATATCCATTTAATATTAAGTATAAAATGCAGTCAAATCGTATAGAAAATAAAATATTCTTTAATATTTAAAATAACATTCAATGTGAAAAAATGATATTTAACATAGTTTTTTCAAGATAAACTGTTAAAATCTTCAAATGAGGGTACTTCCGGTTGTCCAATTCTAACCAAAATCTAATCAGCTCTTCACATGGATGTAACGAAGAAAAATACGAAAGAATTATAATTTTTAGAATTGTAGTATGGAAGTTATCGTAGACGTTTTTGTTATACACACACACGCACGCACACACACTCACACACACACACACACACACACACACACACACACACACACACACACACACATACATACACACACACACACGCGCACACGCGCGCCTCCACACACACACACATCATCGTAAAAATAGTAAAATCGTATTCTAGGGACCTTAAAACGTGCTTATTCATCAAAAACTCACCACCGAATTTTTTGACCAAAGACAATACCTTCCTTACCTAAATCTGGTTTTACATAAAATTTAGTAAATGATAACATATTTTTACTGTAGAAAATATTTAATAGTTCAAATTATAATCAGTAATATAATATTTAAAATGATATATACTACACATTCATGACTGACTGTTTATTAATTGAAACAAACTTTAAACAATAAACGTGTTATCTATTCATAAATTATTAGTTTTACCTATACATACTCGTATTATGTTATTTTCATTTTCCATTCAAAATAAAATAATGGTAGCGTTATATAGATATTATTCCAGTATACAAATACATAGTTTATATGTTTGTTTACAAATTTGTAATATCAGCATAAATATTTTCATGTTTATGTATTAATGTATTTTATATTAATAAACATTATAAATATTAATATGTGACAATAAATTTAAAATACAGTAAATCAATAAAAACATGTTAATATTTTATAAAAAATAATGGTCCACATATTATTAAACTCATCTTCTTTATTTATTTTAGTGTTAATTTGAAAATATTTCAAACAATGTTTAGAACATTAAATTTGAAATATTTTGTTATAGTTAATATTTAGCTTCTTCCAAATTAATCCCACTATCTGCAAATAAATGTATAAATTCATTTTCCATAAGTTCGCAGACCAAAACAGATATACAAGAGATACATATATTATATTTGACAGCTTACAACTTTCGCGATGACAGTTATGGTTGACAGTTTATAGTTGTAGTAAACCGTTCAACGTACTAAGCAACAAGTCTCGTTTGCTTACCTAGCATTTGCTTCATTTGCTTACTTCATTGAACGCACGTATTGATCAAAAATCACTCGTTTGACAACTCGTGAGTTTTTGGCAATGCCACTCAATAAATTGCTATGCAACCAGCTCTCGTAACAATCTGAAAATTTCTCCGGCAAAAGTTTACTATTTATGGTATTATATATGATAAATTCCAACGACTAGTTTTTAAATAATTATGATGTAGAACACTTTAAGATTCAACCAATGGCAACAGTATTATTTTGATAAAACTCCGTTACCCCGATAATTTCCGCTACCAAATAAATAAACAGTTGTTATTGTTTATAACTGTCGCAGTGTGACAATTAATATTTCAAGTTTAATAATAAAATAATACTAATAATTGTTTCATTTTGCGTTGTCTTCGGAATTTATCTCACGAAATACCACACGACCTCTCTGATTTTCTCAGATAAATTTCTATTTTTACGCACTCATTCTCATCTATTCTGATATTGGTAGCAGTGTTAATTTGACGTTTATAATTTTTCTATTGTTATTTTCTAATTTGTTAGTATGGAGTACAATCAAATAATTATCCATAACAGGTACATCTGCCATTTGTCTCACCAACACCGATATATTACGCCCAAATGTTTTGTTTGATTGTTTGAAATATTTGACAGTTGATACGCATGCGCACTTCACTAACAGGAATAGGAATAAGGCGTAAAGTTAAAAGTTAACGAACTTTGGCTTACTCCTTATTTTTATTTCTTATACCTTATTCTTATTTCTGCAGCATAAACCGACTCGTATGTTATAACTGTTTTAACTTTATCAATATTCTTATTCTTATTTCTTATTCTTAAATTTTTGAGCATAAACACACCTTAACTTATGAAAGGTATACAACCTTTTATGGAGGGTTGGGAATCTTTGCGGTCAGGACTCATAAATTATTCAAACTTGAAGGCATCACTTTTATGGTAAGTAATGGGCCATATAAAAAATACTGAATTTTGTATAAATTTTTTAAATTGAAATATAATATACAGGCTGTAAATGAAATAAGTGCATTAAATTTAACCAGTAATGTAACTCGATGAGAGCAACAATATTTCTTAATAACTTTTTTTTCTAAGTCTTTTAGATTTTGAGTTAAAATTCTTTAAAGATTTGCTGCATATTTTGTTACCCGCCCATGGAGAACAAATGGCTGCTGCCGTATTCAAGTGGGATACAAACAGCTCAAAAATTGTCGGTTATTGGTTACACTTACAGTCACAGTAATTAATAAACGAATCAAGGCAAATAATATTATTATTAATTAATACGTAATAATACAATTTTTAAAATAAATAAATTTAAATTTTAGATAACAAAATTATAAATTTGTGTATTAAAACAGGATTTTAATCACCTGTGAATAGTGTGAATAGAGGAAGACAAGGAGGGACGAGGTAACGAGAGGAAAAGTAAAAGCATAGTTATTAGGTTATGAGATGATTATTTATCGTCGACAAATCATAATAGTTTAAATACGTTATTCAAAAAATGTAAGTACAAACTTTTGTCCATTTAAAAGAGGTACATGAGTACCAATAATTAGTCGTCCATTTATTGTTCCCGTCCAAACATTTTTTAATGAAAATTTTTACAGCATTTTCGTCTGTCGAGATGTGTATTAAATAAATACACATTCCCAAGTAAATTCAGTCTCATTAATGAACATTATGAGCCATTCCCAAAATTGAAGTCAGTTATGTGCTGAAAACATTGAACTTTTTGCACATGGTATGGATACAACTGTTGCTTTTTTTAAAATTGTCATATGTGACACTCTGTATTGTGATGTGATAAAGATATACAAGATTAACAAATGTGCGAATATTAAGAACAGAATGATTTGGTGATTTGGAAACGCTCCGTGTAAATGCGTTGGCAACTCCATGACACTGACTTTATGTCAACCGTAATATAGTATAGTTACGAGTAAAAAAAAATAAATAAATAAACCATAGGTAAGTAATTAAAATGTCTGTGTACTCGCATTTTGACAGAATTTTACCTTATAAACAAGTTTATTACTAAATTTAATTGCAACAATTGACAGGACAGGACAGATTGCTAAAACAAAATCTTTCATAGCTATTGCTACTGCATTCAATTATCACAAAGATATTTGGAACGACTCGTCAATTTACGGGGTGGTAAAAATGCTAAAAAAATATGCGATTTCGAGAAAAAATTATGAAGAAATATTGTTGCTCTCGATGAGTTATATTACTGGTTAAATTTAATGCACTTATTTCATTTACACCCTGTATAAGACAATAAAACAAAAAAAAAATTAATTGATTTTAAAAGAAGTATATTTGAAACGCATTGTTATTTTAATACAGATTTAAAAATATATAATTAGAAAACACCTTGTAATATTTTAATCTCATTTCAATTTATAAATTGATATTAGACGAAGTACATTTAAACCGCATTTAACTATAATGCAGATATAAAAGTATATAATTAGGAAACATCTTAAACGCTTATTTCGGGTACGGTCCGGGACAGAAAAATTTACCTGTCTCCAAGAATCCTTACCGCAAGTCCCATAAAACTTTATAACGGGCAATATAATGAGTTTCATTGATCGCTTCCTACAACTGCAATGATTGTTTTTCAGTAAATTTCATCCTGCAGACTGCAGACTAATAAATTTCAGTTACATTTTGCAGCAATCAATTTGTTGATTTCATCTCAAGCGTTAAATGAGAAATTTACGAGACGCGATGCTGCAATGTGAAAAGTACTAATTAAATTGTAAACTTTTATTACCAACAGTGGCAAAAACTTTTGTTTCTTTACTGCAAACATCTGTTGCTGGAACACGTGTGTAAAATTACCCACACACCCCTTCCATTCAAGCAAGCCGTGGCCACGGAATTTATATATGGCAGTTCGTTATTCAGACAACCAGAACGAAACAAAATGGAGACATTTCCGCCTAGTGCTGTCCAAAATTCATGATCTGCAGCCGACGACCTCAGATGGGAATGCTAATAGGGTAACAACTCATTCATTTCCCGTAAAAAGTTTCCCTACACATATAAATTTAAAAATATTGACATGTATGGTTTAGACATTACAGAAATTAGTTGTATATGTGTATGTAATACGCAGTCGTTAATTTTATTTTTATATTTATATATACAGGCTGTTAATTAAAAAGCGGGCCATAGGCGTTTAACATGGGAAAACAGTTTTTCATTGCGCAAAACTTCCCATTTAATTTTAAACAAAAGTGTTTCAAATAAATGTTGTAGAGAATTAAATTCTACACCAGCATCACTAAACAGATTTTATTTTGCATGTTTAGTAACCTGTAAAATCCAATTTGAAATTTTATAAATATTGCTCATTTGTAGTGATAGCCATGAAATTTAAACAAAATTACAAAGAAATGCATATCGTGTGAATTGTCAGAATTTCGATTTTGCAGGTTACAAAATAAAAATAAATAAAATCCAAGCAATAATTTAGATGTAGATTATAGAAACAAAATATTTTTAAGGACTTAGGATAGAATATAATTAGTAATTTTTATTTGAAAATCGAATTTCTGACAGTTCAAACGATATGCATTTCTTTGTAATTTTGTTTAAATTCCATGGCTCTCACTACAAATGAGCAATATTTATAGAATTTCAATTTGGATTTTACAGGTTACTAAACATGCAAAATAAAATCTGTTTAGTGATTCTGGTGTATAATTTAATTATCTACAACTTTTATTTGAAACACTTTTGTTTAAAATTAATTGGAAACTTTTGCGCATGGAAAAACTGATTTCCCATGTTAAACGCCTATGGCCCGCTTTTTAATTAACACCCTGTATATATATATATATATATATATATATATATATATATATATATATATATATATATATATATATACAGGTTGTAAACTAAACTAGGATGCGCGATTTTTCTCGGAAGTTATTAATAAAATATTTTTTTTAAACCAGTGGTTCTCAAGTTACAACACAAAGTTATATTTGCTTAAATGGGATGGCATATATTTTTTAGGCCTATTCGATACAGTATTTTTTTCTGAATTCAACCATATAATCATTTTATATCCTTACATAATAAATATATTGAGGAAAATTCAATTAAAATTTAAACAAATTTAATTTTTATAGTTATTTTTCAGTAGGCTATGTATGAAAAACAATTGAGCTTAAATTAAAGTAAAATAAATATTTTTTAATTACCTTATAAATAGTGTTCTATCCACAACAATAGAAATTATAATGCACTAAATAATTCAAATTGACAAATATCAGGTTTCGTTTTTCATACATGGCCTACTGAAAAATATTTATAAAAATAATATTGATTTTAATTTTAATTGAATCTTTCTCAATATTTTTATTATGTAAGGATATAAAATGATTACATGGTTGAATTCAGAAAAAAATAATGTATCGAATGGGCCTAAAAAATATATGCCATCCCATTTAAGCAAATATAACTTTGTGTTGTAACTTGAGAACCACTGGTATAAAAAAATATTTTATTCTGTAATGGGATGCCCCCTTTGGTCTCCTACAACTTTATTTTATAGTATTTTATTATATCTCTAATAACTTCCGAGAAAAATCGCGTTTCCTAGTTTCGTTTACACCCTGTATATATATATATATATATATATATATATATATATATATATATTGATTTTGATTAAAGACTAAATCTATTTTAATTCGAGGATTACGCTAGAATTATTGAGAATAAGACACATGGTTTATAATTTTTAGAATTTATATTATTCAAAGTAGTTCACACATCTTCTATTGCAATTCTTTCAATTTCAAAATAATCATAAATTGTATAGCATCTTCTCGTACAAAAACTTCTACCCTGTAAATATGACGGGTGTTCTGTTACTTTTATATTTTTGTTTCGCAAAAAATTAAAGAAAATGCTCTCTGTAGTTAATATTATATTTTCAGTGACAACTATGTTTTAGAAAAATGATTAACGAACTTCGAACTAACTTAACTTAATGTTTAAAATGATAGTGCAAATTATGTTGTCTTATTCTCAATAACTCTAGTATAGTGTGACCCTTGTGTTATAGAGACTATTGTCAAAAAAGAGAAAAATGAAAAAAAATCATATATATTTTTTATATAATATTTTTACTAAATAGAGTTTAGTATGTAAAACGTGCGATGTAGATTTTTCTAATGACAAATCTCGATTTTTTAAACACGAATGTACATATGTATTATAAACCGGAAGCTACATGAACCAATGCCATTGATGGGTTGTCGCTGTCACCTAATTCTTGTGTTTGATTTACATAGCTTTGTCACATTGGTTGTGTTATTTATTATCTTTCACATACGTGAAATAAAACAATCAACAATGTTCGTTCTAATAATACTCAATAATATAAAGGTGTTCCGCCACTCGATGGTCAAAGCTGGGAAAATTACACAAATAAGTAATTACTTACTAATTACCAATTACCGTTCAAAATATAATTAAATTACTCAGTAATTAAACTACTTGCCCAAAAAGTAGTAGAATTATTAATAACTTGTAATTTAAAATGTAAATAAATTACATTTTTCAATTACTTTTTAGTTCTTATAGTAATATTTATTAAAATACATAAGATATAACATGTCAACCAAAAAAAATTAATCATGATGTAGTGTTAAAAAATAGTTATTTATGTAACAAGTGTGTAAAGTAGTACGTTTTTGGTCGAGTGCGATGTTAATGCGGAAATTGTAGCACGAGACAAAAAATACTATTTTACACACGTGTTGCATACAACATTTTTCCTACAACCGAAATGGTATTAATGTTTCTCATAATACTGAGTGTACAGGCATCCAGCAGCTTCAAATACTGTTAGTACTCTTTCTCACAACACTGTACAAAATGTAACTTAAACACTTGGAAGAATCTCAGACAGACGATGGTTAGTCTTTTATAATGTACAAATTGTACATTTAATATTAATATTAAAAATTAGGTTAGGTTAGAATACGTGTCAAAAAAATGTTCTTAAAAATTAGAATAGTTCTCAATCTGTTAAAAAATATTAGATTTGCTTCATTTACAGTGTATATTCATACATACATACATAATCGGTTCTCTTCTACATTTCAGTGTCGAGGATATTCGTATTTCTTAATAAATTTTATTACTTTCATTATTATTTACTATCTAATTATATACTTGACAGGTAAATTAACCGAATTTTAATGTTGCCTAGTAATTGAAATATGAGTAATTGCTAGAAACAATTACTTATTTCAATTACTTCTAAAAAATTCCGAAATTACTAATTACAATTACTTTGTTGTAAAAGTAATTCAAATACAATTACTTTTCTTAAAAGTAATTGATTTAGAAATTTAATTACATAAGTAATTAATTACTGCCCAGCTCTGTCGATGGGTGTATCTTTAGGTACTTTTAAGTCGAAAATATCTAATACATTATAGGAGTTATGAGCGATATTTAATTTAACAAAGCAAATAAAACAAAATGATAATGATTACACATTCTAACACTTCTTAAAATTGAAGAGGTAAATCACCAACGAGTAGGTATATTTTGCTACAATCAATTAACAAATAAATGTAATCATGACCTTCTCTGTTAAATTTAATATCGCTCATAAAGGCCATCTCGCAGATAAATACATACTTTCAAATATTACAAAAAAGGGTAGAAGTAAAACTATATTTATTGCTCAACCAAATTATATTATAATTATTTGCAATCCCTTAGTTAGACTTCGAAAGCAATTTTAAAATTCTAATAATTATAATGGAATATTTATAAAATAAAATTTAATTATATGTTCTAAAGTTTTCATTTCCAGTTTAATTTCCACGTAATGTAAAATTGAACTATAATCACTTTCCTTACAAGAGTATATCTCGCGATTAAATTATTATACTAGCTATTAATATAAAATTAAATTATACAAACATCCAGGTAAAATTGATCGTTTCATAAAATCAAAATTCTCTCACGAAGCTATAAAGATAAAAGCACTATAATAAAGATAAATAATTATAGATTTACTGCCAACTGATTGACACAAAATTACCAAAGAAAGTAATAAAATTATTTAGCTTTACACCGCAGTCACTATTACGTAAAAACTTTGCAAATTACACATTTGCTTTCTGCTCTATTTATCCATTTTAAGAATATATTTATTTAACTTAAGAGATGAAATAAATTATGTCACTTGTGATTTAAAATACAGTATTTATTCTTGTAGAAATAATATAATTCTTTGAAAATGTCCATTTCGCTATATTTAACATAATGAAGTGGGTCAGATATGTTATGAAATTAATTTTAGCATTCGCAAACTTCAAAGTATATTTGCTTAACTTGCGATTTCTCTTATGTGCTCCATAAAAAATATTTTGACCAATCTGTATTCAAATGTAGACGAAATAATAAACATAGTTTATTTAAAAATATATTCGCGGAAAATTGTGTTTTAATACCCATTTATTTATTTTGATGAAACATAAACATTGAGAATTAAAGCAGATAATGTAAACATTAAGACCAATGACTTAATTGCTAAAAATATAATGAACTTTAACTAAAAATTCAATATAACATTGGAATATACGTTTTGACATTAGGGCCACGCTAGAAGACTCATGGTTTTTTAACAGAAATTAAAAATAATAATAATAAAAAAAATCTGATGTGGCCCGCACATTACCTTCCGTCAGTTCCATGTATTTTGTACAAAATTCGTACAAAAAGTTCCTTGCAAAAGATTCTATTTCTTGTACATTACCTGCCGGCAGTTGTATGTGTTTTATACAAATTCCATACAGAAAGTTCCTATATTTCCAGTAAAATTATAACACTTACATACTCTGTCAATTGCACTTGACACTGATACCTTTCAATCAGAATTTTCTTAATATAGTAGCTGTTTCCATAGTTATAGCATAGCTGGCTGATTTATGAAATTTAATTTCTTTATAATTTTTGACTCTATATCCATTTAGTATGAAGTATAAAATGCATTCAAATCGTATAGAGAATAAAATATTCTTAAAATTTATAATAACATTAAATTTGAAAAATAGTTATTTATGTAACAAGTGTGTAAAGTAGTACTTTTTTGGTCGAGTGCGATGTTTTACGGAAATTGTAGCACGAGACAAAAAATACTATTTTACACACGTGTTGCATACAACATTTTTCATACAATCGAAATGGTATTGATGTTTCTCATAATACTGAGTGTACAGGCATCCAGCAGCTACAAATACTGCTAGTACTCTTTCTCATAACACTGTACAAAATGTAACTTAAACACTTGGAAGAATCTCATACAGACGATGATTAGTCTTTTATAATGTACAAATTGTACATTTAATATTAATATTAAAAATTAGGTTAGGTTAGAATACATGCCAAAAAAATGTTAATGTTCATAAAAATTAGATTAGTACTCAATCTGTTTAAAAAAATATTAAATTTGTTTCATTTACAGTCTACATTCATATTTCTTAACAAATTTTATTACTTTCATTATTATTTACTACCTAATTATATACTTGACAGGTAAATTAACCGAATTATAATGTTGCCTAGCAACGCTTATTTACTTTTCAAGCACTAGTGCTTGAAAAGTGTCACTTTACACACTGTAATGAGTGCGTGAAAAGTACTTTTCAAGCACGGTTGTAGGAAAATGTTATTTATCATTGTTTTTTAAGAAAAACTGTTAAAATCTTTAAATGTAAGTACTTCCGGTTGACCAATTATAAGCAAAATCTAATCAGCTCTTCATATGGATGTAATAACGAAGAGAAATACGAAAGAATTAGAATTGTAGTATTAGAGTTATCGCAGAGCAAACTTTTGTCACACACACCCACACACACACACACACACACACACACACACACACACACACACATACACCCACCCACACACACGCACACATACACCCACCCACCCACACACACACGCACACGTATACACACACACGCACACACACACACACACACACACACACACACACACACACACACACACGTACGCACGCACACATACAGACGTCATCGTAAAATAGTATTCTAGGGACCCTAAAACGTGCTTATTAATTAAAAACTCACCACCAAATTTTTTGACCAAAGACAATACCTTCCTTACCTAAAGATGACGGAAGGAAATAAATTAACCTAGCTTGATAGATAAATCGCTAACATTTGTTAATTTTTAGTTTCAATTCCATGACTATCGCTAATTTTGGGGTGATTTTCAACATTTTCATAACTAATTTCTTCCGTTATAGAGCATATAAAATTAATTTTGTTTATTAATTCTAATGTAGAAATTTATCTGAAACTTTTTTACCTAAAATAATTAGGGAAACAGAAAATTACGAAAGTATGATTTTACCTATGTACCGGTGGGTGCCGCGGTCAACACCTGATGAATATGCTTTTTTGGTTAATACCATATTTTTACACACTATTCTTTAAAATATATTAACTACGTACTAACTAACTTAACTTTATCAACTTAATCAGATGACAAATAAATAACTGTTTAAACGATACCTAGTTCAAATTTGTTTTCTACGGCCTACCTAATTTTCTTCTTCTCTAATTATAGCGTACGCAACAAGGTTTATTAAAAAACAAGCAAAGCATGAAAAATCTAAGAGAGAACTTTTGTTATTCCACAAGAACCCAATTAGTACACTCTGTAATTGAAAATATTTTTGCAAGGGGTTTGAGATTTTTATAATAAAATAATGAAAACATGAATAATACACCTAAATTTATTTTCTAAGCACACTCGTAATTTCCTTATTCATTTTTAATCACATTCGCATTACTTTTTCAGTTCTTTTCAAAAAAGCCTTAATAAAATAAAAATTTGCCTTCTAATTTATCTCAATTTATTCAAGGGACGGACAAACGCAAGACAAGGATCTATGTTTCTGTGAAAGGACTCTTATGAATGTTGCAATTGTGAATTTAGTTATATATACTAGCTTGCTGTTATATAGAGTTGTAACTTGTAGAGTAATATCATATTACATTTCACTTACTACAGCAATAGACTAATATAGTGCACAATAACACCAGCAATTCAATAAAGAAATTTACAATAACGCACCATGATTATATTATGATACTAAAATAAAATAACAGTTATGGTGATATTTAATATAATTGGTGTAGTAACTATTAATTTAATAAAACCATTTTATGCACTATAAAATTATTTTATATATCGTAATTAATGTCTTGTATCAACAGATATAAATCATTACACGTATAATAAATAATAAAATGGAAATACAAATGAACTTTGATATTGTAACGTTTTTATTTATTTATTTATTTATTTATTTATTTATTTGGGTGAAGTGTAAATATTAGACAATTATTATTAATTAAAATAAAAGTGTATTAAATTATAATGAAAATTACTATTACTAATATTAAACAATTATTAAAAATTAATTAAGACTAAAAACTATAATTAACTAGATAACACTAACACTATTTATTTAACCAATTAACACTATTATTTATTTCCACGATATTACTAATTATTTATTTCACTACGCGTTTCAATCTTAGATTGCCGGTCTGTTGCAGACTTTTGTAGACTGTTTACGCGATATTTATATCACTATATTCTTATATCACGTTCCACTGTCCGCCTACCGACCTCCACGACATCTATATACTCAACTGACTCAACAGTGTCTGTATATTCAACTGCACGGACATAAGTCCCACCTGTCATCTCGCTATCTGTCTATTTATGTAACTCTCTTACTTCCACAGCCTCAATATCGCCAACTATCCGTATGCCACATCAATGCCGAGTATCCACTTCAACTCGCTGTTACTGCCCTCGTAAACTATAGCTTTCCAATACTCGTCAACATTACCGAGTATTCACATTCACAGCTATCCCAGTATACCAGTAACTTCCAGAGTACCTACCTACTCCACTTGACACTTTACTGCATATGCTCCCTACGATACTGCTGTGTTTCACTAGCACTCTACTCTCTTATTATTTTTGAAATTATTTCGTTAATGCTACTTTCAGAATGCTATGGTTAACAGAACAATTTTTTTGACATATATCAATATGATAAATATTCAAATTATGTGCTTTATTCCTCATGTTTATTATTTTAGAATAAAGTAAATCCTATTTAGAACGAGACACTAACGTTATCTGTATGTATTAATGAAGAGTATTATACTTTCATTTTTTATTTTGATTTTGTAGACCATTGTCAGTATGGTAATAATATTACCATACAGTTATTTCTTGGTTACCAACTTACTTTTGTATATGTAAACAATGGATTAATATCCTGAAATCGGTGAAAGTAAAAACGCTTTAGATTTAAAAACACTTTTAACACATAAAAAATCTAAAATTTGAAAACTCCCCCATTGTGATGTTTTGCTATTGTGTCTAAAGTTGCAGAGCTAATTGGATCAGTAACTCAGTATATTCATGATAGAAACGGGAAATAAATGATGTGCAACTAAATTTACTATTGTAAGCCGCGCTCCAAAAAACTTCCTTTTGTACCGGATGTGACTTTGACCATTCATTTTGTCAGGTTATAATTATATTTGTGAACCACAAGTTTGACAAAATTTAAAATTCGTAAAAACATGTTGCACTAAAAATTTACATATCTAGACTCTTTCATTCTTCGATGAGGCTATTTGCACACGATATCCAATTAATAAAATTAACTTTGTTGTAAAGTTTCTGAAGCTGTGAATTTCTCTAATTGGAAGGTTTATTGGATAGAAAGCTTCAATTGTTGTTTAAAGTTGTTTATTATTGTAATAACTAAAAGACGACGTTTCGGCACATGGTTATGGCCATTTTCAAGTCACAAGAAGTGAAATTTACATTCAGTCAAATTTTATAAATAAATTTTAAATTACAACCCATGATTGAGTTTGAATTTTGACAACCGCCTGCGCAGGTCGGTGAGTCAACGTCGACTTTTTGTGACTTGAAAATGGCCATAAACATGTGCCGAAACGTCGTCTTTTAGTTGCTACAATAATAAACAACTTTAAACAACAATTAATAAAATTAACGGTTAGCATATGCAGCAACATAAAATAGTTATTTAAGTATTAAGGGCAGTAAGTGCTTCCTATCGTAGTAGCGGTAGGATGATTTTGGAGTTCGAGGCGAAGTCGAAATCTTCATTACCTATATCAGATACCGGTAGACGATCATTTATGCACCGCAATGCTTATTACGTGTTTTGCACGATCGAAGCACAAAATTGAAAAAATAAGATTTGAAAATTATTTTGACATTAAAAATTTTTGGTTGTCATTTTTATAGTAAGCTTTAATCAATGTTTTTATTTACTTACCGATCAGCACGGTGTATAAATATAGAAGGTGTGATGACTCATCAACTTTTGTAGACAGATTGATGTCGGCGATCAGTAGGCCGGGAGCGCCTCTATAAAATGTGCTCTACCAGATAACATTCTAGAACTAACATGACAATGACAATCTAAATGTCACAAATTTGATTAAGATATTTCGCTTGTAATTTTAAATCGGATCGCGTGGCTGTGTGCATTAGGTGATTGATTGTGTTTCGGATGGACAGAGTTCGATAACGACAGACACCAAACTTGAAATTTGAAAAAATAGCACAAAAGAGACCCCCATGGCAGCTTTGAGAGCCCGTGAGGTAACGTTTAGTAAACGTTTTCAACTACAATTACAGATATATTGTCATTACCGAAACCTGAAAATAAAAGGAGATTGTACAATCTATTCGTTTTTGAAATGCTTTTGGCAAATACCATCTTTAGTACCAAGGATTTTATTTGCTGGAGATGGTACAACTTTCCTCCAGGCTTTCACAATGTTTTGCGAAGGATGGTAAATCGGAATTGTTTCTTTATTGGATTGCTGATCCACAACCTTCAACGAAACAATATTTTCGATATTTGTACATTTTATCGAATATTTACATAAAATTAATTAAGGTACATCAATTTCAATTTAAATTGACAGATGACAGTTACCTATGTGTCGGGAACATTTCTAACCTTATATGCTGAGACATCTGGCGGATGCCAACTTCGTAAACACGGATATTTTTGATGAGTTGACCCACCTTCTATATTTATACAACGTGCCGATCAGTAATTTGTGAATAAAGCTTACTACCTTGGAAACCCTATTGGTAAACATTTTAAAAAATCTGATGTGGCCAGCACATAACCTCTCGCCAGATATTTTACATGGTTGTATGCATAAAACGAAAAATATTTTTAAATACAAATACATATATTCATGTCTCACTACAAAATAATTCTCACATATATTTGCAAAATCTATGGGATATTTTAATATAAATTATGTACAATACATACATTTTCTTTATATTCAATATCCTGAAATTTTCTTTTTCTACTTTCCTTTTCTTTTTCTTTATATTCGTCATTTTTTCGCAAATTCCTTTTATACTCTTTTTTACGTATATTCTTTTGCGTTGTTGACTTTTTTTATTTTCATAATGATGTACAAATATTTTTGACAGTGGCATACAAATATTTTTGACAGTCACATTTATGTGTCATTTACAAACATTTGAATTTCTTGCCTTGAAGTAGTTTGATCTGAGATTTATTACATCAAATTATTTTATATGCATTTCTTTATCTCTAAATCTATAGAAGATATAACAATGAATTTATATTTATCGAATAAAGAATTTAACGTTCTTTAATATAAGTATTTATATAAATTTTCGATAAATAATATTTAGATGATTTTTTTTTTTGTAACTACTACTTCCGGTTTTCCAATTGTTACCAAAACTTAATCAACTCTTCCCATTATTGTTAGATTAAGGAATCCGTAGTTAAAAATGTCTTAAGTCTTATAGTATTTGAGAAATCGTGGATCCAACATCCACACACACGTCCACACACACATACGGACATCATCGAAGAAATGTTATAATCGCATTCTAGGGACCTTAAATCGTGCTTATTCACTAAAATCTGGATATGCGATTTTTAACATGAATTCAATACCCCTCTTAGCGAGAGGTAAAAAAAACTCGATCGTGCAAAATTTTTTAAAATAGAACCTTTTCACTTTTAGTATTTGAAATCTACTGTATTTCCCTCACTGATGTTGTAGGTAACGATGTTTTCAATTTGAGTTTTTTCTTCCCTTGGTTTTCAGATGTGTAAGTGAAACTTGGTTAAGTTTTATCATTGCATGTTTGTAGGAACTAAGTGACGAACTCCCGCATTCTATTAATACCGCGCTGGGCGGGTAGTCGATCCTGGTGCAACGACCTCCCTTATAGTTGGGTTGCAGTCGAGGCCGACACCGACACGTCTACCATGGATACTAGGGCGAGTGCGTGTCTTACATTCGACAACCACTCTATCGAATAACCATCATTATAATTATCATCATCATCAATGGCACGACAGCCCTTGTAAAAACAAAGCCTCAACAACTGTGCAAGATTAATAGTACTAGTAGTGTACAGTTTCAGTTCTTAATCTGTGGCGAAACCATAACTACATTTTATCATTTTAGGACGACGACCACGCGAGCGAAAAAGAGACGATGAATCGAATAATTAAAACTCCAGAAGACGCCATGCAATGAACTAAACATAGAAGGCCATGCAAAAAGACGGGCCTTGCACCGAAGCAGGAATAGACGCAAAAAAGAAGAATATATTGAATCCTTAATAAGTGAGACATTTATTACTATTATAACCAAGACGGTAATGGGAATACTACAATGTAGATGGCACCAGCTATGTTTAAATATAGATGCGAAAAAAATGCTATAGGTATAGGAAATTAAGAAATGCTATATTTAAACTTGTTAATGATATATAAGAAAATTTATACTGCTATATAAGAAATTAATAAATGAGAGCCATTCAAGATTAGAAAATGATTACTGCTACATAATAGCTATTTGTGTATTAAGAGCGCAAAATGGGACATTGTCGATTTAGAGGTTGTTGCCGCGCGACGCAGGAGCGAGGCATTCTCTCGAAATCGACAATGTCCATTTGCGCTCGAAACACACACAAGATTTTTTCTACAGTCACCACAATGGGGTCCTCCACCATAACAAAAATTTATTTTTTATTTATTTTTACTTATCGGTATTTTCCATTCTTCTTGAGCTATTGCTTCAATCTAATCTAAGCATTTTATACTTTCGTTTTTGTAAATGAATGCCCTATTTTATTTTCACAGCAGTGCGGCATTTTGTTTGGTTATGCAAGTGGGTAATGTGTAACTACAGTGTCATTAATTCCTGACTAAACGTTTCAATTAAGAATGTAACCAAGTAACATTTCTCAACATTGTATAGTTAGAAATTTGAGGAGCGAGCGTTTTTTCTACTTTGTCGCTCTAGAGCGGCAAAGTGACATTTTGCGTTGACAAAAGAGAGCGCAAATGGCTACTTTGTATATAGACTGTAGAAAAAATAATTTGCTTATGTGCTATCATAATTACTGAGTTTACATGCAGTTTTCAAACCGTTTTCAAAACGTTTTTAGTTTTGAAAACGCCATGTATACAGTGGCAAAACGGTTTTGAGTTATCTCAAACCAAAACTAAAATTCATGGGTTTGACTTGGAAACTAGTTTCAAACCTACTCGTGTAAACACTTAAAATTCAGTTTCGATATTGCGTATGCATAACATTTCTGTCGCTTTGTGTTACTAACCTACATATTAACTGACAGCTGTGTAATTTTAGTGCGAAATGGTACAAAGTAGAAAAAATAATTAGAATAATAGCAAAACGAAGAATTTGGAGTGAAGAAGATCTGTCACTTACATCGGTCAAATGCGCATGCGCCGAAACTGTTTTCAAATCAATCTGCAAACCTGTTTTGAAAATTGCATGTAAACAGTTTCGCGTAATTTTGACTGAAAACTGAAACCATTTTGAAAACTGCATGTAAACGTAGTAATAGGTTTTACAGTAAAATTTATTTAAGTTACTATTACTACGTTTACATGCAGTTTTGAATATGGTTTCAGTTTTCAGTCGAAATTACGCGAAACTGTTTACATGCAATTTTTAAAACAGGTTTAAAGATTGATTTGAAAACAGTTTCGGCGCATGCGCTTTTGGCTGATTTAAATGACAGTTCCTCTTCACTCCAAATTCTTCATTTTGCCATTATTCCAATTATTTTGTCTACTTTGTTCCACTACGCACTAAAACTACACAACTGTCAGTTTATTTGTAGGTTAGTAACACCAAATAACACAAAGCGACAGAAACGTTATGCTATGTACGCATGCGCAATATCGAAACTGAATTTTAAGTGTGTACATGAGTAGTTTTAAAACTAGTTTTCAAGTCAAATCTATGAATTTTAGTTTTGGTTTGAATTAAATCAAAACCGTTTTGACGCTGTATACATGGCGTTTTCAAAACTAAAAACGTTTTGAAAACGGTTTGAAAACTGTATGTAAACTCAGTAAATATACGAGCCCAAACTTATATTAGTTTACATTTTCAACAAATTATAAAATCTACACAAATGGTTAGAAAATTCTACAAAACTCTTTCGGCTACTTAAAATATAGACTTAAAACTTTTTAATAAACTGTGGGCCGAATGACTGATAATAATAGTTCGACCGGTACTTGAAGGGTCATCTTCTAGTCCAGATTTAGCTTCTATCGAAACCCTGTACTTTTGGCACAATGAAAGGCAACTTCGTAAAAATTCATTGCGTACAGTAAAATATTCTTTGAAGACACATAGAACAATACTCACAGGAAAATGTGCAGGACTTAGGGATCCAATGCCTAGTAGAATTAAAACTTGTATTACTAATAATAGCGATGTAATCCAATATTAAATGCCGGAATACTTGAATAAGTTTATGTAACTCTATGTAAAATCTATATATTTTAAACTAGACGAAAGAAGTTTGTAGAAATTTCTCACCATTTGCAACTATTTGTTTATCTTTTAATAAACTTTAGTTTTAATTAACAATAATTCTTCGATTTTTACACTTCACCCAAATAAATAAAAACGTTAATAGCGTTCATCCATTACAGTGTTTATCCATAAGGGTTTTCCATTGTATATAGGTAGCGTTTATCCATTCTATGTGGCGGTTATCCTTTCTATAAAGCATTTATTTACTTCCATACCGCAATTATTTTTTTATATAGCGCGTTTATATAGTATTTAATTTATTCTCTTTAAAAATGTCAACTGATCAGATTATCGCATTTTCACATCTAATTGCGCTTAATGACAAGAATATAGGTATTTTTACGACTCTACCGACGGTAGATTTGAATCTAGGAACCTCAGCAGATACGATCAGAACATCCAGAGTTGTACTGTTTTAATGCGCACAGTTATCTACATCGGCTGATTAAATAACCATTGCACTATTAAACAGTTCTTTCGAAAATCTTGAGGTAGACAACATTTTTCCGTTAAATATAATAAATAAAAAAGCTAATTTAACTTCCTACATTTAGATGTACATTGGCAAAAATTATGATTTATTTAAAAAAATCAAAAATAATTGATTAAATAATTGCGTAGGCTTGCACAGTCTGAGTCATGAGAAATATTCGTTTTCCGGGACTGTGTCATATTTTGAGTCAGAGCTCAACGTTTCGCCCGCAGTCGTATGAGGCATCTTCAGGAACAAGGGGGATAGTACTGTCTTAAACAAGGTTACCCGACGTGTCAACTACGCTAGAGGCCGAGTTTAAGCAACAAGAGGGAGAGACTCAGTTTACACGTCTGGTAACCTTGTAAACTGAGTCTCCCCCTCTTGTTGCTTAAACTCGGCCTCTAGCGTGGTTGACACGTCGGGTAACCTTGTTTAAGACAGTATTATCCCCCTTGTTCTTGAAGATGCTCCATACGACTGCTCTGACTCAAAATATGACACAGTCCATTCCCGAAAAACAAGTATTTCTGAAATAATTGATTTTTTTTAATCAAATAAATCACTATTTTTTTTATATTTAAAGACCTGTTGATGTTATGCACTTTTTAATTGTTTTAAAAGCAATATAATTATTTTATTTCATAAACGAAAACGAAAAGAATGTAGGTATTTGATTTTTATATATACGTAACGAGTTCACGCGCGCCTGTTTAAACTTTCTTTAAACCTACCTAAATAAAACAGGTCAAATCATGTCTTGCATGGCACTCTGTAAAACGTTTAAAACGGATATTTTATTTTATGTTTATCTCTTGACAATATATCTGAAAATTTTACCATTGTATTTCCTATAGTCCATAAAAAACTAGACATCCGGTATATATGTATATATTTTTATATTACATTGCCATAGTACAATGTTTTTGTTAACTCTGTAGGTATCTAAAAGAATTTGAAAAACAATTGATTTTTCGACAAAAATGTATTATTTTATAAAATTTGATTTAAATCAGGCCAACCCAGATTGTTGTCAATTTGTTGACTTTTCGACAGGGTTGTTTTTTATGCTGGTGTTACTCGATGAAGAGGTTGTCGACTGAACGACATCCTCCATTCAGGGCTCGAATCAGATCTAAACCAGTGACACACTCCCCCGCACCGATCAACAGGGTGTGTGGAAAAGGGCTTTAAATAACCAACCAGTAAGTGATATGTAACCGAGAATGTAACACTCTTTTATTCTTGTTTTGATAGGAGTACCTATGTATAATGTTTTGTTTTTATTGGAATGCTTGTTGTTGTAAGAAAACAATGGTTTTATTGTTTGAAAGTTATCTAGTTCATCTAGTAACTAGTTCTTCTTAAATCATAATGAGTTATCTTTTATGTTCTTTGTATAATTAGTACTTATTAAATATAAAATATAACAGTAAACTTGAAATAAATTTAGTTTATATATTAAAGCATAAATGTCATACTTATCAATGCAGTTAATAAAACGGTTTAATAGTTAATATAGTTGAAGACAGTTAAGATGTTTATATCCACAAGTAAAATTTTTAACAGAAATGGAAAATAATAATATATTTTCAAATGCATAAGTCTTTCTCTAAGACATTTATCTGTCAGTTACATACATTTGAATAACTGTAAAACCAAGGAGTTTTGTTTGTTTAAAGCGCAGTCCGGGATTTAAATTATAGATAATTTTATAAATTTATCCATAAAATATACAGAAAAAGTATTGATGCAAATCTGTAGAAAATTTAATAATCTTTAATTTTTATAATATTAATCTCGAAAAAATAACATTTAAAGGTATTTTTCGAAGAAAAGCTATTTCGAGTAAAGTGCCATTTCCGGTTATCCGATTTACACCAAATTCTATTGGGCTCTTTCCATTACAGAAAAATCTGATGTGGCCAACACATAACATCTCGCCAGATATTTTACCTGGTTGTACGCATAAAACGAAAAATATTATTAAATATAAATACATATATTCATGTCTCACTACAAAATAATTCTCACATATATTTGCAAAATCTATGGGATATTTTAAAATAAATTATGTACAATACATACATTTTCTTTATATTCAATATCCTGAAATTTTCTTTTTCTACTTTCCTTTTCTTTATATTCGTCATTTTTTCGCAAATTCCTTTTATAATATTTTTACGTATATTCTTTTGCATTGTTGACTTTTTTTTATTTTCATAATCTTCATAATAATGTACAAATATTTTTGACAGAGGCATACAAATATTTTTGACAGTGACATTTATGTGTCAATTACACACATTTGAATTTCTTGCCTTGTAGTAGTTTCATCTGAATTTTTTTATTTCAAATTATTTTATATGCCTTTCTTTATCTCTAAATCTATAGAAGGTATAATAATGAATTTAAATTTATCGAATAAAGAATTTAACTTTCTTTAATATAAGTATTTACATAAATTTTCGATAAATAATATTTAGATGATTTTTTCTTGTAACTACTACTTCCGGTTGTCCAATTGTTACCAAAACTGACTCGACTCTTCCCATTATTGTTAGATTGAGGAATCCGTAGTTAAAAATTATATTTTTAAATTGACATACGTTTTTGTGTTCAAAGCTTACTCCGAGTTAGGATTTTATTTGAACAATAGGTGCGTTCAATGAAGTAAGCAAATCTAGCAAATGCTAGGTAAGCAAACGAGACTTGTTGCTTAGTGCGCTGAACGATTTGCTAGCTATATGACGAACTGTCATCCACAACTGTCATCGAGAAACGTATATAGATGTCAAATATAACATTGTGTAATTGTGTACCTGTTGTATTTCTTTTCTTGGTCTGCGAACATATGAAAAATGAATTTATATATTTATTTTCAGACAGTGGGATTAATTTGGAAGCTATATTGACTATAACAAAATATTTTAAATTTAATAATGTTATAAACATCCATCACAAAACTCTCAGAGCCTTTTTACATGCGGTTGATATACACACACCATATAAAGAAATAGAAACAGTTCAAGTTAACTTCATGTATGTAAAATTTGTATTTCCCGCCATTATATTTGACACTTAGCAAGACAAGCGAGAAAATTGTGGCTTGGATTGCTTGCAAGCAAATCAAGCAAATACTAGGCTAGCAAAATCGTTCAACAAATTTTACTTCCGGTTGCTTGTTTTGCTTGGCTTATTGAACGTACCTAATAGGTGCGTTCAATGGAGTAAGCAAATCTAGCAAATGCTAGGTAAGCAAACAAGACTTGTTGCTTAGTTCGCTGAACGATTTGCTAGCTATATGACGAACTGTCATCCACAACTGTCATCAAGAAATGTATATAGATGTCAAATATAAAATTCTGTAATTGTGTATCTGTCGTATCTCTTTTCTTGGTCTGCAAACATATGGAAAATTAATTTATATATTTATTTTCAGGTAGTGGAATTAATTTAGAAGAAGCTATATTGAATATAAAAAAAATATTTTAAATTTAATAATGTTATAAACATCCATCACAAAACTCTCAAAGCCTTTTTTACATGTGGTTGATAGACATACACCATATAAAGAAATAGAATCAGTTCAAGTTAACTTCATGTATGTAAAATTTGTATTTCCCGCCATTATTTTTGACACTTAGCAAGACAAGCGAGAAAATTGTGGCTTGGATTGCTTGCAAGCAAATCAAGCAAATGCTAGGCTAGCAAAATCGTTCAACAAATTTTACTTCCGGTTGCTTGTTTTGCTTGGCTTATTGAACGTACCTAATAGGTGCGTTCAATGAAGTAAGCAAATCTAGCAAATGCTAGGTAAGCAAACAAGACTTGTTCCTTAGTTCGCTGAACGATTTGCTAGCTATATGACGAACTGTCATCCACAACTGTCATCAAGAAATGTATATAGATGTCAAATATAAAATTCTGTAATTGTGTATGTATCGTATCTCTTTTCTTGGTCTGCAAACATATGGAAAATTAATTTATATATTTATTTTCAGGTTGTGGAATTAATTTAGAAGAAGCTATATTGAATATAAAAAAAATATTTTAAATTTAATAATGTTATAAACATCCATCACAAAACTCTCAAAACCTTTTTTACATGTGGTTGATAGACATACACCATATAAAGAAATAGAATCAGTTCAAGTTAACTTCTTGTATGTAAAATTTGTATTTCCCGCCATTATATTTGACACTTAGCAAGACAAGCGAGAAAATTGTGGCTTGGATTGCTTGCGAGCAAATCAAGCAAATGCTAGGCTAGCAAAGTCGTTCAACAATTTTTACTTCTGGTTGCTTGTTTTGCTGGGCTTATTGAACGTACCTGTCTATATAAATGTAGGTGATGAAAGTAAAGTGAATAAATTACTATATTGTTTACAAAATACATATAATTTATACAAAATGACTATGATGTATATTTCTTATACAACATGAAAGCTATAAAGAACCGGAACAGCAATATCCGATTATGGATTTCCTTCGGCGATCACAGAAAGTTTTTTAGGTTATGACAACAAAACATTTACATTAAACACAAGTTTCTATTCTATTGATTTCATAATTAACATGAACATAAATATTATATTTGTATTGTTTATTTAATGCTATATTTATTTACATTTATTTCCACACACCCACGGATGGCCAGTCATTAAATGATGAAAATAGGTAGAGCCGGATTAAATATGTAAAATAAATAGAATTTTTTAAAACAAATTTGTCATATATAACAACAAACTCGCCCATGTTTGAATTTAGATGAAAATAAAAAATAATTAATTTTATATTCCATTTTTATATGGGGGGCTGTTTTTAATATCGAGAGTAACTAGTAGTCCTTGAATATTTGACAAATTTTATTATAATTTAAATTTTGTTAAAAAAAACAAAAAAAAATATATAGCTATATTTAGATCACGTAAGAAAATATTGTACATTTAGATGACAATATAAATTCTGCTCTCAGATTGGTGAAAACGCAAATCTAGTTCACAAAAGAAAAAAAAAATCACCTGTCAACTGTTAGTTGAATGGCCAGTCGCACAGCTTATAGTTATGCTGGGACTTTAGGCATTTCTATAACGTCTATAAGCGTTTCTATAGTGACTTTATAGAAAAAATGCAATTCTGAGCTCGTCTATACGTTATATATTTCCATAAATACCTTATAGACGTCTATAACTCTAGCGTTGTCCAACAGTTGACCGTAAGCACTTATAGAAATCGAAAAATCTGTATTTCTGTCTTTTTTAGTTTCTTGGTTTAGTGGACGAGAATTAAAGTAAGAATTTTTGCATTTTTATTGTATATTGACAACTGACATATGTCAAATTTGTTAACCTTTATTTTATATAGGTATACATGTTTATAAAATAAAGAATACCAACAGAATAAGAACGGAAAAACAGACTGCTTGAAATATTTCGCAGAAATATCAAAATTATGAATATAATATACTGTTTCATATAAATTCATCTCTTGTTCAAGTTTAAAACAAAAGAATGTCGACTTGTTATATATCATTGAAAAGCCTATAAAATAATTAAAAAGACGAGACTATTTTCAACATGGTTTCCCATTTGAAAAATCATAAGTTTGTGTTATATCTTGAGAATGATTAAGTTTTAAAATAATCTAATTACTCCATTTTATTTTACTTAAAAAACGGTAAAAAAATTGTAAAAACAATTTATCTCTAACTTTTACAATAAATAAGATATGATATATTTACAAAATGAGCGGAAAACTAGTATTTGCATGTAGCTCAGAAACAAAAGAAGATCGAAAATACCTATGGTGACTATTAAACTTTTCTCGAAAAGTTGACCCTGGAATGTGCAAACGGTTTTGCTCTATCATTAATATTACCCGAGATACCTGAAAAAACATCGAAAATGAGACACTCTGTACAATAACTATCCCTGATGATGATTCATTTGGAATCAAAACGTAGGAAGGTTAATTAAGTGACTATTTAATAAACACTATATACCAAGACTGCATCTCCAATTATTTCTCATCATCCCTTTGACACTAATATTTAACAACTTATTTGAAATTATAAACGGTAAAACTGGCCATAAATCGACAGAATTAAATGATATTTAACCACGTTTAGGAGACAACATACTTGAACATATTTTGTAGCAACATATGTGGATAATATCTTGTTTTCTAATATTATATGTTTTTAACAAAGTTTAAATGTTAATATTTGTCTTTCATCAGTAACTTGATAACGAAAAGCAATCACAAAATTTTCCACTCTTAATTTTCAATTTGTATTAGCCCTTTGAATCAAACCACAAAAGCCCGGGCATCAGTTTGACGCACACTGTATATAATATATATATAAAAAAAAATTAAGTTAAAATACAATAAAAAAGTTAACTTAAAATATCAATAAGTAATTAAACCTAATATAATGATTATGGGTATCACGTTGCCTTCAGCTATATATCATTTTATGCGGGTATAATCATTCCCAAATAAGAATCTTATAAGATAATCATATAATGGGTTCAATAACATCTAATTAGATTTGAAATTCGAGCCCATTTAGAAATTTCGGCAAGCGTGACTCATGATTTCAAGTACTTTAATCTTGTTTATGTAAATATTTATATTTTAATCATAAAACCGAGGCATTTCATAATATTTACATAAAAGAATCTTTTGATATAAACAAATAATTTAAAAAGCTTTCTATGTGATTTACATTATAAACGTGTAATAAATATACGCAACATTCAAACATCTTGAATGGGAGAATGTATTGAACAATATTGATAGCTCTTACTATATTATGCAGGAAGCGGCCCATTTACCCTGATATTCTAAAAATAGGAGAGTTGATCTTCTAATAGAAATACATTGAAACATTGGGAGTATACAACTCGTAACAGTATGAGGTATTGTGTATCTTTTTGTACTTATTCTGAAGTTTTAATGTATTCATATATTGTATAATAAACGTAGTAGATATTATTACTAACTTTTTGTATATCTACATTATGAAACTTTTCGCTATTGTCTATAAGAACAACAATAGAATAAATGTCAGATCATAAATTTAATTAATATGAATAAAAATGTTTTATTGTTAACGTCTTCTGATTATAAATTAATTGTATTGTTTACTTACAATAAAAGAATTAATCATTAATCTGTGATTTATGATGTATGACTGAACGATTTTTTTTACACTTTTAATTTATTAATAACAATACAGGCAACTAGTAAAAATCGATAAAGGATGTAGATAAAGAATGATTTATATTCTTATTTTCATACGTTGCGAGTTATGTAATTAATAAGTAATATGCCAGGAGGGTATTTGCATTGTTTAATACAAATTTTACTTATACAATATTAATATTAATGTAGAAAAGTATATATTCATTTTATTTCTACTAGAAATAATTTTTATTTATTCTCTTATTCAATTAGTCTATATGATGTTCCAAACTGTTATAATTGTAGATATCGATAAAAATTGATTACACAGGAAGATCACGAGAACCCATATCATAGAAATTAGAAAAACCGTTTCTTAATTTTTTTTCTGTCACACAAAATTTTCTGGGACATGGAATCGACCTTTCCAATTTAACGGCTATCTCTTTCTATCAGGGTTGACCTGATTTAAATCATTTGATTTAAATCACGATTCAATTATGATTTAAATCAACTTTTTAAAAAATCATTGATTTAAATCAAATTTTATAAAATAATTCATTTTTTGTAGGGAAATTAAATGTTTTTCAAATTACTTTAGATACCTTAGACGCAGAGTTAACAAAAAGAAAATTCTACTATGGCAATATAATATAAAATATGTATATACATATATACCAGGTATCTACTTTTTTATGGACCTTAGGAAATACAATGGTAAAATTTTCATATATTTGTAAATTCTGCCCATTTAGAACTAAAGTGTAAATACAAAAAAATGTTCAGAATTAAATACTGCATCAAGTGAGCCTAAATTTATTGATATGAGATAAACGCAAAATAAAATATCCGTTTTAAGCTTTTTACAGAGTGGCATGCAAGACATGTTTTGACCTGTTTTATTTAGGTAGGCATGGTGTGGCATGGTTTAAGTTTAAACAGGCGCGCGTGGACGCGTTATATTCTATACGTATAAGCAAAAGTTCAAATACATTCTTTGAGATTTTATTACAGATTTTGTTTTCGTTTTTAAAATAAAATATTTATATTGCTTTTAATCAATGATTTTTTTAAAATAAATCATGATTTTTGCCAACCCTGCTTTGTACAGCTGCAAATCGTAAGTAAAATGGCGCCAACAACTGCCAGTTGGGCTGTCAAACGAAACGTCAAAAATATTGCATTTATTAAAATAACTTTATTCTCAGTGAAAATTTGCATCGTTAGACATTTTAGCTTCAATTCAAGCTATGGTAACTTCTTTCAAGAAATTTTTAAACGTTGTCTGAGACTTTTCTTGCAGTTTACGTCTAAATTTTTTTTTAGAAACAAACGCAATGGATTTCTTGACAAGCGCGTATCCGTGACTCCCACCTTTTGTTCGAACTATACGCATATATATCTTTTATCTCTTTAAATTGAAAAGGTATATTATAGGTAGGTCATATTCAACATTTTTTGATGAAAAAAAATTTTGAATTTAAGTCTTCGGTAACAGAGTTAAATTAATTTAGGAATGTCTTAAAAGTATATCTGCTGTGCGTTATTCAAAAAAAGAACATCTAATTAACTGTCAACTTCACTATCTTCTTGATTTGAAAGATATGCGATTTCATTTTTTATAAGTGAAAGAAATCATAAATAAACGATATTGTTTGAATTAGGTCTTGGATTGTAAGGAACATAACCGGAATCCCGTAGATTCATGTATCCTGCTAAGTTTGCACTGCAATTTAACGGTAAGATGACCTTCAAAAGAAAACACGTTACCTTATCGATTAAAGAAAAGATGGAGATTATTAAGAGTTTAGAGGCGGGTACCACAGTGACCAGTTTATCGAAAAAATACAATGTGGGAAAATCAACGAAGAAAAAAAAGTATTCTATCCTATGGAGGGACAGGATGAAGTTGGAGGGTATAGAAAAACAAATAAACGAGGTTACTGCGCTAATAAACCAAATTTCTGAAGATGTTACACGACAAGAAGCTCTTGAATGGGCTATCGGACATGAAGAATCATGGGAATCCACAAATGATATGAATATTTAAAATGAATCAAGCTCCGACGAAGTAGAAGTGATACCAGGACATGTAAAGCACAAAGAGGCAGTCAGAAGTTTTGAGCCAAAAATGCAGAAGAAGTGAACATTAAACAGAGCAAAGTCACCGAATTTATCAGATTTTTAGATTTACTATTGACTTTAATATAGATTTATGTAATATGCCTGTATGTACTTTATTTTGCTATTCAAATGTAGTAAGTACAGTTGTTTTTTTAATTTTACATTTGAAAATAACATTTTTTATAGTGAGAATGTGGAAATTCTTAGAGAATTAAGAAAATGGATATTTTCTGTAATTTCTTCGATAATCCGAACATGTCGATAATCCGGATCAACCTGAGCAATTATTAGTTCGGATTAAAGAGGTCCAACTGTATATGACAAATAATAATAATAATGAGGTAGATAATATTTCTTTTCCGTTAATCGTTTATTAATGGATTTCTTTAATACAGATCATGTGTTATTAACTGACTTGTTACTTAAATAATATTATGCGATAAAATGAAACAAATATTTGTATAATTTCCATTTACTGCTCATTATTATTGCGGTTGTAAAGGTGTTCTAAAAAACCAGCGCTGAATGGAAACTAATGAAACATTTCCTTTCAAGCGTAAAAAAAATCGTTGAGGAAGAGGAACTATTGGGGCACAAGGCACCCTCTGTACGCGTGTCTAGGGCGCAGTTACACGTGTGCTTGCACATGGGCGCCAAAGGGAGTGGCTCCCACTTCCCCCACGCGAAATGTAAATAAATACCACGTTACAGACAACAGCCCCGCGATATGGTGTAGAAAAATAACCCTAAGTAACACAAAAACAGTGGGTAGGTACAATGTTTCGAATTACTTTACATATAGATTGGAGAAATATATCGATTTTAAACAGTTGCACCTCTCATTTGACAGTAAATTGCGAGAGATAAGTTATGCCCAGTTGCACTGCACCAATACTTAAAATTTAAACTTGGTTTTTAGGCCAGTAGGCAAAAGGTTTATTGTGAAAATTATTGATGGCAAGCTGAAGTAAATATTATTCTCTTTATTGAGATCTCCAAAAAGACATACTGAGTTTGCACCCTCTAGCGATCCCGGATTTTGCAGTCATCTTGGATTAAAGGTGCAAAAAATGAGTTTTTGAGCATTTTCTTGAAAATACTGGTCCATATCAAAATTTTACGAGAATACAAAATTAAAGCACATAACTATTGGACACAAAAGGGTTCTTACATTTTTACCTAGGATGAACTGTCAAACAGTTATGTTAAAAAATGGTTAACAGGAATGATAATTTATGATAGAAATTTAAATTACTCAAAAAATAAACAATATTAGTTTTTCAATATTTACACTATCTGTTTTAACTAAAGCGTGGTTGGAAGATAGGTGCAGTTTGACCTTGTTTTTTATCGAGGTATTATCCAATCAAAGAACAAGATCAAATTGTACCTATCTTCCCACCACTCTATAGTTAAAACGGATAGAGTGTAGTATAATAGGTTTTATTAACTATAACAGTTTACATTTGTCATGTCATCGAAAGAAGCAAATTATTGACACTTGATAAACGCTCGTACGGTACGAATATGTTATCATCATTATCGAAATATGTGTACAAAGCAGACTGGCACACCCAGCAATGGGTAATATGCCGTGATGATATATTTTTATTATTTATTATTTTTTAATAATTTTTTCCTTTCTTACAAATTCATCCACAACTCTGACCCGGTTAAAGATATGATACAGTATGAAATTCTCCTTCATATCATGTTTTACACGATTTTTGTTGTTGAGCGATTTGCGAGTTACTAACAACCTAAACTTACATGAACATTTTCTAAAATTTAAAACATCTGCAAATCGGCTTAGTTCTCACTTTTCCATCTAAAATTTTGACACGATGAAAGATAAATAATATTACGTATTTAATACGTGTAGAAATTTCAGATGAAATTGATATTAAACCGATTTGCAGATGTGTAAAATTTTAGAGGAATTTCATGTTACAGTAGTAAGCAATATAAATTGATGTTAATTCCTATTGAATAATATTTTTAATTACAGTATAAAAACTGGGCATTAGTTTGTTTAAAGTATGGAATTAACAAGACAATATTTTCTTTAGTTTTTGACGAAAAAATATATAAACTAATGGCCAGTTGCACAGCTTATAGTTATCTTATATATCTTTAGTACAGGTTAACAAAAAAAGTTCTTATCGAAATTATGACAATAATATTTAACAACTCATTTGACATTTCGTTTCGATGCGATATTGTCAATTTAACCATCGGTTAACAATTGAACTATAAGCTGTGGCAATGTGTCACTTTTCGGTATTTATTGGGTAGAAGGTTTTCGTATGAATAAGATACTGATGTTAAAATTAAAGATTATTTTGAAAACATTCCAAAAGAAGACTAGATGGGAATTTTTTAGAAGTGGAAGAAAAAATGATGAAATGTTTTATTGCTGAAAAACTATTTACAACATAATTCAATTTGTATTTCTATTTCTTACATTTCATTATCTATAGTTCTATTCCGTTATAATTAAAGTGAAAGATTTGTAAACAATTTAGATTTGCAATCCAACGTACATGCCATATAAGTTGCTTGCCTTCAACAGTTCTCGTACAAGATTTACAATATAGTCGTGGAAGTGGAATTCGAACCATTTACAACATTCTTTTACGTTAGTTTATGGAAGGAACTGGAGAAATTTGGATTCTCTTCTTACTAGAACATAAGAAACCAGTTTTGTGGGAATTTATTCCGGAATTTTCAATTTAAAAACTAAGGAGATTCAAACAATAAATTTGATTAAATTATTACTTTCTGGGCCGGTATTATCAACAGGTATTTAATTTTAAAAGGACACTTAACGAACAATAGTACATAGAAATAAACAGAACGCATTGTTTTGTTCAATTTGCGTGAAATTTGGTATGACACTCAATATGGGTATAATTCATCTTTTAAGATGATACGTATTTGTTATTATTAGTGAAAGACAGTTGTAATTTGTGATATCAGTTACGATACAAATTACTGATAAGTGATTCACATCACTTACCGATCAAGAGTCAAAAGCGGTAAGTAAATAAAAACAACGATCAACGCTTACTTTAAAAATAACAACCAACATTTTTTTATTGTCAAATAATTTTAAAATCTTATTTTTTATTAATTTTGTGCGGCGATCGTGCAAAAAAAACGTAATACGCATTGCGGACAGTAAGTGCCCTTCTACTGGTATCGGATCATCCTCAACCGGTAGGAAGCACTTCCTGCCCTTATTACTTTATTGTTCAAATGACAAACAACTAATTTTTAATCTCAATAACAATTGTTTATGAATTGCCAATCTTTTCAAATTGTTCAGGAGTAAACTATTAAATTGTCTAATAATAATGGCAGCAGAATACTCTTACACTCTTACGCCGAACAAAGGGATATGTTACTAATGTCACTGTGACGTCACATTAGTGCTACCTTTTTCTCACAGCCTACTATAGAGCTTGTACGAGAGAAAGATATAGCAATAGGTCTCGCCGTGACGTCATGTTGACATGTAAAATCAAATGCAGTTAAACTAAAAACAAATAAGACTTTTTAATACTACGAATTGCTTCAAAATTAAAAGAACTTTCATTTAAAGTAATAAAAAAATTAGAGTTCAGGACCTCATTAGAGGGCATTAAATATAAACTTCGAAATGTCTTATTCACATTGTTCGGTGATTTAAATTCTATCACTACTAATTTAAATAACAAATATTATCTTAAAAGCTGACATATCCAATTTCATTCAAATGGAACACAGCGTTCTGTTACGTATACTATTCCATACGAGTTTTAGACTATACTTTTTCTAATACTATTTAAAAAATATATTTTGCTTATCACTTGACATTTTTGCAAAAAAGTCATAAAATATTATTGGTATGTTATAAAACCAATAATTTTTATTTAACTTACAATGTAAAAGCTTCAAAACGCGTAAAACAAGGCGTATAATTAGATTTTGTAATCATTTCTTTTATAATTTGACATTTAAGACAGTAGAGGTGACAAAATCAAAGAAACAAAGCGCCAAGCAAAGCCAGCTTGATTTTGAAAACAATTGCGTTTTCGCATGTATTTTAAATGGGTGAATTGAAAAACTAGTGGTCTGTGACTGCCTATTTTGGAATATTATTCCGTAACAGTATAACAGAATGTCCTCATTCTGTAACGCTTTTCAGTTACAGAATGTATGAATTCCGTAGTAGTGTTAGAGAAAATAATTTTCCGCCACTCGCGAAACCGAGTGGCGCGGTAATTATCTATTCCATACTAGTTATACAGGGTGTAAATGAAATAAGTGCATTAAATTTAACCAGTAATATTTTAGCATTTTTACCACCCCGTAAATTGACGAGTCGTTCTAAATATTTTTGTGATAATTGAATGCAGTAGCACTAGCTATGAAAATTTTGTTTTAGCAATTGACAGTCCTGTCAATTGTTGCAATTAAATTTTGACATTAGTAATAAACTTGTTTATAAGGTAAAATTCTGTCAAAATGCGAGTACACAGACATTGTAATTACTTACCTATGGTTTATTTATTTTTTTACTCGTATCTGTACTACATTTTACTTGGCATCACGGTTGACATAAAGACAGTGTCATGGAGTTGCCAACGCATTTACACGGAGCGTTTCCAAATCATCACCAAATCATTCTGTTCTTAATATTCGCACATTTGTTAATCTTGTACATCTTTATCACATCACAATACGGAGTGTCACATATGACAATTTTAAAAAAAGCAACAGTTATATCCATAATATGTGCAAAAAGTTATGTTTTCAGCACACAACAGACTTCGATTTTGGGAATGGCTCATAATGTTCATGAATGAGACTGAATTTACTTGGGAAGGTGTATTTATTATGCACAATACACATCTCGACAGACGAAAATGCTGTAAAAATTTTCATTAAAACATATTTGAGCGGGAACAATAAATGGACGATTAATTATTGGTACTCAAGTACCTCTTTTAGAAGGACAAAAGTTTGTACTTACATTTTTTGAATAACGTATTTAAACTATTATGATTTATCAACGATAAATAATCATCTCATAACCTAATAACTATGTTTTTGCTCTTCCTGTCGTTACCTCACCTCGCCCCTCCTTGTCTTCCACTATTTACAGGTGATTAAAAAGTCTGGTTTAATACACAACTTTATAATTTTGTTATCCAAAATTTAAATTTCTTTATTTTAAAAATTGTACTATTACGAATTAATTAATAATAAATGTTATTTCCGTTGATTCGTTTATTAATTACTGTGTCTGCAAGTGTAACCGATAACCGATGATTTTTGAGCTGTTTGTATCCCACTTGAATACAACAGCTGTCATTTGTTCTCCATGGGCGCGCGCCGAAATATGCAGCAAATCTTTAAAGAATTTTAACTCAAAATCTAAAAGACTTAGAAAAAAAAGTTATTAAGAAATATTGTTGCTCTCGTCGAGTTACATTACTGGTTATATTTAATGCACTTATTTCATTTACACCCTGTAGAATATACTATTTTTTTAGAAGAACTTTGAAGCTGAATACTTGCAAAAGGTAAGTTTAGTTAAATCGTCTTGTTTAAGACGTTTTTTGGCAATACATGAAACTATTTCGTAGTGTTTCAAATCACTATATTTTGGCGATGCAACGGGACGTCAGAGACGAAATTGGTTAAAAGTTGAAACAGTTCCGAGTCGCTGGGCTGGTTTGAAACAGTTATGTACGAAATCGTTTTGAAAACAACGAAACTGATCCAACGCCAAAAAAATGTCTTTTACGTCCAAAAATTAGCTCCATTTTTTAAGGAAGTTGTTGAGTCTTAGCAACGTTGCTATAAATTTTAACCAATAGAAACAAATGTAAAGCCTGTTATTTTCACGTTTTATTCAGTGTTCGCAATTATTATTGGTTTGTTTACTATAACAACGTTGCTAAGACATAACAACTTTCTTACAAAATAGGGTTTATTATGTGGTTAAGTTTTGTCCATTATTGTAGAGGCACTTTATACTATTTCTGCAAAATTTTTGTTAAATATAACGTAAAATGAGTAAGAAAGAAGATATTGAAAAATTTCGCAAGAAAAACTGTGTCACATTCCAAAAATACATATCTCAGCATAAAATTCACTTACACCAGACAATTATTAGTCACTGCATGCAATAAAAAAAAAAAATCGCAACGTTGTGTAACAGACAATAATCCATGTCCACATTTGCATAGCTTTATAAGGCAACAATATTTACGGAAAGCTTCCAAATGCAGCAGTATGGAAGTGTAACCTTTATCTTGGATCAGACACTGGGTTGCTGTGTAAAAATATTCAAATGCACAATGAATACGTACGTGACCAGAGTGACAAGCAACGGATGACGGTTCCATCTAACGGGCTGATAGGCATAAATAACTCGATGCAATATTCAATATGAGAATTTTAATAAGCAAGGTGTAAAAATTAAATTATTGGTTTTCAATGTGCACGTATAGCAATATGTTTCTATGATACAATGAATTTGAATTTATATACGATTCAGAAAGAGGACATTCTTTCACGAATAGCATAAATTCAGTAATCGAATGGTGGAATGGGTGGATATGGCTTCATTATCTCTTTGTCAATGAGAAAATATTGATACAAGAAAGATTAATGCAAACAAATGTATGTTTCATGTAAATAAATAAATATATCATCACTTCTTTTATCTGTTGTTAAAATATAAACAGTATATAATCTGTGAAAAGTTAATAAGATATAATATTCTTAAAATGATAGGTACCCACATACATATCAAAGCCGTTCAAATAAATTTTACAGTTCTAGAAATTGTTTTTATATTAAAAAAATCTAGTGTGGCCAACACAATACCTCCCGCCATTTACAGCCCGAGTCACAAAAAAATAAGTTAATCCTTAATTTTGGATTAGCGAATTTTACTCTAATTTTAACAGTTTATTTCTTAAAATGTAGTCTAATCTAATTCAAGTAACTACCGTTTTTTTAAACCCTCAACGGGATTAAATGCCAATTACAGAGTGGGTTCATATTCATACACATCCATACCATAGTAGGATTCGAACCCAGAGCCCCGAGGACACTCATGACATGAGGCTTTGCTCTAACCATTAAGCTACCGGAGATATAATAAAATGAAGATTAAATTTTAAATACCGGGATAGAATAGAATTCACTAATCCAAAAATGAGGGTTAACTTAATCATTTTTGTGAATCATTAATTTTTATTAATCTAAATACATACCTACATATTTACTTATGCTGGAAACTGTAATGAATTCCTTTTCTATTTTTCTATTTACTTTTTTATTTTTAAAACGTTACTAATATTATTTTGAAATGACTACTTCTTTGATATTCTGGTTAGTGATGCACGCGAGGCTAGAGGAGACGAGAAATATAAAATATCGATCTCGCTCTCGTTCTCGCACATTTTTTTGCGTCTTGTCTCGTTCTCGCACGAGAGTCTCGCGAGAGTCTCGCTATAAAAATAAGCGCTTTCTGGTCACCAAATTATTTCAATACGAAAATAATGTTTATTCATTTACGGTCACCAGAAAATGTGATAAGCTAGTAAATAATTTAATTTATCTAATATCTAATTTACCATCAAATTATGAACTAATTAAACATTTAAAAAATCTTATTTGTAACTAAAAGTACCTACACTTTATCATTTAATCATAAAAAAATCGTTACACTGGGAACCCACCGGTAAACCAATCACTCCGCTTTGCTTCGTGTTGGCTCCCATCGACGCTTTATATAACATCCTTTACTTTTCAGGGACGACAAGAATTTTATTAACCATGGTGAGCTTTAGAGGCTGAAATTTTGGAGAAAACTAGTTCTATTGACTCCAGATTGACAAAAAATATAATGAATTCATATAATTTTCACATACACGTGTTCTATGCACGAATTAGCGTTGACTCCACTCCTTGTACAGTGCATTTTTCATTGAATTTATGAATCAAAGATATAAAGTTACAAATTCTCTTTATTGCGAGACTCGTGAGAATCTCACGAGATTTCTCGCTTCTCGCAATTGTTATATCGATCTCGCCTCGAATTTTAAATTACAATCTCACTCTCGTTCTCGTCTCGCATAATGCAACGAGACGAGACGAGATGCGAGAGTACTCTCGCCTCATCGTGCATCACTAATTCTGGTAAATAAAAGGAATAGGATCTGTGTTTGTTTAAATGTTTATAGCTATGAACATACCTAGAATTGTTATGAGTATCATAACTGCCGCAGATGTCGGTCTAAAATCCGAGCTCGTAGAGCGAGGATTTTAATGGTTTGTTCAATAGTTTATCGGTGTCAGAAAATGATGACATTATTAATATAATTTTTTGAAATTCTCTCGTTAATAATAAATCGTGTTCAAAACGATACACTATCATTATCTGTATGTATTAATCAAGGGAATTTTACTTTCATTTCATTTTATTTTCATTTTGTAGATTGATGTTGACATGTCAGTGTGGTAATAATATATTACCCTACAGATTCAGTTATTACCTAGTTACCAGCCTACTTTTGTACATGTAGACATAGACTTAATATCTGGAAACCATTAAGGGCCGGTATTTTCATCTTCGGATAAAGTGCTGGATAATTTATCTGTCGGATAAATGAACAATATCGCATCAAAAAATGACATTCAATATAATTTACATCATTTATGCTTTTATTTCGATGCGATATTTTATCATTTATCTGACGGATAGTTATCCTGAACTTTATCCGGAGGTGGAAATACCGATCCTAAATAAAATAAACATTGTTATTTTGTTGACCTTAATGTTAGTTATTCACAAGTAGGTTAATAAACAATTTTATTTAGCAAAAAATGTTGCATGTATGACAAAAAATATTTGTTCTTCCAGAAGATTAATATGTTTGCACTTGTCACAGTCCACAGAGAAAAAGGACTTGATCGATATTGTGACGCACTAGTACAATGTCTTGTGGTGACAAGGGAAAAATGTCGCGAATTGATACGACGCAATACATAGGTAAAAGATACTATTAATATTAACTTGACACTGTAATCAAATTAATAAAACGATGTTGAATTGAAAGAATAATGAATTAATGAAACCTAATAAAATTTATATCAACTACTCGGAAAACTTTTATAATTTCGGATAATAACTGTTTACTATAGATTTGAAACTTTCTTGGGAGAGTTGTATTTTGCGATATACCAGTACTGTGTTCCACGTAAGAAAATAGTAGATGGCGTTTGTGGGCCGACCGTTTACATGCATTAAAAAATATTATTATTTGTATCACTAGTCTCGAAAGTGCACTTTTGAAAGTATGAGTATATTTTGACTGGCCTAACTGAAGACGAGGCCTTTAAATACGAGCACTGGCAAGGCAGGTTCTGGGCGTGTGATATTCAAGATTTGTGTCAACTTCTCCATAAATTTGATTTATTGTTCAAATATTATGTAATAGGTTTTTTTTATGTTGGTAACTTGAGAAGATTTGAATGTCAAATAGATATATAAACATTCGAAATTAAATCACAATTAACGATTTAGTCCTAAAATTTGTAAGCATTTGTTAATTATTGTGTTGAAAATAATCGGATATTGACATTCCACCAGAACAGTAATGCCAACTTAAACCTGTAACAAAGTGTTTCTAGACAATAAAATAAATTCGTAAAACCAAGCTTTGCCAGTACAAAACTTTGCGGATATTATACTCTGTTCCATTTAAGCCATTCAGTAGATGGCGCTAATATCAGCGCCAATTTCAAGTAGCCGCTCTTACATTGGGTAAACACATGTCTTGTTTCCAATTTCAGCCAATCAGAGAGTTCAAAAGACTATGCCATATTCTTTACAATACTGGATAGCTTAAATGGAACAATGTATAAATATTTTTATTAGTAAAAATGTATTAGTATTTAGTATTTATTTATTTAACTATTTTACATTCTTACAATGTTTATACAAGGTGTTCATTTTAAATGGGCCACCAATGCTATCTCGAGAACTATAAGAGCTAAAAAGATGGTTAAATTGGCAAACAATTTCTATTTTACAAGACAAATTAAAATAAAAGAAAAAACTTTTTTCGACCAGTGGTTTTTTAATTTTAAATGAGTACATATATATTTTATTAGCTCATTCGTTAGAGAATTTACTTCTGAATTCAATGATATCATATTTTTATACTCTTACATAAAGATTTTTTTGAGAAAAATGTATGCAAAGTTTTATACTAAATTGATTAAAATATGGCTATAATAAAAGTGCTACGAATGGAAAAAATGAATATATGTTATTTTTCTTACATAGAATTAGAGTGCCTTGATCAAAGAAGTGAATGTTTTGTTCTTGTAATTGATCATAAACGTCAACGCAAACAAAATATTCACGTATTTCTTTCATGTCACTGTAATTCTAAGTAAAGAAAATTAACAAGTATTCGTTTTTTTCCATTCATCCATTCATGACCCTCTTATTATAGCCATATTTTAATCAAATTAATATAAAACTTTATATGCATTTTTCTAAAAAAAATCGTTATGTAAGGGACTAAAAAGTATTATATCACTTACTTCAGAATGAAATTCTCTAAATGTTCTCATTTAAAATAAAAAAGTTAGGTCCCGTATTGTGAGAACCAACAGCGAATGTCAATATACTGTATCCTTCTTTAATGTTTTTCTCCTTAAAATTACATTTTAAGATCAATTTTGACATCTTGACTTTTGAATTGGATAATGATCAGACACGTTTCAATGTTCATAGCCTACTCCGAGTTAGGAATTTTATTGAACACACTGTACTTTTTTTTTAAATTAATAATAATTGTCTAATTTTAACACTTCACTCAAATAAATAAAAACGTTACAATACCTTTACAAAGTTGAAATCAAAAACATTGTTAAATATTGCTTACTGAACTCTGTCGATTTTATTTGATACTGATATCTGAAAGGTTAAACTTTTTCACTTTTGTGAACTAGGTGTGGTTCCTGACCAATCAGAGGTCAGAATCAACGCTATTTTTTATGTTAAAATACGAATATGTATATAACAAATGCTGTACTGTGTACGTAGGTACTTTACTAATTCATACTTCTAATATTTTCATCTTAAAATCACCGGCTATTAATTGAATTTTTGATAATGACTCTGTTAATTACATACATTTGAATACCTAAACTGTGTAACCAAAGGAGTTTTTTAAATTTTATTTTAAAAACATAGTTTGCAGGATTTATAATAATGGATTTTTTTAATAAATTTATCTATAAAATATATAAGTATTAATGCAAACCTATAGAAAATTCAATAATTTGGTTTTTTATAATAATATAAATCGCGAAATAATGATTTTTAAAGTTATTTTTTTATGAAAAACTATTTTGAGCTTCAAGTAAAAACAACAGTAGAATAAATTCCGGAAAGAAAATCATTTTAGAGAAGACAATTTCATAGAAAATGGAGTACTCCTACATTAAATTAGTTCAAGATATAGATCCGGAGGAAAGTAAAATGTCATTTGATACTTCTTTAACGTATTGAATTAAATTGAGAGAAATGAAACAATTCTTCTACTAACTTCTCTATTTAATAGTGAATTCGTATCAAATATCAAACTTAACCGAAGAAAATGTGATACTTTTTGTATAATAGTGTGTTATTTTTTTGTATATGTATGACCTAAATTTGTGTTATAAAGTTTATTTTATAATGAAGAGAACGCAAACGAATGGGAGCAAATGGGCCGGAAAATGAAGCAAGTAATTAGAGACTTGCAACTCACCATTAACAACGTGCTCTTAATAAGATGATGTGAGCAATCTACACATTGTAAGCAACGTCAACACAAAATAATTTCATATTCAAATCGGTGAATAAATACAGAGAAATACAAACTTATCTTAAGTACAACATAAAGACAAGAAAAATGAACAGAAAAACAAGTTGTTGAGATATACAAAGTAGTGGTTTCATACGAGTTTAATACAAGTGTGTCGCATATAACAATAATAATTATTAACTATATCAAATGAATTGGTAAAATAGCCAGCCTTTTAATTAAATATTACGTTTTTAACGGTAGTAAACAGCTTATACATTTCTTAACAAATTTTTGGAAAATGATTCATAATGTATTACGGTTCAGGCCCACTTTTACAATTGATGGATAAACTATGGTATAGCTATCGGAAGTATAACTTTATCATAGTAATTATACCTTCGATAAATAGGACTGTCTTTTACAATGCATTTTTATCCATCAGATAGTTATACCAAGAATTACGTTAAATCACTTTAGGTTGGTACTGACAAAATAAAATTATCTTCTTGTTAGACTATTTTTCTTCAATATTGTTATTATTTCTACCTTCTAATTTGCATATTTCACGATGTTAAATGATATACTTGATATTTTTGATTCTGACAGTGATGATGAAATACTTGATTGACGTCTATCAAACGTAAGAATAAAAACACATTGTTTGTGTTTACGTAGTATCCATATAAGAACAAGGGATAAAGTTATCCGAGGTTTATACGACCGATTTCCCTGGGATAAGAAATACTGGTGTTCTGAGGTTTATCCGAGGTTTGTAAAATACAATTTTCAATTTTATACCTGGTATAGCGTTATACGAGGTTTATCTAATGATTGTAAAAGTGGCCCTTAATCAAATAACCTCATGTTTTTCAGAAGCACTACGGTGCATTCACAAATGAAAATTTGGTTTTTGTTTAGGTTTAGGTAAAAGTGCATTCACAAATAAAAATTAGGTTTAGATTTATGGTTTATACTTTAGATTTAAAGACTTTGGCCGCATATTATGTAATGACTCCATTCACACTTCAGAATTTAGGGTCTCTAAATCCAAATCATAAAGCTAAACATTACATGGTCCAAACTTTAGGTTTATGATTTAGTTTGACGTCACAAACTTCACCAATGAGAATGAGTCTGATATGATCTAGATATATACACTCATCTTTATTTAGTATGCACTTGGTGGATTCGGCGTTTTAAAGAAATGCAAGAAGAACATGGAGACTGTCATAACTTCATTGCTGAAATATAACCAATAATGCCAACCGAATGACAGTTTCACGGCGCACAGGTGTCTTGTTGAGTACTACTCTACCGACATTTTAATCTTGTTTTTGAAATATTTGCACAGACGTCTGTATATATTAAAACTAATTTTCAGGTAATTTAAACTTACATTTATGAATGACTTCCTTAAACCTAAACAAAAACCATAAACTTAAGGTGCATTCACAAATGTGAGTTTATATAAAGTATATAGTGATATAAATACCGCGTAAACAGTCTACAAGAGTCTGCAACAGACCGGCAGTCTAAGATTGGAACGCCTGGTGAAATAAATAGTTAGTAATATCGTGGAAATAAATAGTAGTGTTAATTGGTTAAATAAATGAATAGTGTTAGTGCTATCTAGTTAATTATAGGTTTAGTCTTAGTTAGTGTTTAATAATTGTTCAATATTAGTAATCGTCATTATTTAATACCTTTTTAATATTTCATAATAGTTTAATAAACTTTTATTTTAATTATTAATAATTGTCTAATATTTACACTTCACCTAAATAAATAAAAATGCTACAATATGTATATATTTTTATATTATTACCATAGTAGAATTTTTTTGTTACCTCTGGAGGTATCTAAAATAATTTGAAAAACAATTGATTTTTGTACAAAAAGTATTATTTTATAAAATTTGATTTAAATAAGTTTTTTTTAATCAGTTGATTTAAATCATGATTTATCAAATGATTTAAATCAGGCCAACCCTGATACCAATAATGGAATGAAAAGTTAAATCCAATTTTTCTACATGTTACTTACGATTTGTAGAATTATGTATTTTCGGGCTGTTTTATCAAGGAGGTCAAATTACCTGAAAAAATCTGATGTGGCCAGCACATTACCTTCCGTCAGTTCTATGTATTTTAGGCGCTTTCTTTTTAGGGGGAAAATGAACTGATCTTACCTCGTACTTAACTGAACTGAACTAATCCTAAAAAGAACAGTATATTTTTTTAAAATAAGAAGTTATAGTCTGTTAATTTGATTTTGACATTAAATTCTTTTGCCTTTGTGTATTTAAGTATGGAAGTATTTGTTATGATAATGAAACATGATATAACGTTTCAAACTAATTAATTTCTTCTATTCATGTCATTTTAATATCAAATACTTACAAAAAAGACAAAATACAAAGCAGTCAGTCATATTGACGTGAGATTGACATTCGGGATCAGTTCAGGAGCTATATGATCCTGTTTCAAAGGTGGTGCTTCGCGGGGGCGGGGACGAAGAAACTGGATAGTACAAGATCATTTATCCCCTTTTAAAAAGAACGATTTAGGGTAGATGTGTGCTACTCGGAGTTGATCGTCTTAATAAAAAGAAAGCGGCTTTTGTATAAATGTCATACATAAAGTTCCTTGTAAAACATTCTATTTCTTGTACATTACCTTAAGGCAGTTGTATGTATTTTATACAAATTCCATACAGAACAAAAGATCCTATATTTCCAGTAGCAAAATTATAACACAAACATACTGTCAACTGCACTTGACATTGACACTTTTCAATCAGAATTTTCTTAATATAGCAGCTGTTTCCAGACTTATAACATAGCTGACTAATAAGTATGATATTTAATTTCTTTATAATTTTTTAACTCTATATCCATTTAATATGAAGTATAAAATGCATCCAAATCGTATAGAGAATAAAATATTCTTTAAGATTTATAATAACATTAAATGGAAAAAATGATATTTAACATCGTTTTTTCAAGAAAAACTATTAAAATCTTCAAATGACGGTACTTCCGGTTGACCAATTCTTACCAGAATCTAATCAGCTCTTCATATGGACGTACAGAAGGAAAATACGAAAGAATTATAATTTTTTGATTTGTAGTATTAGAGTTATCGCATTAGAAAAATTTGTCACACACAGACACACACACACACACACACACACACACACATACATACACACACACACACATACAGACATCATCGTAAAAATAGTAAAATCGTATTCTAGGGACCCTAAAACGTGCTCATTCATCAAAAACTCATCACCGAATTTTTTGACCAAAGACAATACCTTCCTTACCTAAAGGTGACGGAAGGTAAAAAGAAAAAAATAATTAGCACACATTAATCAACTTACAAAAAGCTATTATGTATGCTTGTAGCACATTAATGTACAATGTTCTACTTTATACAGAATTTTTAACAAATTATTTCTCCTATATTATTACTGTTTTCAGTGCTGACAAATGACACACTTTTACAAATTATACTTTGAGTCTTTAAATAGTTTTAAATTTCTTTAATACAGGAAAAGTGGTGTTTAGATTCCATTTAAGCACTTTCACAGCATAACCAACAAACGCAATTCAAGTAGTCCGTCAATATTTACCAATTTGTTAGCATAATCTATTGAAATTTCCTTCAATTTTCAAACACAGTTGACCTAAATGGCTTTTCTGACTAGCGAATCACGCAGCTTTGAAAACATGTAATTAATACGTCCCGTATGTGCTCGTTTTTATGTGAATTTGAAATAGGGACGATTGGGAAAAAGAATTCACTGTTATTCTAATCAAGTAGTCAATGCATGACGGAAAGCGCACAACGGCCTAAATTTCCGCGATGTGTTTGTTTTAGTGGTTAGGCAGGTGTCTGTTTTGTATACGTTATGTGAGCGTACATTCACAGGCGGTTAAATTTGGCAACATGTTGTTGGAGCTATTATAGTACACATGTGTGCTTACTATGCACCATAAATATATTCCGAGAAATAGAAGGCTTTTACTCCTTACTTTCAGGAAGAATTATAGGGGAAATGTTTCTATCTATATTTAAACTCTGAACTAGAATTGTCTTTTGTGATCAATTTTATTTTACTTCAAATAAAGTAGGTAAATCTCATAATAATACCCAAATAACTTTCTTATATTATAACAAAAGAATGAGAGGTTTCCCAGGAAAACAAGTACATTTATTGAAATTTCCCCGGTTATGGCGCTATATCATCCGATATAATCATTTATAATTTTACAAAATTCAAATTAGTCCCCGATGTAGGAACCTGAAAATATTTTTGAAAGTGAAGAATAAATTTATCTATCTATAATATTTATTATTATTTTCACCAGCAATTTCATAGTTTTCACAATTGATATGTCCATGAAATAAAATATCATATTGAACACTTTATTTTTAAGCTTGTTATATGGAGAAAAATTGCCACACTCATACAATGAACGGTTTTGAAAAAAAGAGAATTATCCAGAAAAATAGAAATTGTGAACATGTTTGGTTTTTATGAAAAAAAAAAAAACCTATAATCCCCGGTCTTTTACAGAGTAGATTAAAGTTACTTCCATAATAAATTAATTTAAATAAACAACTTCCAATCAAAACCATTTTATTGATAACATAAATAACATTGCTGTCAAAATTTCGATTGTCAATTGAAGGAATATATATTAGTAATTTCTAATTAAAGGCAACTGAAGGAAATTTTAGAAGCATTCACTAGAAATGGATCTAAATACGTACTATAGCTAGTGCCAAATAGAAATAACCTACGAGAAATCATGAACTGTGACAGTTTTTAGGTCGAGATTTTCTAAAAATTCGCAACGTAAACACTGTCACTTACAATTATTCATAGTACGTAATATACTAATTCGCGCAGGGCATTTCTTGTTTTGTTCGAAGAAATCAATTAAATTTTGAAATATATACATAGCAGATCGGGATTTAGTCATTCATTCTACATTGTAAAAAACTGGTCAAAACACGATAAATTTATATAAATATTTAACTATTTATACATAATTTTATTTCAAAGATATTAATACAAGTGGAACTTTCTATTTATTTAAGGTGTACAAATAATTGAGAAATATTAATACTCAAACTATTAACCCTCGGACAGTGTACTGGAAAATAATTACGTGAACAGTGTGGTGGGGTATGACATACCCCAAAATGTATATTACGATTGCTATGGTCTGGAAATACACTAAGTAACAAATTGTTAGGAGTCTACTAGCTTGCTTACAATAAAATGAAAAGACAATGAACTCATTATGATTACATGTTTTATTTTATATATATATATATATATATATATATATATATATATATATATATATATATATATATATATATGTAGAGTAGTAGGTATACGTTGTATTATAAACTACTCTACATGTGTAAAAATATAACTAAGAACGTTAAACTAGTATAACATGTAAAGCAAAATAATAAACACAAATGAATTTGGATCAGAGCGAAAACGGGAAAACACTTTTATTTTTTTCGTATCTAACAACATTAAAACATTTTCATAGGTGTCTTGATCGAACTGTGTGATCGACACATGGTTGCTAGATGTAACTGTAACATATCTCCCTCCTTAGAGAGAAGAAAACAATGACAGGTAATGAAAGGGAAGTCATTACTTGTCATTTTACAAAGAAATGACATAAATTGAATGACTTTATTTGTGGGACTTGGGGAGAGGAATGAGTGTTATCAAAATTGTGCGGCTATTGTAAGTAAGCAGGTTTTAGTCTGTCTATTGATACGGTGTCCAATTTATCTTTAATTAAAATTTTGAAAAACTTTTCGTATCGTTTGATTACTTTGTAAGGCCCATCGTAAGGTTGTTGTAGGGTGGGGCTTATTGCATTATGCTTTATGAAGACATGTGATGTGCGAAATAGATCGGGGTTTACAAAATATGGTTTGTTTTTTAAGATTGGGGCTGTATACTTTAATTTGCTGATTATTTGTTTTAACTGTTGGAGATAGTGGGGCATGTTAGGGTCTGGAACTATTGGCGATTGTGTGAAGAATTCGCCTGGAATGTGTAATGTGGTGCCGTAGACAAGTTCTGCCGGGCTGCAATTAATAGGTTCTTTGCACGTTGTGCGAAGACTTAATAAGACGATTGGTAGGTTAGTTACCCAGTTTATAGGGTCATTATATGTTTTAAGGGAAGTTTTTAGCTGCCTATGGAACCTCTCAATCATGCCATTTGATTGTGGATGGTATGCCGTGGTTTTTATGTGGTGTGTGCCCAACATTTTAAGTAAATTTTTGAATAATGACGATTCGAATTGTTTTCCCCTGTCTGTTGTAATAACAGAAGGAACTCCAAATCTAGATATCCAATTGTTTACTAATGCTTCAGCTATAGTTTGTGTGTTACAATCTTTGATTGGAATTGCTTCTGGCCATCGTGTGACCCGATCTATGCACGTGAGTACATGAGAAAATCCTTGGGAATTGGGTAAATGGATTAAGTCGATATGAATGTTGTCGAAGCGACTGTTTGGTTCGGAAAATGGTTTGAGTGGAGCTTGGGTGTTTTTTGTTATTTTTGAACGTTGGCAGTGTACGCATTGTTTGGTCCAGGATTGTATGTCTTTGTTCATTTTATACCAAACAAATTTAGAGTTTATTAATTTTGTTGTTGTTTTTATTCCTGGATGGGATAGCGAGTGAAAATGGTCGAAAATGTTAATTCGGAATTCTTTTGGTATATATGGTCGGTATTTACCAGTGGATATGTCGCAAACTAAGGTACAGGTAGAATTTGGAAGCTTAATGTTTTTGAATTGTAAATTGTTCGTTTTATTTGTCTGCAGTGTCTGTAGTTCTTTATCGGTTCTTTGAGCTGCTGCGATTTTGACGTAGTCGATGGTTTTGTCTGTGAGGATGGAGTTTATTTGGATTCTGGACAGCGCGTCGGCTACGGCGTTGTTTTTGCCCGATACGTGTCTGATGTCGCTTGTTAGTTGTAAAATGAAGTCCATGTGTCTTATTTCTCTGGAGGTGTAGTTGTGGGAAATTTTGTTAGCCATGAAAGTCAGAGGTTTATGATCTGTTAGAATGAAGAAATTTCTTCCTTCTATGAAATATCTAAATTTCTTTACTGCTAGGTACATAGCTAGTAATTCACGGCCAAATGTGCTATAACGTTTTTGTGTAGGTGTGAATGTGGCGGAAAAGAAGGCTATAGGTTTCCAGTCTTCTTTTATCTGTTGTTGCAGAACTGCACCTACTCCCGTGTCTGAAGCATCTACCATGATAGATATAGGGGCATTGTGTGCGGGAAATGTGAGTGTTGTTAAATATGTTAATTGTTTTTTAATGTCTTTGAAAGCTTTGTTTGCTTCCGGAGACCATGCAATCTCTTTTGAGCTGTTTGGTTTATTTGTTATGAGACAATTAATGGGTTTTAACGTTGTTGCACAGTTAGGGATAAAACGATGGTAAAAGTTTATGAGGCCAAGGAATTCCCTTAGTTTTTGTTGAGTTGTAGGTAAGGGAAATTTGTTGATTGTGTCAATTTTAGATTTTACCGGTTGAATGCCATTTGTTGAAATACTGTGTCCTAAGAATTCGATCTTCTGGACTCCGAATTGGCATTTGTTTTGATTGATAAGTATACCATGTTTTTCAAGTCTTTGGAAAATTAATTCTAAGTGCTTTAAATGTTGTTCGAAAGAACTACTAGCAATAAGGAGGTCGTCAATATATGCGAAGCAAAAATCTAAACCTCTGACAACATTGTCAATGAACCGTTGAAAAGTTTGGGCGCTATTCCTCAATCCAAATGGCATGACCAAGTATTCGAAAAGACCAAAAGGTGTGGTTATTGCTGTTTTGGAAATGGATTCTTCGTCCATTGGTATTTGGTGGTAGGCTTTAACGAGGTCTAATTTTGAAAATATTTTCGAATTGTATAAATTAGTTGTAAAATCTTGAATATGGGGAATTGGATAACGGTCAGGGACGGTGATAGCATTGAGAGCCCTATAGTCCCCGCAAGGTCGCCATTCGCCAATCTCTTTCTTTTTAACCATATGCAATGGAGAAGCCCAGTTGCTAGAAGATGGACGAATGATCCCCATTTTCAACATTTTATCGAATTCGTTTTTAGCGGTGGATAATTTATCCGGAGCTAGACGGCGCGGCCGTGCAAAAACAGGTGAATTGTTAGTGATGACACAGTGTTTGACATTGTGCATAATTTGACGTTTGGGAGTAAAAGGTGAATTTAGAGAAGGAAATTTTGACAAGAGTTGGGTAAAGCATGTGGAATGTTGAGTAGTAGGTATACGTTGTATTATAAACTACTCTACATGTGTAAAAATATAACTAAGAACGTTAAACTAGTATAACATGTAAAGCAAAATAATAAACACAAATGAATTTGGATCAGAGCGAAAACGGGAAAACACTTTTATTTTTTTCGTATCTAACAACATTAAAACATTTTCATAGGTGTCTTGATCGAACTGTGTGATCGACACATGGTTGCTAGATGTAACTGTAACATATATATATATATATATATATATATATATATATATATATATATATATATATATATATATAGTTATAAAAATAGCGTTTACTTAGGATCTAACCTTACTTCTTCCCATATCGCAAATAGTATATTTCCTGTTCTTGCACGTAGGTAATTTTATAAATAAATCAGTCAAAACACAGCTAAATACATATGATAAAATATAAGATCAATAGAACAAAAAATAAAAATAATATTACTCTTTGTCTTTGTTTAAAAAGTTACGCCATTGGTGTGGTGGGGTATACCATACCCAAAACGATTTTAAAAAGTTATAACATGCTTAATAGTAAGAGTAGAGTAATCATATTACTTTATATATTTTCATTTCAATGTTATTGGGTACTACTGGAACGTACATGGCACTGGCATGCGGTTTTCGAAAGTAATACGTCAATTAAGTAGTCGTGGGGTATGTTATACCCCACCACACCGTCCGAAAGTTAATAAACGTGTCCGAAATAAAAAAATAAACATCCCAATTTGTAAGAGAATAAAAAATTGACCTAAAGATATGTACAAAATCTTTTAGGACTACCAAAATATTATTGGAAATAAAAATTATGATAAAAAAACAAAATTCATCATTTTCACTATAAGCTCATGGATTTTACATACTCGTAGTTACAGAAGTAGGTTTCCTGACCTTTATGAAACACAATATAATGGGATATCCGAAACCTATAATTATAACACTTTTATATTAAATTTTATCACGGAAACATGACTCTAATTTATTTCTTGTTAAAAATGCTAATTTCGTTTTAAATACACTGCCTACGGTGGAATATTCATTCACAAGTTTTTTGCCATGATAATTTTTTTGCAATTTCAAGTTCAGTATCACACACTAATAATGATGATGCTAATTCAATTCATTACACAATCATGATTGAGTGTTTAGTATGATAGTAACCAGACCTTTGACCCGAGTCACATATTAAAATTTCTTTCTCTTTTTGCAGCCATTAAAGTGAGTATTAATTGCAGTGTGTTCTATTTTAAATACATACGTACGTAAAATAGTACAATGTACATTAGATAACTTGTAGCAAATATAAATGTCAAGTTTATCAATACAGATGGCAATTTTATTAGTTGTCAACATATTTTTTGCGTGTCTGTCAATTGGCATTGATACTGAGAAAGATATACCTACTTATACGAGATTGATTTAAGGCAGTGTTTCTCAACGTTTTCTTGGTGACGGTACCCTAATTCAAATTATATAAAACTCGAGGCACCAAGTCCTTAAATAAATAAAAATTTTATTAGATATTTACCCATGATAATTATTAATGCTAAAAATTTATATTTACTCTTAGTTATACGTTTAAAAAAATATGTACCAAACTTTAAAGTTATCATTTTAATTTCAAAATAATATTTGTTCATTTTTGCAATTTATATTAACAAAATTTAAATTAAAAGAAAAATAATTAAAATGTAAAAAATGATAACCATACAAGGGCATTTATAAGGAGTTGCCCAAAATTTTCACAAAATATCTTGAGTATTAATAAAAAAATAAAAAATACTGTGACAAGGCGAGGGTAAGCGCAATAACAGATAAATAACTTTTTATAAACTCTTCTAAATTATAGTTTCAATATTCATATTTTAACTCTGTTTATCTGTTTAAGTAATAAATGTCAAAATTCAGTTTAGAAATTCTTATCGTAGTATGACAGTCAAGACATTTATTTGTTGATAATTAAGTCTGGAAATTATTGTATATATGTGCTTGACTTTAGAATGACCTCGCCTATGCACCCCGAACCCCTAAAGATAATCCTGTCCTGGAGATAGCGTTTTTGTTTTAAGGCAGTCGGTTTCAGTTAGCCATGGGATAAACATGGGAGAGTCGGTATTAGTTAGCCATGGGATAAACATGGAAGAGTTTTAGTTTGGGGCGACGCTCGTCCGCTGTGTTACAGAATGTAACAGTTTTGTTAGTTATGTTAGGCTTAGTGTTAATTAATATAATAATAATGTAACCGTGTAAATAAAAGTATTAGTTAGTAAATCCACAAGTATTTGTTCATGTCCGTAGTGTTCATCAGTGTAAAGTGTAAAAAGTGTAGTGTCTGTGTGTTCTTCCTTCTCACAAGCCGTGGACGCCAGCCATCAAAGCGACCACCAGTCAGTCAGTGTATCATCGTTGGGAATCATCATCATCCGTAGCATCATCATTAGTCATCAGCATCAGTTCCACCCCCCTCGTGTTACAGTGGTGCAGTCGGTAGGATTGCCATCAGCTTCAGAGACCCCCCTCGTGTTACAATACCCCTTAACCTTAAAATTAAACTTAATAAAACTAAATACGTTTTTCCAGAACTAAGTTCTCATCATCAGCAGTACAACCAGGGAAATTTAAACAGAGTAGTCAATTTTACTCAATATGTCAACTTTCTGTTAACAGTCTTCACTACTCTGTTTCTCGAAATTCGTATTTAGTTTTATTAAATTTAGTTTTAAGGTTAAGGGGTAATTTTATTAGTTTTAGTTATATTTAACGTTAGACTCCATCTTTTTTTAATTTTGAGTATTAATAGGTCTGTAATAAGGCATCAAGTTGAGTATCTGCTTGTCGTCGATATAATGTACCCTATACTATACATGTATGTTACTTGAGCACCAGCCCAAAACGTGAACAAAACTAATAATCATCATCATCATATTTGTAAAAGTTATGCCAAATTTAAGACATGAACATTGGAAAATTATTATTTAAAACAAGCTCCGTGTCCTTACGTCTACTGTGCCCGGTTTTGTTAGATAGGTGTTTATCGCATTTAATAATATGCAGGCAGATATAAGTATCAAACAAAGCAGATGAAACTTACCGGTGTATGTATGAATAATTTTGAAATAAATAAGAAAAAAAAATATTGTTTGTACCAATCCATTTGTGGAAACAACTTTTTATTAAAATTGCCGCGAGAAATGCACAATAGCTATTTGTGTATTAAAAGTGCAAAATAGGACATTGTCGATTGAGGTTGCGCGGCATTCTCTCGAAATCGACAATGTCCATTTGCGCTCGAAACACACACAAGATTTTTTCTACAGTCGCCACAATGGGGTCCTCCACGATAACAAAAAATAATAAAATGTACACTTTATACATACAGTACTACTCAATAGCTTTGCAGTGACGATAGGAACGTATTCAAATATGACGTCAGGATATTGTTTAGGCTTTCGATTAAAAAAAAAAAAAATTAATGCTAATTTTGTAATGAATATTATAAGTTTTTTGTACAATTTATATGTTTCAAGAACATTAAACTAGTGCAGTGAAAAGTGGATATCCATTGGCAGCGTTCACGCCAAACTTTTGCAGATGGCAGCACAACTGTTCACACAATTTATTTTAAATTTAATTTATCGTTATTTTCCATTCTTAAGCTATTGCTTCAATCTAATATAAGCATTTTATACTTTCGTCTTTGTAAATGAATGCCCTATTTTATTCTCACAGCATTGCGGCATTTTGTTTGGATATGTAATAAACCGACAGAGCAGTTAAATGTCAGATTGACTTCTGAATGTTGTAAATGTGTAACTACAGTACCATTAGTTCCTAAACGTTTCCATTCAGAATGTAGACAAGTGACATTTCTCAACATTGTATACTTAGATATTTGGAAAGCGATCGTTTTTTCTATTGTCGCGCGTGAGCGACAAAGTGACATTTTGCGTTGCGGCACCCCTTTCATACACTGGCGGCACCCTGGTTGAGAACTAGTGATTCAAGGCATACATTCAGAATCACTTTAGTTTAGAAGACTATATTAAATACCTACGTCGTACGTATAATGAGGTAGTAGAATGTACATCTGATATATAACGCATGGTAAATATAAATGTCAAGTTTATGAATACAGAATGCAATTTTATCAGAAGTCAATATTATATTTGCGTGTTTCTCAATTGACATTGATAGTAATCAAATACAAATTGAATCTTAAAGTATACTGACAAACATTAATTCAACATGAGAATGATAAAGTAACATTTGTATGAAATCGATATAAAATATGCATTCAGAATCAGTTTAGTTCAGACTTTAGACACCGCTTAAATTGAATTTGAAGTGGAACAGAGATAACATATATGTTTACATTACATCACAATTTTCACAAATACAGCGTTTAGAATAGACTCCGAAAGTGATGACGTCAAAATCGAGTGGGAATGATAAAAATTGAAAGTAGGCTTCCGATTTCTTAACTGTATTTTGAAAGAGTTGTGAACGAACCGTACTAGCGCCAAATTTAAAGTAAGTAGTAAGGATATTCTATATCCTTATCTCGTCAGTAGAGAGCAAACTTGCATATGGTTTGAAATATGACCCCTAGATCGGCACAAAACATATGGCATAGATGGCGTTATTCATTTGCCAATTTAACTTAGAGAATACTATTAAATTATTAATTATTTTTATCAGGAAAATGATAATAATAATAATCATAATAAAATAAAACTATTTTTTATTTTGAGACCTGAAATTTGAGGCCCCCTCGATTTAAGAGGCCCCAAGCGCGTGCTTCCTGCGCCTTTGCGGAAATTCGCCACTGACCCAGCCCGCTTGAGCGAATCTTCAGATGTTGCAAAGCATTATGAAACCAACATTTTATTGAAAATAGAGACAGTGTATAATCCCCCAAATGATTCTCAGGCGCGACTAATTGAATAGTTTTGAACATTTCTTAGCAGAAAAGTATACAATAATAGCAGGAAATACCCAAAGAACAGTTACAGACAAGAATATTTCTGACGATCCGCGACACATCCACAGACAAATGAGACATGGGTATTAAAAGTGCGTCTCATTGAAGATAATAGTCCCTAACCAGTGTTGCAAAATTAGATTTCTCATTTCGTACACAGAGAAAAATAACTGGTTTTTAGCAAATAAATATTCATAATTAAGGGGTACTTCATTCATCCAATTATTGCAACATTCCAACAAATACAATTTAATCTTTAATATGAAATGTATTTTATTCATTCAGTTATATTTTTTATTTGACCGTTACTTATTTCATTTAAATTTAATTTAATCTTCTCAAATAAACTAATATATTTATGTTTAGTATTTTAAATTGAGATTTTTAATACATAAATTTATAATTTTCTGAAATTTTTGTTTGTTTCCTACAAATATGTAATTGTTTTGAATTAATTTATATTTATTACAATGAAAAATAGTTTTTATTGTGTGAATCTACATTTATTTGTCACAAATAAATATTAATTGTGGCAAAATAATATTTCCATTGAAGTGAACAATGTTCTATTTGTCAAATGACGATTTTAAGTGAAGTGACTTGTATGGACTTGTTCATTTGTTGTACGTTTCATCGTGTTTATGGTGGTGCTCATTTCTGACTGTGTTCATTTCTGACGATTTGTTTTTCATTCGTGTGCTAAAAAGTAGTGAATATGGACGACGAAACAGTGAAAAATATACTACTTGCGTGGAGTTTTTGATATTTGCTTTGCACGTTTCAGTGTATTTTATGCCAAGGCAAATGCATCGGTACCTCTACAGAGTGTGTATTTATACTTTTATAATTTTTTATTATATGTACATTAATATTCCTAAAGATGTAATTTGTGATTTAATAAAAATATGGTTTACGAAAAAATATATGGTGGTCTTTATCTAATTGTTTTCCTTCAGTTTTATTCTATTTAGAGTGGACAGGTTACGATAGGTAAAGGTATATAAACTTGGTTCAAATAAATTATTATATATCCAATAGTAATACAATAAATTTAGCGCAATTAAAATAATTCTTAACGTAAACAAATCCATAATTCTCATGAAATAATTGATCTCAATATATATTTATTTGAGACAAATAAATGTTTCAAATAAATTATTACATTGCTTCAATTGTAGATATATTTGGATCTACTCAAGCTTAGGATTTATATGTAACAAATAAATTTACAGTTCACGTAATTATATCTTTTTCTCAGTGTAGTTTATAGGAACAACCCCTCAACGTTTCAATAAAAAAATTCTTTCTATTTAATGAAGAGATCTAAACTTTTTCTCAGAATTTTTGTTACATACGTTATTACATTACTTTGTTCTTGAAATATTGGTGAGATATCTATCAGCAACATGATATAATATTAAAGTCAGCAGAATATTTGACTATTATTATATTGGTTTCATTAAGCCACGTTGAACTTATTAAAGTAAATTGGTATTAAACAACCTTAAATGCAAACCTCACAAAAACAAACAAATGTCAAATAATCAAATTCAAAGTAATGTTATGGTTTACGTACATACAGCGTCTCTGTTGAGAAAAATACAGCGATCATAATGCGCATTGAATTTACACACAAAAAAATCAAAAATAAACGGCGAGTCTATTATAGCATTATACACCCAGATTTTTTTATGTGAATATATTTAATCAGTGTATCATTTCCATAAATAAATAATTATTTATTGTTCTCATAGAATGATTTCGAATGAACTTTAAACAAATTTAAATACAATTTACATTCTGATATTATCTGGTAGTGAATTTTTTGACGGATATTTGCTTCGAAACAATTCGTTATTAATCTTGTGTAACGAGGTGTGTAGAATATCGTTAATATTGAATTTAGGAACAGCATATTTAAAATTTGTTCATGGTCCATAACAACTACATTATATATACAACTACAACATGAATTCTATGAAAAGAATTTGAAATTGCGCATAAAATCTATTAAACATTTTAAAATTGTGCATTAAATGTAAAAGGGTCTGATCGCAGTTAATAGCAAGTTTTTACTTTTCAAACAGTAGAACAAATATGTATTCCATCAAAATCATTATGATTATTTCAACTGTCGATTTTACCGTCTGTTAACGTTAATTGAGGTTGATGAAATCGAAGTTGACAGTTATTCGAAATGACGGGAGGCCATTAAATAACAAATTCTGCTTGTTGGATCAATTTTCAGAAAACCTGGAGCAATTCATGTACCATATCTGAATTTTCGTCATTTGTAACAGTTACTGAGCTGCCACTCCCAGGTTTTCTGAAAGTTTATCCAGTTTCTATCAGTCGACTAATAGCACTATTTATACTAGAAAATGGCTATCTCTTCCCTAGAAATTCGTTCGCAATTTGGACAAAACGTCCACTGTTCACTTGTTTTTCGACAGGCTGTTTCTCGGAAATGGGACATCTCGATTATTTTCTTTATTATTGGAAATAGAAAAAAATCATTTCAATAAAAGTTGTTGTAGATGAAGGGGGCATTCACTTCTCTCTATCATTATCATTATGTAGAGTCCGTCCTTCAACAGGTCTCAATGGAAATGTTGTCTCCAAGCTAGTCTGTCCTACGCGTCCCTTTTCAGCCTCTCATAATTTTGTCCGTCCTTAATTTCCGTTAACATTCCAGTTAGCTTTCCTCTTTCTTACTAATTTCAAAATTCTTCTTTCATCTCCTATTCTTCTCAACACCTCCTCGACATAAAGATATATTTTTTTAATGGGATGATATATATATATATATATATATATATATATATATATATATATATATATATATATATATATATATATATATATTCAACCATGTAATCATTTTTTATCCTGACATAACAAACATATTGAGAAAATTCAATTGAAATTGAAATAAATTATAAAACTGCTGTCTGTCAATTTGAATTATTTAGTGCATAATTCCTATTCTTGCTATTTATGCGGCCTTACAATCTATTATATTATATTTGATGATAACCATTTTAATAATGAAAGTATTAGGATGAGGTGAGGGGTTAGTGGCGATGTGATTTGATTTTTAATTAATTATAGGAAAAAAATAATAAAAAACCTGTCGCTAGTCGGGTGCTGTACCAAGTAAGCCACGAGTTCCCGTCGAAGTCTTGTAAAAAGGCTTGTGAAAGATTCATAGACAATTCTTTCTTCGTTAAAATAAATTTCTCGTGGATCCTAACGCCCGTTTCTACGATTTAAACATTTAGGTTTGATTTCAAATAATTATTCTACGTGTGTGTGACGACTTAAAGTTCACAATAATATAATATTTACTGCGCAATGTTAGCGTTGAGTATTAATTTATCTTATTTTATAATTATATAATTGTGAGAGTGTACTCGTTACGATTTGTAAAAAGGCTTGTAAAAGATTCATGGACGGGAACTCGCGGCTTATTTGGTAGAGCGCCCGAATAGGGACTGGGAGGCTCTGGGTTCGAACCCCAGCGAGGTCCATGAATTTTTCACAATTCTTTCTTCGTTTAAATAAATTTCTCCTGGATCCTAAAGCCCATTTCTACTATTTATACTCTGTTCCATTTAAGCCATTCAGCGGATGGCGCTAATATCAGCGCCAGTTTCAAGTAGCCGTAATTACATTGGGTGAAAGTGACTCTTGTCTTCAATATCAGCCAATCAGAGAGTTCAATACTATACCCTATTCTCTACAATACTGAATGGCTTAAATGGAACAAGGTATTAACATTTAGGATGGATCTCAAATAATTATTCTACGTGTGTGTGACGGCTTAAAGTTCACAATAATATAATATTTACTGCGCAATGTTAGCGTTGAGTATTAATTTATCTCTCAAATTGTGAGAGTGTACTCGTTACGATTTGTAAAAAGGCTTGTGAAAGATTCATACACTTCGACGGGAACTCGTGGTTTAATTGGTAGAGTGCCCGACTAGCGACTGGGAGGCTCTGGGTTCGAATCCCAGCGAGGTTCATGAAATTTTCACAATTCTTTCTTCGTTTAAATAAATTTCTCCTGGATCCTAAAGCCCATTTCTACGATTGAAAAATATTCGTTTCGTTTTAATTGAAATTCAATTTTTTTTATGTAGTACATCTTTTATTTGAATGATTTTCTTGTATTCCCAATTATAAAGAAAATAATAGAAGTATCCCATATCCGAGAAACACCTTGTTATAAATGATTGAAATTTGTTAGAAATACTTCTCAACCCTTTGTTTGCAGGAGATAAAAATTTAAAATCGATATCACAATGTACAGGTGTCTCATTTTCGATGTTTTTTTAAGGTATCTCAGGTAATATTAACGATAGAGCAAAACAATTTGCACATTCCAGGGTCAACTTTTCGAGAAAAGTTTAACTGTCACCACAGGAATTTTCGATCTTCTTTTGTTTCTGAACTACAGGCAAAACTCGTTTTTCGCTCATTTCGAAAATATCTCATATGTTACTAATTATGATAGTTACAGAAAATTTGTTTTAACAAATTTTCAACTGCTTTTTAGGTAAAATAAAATGGCGCAATTAGATTTTTGGAAAACTTAATAATTCTCGAGATATTACACAAACTTATGATTTTTTAAATGGGAACCTATGTTAAAATAGTCTCGTCGTTTTGCTTATTTTATAAGCTTTTCAATGATATAAAACACGTCTACATTCTTTTGTTTTAAACATGAATAAAAGATAAATGATTAATATACTGGGGTGAAAAAAATTAAAAAGTATTAAGAAACAAATGGAAAAATCAATTAAAAATCATCATTTGTTTATTTTGATTCATAATTATTAATTATGTTCTCTAAATTAACTAATTATATTCGGGTTAGTTAAATTATTATTTATCGACGTTACTGTTGGCTTTGAAAAAATGGTTTAATATGCTTTTGAAGGAAATAAATTGAAAAAAATGAGTAAAACTGAAACAAATAATATTAGAAATAATCAATTGATGATTTTTAATTTATTTCTTTCATTTGTTTCTTAATCATTTTCAATTTCTTCACCCTAAAAAATTAATAATTTATCTTTTATTCATGTTTAAAATAAAAGAATGTGGACTTGTTGTATATCATTGAAAAGCTTATAAAATAAGCAAAACGATGAGACTATTTTCAATATAGGTTCCCATTTAAAAAATCATCATCAAGTTTGTGTTACTAGAAAATTAATAAGTTTTCAAAAAATCTAATTACGCCATTTTATTCTATTTAAAAAAATGTAAATATTTTGTAAAAACATTTTTTCTCTATCATAATAAATAAGATATGAGATATTTTCAAAATGAGCGAAAAACGAGTTTTTGTCTGTAGCTCAGAAACAAAAGAAGATCGAAAATTTCTGTGGTGACTATTAAACATTTCTGGAAAAGTTGACCCTGGAATGTGCAAACGATTTTGCTCTATCATTAATATTACCCGAGGTACCTTAAAAAAACATCGAAAATGAGGCACCCTGTACTCCGAAGTTATGGAATTTCAAACAGGATTTGTGTTTTAATAGCCACATTAGCCACCCATAGTTAAATTTAATCTAAAAAATAAAATATTTAACAGTAGTTTAAAAATAGATTATAGTATCTTGCTTGCTTAAGAATTAGTAGAAAAAGTCAGTATTTGTCTAAACTGAAATAAACAATATAGAAAATTATTCCAACAAATTGTCGGCATGTTGTAAAGATGATTGATACGTTAGTCCATCATTTAAATATTTGTATTATGAAAACAAAATATCACAGCAGTTCGTGATAATTTCCATACAAAAGTTATTGTATGTTTAAGTAGAGATGCGCTTAGCAATGGGAGAATTATTATGGATTTATGTACGTCGGGTGACTCTGTACGTACCGTTCCGTGCCATTGAAACCACATGCGCTGTATTTTTGTCACGTGCACAGAACACGCATCTCACCATCATTTATTTTCCACAACAACATTTTTCTTCTGCGGTATTTTAAATTGTGTTTTTACTGTGCCATTGTGTCTTTGGGAATATGTGACTTTCAGAATCATTCTTTGTGTTTGTTATTTAAATATTACATAACAGAAATCTTAATTATAGAGATAAAGACGAATTAAGTAATAAACATGATATGATTAAAATAATAAACAACACAATATTTATGTAAATAAACTAATAAACATATGTTGCATGAATTTTATCAGAGAAAATTGAAATATTAAAAAAGATTGATTACTTTATGAATATAAACTAAATGGTGTCAGTTATTTACAAATAAGTATCAAATTGGTAAACATTGTTACATTTCATAAAAATTGTAAAGAAGCTGTATGTTTTCTCTGTCAGTACATTTAAATACATAATTGGTAGTACGAACTACGAACAAATGAAAGTAAGACAAATAAATTACGAACTTTATTTTCTGAACTTAAATTACTGATACATCCCTTTCATTATATTTTCTACTGAAACATAATTTAGAAATCGGATATTTCTTTCTGCAATTTATTAAATAAATAATTCTACTGCGCTATTTTAATAGAGTCGATACATATTAAATACAGAGTGTAAATGAAATAAGTACATTAAATTTAACAAGTAATATAACTCGACGAGAGCAACAATATTTCTTAATAACTTTTTCTCGAAATCGCATTTTTTTAGCTTTTTTACAACCCCGTAAATTAACGAGTCGTTCCAAATATTTTTGTAATAATTGAATGCAGTAGCAATAGCTATGAAAAACTTTGTTTTAGTAATTGACAGGCCTGTCAGTTGTTGCAATTTTAACATTAGTAATAAACTTGTTTATAAGGTAAAATTCTGGCAAAATGTTTAGGTTTATGAATAGCGGATACACAGACATTGTAACTACCTATGGTGAAGTTCTCAAGGTCAACGAAGTTACACGAAAATCATTCTCTTCGTAATATTCGCAAATTTATGTTGCACCACATACAATATCTTCGAGATTATCACAGTTTGATGTGTGACATATAACAATTTTGAATATTTTAAAAGAGCAACAGTTACTTCCATACCATGTGCAAAAATTTCATTGTTTCCAGCACTTCAATTTTGCGAATGGGTTGTATTGTTCTGGTCACAAAAATCCTCATACTGTAAGAAGGAAACACAATTTTCAACAAAAAATATCATTAATTGTTTGGGCGAGAATAAATTGACTAGTCATTGGTCCTCATATAATCCCACCTCGTTTAAATGGGCAAAAGTATGTACTTACATTGTTTGAATAACGTATTTAAACTATTATGATTTGCCGTGTTGACACACGAAAATTCATATCCTAACCTCAAAACTATTATGCTCGTCTCACGCTCTTACTCTATTCACACAAGTTCAGAAATCTGTTTTAATACACAATTTTATAATTTTGTTTTCCAAATTTAACAATTGTTATAATTTTAAAAATTGTTGTGCATCCTATTTGTCAATTTACTCCTTCCAATATAAAAATAGGATATAATCTCATTAGAATATATCATTGTTGGCATGTTAATTGATAATAATTAATTTTTATTAACTGTTGTACATAGTGAACTAAAGAGATGGAAATAATTAATTTCTTGTAATTGAAATTTACCAAATCACTGCAAAAAACAGCAAATCGATATTAAAAATACATTTTTGCAAAGATAAATTTTTGATGTTCCAAGCTCAAACTTCAAATTCCACAATATATTGCTAATATCTAATAGCAAATTACAAATAAATATCCTTTTATTTTTTTCTGTTCAGAGCATTTCTTCCTCTAATATTTCAGTCTAGCGATGAGTTGGAGTGGAAGGGCTTAGGCTCAGCTAAATAAAGTTTTCTCCTCTCCGGTGTCAGAGCAAAGGGAAGTAAATATCCTCCAGGTAGGTAAAGGTAACTCGAGTAGCGAACTTTAGAACTTCTATTAAATAGCTCGCATCGCCGCCTGTAATGCACTTCTTTTTGTTCACTGGAGAAGTGGAGACCAAGGTATTTACGAACTATGTTTAGTAGTTTACGAAACTGATAACATCAACGCATTTATCAATGTCATCGGAGATGATGACACCAGCTAAACAAATCAGAAAACGTATACATTGAATAGATTTTTTTTTTGGAAATACTAAAAACGTTTTTGTGATACTTTTTTAAGATTTAAATATTGTATATAGGCGATTAAATTTCAATTTATTCATATGTGAGAATCATACATATAAAATTAAATAAACGACTATATTTTAATTACATTGAAAAAAGCTTTCAGAGCTCATACTTACTGTCTAAGATTCAATAAAAAGTACAATTAAATTAATGTATGCAGGATATAGAATGTTCCAAGATTAAACAATCAATTTTAATATTTAGATAAAGGACCTAAAAATAAATGGGCAAATCTCGCATATGTTTGAGAAATATTTGTATGAGAGGCAGTAAGAGCTTAGGTATAATTAGGGTTCTCACAAGACGAGACGAGACGAGACGAGACTAGACTTGAGGACGGTCTTGTCTTGGTCTCGAGTACATTGGTCTTACCTTGGTCTTGTCGAGATAAGACTTGAAATCAGTTTCGTCATCAACAAATTGTTTATAATTTTATACAATATTGCATGAAAATCTAAAGCCTCATTCAGATAGAGCTTAATGCACATGTAGTGCAGAAATATTGTACATTCCAGTGCAGAAGTTTGCAAGGTCCAAAGTTTTGTACTACACTACCAACGTTGCCATCAACGATCAATTAGAACGAGATATAATATTTTGATCTATAGGAAATGTAGAAATCCGAAATGTCATTATTTTGTTGATATTCGCAATAGCGAAAACAAATGACAAAAAAAAATTACTGACAGACAATAAACAGGCTATGATAGTCACCTTGTGAATATTTCTTTATATATATATATATATATATATATATATATATATATATATATATACGATATTTTGTTTTTCTTTTCTTCAATACTTCCGTGTAAGATAAGTCATATTGACGCAAGAATATGTTATTTGACATATTGAATATAGGTTATAACACAAATTCAGTAGGCGTGTCCGCTCTTTATTGCAAATACATCTGCAGTAATTTTCTAGGTGAACGACACTTTCGCTCGGCAATACAACTACACTACCAACACTGCACTGCAATTGCACTAAGCTCTATCCGAATGGAGCGTAAGAAAAGACACTACAATCACAACTAAAAACTTCCAAAATAATGTTTGAGATATAAATTTTATAAGTTTTCTATGAGTATCGTTCATCAAACTTGATAAATGATCTCTTCAATACTTCAATCAATTAATACGAAAATGGGTGCACTCGTACTTAGGTACCTACATGTACATACCGAGTGTTTTTCTCTGATTTTATTTTTACATAGAATATAATTTTATTTCAATTATGTACATAACTAGATATACAGGGTGTTTCACGAAAACCGACCACCGTCATTATTTTCTTTATTATTATAGTTACAAAAAAATACTATAGAACAAAGTTGTAGGAGACCAAGGGGGACATCCCATGAGAAATGAAAATATTTTTTTAAACCAGTGGTTCTCAAGTTATAACACAAAGTTATATTTTTTCAAATGGGATCCTACATATTTTTTATTCCTATTCGATAGCGTATTTTTTTCTGAATTCAACCATGTATTACTTTTATATCCTAACATAAAAAAATATTGAAAAAAATGAGATTGAAATTTAACAAAAATATTATTTTTAATATTTATGTACAGTAGGCTATGGATGAAAAACAATAATAAAAGAACAAAATGTAGCTGCTGCTGCTGTCAAATAATAATAAGTAATTAACAATTATTAATTTTCTAATTTAATTTTTGTCACTCTTGTTTTTCATCCATAGCCTACTGTACATAAATATTAAAAATAATTTTTTTGTTAAATTTCAATCTCATTTTCTTCAATATTTTTATTATGTAAGGATATAAAACTAATATATGGTTGAATTCAGAAAAAAATACGCTATCGAATAGAAATAAAAAATATGTAGGATCCCATTTGAAAAAATATAACTTTGTGTTATAACTTAAGAACCACTGGTTCAAAAAAATATTTTCATCTCTCATGGGATGTCCCCCTTGGTCTCCTACAACTTTGTTCTATAGTATTTTTTTGTAACTATAATAATAAAGAAAATAATGACGGTGGTCCGTTTTCGTGAAACACCCTATAGAATAATAATTGACGGCAATGCTTGTCATAGGTAATTGGCAACAAGCAAATAGTTCTACTTATAACAATTAAATATGAAACAATTTTAAATTTTTATTGTATAAAATTAAATATCACAATATATAATTACAAATTTTTCTCAAAATTAGTGGTATTCACTAATGTAGATAAAAAATTATGACAAATGTTGTAGTTCTCGGCAAGACATAACATCATTCTTTCCAAATAGTCTTTCAAATATTTGTTAACAAAATTAGTAATACATTTTTACATATAAGACTTTTTAAAATGGGCTTAAAATAGTCATTTTTCTACGAAAACTACAACCAATTAATTGTAAAGCGTATAAATGTACTCATAATTTACTAGGTTTGTTTTAATGACTATCATTAAATCATAACACTTGGCGGTTACACCCAGTCCACATTTTATAAATATTTGCACGCAATACAATGTCTCAACACTCAACTCAACAATTAAAACGTCTTTAAATTCATGATTTCTCCTCTGGCTCTTCTACATGTTTAATAAAACTACGTGATGAGTTACAAATATTTTTTTGTAAGATGAACTAGTACAATTAAGCTTATCTAAATACACTTAGTTTATCTCTTCCATTCATTAAATAAATACTCACCACATTAGAATGTAAAACATATAAATCTCATTTCTCTTATCACTAGACTAAAATAAATAATAAGTGACAAATTCTAGACTACGAGATACTGAGGAGAGGACTGAATAATGAATTATGAATGGATTTTATTTTATTCTGTTAAAGCGTTTTGGTTTTTGTAGAATAGACCTTTTCAATTAAAAGACAGAAAATATGTGCAATATGGGATCTGCATATAGTAAGCCAATAAATGGAAGGAGTTATGGTTACGTTAATTGTCACAAGAGATTCATGGCGTTTTCACTTATTTTGGTCTATACTATACTCAAACTTTCTGAGGAAACCCTTGGCAACTTTAAAAAAATCTCAAAAGAAGTTATAAAAGCTTTTCTCCAACACTACTTTGGAAACTACAAATTCCACAACTAAAAATTATGTTGGAATCAATATTATTCCAACAAACCGTGTGGTATAATTCCGTATGCCGTTTGGAATAATTCCACACGACTTTCGACAAATCAGAATCTTTTTAGCCGCATATTAGCGCGGAATATCAAATATCTTGGTTCGGTTGCTATGGTTATGACTATTTGTTTTACATTTATTTATTTCTGAATTCGCGTTTGATGTTTTGATGTTTTGAACACTTTTGGAAATTTCTGTTAACTTCTACAGATTTTTGCTAATCTCTAGAGCAGTAAGTTTATATAAATAATAATATATTAAAAAATTAACTAAATAACTTTTTATAGAGAAAACTGTCAAGTGGCAATAAAGATATAGATATTGAATGTAAGCCATCAGAAATAAGGGAATATGCTAATGATACAGTGGGCCAGTTATTACGAAAAAAGCAAAACAAAGATATAAATGCTGTTATTATAAGCAATTTATGGACTGACGTCAAAACAATTATTTGATGGTATATGATAATGGACCTTTTCAATTTAACGGCTATCTCTTTCTATCACTGCAAATAGTAAGAAAATGGCGCGAACAACTGCCAGTTGGGCTGTCAAACGAAACGTCAAAAATATTCCAGTCATTAAAATACCTGTATTCTCAGTGAAAATTTGCATCGTTAGATATTTTACCTTCAATAAAAGCTTTTGTAACATATTTCGATAAGATTTTTTAAAGTTATCTGAGATATTCTCACATTTTACGTCTAAATTTTTTAGAAACAAACGCCATAGATCTTAGTTGTTCTTACCATGCGCAGATCCCCATTGCGCATATCTTCTATCTCTTTAAATTGAAAAGGTCCATTGTTATAATCAATCAACATTTTTTGTATGATTTGTAAAATCTTGTTGGAAAAAATTTAGTCTACAACACGTTTGGACTGGCATAATCCACACTCGCAAACCGTAGTCCTCGCCCTCGGCTCGGATCACAAACTTTTTGCTCGTGTGGAATATGGGCCATATCATTACTTGCTGTAGAATATACTATTATTGTCAATGTCAAACTATGTAATTTGTCACCGAGAATACATACACATAAGGTACAATTTTAATCAGTGCAATATTTTTTGTTTCGTTTGACAGCCCAACTGGCAGTTAGAGGCCACATTTTACTTACTCTGTGCATAGATAGAAAGAGATATATTGAAAAGGTTTATTACAAACATACATCCTTATATTTTTCGAACTTAGCTTGTTCTTTTATTAAACCTTGTTGCACAGAATGCGATGCAACCGGAATTGAACATGGCGCCATAAACTGGAAACGCATTCTCCCATAATTTATAAATATCACAGGTCTTCGAACCAGAGTAACAAAGACTAATGACAATATTTTTGTATGTTAATTGTTACAATGTTGACATGTACCACACATGAACTTTTCTTACACATTTAAAATAATCTTGAGAATATAAAAGGTCATGCACCTGATATCTGCCACATCTCAAGTAAAAAAGTATTTAAGTTTCAAGTGTTTTGTACTTTGGAACTATTAAAAGGTTTCTCATTCTCATATCATTTATCATCATCAATTAAGATTTTCAGCATACTTACTTTTAATTACATACATTACACAAACGTTTACTTTTTGTCTCGCTTTTTGTTTAAATATTTGTTTAGAAATGAATAAAAAAACAACAGTAGACTTACAGGAATGATTGAAATTTATGTTTTTCTTTACAGTACGAGATTCAAGTTAGAATTATTGAGCGTAAGAAAATAAGGTTTTTTTGAAGAAAAACTGTTAAAATCTTCAAATGAGGGTACTTCCGGTCGACCAATTATAATCAAAATCGAATCAGCACTTCATATGGATGTAACGAAAAGGAATACGAAAGAATTATAATTTTTAGAATTGTAGATAGTGTTGGAGTTATCGACGGAGAAAAAATCATCATACACACACATACATACACACAGACATACAGACATCAACGCAAAAATAGTAAAATCGTATTCTAGGGATTCTAAAACGTGCTTATTCATTAAAAACTCGCCATCGAATTTTTTGTCCGAAAACAAAACCTTGCTTTCCTAAAGGTATGACAGAAGGTAAAAAGTAGTCACATCAGCTTTCTGATTTTCAGAAAGGCGAACGTGTAAGATTTTGCCATTAAGCTTTAACATTATTAAATAAAGGCGGACACCAATTTTGAAAGTATTTCAAAAATATTGGATGGGAACTTTCAAATAGAATGAAAGAATGGTGAAATGTCTCATGAAATGTATTACTTTTGAAGGGAACTAAAGAAAACATTGAATATTTAAAATAAAATTCTAAAATATATGAATCATGTGTCCTATTTTCAATGTCTAGGTTCGTCATCCTATTATAAAAAGCAGTTTATTAGATTTTAATGAAACTACATATTTCGAGTTTTAATCTACCGTGAATATATGTTATAGATAATATTAAAAACTGGTGCGTGCTAATAGAAAATACATTTTATAGTCTAGCTCATAACTTTAAATAGATGAGCGTAACTACTTTCCTTGCTCATAATATTTACAACCAACACAAAAATAAAGTAAAGAAATTTTTCTCAAACATTTTGTCATTTCATTGTGAGTCATTGTTTTTCCTGATATTCCTGAACAATGAAGACATTCCACAACATCAATAAAAATAAAAGCCCCTATTTTTCTTCTTGTTTTCAAATCAATCTCTTCCATTACATAAATTTCATCTTAAAAGGTTATGAACGAAAATATTTTTTTTTATACTTATTGTGAATATTATGATTACCACATTAAAAGGTATCATATTTTGTTTTATTTGAATAATAGAAATAATTTTGAAGTTTGGATTTTGATTTTAATCTAACTCAGGTCGTCAAAGCCACACTAAATCAAGTACCTAATAGATATTTTTGTAACTTCAATTTGATGAAAATAATTATGTAATTAAAATAAATACTCAGTGTTTGAAGGTCAATAATTAGTGTCACATCAAAAGAACATATTACTCCACGGTTTGATGTACACTAATTGAAAGATACAAAAAAAGAAACATATATTTTCAGAGTTGTAGTACATCCATCTAAAAATAAATTTTCTTTGTGATAAAATGTTATATTCGTAAATTGCATCTGTTTAAGTAAAAATAGCATCAAGTAAATTAAATAAAGTACTCGTAAATGAAAATAAATACATAATTCCCAGGCGAAATGCAACAATAGTTAAAAATGAAATGAAGAACAAAGGCTACAATATAAACAAACAGATGAAGAACAGTAAAAAGTAAATGCTACAGATATTCTCCTTGAGACAAGCAAAACCACTCTTAGTTTATTGCTTTGAGAGTCATTCATTCCCAAGATTATCTTAAACTTGGAGTAGTATTTACAGAAACATGATTATAATATTTCAGCTGTGTTTGTACTCAGGGCCGGTTTTACCATGGAGCTCGTAAAGCTAAAGAAATTGGAAAATAAAAAATAATTTATCATTTTTGGTGTTTTTTAATATAAGGATATTGAAATTTTATTTGTAATAATTATATGAATTTCTCAGAAATTATGGAAAAATACACTTCTATTTTTATTGACGAGTGGAAGGAAAAAATATTCATGATTACAAATTTATAACTACATCTATTTTTGGGTTGCGCATATTTTACAAAAAAAAAATACTAAAACTTGAGTCAAATATCAAAAGAAAAGTATAAAAGTGTGCTATCACCTCAACTTTTCATACATAGCTGGGTATAGATAATTTAATTATCTCAGATTATAATAAATTTGTGTAAATTGCACATATTGTTAAAATGTACATTCATAATTAATTCCTGTAAACCTTCACATAGTGGATGAAGCAAGATCACAAATTTTTCGGGTGGTTAACAATTTCAACGATAATTATCATCTTTTTTTAAAACAAATGAAATATTTATATTTAATACTCCGATGTGTAAATTTGGTGCTTTACACACCGCAAACAGGGTGTAAAGTAAACGATTTTCGTATTTATTTACAGATTACAAAGCTACCACCATCCAATACACTTGTGTTGGTAATGTTGGTAACACTGACTGAGTACTGTCGTATTCAACTTCAGATCTTTTATATGTCAAATTTCTTTATTTCAGAAATGTTATTTAAGTTTGCCTAAAAAATCTTGTATGCAACTCAAGTCTAAACAAACTTTATGACATTCCGTCAATAATTTTCGTAACTCGGTAAGCCTAGTCACGAAATGCTTGACCTCATGCCATAAAGCTTGTGTTACTATTGTTATATAAATAACTAGTATATTATCTTAATGAGTCTGTTTCACTTTTATTAAAAATTGTATTAAATTAAAGTATATGCAGTAGTTTTTTTAGTAATATTTTTTATTTTAATAATTTGTTATTTTCAAAAATAATTAAATAAAAAGACTGGCGCCAAACATAGTCATAAAAACATCCTCCCACTCCTGTGACGTCATAACACTTACAATACGTCATTCACAGCCAATAGGAAAACAGTTTGTCCATCACCAACGTTTTTAAATTAATAAAATTAGGCGATGTTGATACTTTGACGTCACATTCTGTTTCAAATCAGGTAACTTTTTCAAAATATTATACAGATTTCAAATATTAATTGTAAAATATTTAATGAATATTTCGTGATATTTTCAAATTTGAGGCTATTTAAACAATGACATATTTTTAAATTTAACAAGTATAGAAGGCATATAAATATTCTTGCAACAGCCCTATTAAAATCAGCTTTTGAGTGATACACAGAAATATTTTAATTTTGAATAGTCAATAAATTAAGAAAAAAATACTTACATTGAAACTTAGTTTAATTTTACTCTTTATTAAATCTTACAATTAGAATTGATCGAAATGATAAATCAGATAAACGTCACAATATTTTCTCAAACAAAGAAGGTATAAATATAGAAAACTGAAAATGCATTAAAGTTTCACAAATTTGTAAAATTAATTAGTATATTCTATCCGTTTTAAATACACAGTGGTGGGAAGATCAAACTGCACCCATCTTCCCACCACTGTATAGTTAAAACGGATAGAGTATATAGGTTATTTTTTTATAAATATATCATTCCATTTAAAAAACAACCATAATATCGCTTCCGGCGAAACTGCAAATAGAATTCAGAACCTTTTAACCAAAAAATGGCAACTAAATCCGCTTCCAACTTTGTATTTTAAAAATTAGGTCTGAAATTAATAATAAAGAGAATAGCCATATGTCTCTATTTTTTCAATCAGCTTGTATGCTTGTCAAATGATTTACATAATTATTATCTCGTAAAAATTTTAAAAATTCGGTTGCTTGTTAATTATTTCAGAAATGTCAAAAACTGTTATGTTGTCTAGACAAAATTTTTCACAAAACCTAATTTAGAATTTACTCAAAAAAAAGTATAAAGAAAGTAGGTTTAATTCTAATGAGAGCGTGACGCCCAGTCGGACACTTGACAATGATGAGGAAATTTTGTATTTCTTTTCTTAATAACAAAACAGATTAGGTGTACTCTGTCGATTCGGAAATGAGCACGCAGACCATTTAACCCCTACGGTTCGGATTATATTAATTACAGTTCTCGATAAACACTTTCGGAGTCTTAATTTCGTAAACCCGTCTCTGGCTCCTGCGTCCAAGTCAAGCTGGAAGAAAGAAAAAACTACGACATTACGCATCACGAGTCCAGTGACACAGTGGCGTAGTGTATGGAATAGGCCAGTAAACGATGTCAGTGGAAGCCAGTGGTCGCACTGGGCGCATAAGCACGGTCTAGACGAGATCTTTGTTTTGTTTATGATGCATTCTGTAGGCGACACAGACAGGATTTGAGGCTGAGATGCAAAATATGATTCACAGGAATTCATTTACTGGAAGAGATTCATCTCACTGAAAGGAACAGTATGATATTAAAGGAGGGACTTTGTTTTTCTTATGTTGGTGGTTAGATGTTGTTTATGGATGGAGAAACTTTGAAAAATATTGTGAAACTACGAGTATACAAAAGCTCGTTGTATTTAAATACCTACCACTAGTAGGAACATACATAGAATACATTATTGGAATAAACAGAATTGAGTAGATATTTTAAAAAATAAATACAAGCTTTTAGTTTAAGTATTAAGGGCAGTATAAGTGCAGTTTACTGTTAGAAGATAATGTAACCCGAAGGCGTATTTTGCACGATCGGACATTTTGTAGCATTTTTATACAATTGATCGAATAAAATTAAAGAAAAAATGTTAAAATTGACACTACGAGAAGTTATTATACTAAAGGCAACTATGATTTGTATTTATTATAATACTGTTGTTAAGGTGATGTACATATTATTTATTCACTTACCACCCGTGGTCTTTTGTACGATATTTATTTAATCATTTATTTATTTAATCAAAACTATCCTACAGGACGAGCCCAATACGGATAGTGGTACAAAAATACAGAACAAGATAAGTCAAAACAGAACATTACGAGCTCAAAGTATTGCGCAAAACATTGTAATTCAAACGAAATATGTCTAAATCGGAAAATTTCTTATTATAAAGAGCACACATACGGAAAAGTGGGGAAGACATGAGCAGATTGGTACGGGAGAAAGGGAGATAAAAAGTGGAGTAGAAGCGAGTAGAGATAGAGGGGGCATGGAAATTTAGTAGAGCAAGACAGCGGGGATCATCGATTCTATTATTAATTAGGCTAAAAAGATGAAGAATAAGAGTGTTTTCACGGCGTTCCAAAAGGCTCTTTACATTGAACATGCGTAATAAGACTGAATAAGGCATATTTCTCGAAGGGTAGGATTCATGGATTTTGAAATAAATAAATTTAAGAATTTTTTTTTGAACTGTTTCCAGCAGATCTTGGTGAGTTTCGTAAACAGGATTCCAAATTATGCTGCAATATTCCAATTTGGATCTAATGAAAGAATAAAACAGTGTAAAAATAGCAGATATAGTATTAAAATCTCGAGTATTCCTGATTACGAAACCCAACATTCGCATAGCTGAGTTGTAAACATCACGAATATGGGGCACAAATGATAATGTAGGGTCAAATTTGACTCCTAGATCTTTCACTACTGTAGATCTTTGCAAGGTTATATTATTCAGTGAATAATTAAATGAGAAGGGTGTCATTTTCCGAGTGAATGTCATAACTGTCCATTTGTTTATATTGAGATGGAGGTTATTTAAAAACACCAATTAAAAAGGTTATCCAGATCATTCTGAAGCAGAATGCAGTGAGCTGGGGAAGAAATGGGATAAAAGATTTTCATATCATCGGCAAATAGTAGTTTATCACAATGCAACACACTCGTGATGTCATTTATGAAAATAAGAAAAAGTAAAGGTCCAAGGTTAGAGCCTTGAGGAACACCGGAAGTGGCGAAAAAATAAGAAGAATTGGCATTGAGATACTGAACATAGAGTTGACGATTTTGTAAGTAAGAAGAGATGAGATTAATAAGGGGTGTAGAAAAAGAAAAGGTACACAGTTTGCTGACCAAAATATTGTGATCTATACGGTCAAAGGCCTTAGCAAAATCTGTAAAAATGCAGTCAAGTTGGCCAATAGAGTCGAGTACAGTTGAAATTTTTTGCGTAAAATACATTAGATTGGTCACTGTAGACCGCTTACTGATGAAGCCGTGTTGACAAGGAGAAAGTTGATGTTTAATTTTATCATAAACGCTAGTGTAAATAATTTTTTCAAATATTTTACTGAAATTTGACAACATGGCTATAGGTCGATAATTAGCAACATTGGAAACTTCTCCTGACTTAAAGAGTGGGGTTATTCTGGTGGTTTTCCAAACTTGAGGAAATGAACAAGATTTAATACTAAGATTAAAAATATAGAATAGTGCCTTTGACAGAGGAAAAGCACAATCTTTAATCAGCAAACTGGGTATACGGTCAGGGCCGCTGGAAAGAGAGGATTTTAGCGTTTTAATAGCTGATTCAATGTCCTTTATAGAAATATGAGTAAGGTTAACAGAGTCGTGAGAAAGTGGTGCAGGTGTAGAAGGAGAAGATAGAGGACTATTGGAAGAAGATGAATAAGCTGATTGGAAGAAAGATGCAAAAGCATTAGAAATGTCATTAGGAGTTGTATATGTGTCGTCATTATATTGCATTACACTAGGATATTTAGACATATTTCGCTTGGAATTAATATAATTCCAAACCTTTTTTGGCTCAGTTGAGATAGAGTTCTCACACGTTTCCACATATTCAGCATATGATCTTTTTATTAAAGTTTTAAGTTCAGATCTCAAAGTATGAAATTTAGCAACATATGATTCATTATGTGGAAACCGAGAGAGCAGTTTTCTAACACGAATCTTAGCCTGTAGTTTCTTAATAATAGCTTGATTAAACCAAGGAGAATTTTTTTTAGTAGTAACATTAGAAAGAGGAACACACTCATCAAAAAACGAGTAAATGGTCCTATAAAAGTACTTACAGGCAAGATTAACGTCGGAAAAATTACTCAAACTCGACCAATCGTATTGCTCTATAAGTTGGTACAATTTTATATAATTGGCTTTTCTGAATTTATAATTGCGAAATGAAGAAGTATGTGACTTTGATGTAAATGAATCACTAAATTCAAAAGTAATATTAAGAGCTGGGTGATGGCGAGGGTATTCAATATCAAATAATAATTCCGAAGCATGTGATACTGTGCATTGATGATTAGAAATAATCAAATCTAAATATGGTGCCTTTAGTCGATTAAAGATATTTTATGTCTCACTAAAGTATTATGAACTGTTTATTGCTAGGATACGGTGTATATAAACATATCTATAATAACCGGGGCATTATGGGAGGGCATAATAGTTCATTATGACCTCATTATAATCCGATCATCGTTTATGGATTTTAAATTAGAAGTAATATGAACGGTATATAATGAAAATTATTTTCTTTTTAATTATAATTCATTACAATAATAATAAGGATTGATAACAACAATTAATACATTAATTGATTACAACAATTAATATAATAAAAAACAGCTTTGAAAGCACAATGCAGACATCATTTTTAATTTACTTATAATACTTAAAATTTATTATTAAAAGGGCCTTAAACAGCAATTAACTTTAACCACACGTGTAAATACTAGGTACGTCGAACTGCAGACTGCGAATTGATTTTGACGGATGACTAATTTTTTTGGGGTCGATATTTATCCACGTTTGAATTCATTTTTCATATTATTTACCGTCCCATGTGACACATCCAACGCAGTACAAAGTCTCTAAAATGTAATAATATTCATAAATAAGTGCATTAACGTATTAAAAATAATTCCTTTACAATGTTCGATAAAATATCTTCCGAAACATCAAATTCACCCATTCCATAATCTCCAACGATATAGAACGTTGGTGTTTTAAAAATAAATAAATGTTGATAATAAACAAAACAATTAAACAACATCCTTAGCAACGCCAAAGCTTAAGCATTTGTGTAATCAAAATTATTATAAATGCAAACTTATTTCACATACTCATCGGACGACATCTATCCCTCGGGCCAAAGGCCCTCGTGCTAGATCCTCGTCGTCCTCCTAGCATTATCATCATCGTAACGCCCTTGGTACATAAAATACTAATACATTAATTTTTACAACTTCTTATAGACCACAAAAGTGTAACGGTCAAATTTAGGCACCAAATTCAAACTCAGTTCACAACGCTGAGAACATAATTTTACTCCCCGTGTATTTTTTACCAAGAAAATTTTTGCTCAACTTTAAAGGCCGAGAAATCTCATAATCTCTTATGCAAAACATTACATGTACCACCCAGACCGATCCTTTAACTCCTGATTCGTACAATAATATTCACATGAACTGGGCACAGTTTATAATTATTTAAATAAAAATACAACACTACAAAATTCAATGAACGTATATCTCGATTGGTGCTACAACTTCGGTACGCAGCCAATCGCAGCATAGCTTGTGTTGCACTTGACCTATTTACAGGCGGGTGAGGGACTATCCACGACATACGGAATTTTAACTTATACGTAACATTTTAATTTCTAATAATTTTCTTACTCTAACTTTTCAAGGATTTTAAACAGTTGCAATCTATTACTGAATAAACAGACTATCAAATACTTAACAAGAGCTGCTTAATTTCTTTTACAAAATATATATTTTTTGGCAGTAAAATCACACTGCCATAAGAAACCTATATTGGGGAATTCAAACTATGAACTCGCGCCAAAAGCAAATTCTAACCTTACTTCAAATTTTAGTTATTTCGGGGGATTATTTCATCCTAGGTTGCATGCACTGTATTTTCTAATGTTCGCATAACAATTTTTTGATAAATGTATATTTGTTTTTGTTTTGACTATATGTCATAGTATTTTCAGTAAAGAAAATTAACGTGCAATATTAAAACTCACACGGGAGACAAACCAAACGACAAACGCACAGATAAAATGTCAAACCAAAGTAAAATGTAATTATGTAGCCCACTTATAAAAAAATAATTTTCATATAATTTGAACGTGTAAAGAGTAACCATTTGTTCAAAAATTATGTTGTAAATATTTGTCCAATAAAAGTTCTACTAGCAACCAAATCTTGATCAGTAAATCAAACCTACTGCCTTGGAAACCCTATCGATAAAATAACCGATCGTGTAAAAACGTATTTTAACTTTTAACTACCTGCACAATTTTATTTCAACGGATTAATCGCGCACCGTAAATTTGACATCATAATTCTGTATCTGATAGTCCCAATTATTACCTTTGGAATACTTCGAAAATACCTATTTTTTTTAGTTATTCATTAACTATATTTCCTTTTTGATGGATCATCTTATTTGTAGCTAAATTGTGAAAGATATTCATCAACTTTCAAAACTGACACATTGGCATGTTGATTTCATATAACAGACAATAAAATGAAAAACAAGAAAAAATACTTTGAAATCAACATAAATTTAAATTATTAGATGTTTTCCTTTTGGCTAAATTCTGTTACGAAGATTTCATCATCCTGTAAATATATTATGCGTTATAAAACCTTTTAAGATAATGAGCTAATCCGTCATTTTATATTGCTTTACAAACTTTAAATAATTTTAAGTTCTTTATAAATATACTGTAAATTGTAGCTAGAAAATTTTAATCCAATCTTACAAATAATAAAATTATGTCCACACTACAATCTACAATACCGATGACGCCTGGAAAGGGCTTTCAACCAGAGATACATTAACGAAATATGCGAATTAAAAGTAAAAAGATACACCTAGAAATGAATAGACATAATGAATTAAAACTCGAAAACAAATCGTTTTAAATTTTATTAGTTCTTTTACCAAACTCGTCCGTGCACAAGAACAAGGACTAATTCTATGTTCAATGAGTTTTTACTTAATTTTAAAGATATATGTAGAACGCAGTATTAATTTTATAATAATAATCGGGTACTCTACTATTATTAATTTTTTTATGAAACTTCATTTAAATTGAAATCGCTCTAGAAAATATTAATTATTATTCGTCAAGCCGTAATAATCTTTTAATATTCATACATTTATTCGTTTACTTGAAATTAAATGCCGGATATCAAAAACACAATAGCAGAAAGCTTGAAAGTAATAAGAATTTGGAATAGAGTAGGTAAATGTTTTGTTAAGGCGAGGTTAAGTTAACCTTACCAGTAGAGGGCGCTCACATCAGCGCCAGTTTTAATCAGCCGAAATTAAAAAATGATGGTTTTCAACTGCTGTCATCTGACATTTTATCAAAATATTAAAAAGGTATCATAATGCTATCGATACTTTGTATATTATAGCAAGTAGGTATGAAGTGTAAAGTATCACCTACTTGCTTTCCAAATCGGATGAAGATGATAAGTGACATTGCACATAAAAATGACACTAGATGTCGCAAGTCATGTACACTGACACTAGTCTGAAATTCATAAACTTGGTTCCAATTTCAGCCAATCAGACAGTTCAAAACTATGCCCTATACTCTTACTAAATTGGTAAGGTTGAACAGAGTATAATAGGTATCTTTTTTTAAACCTTATCATACAGTTTTTAGCTCTATAGTCTCAATATACAGGGTGTTCATTTTATTTAGTCCACTATTGCTATCTCGACAACAATAAGAGCTACAATGTCGTAGCAAACAATTTCTGTGTCATAAGAGTATTAAAATGAGCGAATCATTTTTTAAACCAGTGGTTCCCAAAATACTGGATGCAATTTTCTAATTTTAAATGGGATACCTATTTTTTTGGAATCTACGTAAAATTACGAATTCAACGATATGCTTGAAGTAAATTTTTATTGAAGAAATAAATTACAAAAAAGTAAGAGAAAATTCTGAATAACTAACCTGCTATGCCATGATATCAGGCAGACTGTGAAAACATTTGAGATAATATTCAGTAATATTGTAGTCAATTGTTTAAATAGTAAAATTATGTATTTTATTATAAAAATAATCAATCAAAATTCAATAAGGATAATATGAAAGGTTTAAAAAACCATTAAAGTCTTACAGTGGCGTAGTGAGAGGGGGGCAAAGGGGGCTATTGTGCCCCAGGCGCCACTCGCAGGGGCGCCAAACTGTACTCAGGACAAACAAGATTTTCCAGAAAATTTGAATTTTTATTTTGATTCGTTTTGGGAAAATAATATTTGAGTTTCGGGAACAACACTGCCTTCCTTCAACTGTAAACAACAGGCCATTCCAGGGCGGTTGCTATGACAATGGCGAAAATACGTTATTGCACATGTGACGTCAGTCTAGGAGCTAAAAGTTGGCTATCTAGCTGTATCCGCTGTTCCGCTGCGGCAACAACCAGGCACTACTTCCAACTATAAATTGACACATTGCATTCAGTGTGCTGGAGTGAAATATAATAGTGTATTATATGTAATAAAATAATTGGAGAAAGATCACAGAAGACATACAGTATATTAAAATTTTATTAATATATTGCTTGCATTTACTATAAAGTAAGTTCTACTTTTTTATTTTATTCACTCTTGTTTAAAAGTACTATCTATCTAAAGGTTAAATTAAATTAAAATTATTTCTTCTCATTCATTTATATTACCATATATTTTTTAATTTCTTATTAATCTCATTGGCTCGTAGTATGATCACAGTTTTAACTAAAACACTGTTTTAAGAAATGTCAAATTCAAATTTCAATATTTAATTTCGCCCTTATGTGACACTAAATGTCATTGTAGTTCGAGCAGTGTCATCGACCTGTGATTTTTTCATAGACATTTCATATTATCCTTATTCAATTTTCACACTTGGGTGTATCCTAATATCAATTAAAATTCACTTTAAGCATATCGTTGAATTCGTAATTTTAGGTAGATTCCAAATATATAAAAATATATAGGCTGTCTCATTTAAAATAAGAAAGTTGCATCCTGTAATTTGGGAACCACTGGTTAAAAAAAATTGTTTCGCTCATTTTAATAGTCTTATGATACAGAAATTGTTTGCTAATTTAACCGATCTCGTAGCCCTTATAGTTCTCGAGCAATAGTGTACAAAATAAAATGAACACCTGTATATACCCGTGTTCTAATATGTTGCTATAGTGGTGGACCCCCTTGTTCAATGTAGGAATCAAATATTATATGAATCGATTCTGTTCACATCTGTAAGTTTCACAGATCTGTAAATTTGTAAATAATGAAGAAAATCGCAACGAAAGTTGGCACTCTTATGTATAATTTTATATTAATCAACAAGAATATAGATGTGTTCTTGTTACTTTTTTACAGATTTACAGATCTGTAAAACTTACAGATGTGAACAGAATCGACCCATTAGTCCGCTTTTGTATTGCTCAATATGAGCATGTAAACGCGTTAACAATTAAGCCGTTACTACCCATAATTTTAAATAACAATTTCAAAATACATAAAATATGATAACCTAGAATTGGTGAGACATCTGACTGAAACGTGTCTCGCCGTTGACATAATTCATATTGATAAAAACCCCGACTTTTTGTTACCCAGAATCTGCATCTGCATGTGTTCGGTAGACGAGATTCCCGTCGAGGTCGTAAACAAGCTGCAATAATCCTAGGAGTAGATCTCCAACGTCACATTTACACAAATACACACACGAACACACATCCCAGATCGACACATCAAGTGACATATGAAAACAACGTTTGGGTGGTCCTTACTCCCAGTAGAAATTCCGCGATCTACATAGCTCACAATGAAAGATATCCATTGTGGATTTATTAAAGGATATTTGAGTATATCGAATTACGAGGAATAGTATTTGGAGATAAATTTTATAGCTAATATTTTTATAACTATTAAACTAGATAGGATTTCTTTCATCTAATTAGAAAATAGAACAAGGATTATTTTAATAGTTTTATTAATAATACATATTTAAAATTAGATATTGATACCGACTTCATAAGAATAGCGACTTAAAATTAAAATTAGATAAGTGTAGTTTAAGGAAATCATTTCTAAATTCTCTCAATTTTAAATTTTGGTTTTAAATGAAATACACCCCTATCGAAATAATTACATTTTAACAATTTTGTTTGATCAAATTACCGATTTTTTGTAGACGAATTTTTTAAAAATTCGTTTTATTTAAATTTTATTTAATATTGTTCATAATTATCTTATACGATATACAGCTAAACGAGCTACCTCAAATAATTTCTGTATTATTAAAGATATAAAATATTATAAGACAATCTTATAGAAGTCCAAGGGGGACATCCGAATACAGAATCTAATATATTTTTTAAACCAGTGATTCTCAAGTTACATCACTAATTTTTTTTTATTGGGATACCATATATTTTTACGTCCATTCGATAGAGTATTTTTTCTACTGAAAAATGTTATAAAAATCAAATTTATTTAAATTTCAATTGAATTTTTCTCAATTTTTTTGTGATGTTAGGATATAAATTGATTACATGGTTGATTTTAGAAAAAAATACTCTATCAAATGGATCTAAAAAATATATATCATCCAATTTTTAAAAAAATTGTATTGAAACTTGAGAACCACTGGTTCAAAAAAATATTTTCTTCTGTATTCGGATGTCCCCTTGGTCTTCGATAAGATTGCCTTATAGTATTTTATTGTATCCTTAATAATATAGAAATTATTTGAGGTAAGTCGTTTAGCTGTTACACCCTGTATAAAAGTGTCGTAGAAATTGTTAGAGTTCAAAATATTGCATAGTTTTGTAATAATAGACCTTTTCAATTTAAAGAGAAAGAAGATATGCGCAATGGGTATTTGCGCATAGCAAGAACAACTGAGATCTAGGGCGTGTGTTTCTCAAAAATTTAGATGTAAAATGTGAGAAAAATCTCTGACAACTTTAAAAAACTTCTCAAAAGAAGTTAAAAAAGCTTTAATTGGAGCTAAAATGTCTAACGATGCAAATTTTCACTGAGAATACAGGTATTTTAATGACTGCAATATTTTTGACGTTTCTTTGACAACCCAACTGGCAGTTGTTGGCGCCATTTTATTTACTATTTGCAGGGATAGAAAAAGAGAGAAAGTTTACATAAGAATAGCATTGGCACATGTCAAAATTACTCTTTTCTGCTGTCAATCAAATATTTTCATATGTAATATCATAAGTGGTAAATTTTTGCCGGAAAATTTTTCAGATTGTTACGAGAGCTAGTTGCCTAGCAATTTATTGAGTGACATTGACAAAAAATCACGAGTTGTCAAACGAGTGATTTTTGATCAATGTCACGAGATAAATTGGCAACAGGCTCGAGTAAAGCAATAGAAAAATTTTTCCAGGATAAAATTTAACCACGAATGGTATTCGGATGACTATTTCCAAAATAAAAATCAGGTAATCATTAATAAATTTTTTTCTTAACAAAAATCTTCTAATTTTTATTGTGTTTTGAGGTGTTATATTTAAGTTTGCTTTTTCAACGTTTTAAATAGATTTCTGTCCGAATAGACTCGTTTTTAATAAAAACTGATAACACTGAAAATATACACACTTTGACAGGTATGTAAACAATATGTTTCTATAACGTCAAAAAAATTTTCGCTTATCAAAACTCACTACTCGTAATAATATCATAACATCTTATTGGCTTAAAGGGTGCGAAAATTTTTTTGTGACGTTGTTTTGTCGAAATGAAAGTTGGTAACTAGGTAGAATCCTGAATTTGGATTGGCTTATAAATTTATGAGTGAAATAGTCATTTAAAAATCAACATTTTCAACTAATTTTAAATAATGATTTTCAATTAATTTTATGAGTTTCCTGTAAATTTCAACCAAATTCATAACCAAATAAAAGTTTTGGAAAAATTGCGATAAATTCGCAACGGGCGTCATTTAAGAAATATTTACCTAAATAAAACATTGTCCAGAGAGTTTTAAGATTTGAAATTGTGTTAATTTATATTTTAAACCCCGTAGAACACGAATTTAGTGTTAATTTGCAAATAATTGAAACCGTTGAGTCGCTGTGAACAAAATAAAATTAATTTTTTCGATCCTATTTTCCGCAATCCCTAACACCTTTTTGACACTTTTAAAACATTAATATATTAAATCAATCCTCCAGAGTCCGCTTTTGCAAGAATTAACACTATCTTTATTCGAAATCGAGATAGAGACCGATTTTTAACCTCACATTTTTAGCCAATAATGTACAATTTTTGAACCCGGGTTTGAGGAGCTTTAACTGCAAATTTAACCACTTCCGATAACGTGATATTGAACCATTTTTAACCTCACATTTTTGGACGATACTAAACATGTAAACATGCATTTTTGGGGGCTAATAACTCCAATATTTTCAAATTAACATTAAAATCCTTTTGTACGGGGTTAAAATATAAATGGGCTCGCAGTTGTGAAGCCCAAAGGTATCAGCTAGTAACAGTAAAATTACTTATCGAAAGACTACGTTATTGCTAATTTTAACAAAAATTTTACTATGTTCGAAAACGGTACATTTAGTCGAATAAGAGTAAAATTTTAAAAAAATTAAGAGGATATTCAAATGAAAACAAATTGGCCCTAGGAATAAAAAGTATCCATCATTGCATTTGCCTTCACCACTCTTCAAGAACCAATTAGGCAGTAATGCAAAAAATTTTTAAAAAATTCTAAATAATATTCTTATACTAAGTAATAGCAAATATTGCAAATTTCATATTATTTGTCATCTTTAACAGTTTTATACACTAAGGAAAGGAAATTATCCAAAGAATATTATGTTATTGATGAATGATTTCATGGGACATTCTGTGCTCGTCTTCGTACCTACTTTTAATGTTTTACTAAGCTAGAGTAAAATTATTACCACCGTTTCATAAAAGGTTCAAGAAGCTGAAGAAAAAAAGAAAAATGAAGCAAGAGGTCGGATTACAGAAGAATTTGTATTAAATGATGTTAAAATTATCGAAATGTGGACGAAGTATACCAGGCGTCATTTGAAGGACATACACAAAGAACGTGTGAAGTATTACTTCCAAATATGTATTAGAGATTTTTATTAAATCCGTACCAGTTTTTCCAAATCGTTTAAGGTTGATTAAAATATACCTTCATTCATCATCCATGCATGCCAACGTCACTAACTTATTCATAATATATGACAATAATTATCATTATAACTAGAGCACAGCTGAAAAAATCTATGATCAAACATTTCCATTCAGATCATGTTTATAGTTTATAATGTAATTATCCGCGTAATTTCTGTTTTAAATATCGCTGCAAAATCCAATATATCTTGTTATTATTGTACATATATGGATATAAAATTAAAACAGCAAGTAAAAGCTATATGTATCACTGAAATTATACATTATTTTTATGTTAATTACAATTTTTATGTTTGACATACATAGCAAGCAAGAAATTAAGAGAACATAAAAATTTATTAAAAATAACTATCATAAAAGTAATTGCTTTCCATGGTAATTAAAAAGAAACGGCGATAAAAAATTATTACTACTATAATCTGATTAATTACTAATCTTCTAGTTGATGATATGTACGAGTATATTGTCACATACACCATGTAAACATTATTATTAATTTAATGTCGATGATAACACACTACTCTATAAATATTAGAATGAAATTAATATTATATGAGATTTTAACGATAATTCTATAGCAATATACTAATGCATACAAATATATGCTCAAAACAAAGATATCAGCAGCTAGATATCTAACCTGGAAGCGAATTAATATGATTACCAATGCATAATGTTTGCATTAATATACTCGTACATATAACACTAAAATGAACGAACAATATTAATATATTAATAATATGCAGAGAGAATAGAGACATGGAATATGGAATCTGAAAGTACAGATGTAGATTATGTTGTTTCAATGGGGTCCTCCACTATATTAAAAAAAATACATGTGAAACTTAAATAAAAATAAATAAATATATCATCACGGCATATTACCCATTGCTGGGTGTGCCAATCTACTTTGTTCGCAGATATCGGTAATGATGATGACATATTTGAACCGTGCGGGCGTTTACCAGGCGTCACCTCACGGGCACTCGTTGCTGGCGTGGAGAGTGCACCACAGGGGTCAATTTTGTGCCATTTAAAATTCGAAATATTTGGCGTCGGTCGGGATCGAACCCGGTTCCCCAGATTCGCGACCAGACACTCAGGCACGCGGCCACTTCATCTAAATAAATAGACTCTTACACAATGGGGTAGAATAGTGTGACATCAGAGTATAGCGCGAAATATGAAGCAATGTCCTAAGCAAAAAAAGATACTTTCAAAATAGACTCTATTGATAGAACAGATAAGGGTCAGAATTTAAAGACTTGTGATTTGATGCTGATATTATTATGAAAAAGTTAACTTTGAGATATTAATAACATGAAATTATAAACATTTTTCTATTACTTCGTAATACAATATATACACATTAATAAATAATAAAGGTTTTATTTCAAATTGAAATCAACTCTGCACATTCTGAATTACAGGGTAGCAGGTTTGCGCAGCTTCAAGCATATCCGACAGTTTACCGACATACCGACTGAGATTTTGTTTGTTAGCGTTTTTGAGCATTTTCAAATCAGTTCTTTTCCTTTAGAACTCTGCTTTTTAAGTTTAAGGTGCGTAAATAATTCTGTCTATCCACATTAATATATTAAAAATGTTGTGTTCTTAGGGTTCTGTAACCTAAAAATGGTTCGTTGTCTTTCAAACGGGCTCTTCCGGCCGCTCCACGCGATATTTCACGAACATCTTCGAGATTGAACGAACATGTAATTCCATGTAAAGTTTTTTATACTTACATCTATAATTAATATTAGTAATACTACTAATGCGGTTTAGAAATTTGACATTGACGTATATCGTTTGCTATTGTTATAATGATGTTTGAAAGTAGTGCTAGTGGGGATAAAAATAGAGAAATCAGGATTATTTGGAGGTTGCCGTGGTCCGATTTTTTACCAACCTTTTTCAGGAACCGCGTTCCGAATAGAAACCGGTAAATAATTTCAAGACTTACAGAACACTATACTATGAACCTGATCGAACCGGTTGCGTTACGGAACATACTATTAGTTGTATTAGCGAATGATCTTCAATATTATTAAACAAAAAATTGCCCCAGGCACCTCCTCTCGCTTTAATCTAATTTTTAAGAAAACAACGAACAAAACAAATCAAAATATAGAATTAGGTTATAACACGAATGACAGATGCAAACAGAATGGCAGATACAGTACTATGGAGAGGGACGTAAAACAACGAGAGGGGGTTTGTTTGGAAGCAAGATCTTCTATTTCTCTCTTGCGTATGACGTGAATAATGTAAGTTTCTATTGTTTTTTGATAAGTCGCAATTTTTTTATATTCTATGAGGTAACAATAGATAAAATAATATTAAATAAAGAAGCATAATATATCCCGATTATATCAAGATCGTATTTTCATTTACCTAACAGTATCTAATTCTAATAATTCAAACTGACAGCAATTTCCACTTGAAGTTAAAATTAGGCTGTAAATTGGTTGTAAATGTACCTTAAAGACATTTTATTCACACGTGAAAATGAGCATACTTTGTTAAACGTCCCATGTGCTAAAATTTACGCTTAGTATAAATGAAGCACTACGAGTACTTCCGGTTGACTTATTATTACCAAAAATTAATCAACACTTCGCGCAGTGTAGAAATTTTAAGTTCCAGAATTTATAGTCCCATACACCTAATTTTGAAAAACTAGACTACGTAATATGTAATACATAAACACATAAAACTTGCCCTTAGTGGACTTTTTTGTCGTCGATAAATCAGTCATTATGTAGTATTTTCTCAGAAATATAGATAAAACGCGTAGAGTTTTAATAAATTTAATGAGACCTAAAATTTCTGTTTTTTCTATTGAAATTTTTCCAATACACCAAATCAATTCTTGCGTTGATGTTGCAATTATTATGTTCGGAGATATTCTTTCTCCATATGAGTTGATCGTGTAGCCTCCTTGACCGATTAAGAATGAAAAGAGTAGGCGGCTAATAATCCAATGTTAGATAGTTTTTATTTTTGTAACTATTGACAAGTTTGTTGAGTTTGAAAAATAAAATATTACGTCTAAACTCTAACCCATCACAATGGTTCAACTTCCTTATACTTGTTCTGTTGGGAATCCGAACTACAATTAACAAAAAAATTAATTGCAGTTCAGCTGAACTCGTATACAGAACCAACCTCAAACTACCAGGAGAATTCATTCCTACAACCAATCCGGACATTTTCCAACATACAAATATACAACAATACTTAAGATCACTTAAATCCGCAATCCAAAAAGTGCAACCAATCATTTCACGTAACCAAACGTCAACACCTACTTACATTCCACCCGATTTGTTTAGAACTTCCCATGTTTTCGTTAAAAAGAATACAATCGGACCGACTCTGAAACCACCTTTCGTCGGCCCATTCAAAGTAATAAAAAGGTACAGTAAATTTTTCAAAATACTCATAAATGATAGATTAGAAACCGTATCGATCGATCCTTTAAAACCAGTTTACATTGAACTAACTAACCCTACCCCTGGAATTTGACAACCATGATACCATGATGACACTTCTGCCATCGCTGTCGTTTGTTCCATCAATAGCCTACTCTTTTCTTATAAGAGTACGCGGTTAATAATTCAATGTTACGATAGTTTTTGTTTTTGTAACTATTGACAAGTTTGTTGAGTTTGAAAAATAAAATATTACGTCTAAACTCTAACCCATCACAATGGTTCAACTTCCTTATACTTGTTCTGTTGGGAATCCGAACTACAATTAATAAAAAAATTAATTGCAGTTCAGCTGAATTCGTATACAGAACCAACCTCAAACTACCAGGAGAATTCATTGCTACAACCAATCCGGACATTTTACAACATACAAATATACAACAATACTTAAGAACACTTAAATCCGCAATCCAAAAAGTGCAACCAATCATTTCACGTAACCAAACGTCAACACCTACTTACATTCCACCCGATTTGTTTAGAACTTCCCATGTTTTCGTTAAAAAGAATACAATCGGACGGACTCTGAAACCACCTTTCGTCGGCCCATTCAAAGTAATAAAAAGGTACAGTAAATTTTTCAAAATACTCATAAATGATAGATTAGAAACCGTATTGATCGATCCTTTAAAACCAGTTTACATTGAACTAACTAACCCTACCCCTGGAATTTGACAACCTTGATGACACTTCTGCCATCGCTGTCGTTTGTTCCATTAGCAGTCTACTCTTTTCTTATACTTAAAGGGGGGAGCATTGTAGCCACCTTGACCGATTAAGATTGAAAAGAGTACGCGGCTAATAATTCAATGTTATGATAGTTTTTGTTTTTGTAACTATTGACAAGTTTGTTGAGTTTGAAAAATAAAATATTACGTCTAAATTCTAAACCTTGTACTTATATATAAATTTCTACAATTTAATTTAAACAATATTTTTACACTCGTATATTGAATATTTTTAGCAAGACCATATACAAGTATATTATTTTAAAGTGTAATAATGCTTATGTTAATATTCGGGGCTATTCTGTAACTCAATCAGTATCATTTATCGATCATTACCGAGGTAACGATCGATTGCAATCCAAATTGGGATTCTGTAAGTCACTTGATCATTAAAATTGGTTAATGATAGTCGATAACACACAGAAATTTATCGATCCGTAATATGCTGTCGTTATCATATTAATCGATAACAAATGTCAAAATCAGATAAAAGTAGCAATTAGAATATTATATCGCCTATACTTCAATGCAATATACATAATTGAAAAAATATACAAGTAAGAATTCTATATCATATTATATAATTCGTGCTATTTACATTTTTATGCTGTTTATAGATTTAGGTTATGTATTCACAACAAGGCACTAAGAAATGCAAGTGACCCTTTCTCCTTACGCGATGAAAATTTTAAACAACTCTTTTCAGTAATCCGAGAACTCGCCCAATATTTACTCGTAACACTCAAGTCTCAGCTGCGAATGACATCCGGGGGCCGGCCACTGCTAGAAACCGCGAGGCCTAGAGCAATTATTATGACATGCGAGGCCCCTTCAAAACTATGCATTTATAATTTCCACCACAATTTTATTGTATTTTTTTCTTCGTAAAATGCTATTATTAAAATATTGATGAAATTTCCTTTGTTGGATTCATTCTTGTAATCAATAAAATATTCGTTGTTGTAATCAATAATTTTACAGTTATAGTAATGAATATATCAATGCTAGAGAAATATGCGTTTGGAAGGATATTTATTTAACTTTTTTCTACTAAATTTTAATAGTGGGGAATATCGGTGGAAAAAAAACATAAAATTACTTTCAAAATTCCACCGTAGTTTTTAAATGAATAAAAAATATATCATAGTAAATCATAATTATTCTTCGCAAAATACTACATAATAAGGGCTCAATAGAACAATGTAGCTATATAATTATTTAAAACTTAAAAAATATTTTATATTACTCATTCTTAAATTACATACTGTTTTTCTTTTTTGAAAAATTATAGGTAGGTATATTTTATATTGTTAAAACTATTTTTTTTTCTCAATTCTGTGAGTAAATATTTACTTATATACATATCCAATATTACAGTACAACGTTATAATTATATAATTGAAATATTTATTGGTAAATGACTGCTAAGTTCATATGAGCGTGAAATGCGTAAAATTTTCAAATAAATGACAAAGAAAACGATTGTAGTTATAGAATACGAAAATTGAGACAATCGATAACTTGATCATTCAAAATAAACGATTGTCATTAATTTAACGATCGATAACAGATAATGATAAAGTTACAGAATAGCACCGATTATATGTATCAATAAGTTTTTAAATGCTTCTAGACCTTGTGGAAGGTATAAGCTAATATAAGCAATGACTATATAAAATTATAAAGTCAATGGTAATTCCTACAATAACACTTTAGTCTTTAAAATTTAAATAAATTTTTGCAAAACATCCTTATAAGAGATTTTGGCCAAATCCTTATCTATTGTAGGAGATAAGAAAAAACGTGTCTTACATATTCCCATTTTGCCCCAGATTTCATATAGGAAAAAGGTCACAAATTTCCTTTCCTTTAGTAAGATATCCTCCAATCCCAGGTCCCAGGTAAAGTAACACCGTTTCCATCTATGATATTACAATCACCCCTGCGTTCTGCGTGGAGGTTGCCAAGTCAGCTGGCATTGTTGGCACATCTCGGCCGATATTCAGCAGATTCTTCACACAGTAAGATAATCATATCAAATTACCCCGAGCCGCCTAGCAGGCACCAGTGGGTATCAAGCGCAATTCAATGTCACTGCGTACACAATGAGAACAGCAATGAGCTGCATCAATCATCAGCCGTGAAATCCAATCAAAGGATAAGTGCCGAGGATCCTGGGAATTATATAAGCTCTAATTTGGTGGAAAGATAAATGTGTAGCAAAAGAGAAGGATACTTTGTAATTCGTTTTAAATGAAGAGAACTGATATATCTAGGACTTCTGAAATTTTACCCTATTATTTCTATTTAGGGCTTGTAAAAATTTGTCGCCGTTTACCCTCCAACCCGACTCACCGAGCCGCAGTGTTTTACCAATGCCGTACTGCCGGTTGGATTTCAACCATTGCTACATTTATTCAAGATGTATAAGTGGCCAGCTTATAGCATCCGAGTGTGATAAATACAAGAAGCTGTACTTATTTTTACTAAGCATGGGTATCGAGTACTCGATGGTTTTGAAACATCGATGTTTTATGAAAAAAAATCGTTATTTTTACCATCGATGTTAAATCTTCGATGTTTTTATACTATTGATGTTTTAGTACCGATATTATCAATCTTTTATTTTGTTTTATATTATAACCTGCACATAAAATAAAAAAATATTTTTTTACGCACTGTACCATCATGCTGTTGGCGTCGGGAATCGAACGCACGGAACATGGTTCGGGTGACGTCACTGCGAGCTACGAGATTTGCGCTAAGCCGCTCAGCCACCAAGCCGACACATTATTTTAAATATTTATTTACCCATGTAAACAAAATTAAGTTGCGAATGTTAAATTACTTAGAACTAAATAATTAATTTTTAAAGTATCCTAGTGAAATTAGAATAGACACAGAATTGACCTAATATAATTTTTATATAAATTCTTCAAATGTAGCATCAACCTCGGTGACAATAAATAAATAAATATAAATATATCATCACGGCTTATTACCCATTGCTGGGTGTGCCAATCTGCTTTGCACACAGATGCGGTAATGATGAAATATTTGCGCCGTGCGGGCGCTTACCAGGCGTCACCTCACGGGCACTCATTGCTGGCGTGGAGAGTGCACCACAGGGGTCAATTTTTTGCCATTTAAAATTGTAAATATTTAGCGTCGGTCGGGATGGAACCCGGTTCCTCAGATTCGCGACCTGACACTCAGGCCCGCGGCCACGAGACCCCATCGCAAAAAGCGCTAGTTCTATCTGTGACCTAACCCAACAAATTATTTTATTGTTACTTTTGATAATTATATTTAAATTTTGTGATTATTTCTCATACCCTAAATAAATACATAAATAAATAGAAAATTTATGAAATTTACTTCGTACAGAACTTTTAGCAGATATCAACACCGGGACATTTACAACTCATGCAAAAAAAACACTAATGGGATTAGTTTTATGCAATAAATAGAAGATGATCTGAGATGGATTCGAACTTGGATATTCCCATAAATTTTTAATTCGGGAAAAAACAGTCAAGAAGACAAATCTACAGGTCACAAATGAATTTTTTATTATAAAAATACCTAGGAGGTATTTACGAGTATACGTATATTTTTTAGAGTTCGTTAATTAAAACAGATATTTCGTTAATTATAATAGTTTTGCAATGAAACAGGAACTACCTACACCTACTACATGACAAGTTTTACTTTCTTTTTTATGGTGTAGGAAGTCAGCCTAGAAACCTATAATCAATGAACCAATAGACCTACACCTTAGAATATATTTAGAGCTACTTATAAGTAACAATTGACATTTGTTATTTTTGTTTTTCTTTAATCAAATATCTGAATCAATATCTTTAGTAATATAATCCATTCGCTGAGTCGAGAGAATTTTAAACTATTCCTTGAGCAGAGACAAGTTGTATTCTAATAATCAAAGCAGAATAATTTTCGAGCCGAACAAATAGAATTTGTTTATGTTCAACAATTCTCTTGTCGCAGCAATTAGAGTATAGAAAATGTAACAAAAAAAATTAGTATTCACCCGTTAAGGACAGTTAGCAATTTATATATAAACAGGTACGGGGGTGGATTGAAAAGTTCGCGGCCTAACACAGAAATGACAGCATAAGACGAACAATTATTTTTGCAAGGTGATGTAAAGTATCTGCAAGTTTTACGTTAATCTGCTAATTTCTAATTTGAAGCTATTTTGGTTAACCTAAAATTTGTTGCTATTTTTGTTTGTTTAAATTGAAAATAATGGACGAAAATTTTATATAAGTATATTTATGAAATAGGTGATGATGACAGTTAATATATTATATGTTACATTTACCGACAGTTACTAAACAACTTCGTATTTCGATCATTCGCATTACCTTGCTTTTTGACACTTGTGAACCAGTGCACACTGACTTACACTTTTGAAATACTCATCGAACAGACCTCTATAGTTCACATAACCTCAAAAAAAATTGTGCATCTAGTGCTGCCCTCTCTGTCTTAGACCGTGAACTTTTAATATTAGAAATAAAGAAATTGACAATAAAAAAAAATCTGGTGTGGCCAACACAATACCTCCCGCCATTTACAGCCCGAGTCACAAAAAAGATTAAGCTAATCCTTATTTTTGGATTAGCGAAGTATACACTAATTATTGCAGTTTATTTCTTAAAATATAGTCTAATCTGATCCAAGTAACCACCTTTTTAAAAAAATAAAATGAACATTACATTCTAATCACCGGGATAGAATAGAATTCACTAATCCAAAAATGAGGATTAGCTTAAACTTTTTACGAATCGTTAATTTTTATTAATCTAAATACATACCTACATATCTACTTATGGTGGAAATTGTATTGATTTCCTTGCCTATTGTTCTATTTACTTGTTTTTTTAAAAAACGTTACTATTAATTTGAAATGATTAGTTCTTTGACAGTGACATTTATCTGTCAGTTACATACATTTGAATAACTGTGTAACCAAGGAGATTTTTTTTGTTTAAAGCGTAGGCTCCGGGATTTAAATTATAGATAATCCATAAAATATGTAGAAAAAGTATTAATGCAAATCTGTAGAAAATTTAATAATCTTTCATTTTTATAATAACATTAATCTCGGAAAAATAACATTTAAAGGTATTTTTCGAAGAAAAACTATTTTGAGCTTCAAGTAATGTGCCAGTTCCAGTTATCCGATTTACACCAAAATGTAATGGGCTCTTTCCATAATACAAAAAATCGAAATACAAGGTTTCAAAATTTTCTGAATGATAGTAATTGATTTAGAGTGGGGGATCCATACATACTTACACAACCACACATATACCCATACACACAGACATCATCGTGAAAATGTTAAAATTCGATTCTAGGGACCTTAAAACGTGCTCATTTACCAAAATCTCCATATGCGATTTTTAGCATGATGCACGAACCCTATACCTCCCTTACCAAGGGTAGGGAGAGGTAAAAATAAGTATTTTAATATAAATAGTAGTGTGGACGTCAATTATTAAATCTGTTGACGTCACTAAATAATAAATTTGTTTACTTGCGCTTTATTTTTTAAACATTCGTTCTGTTGCATTATTTGAACATAAAATGTTATTAAACATTTATATATAAATATACATATAATAAAAATAGATACTCATTTGAAAAGGAAAACAATGAATATTAAATCTGCCATAAACAATTGTAAAGTTCACGGATGAATATTCAGCAAATGCAAAATTTCAACGCTGACTAATAATAAAGAATAAGTATAAGCTCAATGTTTATAAATAGAAAGCTGCTGGTGCGTAAGAGAAAAGGAACGTCAATGAAAAACTATAAAACTATAGCACAGGAACAATAATACATCGCTTGTTATGAGGTAACCTTCAGATAAAACTGCAATTACACCAGGAAAACCAACAGTAGTGTAAACAGTGCAAACTGCATTAAATTTCCACTCCTGTAATTCAACTCACAATGAGTAGCTACCAAGTATAGTATGGTATACGTACGATGTAAAGGAAACAAACATGTACGTAGGAATTCTATGTTAATGTATATAGCAAATGACATAATTCAGTTAATATTAATTCCCGGGTAGGTGTACCTAAGTAGGAGGAAATTTTAGGTAGATAAATACAGGTGTTCTCATTTTATTAATCTTTTGGAGAAGAATAATTAATTATATCGACATGATTACATTCTTGTCATATGCATAAATATGTTGAATAAGATTTCTAAATTTTATGTAATTAATTATAAATGAATATTTCTTCATTAAAATAACGAATAATTATGAGGTTTTTGTTAATGTTTACTGGCCAACTAAAAATGGAACTTTACTTAAAGTTCTCTATAGTTTTTCCTAAAAATACGTGGATCACGCTGGAATTACTAAGAATAAGACACAGGCTTCATATTTATTAGAATTTTATTTTAAAAATGTTTATTGCTGTTCCCCTCAACAATAATACACTTAGAGCAATTTTTTCTTTTGAAATACTGTCAAACGTCAAACTCATGGTACACTCTTCGCTGGCTTTCATAAGTTTCATAGTTTCAGTAATAATTTTATTAATATTTTCATTTAATAAGGATAATTAGTAAGTAGTTGTAAGTTAACAGTATCTTAGTTTAGTTAATATTAGTTTTTAATACAAATTCTAGAAAAAGATGAAATCTTAGTTTCCTATTTTTATGTGCCATAGATTTACAGCCATAAACGGCACGTTTTCCTATTTATGTAGTTATTTTTAATTTTAGTAGGTTTTACAGTAAAAATTCTATAACTTAAACCTACAATACTTATGGAATTTCTTCTAATTTACTTGTTAATTTTAATTTAAATAAAAACTTACTTCTTCTTTTAACAGTATTTTGTATATTCTATTAAAATAAAAGAATTATAGCGCTGTGAAAACTTCTCAATCCACAGAGGTAAATGGTGTGTAAATGTTACGAATGTAAACAATTATGTACCTTACGTTTAGTTCAGAATTCTACCGCTAGTAGGGCATTCTTTTTTTGGAAGCCCAATACACTAAATATCACATTTTTTCCCCCGAAAAAAATTTAAATCAAGTTACTTTTTCAAAGGTGAAATCAATGGGATCCTGTTAAACCCCAGATCAGCAGCTTAGTAATTATTCCACTGTGGCACAATAGATGGAAGAGCGGATGAACCATTTTTTATACGTATGATATATGATATGCATGTTAGTGATCCATGAAATGCCTAGAACCGTGATAATTCATGACAACACGTTTTCATAATGAAACTATGTCACATCTTTTGAGATGTACTTAGGACAAAAACATTAAATAAACTATGAGTGGATTTCTTTATTATAAGCGTATATCTATATCTATTTATATTTGCTTGTACATAATTTTCTTTGTTGACATTGAAATAAAAAAGAAAATTGCTATATGTTGTAAGGTTAAAATATAATCTATGTATTAAGTCATGCCTTTAAATAGAATTGATATTTCTAAAAGCATGTGAAAAAGTTGCAGTTATACAGTAAATTATCTTATTATTATAAAAAGGTATGAAATAGTTCCTTAATGACAGCAATATACGTGTGCTTAAGTAAATTATGGAATGAAACTTGTTTAATGACTGTAATACCATTTTAATTGGATGTAGTTACTTTGAAAATTATACATTAAGTAACAACTGTACTCAGTTCTTCTTTTAATATGTGCAGGTACGCATAAATGGAAACAATACGTATAATTTCATCCTTTGGCAAAACATAAAAAATATCCAATTTTTGATTTTAAACAATGCGATTACAGAACAATTCCGTTATATCCGCTCCAATCACCTCTAGTTAAAGTGACAGAGTTAGTGTTAACCAACGGTTATGTTGCAAATCGTTCTTACCACCTTTGGTTAGAACTAACTGGAAGTTAACCTACATTTTAAATCTTATCTCTACTTATGGCTTGTAGCTGTCGCCGTTTACCCTCCAACCGGACACACCGAGCCGCAGTGTTTTACAACTACCGTCCTGCCGGCTGGATTTCAGCCATTGCTATATTTATTTAAGATGTATAAGTGGCCAGCTTATAGCATCCGAGTGTGATAAATAAAAGTAGCTATAGGTCTTTCCATCTGAAGAGACACCTGGCCTGCGTGTAGAGGCGGTGCTTATATGATATACTACACAACCTACCAAAGCGGTGCGAGCACTGAAGTAGAGTCCATGCGTTTAGAGAAAAAACCGGCGCACAGACCAAAATTCATCCGGACGGGTCCAACTTGTGAAAGTAGGGATGGTACGATATTGTAACAGACAGCACCTGTTTGTAGCGTATAGGTTACAGATATAAATATGGACAAAGATATTTAATCAAATGTCTTTTGTGCGAGTAATAATTTTATGTATACTTGTTTATGAATATTACGTATCGTAAATAACATTTAAATATTATTCAGTTAAATGTTTATTAATAGTCAACATCTGTAAGTTGGGTAGTACAACTTCTACTGCGCCGATTTGTTTTTTCTCTAAACGCACGGACTACATTTCAATCCACCCGTTAAATACACTGTATATACGCTATTTCATTCATAAATGAACAGTTTTTAGTTTATTATTTTCTAAATGTAAACGTTATTAAAATATTAATAAATTTTAATTTAAATTATGTTATTGACAGTATTATTTATATATTCATGAAAATGCAAAAAAGTTACATATTACAAACAAGAAACAGTAACAAAAACAAATATACCGCGAAAACAAACAAAAAACAATAACAATGTGAATATACCACGAAAACAAATAAGTAACAAAACGAGTAGGTCAAATGTCAAAATGCAGAACTAAGCGCGATGTGAATCCAAGCGATGTCAACATCAGAATGAGGAAAATTGAAACTGATGTTACGCAGAACAGAGAGTAGCGTAGTATTTCTTGTTACTCATATTTGCTCTCTCTTTTTAAGACGCAAATGCGTATTTCGCGCAGGTGTCTGTTCAGATGGAAAGACCTATATATTTATTTTTTACGTCAAATCACAAATTGTCAGACGACGGGCAGCGAACACACGAAACATGGTTCGTGTGACGTCACTGCGAGCTACAAGATATGCACTAATCCGCTTAGCCACAACTACGACTTTAAATCTTAAATAATTGTTAATAATAACCAGTCACTTTAATTAGGGATGGGGAGATGATAGGATCGGGAAACTGTTACTTTAGTCATTTCTATGGAAAATACGATATTTTTCTTACAACTGCCAAATTAGTTGGTTTTTGCATTGATATCAGTTTGCGAAATATGTCATTATTTCATTAATTACGGAAATGTAACAATGTGTATTTCAAACATCTTGTACATTTTGTATTATTCCATATCGTACCTGCGCATTATTTCGTGCACACTTCTAAAATCAGACCTAAAACGAGCAAAAACTTGCCAAATCACTCATTCTGTTCACTTATCAAAACAGATAAACAATCACAGCTTATGCTTCGGTATTTTCCAGTATGTAGCTTTAATCATAATGCTGACAATTCCAGTTCCAGTAAACTTATATTAATTAAATCATATTTATATTTTTTTACGTTATACTAGGAAAGAAGAAGAGTTAAATTCGTTGGCGATTATATCAATTAAAAACATTGTCATATCAAATACAGAAGAAGTGACTAATCCTGTATATGGTATTATACAAAAATAAAGCAACTCTGTAGAACCCAAAAGACAAAAATTCTCTGTATCTTAAATATCCAAAATATTTTCAAAAAAATTTCATTCAGATTAAGATTCTGTGATTGTTCGCGAATTATGGACACAAATCGCCTCTTTTTTAATTTTTATACCTGTGTAATCGAAACAAGCTTGTAATAAATGAGGGGAGCAAATTAACAATTTTCGCCTGGGGGGGGGGGGGGCTCAAGTCTCCGGCTGGCACTCTGTATGCGCCCAAAGGCTTTAGGAACTAGAGGTGGGCGCGGGCCGTGATATTGTCGGGTCACGATGGGTCACGACGTGACCCGCGTGATCGTGAATATAATTTAAATTTTGCGTCGTGATTGGACGTGAGCTTGAGACACGAAAAAATTATCGTGCGTGATCAGGCGTGATTGAAATTTAATCGGACGTGAGTACAAGTTTTCTTCTATTTTTTATTTAAAAAATTGTCAGTTTCCATCTTTTACTTTACATTATTGTTATTATATGTCCAAATATGTCATCAACAGTATTTTTTGCATAAAAATAGTGTTATTGTTGTACCCAAAATTGTATACACAATTGCTCCGATTTCGCTAAAGATATACAAATCTTTAAGCCCGTTTGACAGGATCATAATTTTGTTAACAAATTTGTTACCAAATTTATAATGATATTTGTGATGGAATAGAACCTATTTGTCCATAAACATTCGTTTCCAATGAAACCAATCTGTTATATAACTTATTACCAATTTGTTAACAAAGACTTAAATGTACATAGAAACAATTACGTGACACGAACGTGACCCGCCGGGCGTGATCGGGCGTGAGTGCCAAAATAAAATCGTGAGCGTGAGTGATCGTGAATCAAACATAAAAAGTCGTGCGTGATTGGTCGTGATTACATTTTTAGTTCCGTGAGCGTGCGTGATCGTGAACAAAAAGTTACTCACGCGCCCACCTCTAATAGGAACAGCCCGATGGACTGTAAAACAGTCGAACGATATTTTTAAAATGCTCAAGCGTCTGATATGACAATCCGGATTAGATGTAGGTACAAACGTAATATTAATAAATGTGTATAATTTAATCTTCTTTTATTAAACCAGTGTAAAAATTTAATTGAAAATATTGTCAAAATTGATAGGACTAGTAGTTGTTTTACTAAATTCAACTATGACTTGTATTTATTCTAAAACTGTTGTGCAAATTATTTATTCACTTACCGCCCGTGGACTATTTGTACGATTTACAGCTTTTTTACCTTAGCAACCAAATCATGATAAGTAAATAAAACCTACTGCCTTAGAAACCCTATCGGTAAACATTAAAAAATACCCGATCCTGCAAAAAAAGTTGTTTTATGTAATTTAAAAATTTAAAATAACTTTTAAGCTTTACGCGTCATCCTTCTTATATTGAAGCACATCAAATGTAGAATTTAAGATTGTAGCCTCCTTTTGTGGTTTAAGAAAACAAATACCCCAAGTTGGTTGTTTGTGTCTCATATCGATCGTGTGAGTCACAATTACTTACTATACGAATGTCTCCAGACCAGACTGGCCTATGCAGGATAAAAGAAACCAAATATGAGATATATTGAATAGGGGTCGTTGAATCCGACCCTTCGCTTCATTGCGACAAACAGTCGTCGCAGAGGGATCAGTCTTTACTTATTCATACTGTAAGGGTCACAGTCGTGAATCTCACGACACCCTTGTTATTTTGTCTTCTTTCTGCCTTGGATTCCTCCAAGTATGTATTCAATAGAAGGGTGAAGGGTGCCCAAGTTCAATATGTACAGGGTCACACTCCTAAGCAGAACATGATGGTTGCTTCTACCTCATTAAACTTTATTTCGCGTTGTTGGATATATGTTTACTTTTTGTACGATTCAAGATACAATAATTAACTGAAGTTACTTGATCTGTAATAAATTGCTTTATTTTATTTTTTTATGAAATTTCAGAGATCCGTAGTTCTAGAAAATCTTAATTGTTATTCGTTAAGCCGCAATATCTTTTATACCTCCCGCTACCCTTGGTAAGGAAGGTATAGGGATCGTGCTAAAAATCGCATATCGAGATTTTGGTAGATGACCACGTTTTAAAGTCCCTACAATCCAATTTTAACATTTTCACGGTGTTGTTTGTGTGTATGTGTGGATCCTCCACTCTAACTCAAATACTATCATTCAGAAAATTTTGAAACCTTGTATTTCGAACCTTTTCTGTAATGGAAAGAGCCCATTATATTTTGGTGAAAATCGGATAACCGGTAATGGCACTTTACTAGAAGCTCAAAATAGTTTTTTTTTTTTCGAAAAATGCCTTTAAATGTTATTTTTTCGAGATTAATGTTATTATACAAATTAAAGATTATTAAATTTTCTATAGATTTGCATTAATACTTTTTCTGTATATTTTATGGATAAATTTATAAAATTATCTATAATTTAAATCCCAGAGCCTACGCTATAAACAAACAAAACACAGTTATTCCAATGCATGTAACTGACAGATAAATGTCCCTATCAAAGAACTAATCATTTCAAAGTAATATTAGTAACGTTTTAAAAAGAAAAAAGTAAATAGAACAATAGAAAAGGAATTCAATAGTTTCCAGCGTAGCTAAATATGTAGGTATGTATTTAGATTAATAAAAATTAACGATTCACAAAAATGTTAAAGCTAATCCTCATTTTTGGATTAGTGAATTCTATTCTATCCCAGTATTTAAAATTTAATCTTCATTTTATTATATCTCCGGTGGCTCAATGGTTAGAGCAACGTCTCATGTCATAAGTGCCCTAGGGGCTATGGAGTTCGAATTCCACTAAGGCATGGATGTGTGTGAATGTGAACTCTCTCTGTAATTATGGGATTTAATCCTGTTGAGGGGTTTAAAAAAAATGTAGAATAGACTATAATTTAAGAAATACACTGTCAAAATTAGAGTAAAATTCGCTAATCCAAAAATAAGGATTAACTTAATCTTTTTTGTAACTCGGGCTGTAAATGGCGAGAGGTATTGTATTGGCCACAACAGATTTTTTAATTCTATGACGAAGATGTTGCACACTTTTTGTTCTAAAATAATGGACAGTGGAGTTCGCTAATAATTTAAATGACATTAATTGATCTTTTTTCAACACTTTTGTTTCTCTTCGTTGTTTTGTTATTTTCTGCATTCATTTACAGAAGGCGAAAGTGGTAAGAATTTAGAATAGCGTAAATGTGACGTAGTTGATAAGGGCAATAAAAACTTACTCGAATATTTTACAAACTAATAACTTTTTTTAAAGCTTTGATAGCCCCTTTCATACAATTACTTACTATACGTATGTCTAGTTCTAATATACATGAACAAATTTCTAATTTTTATAGTGGAACGTGGAGGACCACATTTCAGTAATACATGACGATGACTTAAGGCGGCCCCACACACTACGCGCCTTGTGTATTTGTACAAGTACCTACAAATATTTAAGAGCATGTACGAATGCTGAGTCCGACCTCCCAAATCACTCGTGTATACTTACAATTGTGCTTCCTCGGTAATACTTGGGTATATTTTGTAAGCAGTCATTTAATTTCCCATCAACTTCAAATTTGCCAGTATCATGATGGACAGCCAAACAGACGACATAATTCTAGCTAGTGCGGCATGTTATTGGGATATATTTTACTAAGTTTGTTCCTATTTTTGTGTAGTTGACGTTTTGGATTTATTAATATAGGTTCTTGTTCATACAATTGCATAAATTCATTGATAATTTCATAGGAATCCATTTATGCGCCGATACGTACACAGCAGAACAACTCAACTTGTTGAAAACAAACTAGACGTGTTGAAACACGAACTCTAACGAGGAAATAGGGAGTGATCTAGGAGGTTATGCGAGTAGTGTAGGGGTTTCGGCAAGTATGGTAGGCAAGCATTGGCGAGTGTATTATTCTTTGACTCGTGTCAAGATTACCGACAACGGACGAAAAAAGCCGAATGCCAGTACGAGTGAGCACGAGCATAGCCAAGTACAAGGAATTTCAATCCTACATCATTCGTCATTGTCGATACTTGTCAATACCTGCGAGTAGTGTGGGATCGGCTTTATGCCGATCAAGACGCTTACCAGGCGTCACCTCAAGCGCTCTTAAAGTCACTTTTGTCCGGTCTGATAACAAACTCAGATATGCTACCACATTAATTCTAAAACAAAGTCACAAACTGTAAATTAGATTGTACTGAATTTTTTTAATAGATATTATTCTGTTTTCTAACCCTAATAATGGGTCTTAATCAATCGCCAACTGTGAAAGTCCACCAAAACCATTCTACTACATTTTAAAACACCCAATATATAGTCATTAGGTTTTTGTATTGTGGTTTTGAAAATATTGGAATTTACTCTTTCAAAGAATCATTATTGTAGCAATATTGAGAAAAGTGATTTATAGATCTTCAGATCGTAAACGCAGAATTGATCGGTGAATGTTTATTACTTGGTTTACGAGTATATAATCAACCTCTTGCAGAGAATTCCAATGCATTGTTTACCTTCAGTACTTGTTTATTATAAATAACATGATGTAATTAGTATATGGAAAATACATTTGAATGTTCTAACACTACATCTACAAATTTCCTTTATATTTCTTTCTATTAATACATAAAAGGCATATAAATTAAATGCATAAAATCATTTAAGGTAATATTGATTCATTAAAATAAATTAATTAAAAGACTTATGTATGCCTCGCATGGATTTAATTGTATCATCTTTTTTGGAATCAACAATATCTTCCCATACATATTTCAAGGATACCTATTAATTAAGAAAAATAAAAATGTAACAGTCGATATGTTAAGAATAATTAATAAAATATAATATGAAATTAAAACTAAAATATTTTATCAAGACAAAGGTATCAAGAACGAATTAACAAGATGGCATACATTTATGTCTCTCAAATCTGCTTTCTCTAAAAGGGCGCAACATAAGGATGAAATATTTATCTTTCAAAAATTCATATTATTTCGACCAAATTACGAAATGCCATTTTACAACGATGCTCATTGTTGACAATTCTTATGCTCGGATATATGTATTAACTTTATTCATTCCGTGCAAATAGCCATATTTTATGTAACTTATTTTTCACATATTTAGTTTTACATTTGCTAATAAACTTACCAGTTGACTTACTTTTGAATTTTGAATACTTTTACTGTAACATATATTTTTGTAATAGCAAAATAACAGTAGTATCATATGTACCTACCCCCATAAAAACTAACGACACTACTGAATTTGACAGAATGGGCGCTCCATATAATCTCAAATCTCAGGCTTCTTTAAAAATTGAACAGTACATGCTTCTTGTATGAAATATTTGGCATGTGCCAAATACTTCTGTTTATTTCTTATGTTTATTTTTATTTTAGAGTGCTGTAAACACTTTAATAAGAGTCAATTACTTTATATTTATTATGATAGCTTCAAGAATTTTGATTTAATAATTTGATCGTTCCGGTATTTTTCTGTTTGAGTTTAATATTTTCTACGATTCTAGGTTTACAGAAATATTTTTTAAAGTTTATATAAAATTTCAAATGACGTCATAATTTTGTGACCGTAGTGTCGCCTACCGAGTAAAAATGGAACTACATTTGACGTTTATGTCATCACAAGCAAGAGTAGTCTTCAAAACTTTTGTAGTATTGCCTTATACCATCTTTTCCTTACATCTTGAGCCATAAGAATACGAACAAAAATTTTATTTTTACTTCTCAATAACGAGTTGTTCGCGCAGGATGGCACAGAACAATATTGTACAACCACTGTAATATTTAGATACCAAACATAAATTGTATTTATTTATAATGTTTATTTAGCATATTTCGTTATTTGTACTTAATTTAAAAAAAAAAAACCTCTTGTAAGAATATTGACGTTAATTTCAAAATGTTGGTTATATAAGGTTATGTTAGGAAAGTGACAGATCTGATTCATGTACAGTACAGGCACGAGTACGGGTGTGCGTCACTATCGTGTATATGTATACAAAATTATGACGTCACAAAATCAGACTTAGAATCTTTATAAAGAAAATCATAAATGAAATGTATAATAATATTAAATATTTATGATGTATATATGCATAATAGTAGGTAAAATTTCATTTGTGAAAGAAAAATCAACATTTGTACCTCCCGCTACCCTTGGTAAGGGAGGCATAGGGATCGTGCTAAAAATCGCATATCGAGATTTTGGTAAATGACCACGTTTTAATGTCCCTAGAATCCAATTTTAACAATTTCCCGATGATGTCTTTGTATATGTGTGGATCCTCCACTCTAACTCAAATACTATCGTTCAGAAAATTTTGAAATATTGTATATATCGAACTTTTTCTGTAAAGGAAAGAACCCATTAGATTTTGGTAAAAATCGGATAACCGAAAATGGTACTTTACTAGAAGCTCAAATTAGTTATTCTTCGCAAAATACCTTTAAATGTTATTTTTTCGAGATTATGTTATTATAAAAATTAAAGATTATTAAATTTTCTATAGATTTGCATTAATACTTTTTCTATATATTTTATGTATAAATTTATAAAATTATCTATAATTTAAATCCCAGAGTCTACGCTTTAAACAAACAAAACGCACTTATTCAAATGTATGTAACTGACAGATAAATGTCACTATCAAAGAACTAATCATTTCAAAATAATATTAGTAACGATTTAAAAAGAAAAAAGTAAATAGACCAATAGAAAAGGAATTCAATACAGTTTCGAGCATAAGTAAATATGTAGGTATGTATTTAGATGAATAAAAATTGATGATTCGCAAAAATGTTTAAGGTAATCCTCATTTTTGGATTAGTGCATTCTATTTGATCTTCATTTTATTATAGGAGGTGGCTCAATGGTTAGAGCAACGCCTCATGTCATGAGTGTTCTCAGGGCATGGATGTATGTGATTGTGAACCCATTCTATAATTGGGATTTAATCCTGTTGAGGGGTTTAAAAAAAGGTGGTTACTTGTATTAGATTAGACTATATTTTGAATTTTAAGAAATAAACAGTTAAAATTAGAGTAAAATTCGCTAAACCGAAAATAAGGATTAACTAAATCTTTTTTGTGACTCGGGGTGCAAATGGCGGGAGGTATTGTGTTAGCCACACCAGATTTTTACCTTCCGTCACCTTTAGGTAAGGAAGGTATTGTCTTTGGTCAAAAAATTCGGTGGTGAGTTTTCGATGAATAAGCACGTTTTAGGGTCCCTAGAATACGATTTTACTATTTTTACGATGATGTCTGTATGTGTGTGTGTGTGTGTGTGTGGATGTGTGTGTGTGTGTGTGTGTGTGTGTAACAAAATTTTCGTCTACGATAACTCTAATACTACAATTCCAAAAATTATAATTCTTTCGTATTCCACTTCGTTGCATCCATATGAAGAGCTGATTAGATTTTGGTTATAATTGGTCAACCGGAAGTACCCTCATTTGCAGATTTTAACAGTTTTTCTTGAAAAAACGATGCTAAATATAATTTTTTCACATTTAATATTATTAAAAATATTAAAGACCATTGTATTCTCTATACGATTTGACTGCATTTTATACTTCATATTAAATGGATATAGAGTTATAAAATTATAAAGAAATTAAATTTCATAAATTAGCCAGCTATGCTACAAACAGCTACTATATTAAGAAAATTCTGATTGAAAGATGTCAGTGTCAAGTGCAATGACATATTCGTAGTATATTTGTGTTAGGATCTTTTTGCTCGAAATTTTCTGTATGAAATTTGTATAAAATACATACAACTGTCGAAAGGTAATGTACATACAAGAAATATATAATGTTTTGCAAGGAACTTTATGTATGGATTTTATAGAAAATACATAAGCATTTACGAAAATTCTACCGGTAGATACCGCATCTACCGACTGTGTTCGAAAACACGAGTGGTAAAAAGTTACCGTGTTCGAAAATTGTTCAATATCTACCAAATCCATCTACTGGATTTATAAAGAATCTAATCTCAAAAAAAGGTAGTGATGCAAAGCGAAGCGTGCGCGGTAAAAGTGGAAATGTGTTCAAAGTAGGACTCTGCTCATTTTGTTAACTACGTTAAATTTCTAACCTGTTTTCAATTTTCAATTTTTTTCGTAGGTTATGGATCTACCTTGATTACCACTTGCGTTCTTATAATATCGATTCCGGTAGCTATAAACTGATAAAAGCTGTTTACCGGTAACAATTCACCGGTAGAATTTTCGTAAATATCTCATATAACTGACGGAAGGTAATGTGCTGGCCACATCAGATTTTTTTCTTTTTGGTATGACCCCATTATACTATAAGCGTACAATAATATGCAACTTATATGCGTACAATTCAAGTTCTGTAGGTGTGAGGTAACAATTTCTTTGGAATATCACCTCCAATATGTTTACTAATGTAAGCACTTCCAGTAAACGTAAGTAAGATGAATACACAATAAGAAGCGATTTAAAGACTGTTATCTGTTTATCTGCCTCGTTCATCCAAACAACAGCGGGGTCAACATCCTTCTGAAGGGAGTCTGTTACTGTTCCATAGGCGCCCATTACAAAAAACTATTCCTCCGATCAATAAATACCAATCATTTTGGAATTGAAAATTGAAATTTTCTACGAACTTAATAAACAATTCTAATCAGATACGGTGGAGGACAACGCAGACCACCTGTGCAAGAAGTTGAGTCACAGGCCTCAACATTTCTATTAGTAAAAATTAGTTGAGAACCTTCAATAAAGAAAAATTTGTAATTTATAATTCAATCCGCCAATATATGGGATAGTGATTGTCACATAAATTATTCATTTGCAAAATAATTCCTTGTATGTAGTGTCATGATATTTCTGCATTTCAATGTTGCGGATTAATACTGAATTTAATTTTATTATATTATATTCAATACGGAAAATATTTTATAGTGAACGAGGTTGACAAGGAAAACCATTAAAACCTACAGAATAACTCTTCAAAGTTGGTACCTATGATATGTTAGGTTTTTAGGTAACAATTACTCGAAATCTCAGTTATACGGGATTTATTCTTACAAAACGACTCAGCGAATTTTGTTGTTGAATTTGAGAGTAAATGGATATGTATGTGCTTTTTACGAATTTTTGTACGTAGGTTTTGTAAGAATACATGCTGAATGACTGAGATTTCAAATACATAATGAGCTACTTGCATGCATTTACATTATAAAGTTTTCCAATAATGGCTGGTTTATGATGGATTTAATTTATAAATTTAAATTTACAAATTTAGATTTGAAATTTACGATTTACCTTGCTGGTTTATAGTGAATTTAATGATATGAAATATGCCCAATCACGTGGTTTGACACAAATGGAATGACAGTTATATGATATTTATTACTTTTATCATAATCAATCTGTATTGTTCTACATAATTTTAATATTAATAATATATCCATATTTTCAGAATCCATTAAAATTAAAATGTTCAGCTGTCACTTGAAATTGTCATTTTCCTCACCAAAATCATTGTTTGAAATACTGTGAAATGATTGGACGCATTTACAAATTTACATTTATGGCTGGTTTATGATGGATTTAATTTACAAATTTAGATTTACGAATTTAAATTTATAAATATACATTGTACATATCTGCCTTTACTGGTTCATGATGAATTTAAGAAATTTATGATTTAGAATTTACATTTAAAATATCACCATATTTTATATTCTAAATGTAAATTTGTAAATGCGTCCAATCATTTCATAGTATTTCAAACAATGATTTTTGGTGGTAAAAATGACAGTTTCAAGTGACAGTTGAAACATTTTAATTTTGATTTGACAAATGGATTCTGAAAATATGGATATATTATTAATATTATCTGTATAACAATACAGATTGATTATGATAAAAGTGATAAATATCATATAACTGTCATCCCATCTGAGTCAAACCACGTGATCTAATATATAATAAGTTGATTGGGCATATTTCATATCTTTAAATTCACTATAAACCAGCAAGGTAAATCGTAAATTTCAAATCTAAATTTATAAATTAAATCCATCATAAACCAGCCATTAGAATATAAAATATGGTAATATTTTAAATGTAAATTCTAAATCATAAATTTCTTAAATTCATCATGAACTAGTAAAAGAAGATATGTACAATTTATATTTATAAATGTAAATTCGTAAATCTAAATTTGTAAATTAAATCCACCATAAACCAGCTATAAATTATTTATTTAATAAATTTAACATAAATATATAAATCTTGTATCCCCCCTCTCTTGATGACGATACAATCACTAGCATTTGATTCGTTAATGCGAATGGCAGAGGTAAAGGGAAAGTAGCATATACCAACCAAATTTCTAAAGTAAATATTACAGTTAATTTAAATATTTTTTGTGCAACCGGACGCGAAATAAGCATTTCGCAGTCGCAATACATGGTAGCTGCCGCGAAATTAAGTAAACAAACACTTTGACACTTGAGAATTGCATGGTTTTGTTTATCAAATGTCAATTTTGAAAAAATAACAAACCGGGAGTCTTTTATTTTACATTTATTTTTGAAAAAAAAAAATCTTAATATTATGCAAGTAGCCCATTGTTAACACTATGGTATTTTCTTTGCTACCGACAATTTATTCGCAAATAGAATAATTACTGACTAGTCACACTCAAAAATAAAAAACAGACTCCCTTGGGGCGGATAAATGATTGGCCTATATTAAATTTAAATAAAATGAACAAAATTATTAGAGTTTGAATAGATGAAATCTGAAGAATATCATTAAATAAAAATGAGTACGAACTACATTGACGAGAGGTCGTAAATATGTACTGGACTATGAAATGCTCATACACAATTTACGAGCACATTATTTGATCATAAGAATACTGAAGATAAATTCAAGAATTTATTAGTGATTTATGTGTATGTTTTGTTACATTAGTCTAACCAGTTTCTACTCCCCATGTGTCTTTTCTTCGGAGGTAATAATTTAAAGAAATTTGTAATAATTACAGCTATGATTTATATGAAATGAATTATTAAAAATTTTGTTGAAAAAATTCAAACGTAAACAACTCATACAATTATCATTCAGACATTGTTATTTAAATTATAATTTTAAAGCGACAATTGGTATGGAAAGAAATATGAAACTACTTTAATTCGACAAGAAAAAAGGATTAGCAAAACGTCATGCGAGGTCTACCTCAAGTTTCGAATTTTAAATACAAGCAGAAAATACAGAAAAGAGAAAAGCTGTAAAGCTGCAGACGGATCCTTTTGAAAAACAGGGCAGGATTAAGAGGTTTGTGGACATTACAATTGTTGATGCCCATACTCATTTACAAAAATAATTCTGTTGATAATATAAAATTCTTTCCTAAATTTACATTCAATAATACCAAATATTATCAGAAGCCTTCTCCTCTTATTTGTTTCAAAACAAATTCAAGGCAAATTTTCAGTTTCATTTTAGATTTTCTTGCATTATTTTGTCCCATTTTGATGCTACTGCAGTACACGTATTGTAACTAAATTAGTTTTATACATTATTTAGACGTTTGATAATACGAATTTCAGATCATAATGTTAATAAGATTGAAATAAAACACTTTTTTCCGAAATACTACAATAATTAGAATAAATACTTTATATCACGTAAGAAAATAGTGATGGGAAGGTAAGTGCAATTTGATCTGGTTGTTTGATTAGATAATATCGGGGTATAAGCCAATCTAAAAACAAGATCAAACTGTTCTTATCTTCTCACCACTATTTTCTTGAGTGAAATGAAGTATAGTTATGAAATAAAATTTCTTTCATTCGATAGCGAAAAATTATTTTTCAGCTGATTCAATCATGGGCATAACTAGAATTTTTTTCTAAGAGAGGCTAGGCCCTTTGAGTACGAAATGCAAAATAAATAGGAAATCCCATTTTGTCGTATTTACGCATTAAATATGCCAAAAAAATTGAATATCCCATTAAATTCTAGAATATCCTGGAAAATTCTAGAATATTCTATAAATTTTTGACAAAATTTAAAGAAGTGTATAAAGGACGGCTGAGCTCAGTTTAGTTTTAAATAGCGACACAAACAAATAGAGCTTTCTGAAACTTACAGAAACAGAAACATTCTAAAATGTTAAAAAACTTTATGGAAAAGGAAATTGTAAAACGTTCAGGACTTTATAGAAAATTTCAGTACTCTTTCGAAATTCTGAACTTTCTGAAATATTCTAGAACTCGCTGGAACTTTATAAAAAACTTTCTTAATCTTTCATGTACATTTTATATTATTTTGGAACCTGTAAGAAACTTTTTGAATTCTCCGGTATATTTAAGTATACCTATAATGTGGATTGTTTTGAAATTTTCTACGTGAAAACTCACAGGTATCGTTGGTTACTTTAGCTAGTGATTAAATACTGTGAATTTAAGAATAATGTGTTTAGGATGAGGATGTAAAGTACAAAACGCTTATTTTATTGTTTAAAAAAGAGCATAATTTGTCGAATAATTATTGATTAGTCAGAATTTTTCAAATCGAAAAATCTCAGTAAGTAAAACAATGGAAAGGTTTATTAACTTTTTTTAAGGTTAAAACTAAATGTCGACAAGTTGTTGTTTAACAATTTTTTTCTATTTTGGTGTTCTTATGTTTCTATAAAAGCACTGTTTATCACTGAAAACACGACGTTTAGAAAATCTATAAACGTACTGTTTTTGGCGCCTTTCGTATTCTAGAGGTGGTAGTCATGACAGATTAATTACATACTTCTAATTATTGATTTTTATCTCATCTCCAGGTGATAGGACTAGAAAGAAGAGAAATTTATAGCTATAGCTGTGTTAGTTCAGAAAGAAGAATCTGTGAAGTTAAAATCTTTCAACTAAAAAATTATGAAACAAGAAACAATGCGCTCAGATTTGATTTGTCAAAATAATTTAAACGGTAAGTTTTATTTATTACAATTTAATTTTATGGTAATATTGCATTTTTCAGCTGATTGTATTGTTATATCAGGCAGGTTTTGAAATGTATGGTGCACGTTACTTGAAATGTTGACACTGTCAACTCAATTTGTGGCTACTTACAAGTAAATATGAAAATTTTACGATCCATGATTTCCAGTTCCACGTCGAGGCGAACTGTCGAATAAGTTTTAAATATGATTTAGATATAAGTGCCATATACAAATACAAGATATGTTTTGTATTGAAGAATGTAAGAACAGCTGTTGCTGTTATGGCTGCAATTGAGCTGTCAATGTGTTGTCAAAATGGTGGAATGTAAAAGTGTAAATCAATAAATTGTTCATTATTGTATTTCATTATTTAAAGAGTTTTATTTATGATAATAACTAACACGAACCATCGATCCCGATCAATTATTTGATAAATTTTCATTTATTATAAGATATGTCAAATCAGATGGTTCATTAATAAATCGGTGGAGTACATTGTAAGTATTGGTTTCCTCTTCCATAATTATATAATGCTTGATACAATGTTTTGATGTAAACAATCAGTCAGAATCACACAATACCCAAACTGTCAAAATGTGAAATTTCAAATCATCAAATGTTAGCGCGGAAGCGCTACCAACATAACTGACATAAAAACACCAAGACATATTTTTGACAAGTCCTTTTCTACAAAATTTATTTGTAAAATTACCTCAATAGAAAAAGTAGTATAAAAAACATGTATCATAAGGCCTGTTAACGCACTCGTCCTTTGTAAAACTCGTCTAGCGGCTCGTTTTCCAAACTTGGACTCGTACTTTTACAGATTGCCTTACTTGTGTTTTAATGTACTATATTGGTTTTATTGTATTTCATAATAAAACTTTTGACGATAAAAAAAATTCGTATGAATGGTAGTGGACGTTCGGATTATTGAGATTCTACTATGTGAACATGTTAAATATACAACTCTTGAATTATTTTTTATTTGTACATGAACAGTTCCTCAGTACCTATTAAGGGCCAGTCCAATTAAATTTAGTTCCATAGTAAATTTAATTAAATGATCAAAGACAACGCGAATTTTTGACAGCAATGATTTAAAAGTGATAAAAACAAGAAAATTAATTCGAATTTGTTCATTTTATTAACTTTACTATACAACTAAATTGAGTTGAACGTTTATAATATTGGCCCTAAGTTTTCTTCTTATAATACGTACTTTATCTATTTATTTGTTTATCGATTTAATGTCTTGAAAATTTGCGAAGACCTCCCTTTTATCTGCCATTAAATCCAGTCCTGTCTGTTGATAAGCATCACTTTCGTGACCAAAATAGAATTAATTCCATTGACAAAGTTGAGAACGGACATCGGGCAGCAAATACAATTTCAATAATTGATGTCAGCTTGTGTTGTATACCAGCATATGTCACCAGACCGGGACAGAGAGCTACACATCTGCAAGAGCGAGAGCCAAGCTGCAGCAGTTGGTAAACCGCAGAGTGGCGATGGCGACAATAACGTACAGGGGCTCCCTCTGCCCAATTTAACACGTTTCCTCCATAAATTCCACCTGATATTACCCCCCGACGCCTTATGCTGGCCTACACTCACCAACAAATTTCATACCAGCCTTGCCTTGAATTTTAATACACTATTTACTTGAATTTGAACATAACCTAATCTATACAAATATGGGGACGTTTTTTATAATAACTTTTTTGGCTTTTAGAGGTTTTACTTATTTGTAGATGGAGAGTGGTAAATTTTGGATGCATGAATATTATAGATGACATGTGTGAATGAAAGCACTTGCCTTTATGCATCTAAAAGGGCGTTATTTATTACTTAAGTAAGGCAAAAAGGATATGACGAATATATACGGGTGGTGACCGACATTCCCGAACAAAGGACTTTAACATGTAAAATTATACGTTCATAATTTCCTGTTTCTCTAATTGTTTTTCTTTACCTTCTGTCATACCTTTAGGTAAGGTAATGTGCTGGCCACATCAGATTTTTTAGGTAAAAAAACTGTAGAGCATACAATTCTGCATCTTAATAAGCAAAATTAATTTTGTTAGCTTTGTAACAGTAGAAACTAGGTATGTAAATGTTGAAAATTACCCCAAAAATCCCGATAGTCATGGAATTGAAACAAATAATTTAACAAATGTTTAACGGTTTATCTGTTAAGTTAGGTTATATTATTTTCATTGCGTATTATTTGTAAATTCCACTATTTTGTAAATATAAAAAATGTTCTTGAAATATGTAATATTTCTAAATTATATTTATAAAAAATAAATGTTTATTATTATACTGTCCAAGTGTACATGATTTATAATTGGAAATATATAATTAAGTTTAAGCAAAATATTTATACTCAAATAAAAACTGTTTAAAAATTGTAGTACTGGACTGATAGCCACGCCTCCACTATTTGAGTTTCTCTACTTCCATTGGTAGTAGGCTCCTCCCCCGAAGTGGGTATCCGTTATATATTTATAGGCCGTCTTTGAATCGCCAATCAAAATAATATATATGGAATTCATATTAGTGACGAACTGCTTTCAATATTTTTTCCTAATTTCTTTTAAATCAATTGCGCTGTAGTCCCCTATTTCTGATTTCCGTTCCAGTATACAATTATGTATTAATTTAAATAAATCTTTTCATAATTGTTTAAATGTTGTGATACTTTGTATATTGTTTATTTAATTAGATATTTAATTAATTAAAACTTACGTAAAATGGAAACGTAATAATTTTACTGCCTGGAGATATGCATATGAAATTCCTTACCTAAAACAAAGAAAAAACATAGTAATTATTTCTTATTAACAATTATTAATACATACATTTTATAATTATGGCACGTTATTCTTAATAAAAGTTTTACTCTTAAAACTATCATGAAAATTGTATTTTCATGGGTATCTCGAGGCTTGAAAGTTCATATTTACAGTATTTGCAATTTGACGTTTATTAATACAATGGGGACCTGCAATTTGATTTTTTTATTATTTTAGATTAAAGTTCTTTTAATTTTGAAGCAATTCTAGCATTAAAAAGTCTTAATTATAACATAGCTGACTCGTCGCCATATTAATGCCAAAATAAACGCAGTAAATTATGAAATAAAAGTACATTTCTTATAAGTTTATGTAGTAACTATTTTTCATAATTAAATATAACTTAAAATAATAAAACAAGAAAAAATACGTTTCGTTAAGATATTTAAGGTTAAAGAAACATATATGTATTGCATAAGTACCTGTAAAAATTAAAACCATTTCTCAAATGATTTGCACAACTTGGAGCAGAACAACCCGTCATTATGTATAATTTCTATGATTAATAACACTGTAAAGCTGATATTGAATAATTTCAGTGGCTCCAAAATGGTGGACGAGTCACACACCTATTGCTATATCTTTCTCTCGCACAAGCTCTATAGTAGGCAGCGAGAGAAAGGTAGCACTAATGTGATGTCACAGTAATACTGAAAACAAACATCAAATATGTCGCAAAGCAATTATTAAAAAAATTGTTTTTTTCACCTTAATCGCTATTTATTGAGTAATACTTTAAAGAGTACGTTTTATTAATTTTTGTTGTGGTGCAGGACCCCATTGTCAAAATGTTATTATAAAACTTCGAATTTGAAATAATATAAGCAAGCGATTTCGAGAAAAAATGTATGCATATTAAAATAGGAAAGTGTCTTCACAGAACTCGCTACTCATTCTGTAAGTATAAAAGGTCACTTTTCTAACTTATAACGTAAATTAGATGCTATAAACCGTGGGTGGCGACTCGCAAAAGTAGAGTTTTCAAATTAGGGAAACAAACTAATATTGAATTATTTTACAAATATCTTTAATTAATATAATCTAGTACCTATTAGATTCTGAAACGCCGAATTATTAAGTGACATTTATAGATTTAGAATTGAAATAGAATTATAATTCTTTGTAACTTTTACAATTTAAAACTATTTAATAAAAGCCAGTTTACAATAAACTTTTTCTATTTAAAGAGATAGAAGATATGCGCAATGGGGATCTGCGCATAGTAAGAACAAATGAGATCAATGGCGTTTGTTTAAAAAAAAATGAACCTAAAATGTGAGAATATCTTAGATAACTTTAAAAAATCATCGAAAAAAGTTACAAAAGTTTTTATTGAAGGTAAAATGTCTAACGATGCAAATTTTCACTATGAATACAGGTATTTTAATGTCTGCAATATTTTTGATGTTTCGTATGACCCGGTAATTGTAACGAATCTTTAATTTTACATTTATTAAATTATTCAAAATTCAAACTCATTTTAATTTAATCAAAAGTAAATCAAAAGCGAAAAGTGGAAACATTGAAAAAGATAATACATTTCATATAAATAGAAGGTTATGCCAGAGATTGTAAGTTATTGCCATTTTATTATTAGCGTCATTCAATTTTTTTCAATTACTCGCATAAATAATGTTGCCTCTCTTTAAGTGAATGTAAAACGCAGTTAGTAATACTTATTCGTACATTCATTATGTATAAAAAACCAAATTATTTTTAAAACAAAATTATAGTGGCAAGATTACAATATACAAAATTAACTCTTCGGTCTTTTTATTTTAATTAGTACAGTGCAATGAAGTATACAATAACTCTTAATTAGCATTATACGCCTATTAGAATAATTAAAATGAAGATGATAGTCCAGTAAGAAATATTACCAGCTTAAGCTGAAATCTGGTCAAACCAAGGTCAAACCTATATACTCTATTCTATATCCTTGGTTTAATGTCCTTGAAAATAGCTGACAACAATGGTAACACTTTCAGGTAAATAAAATTCTAACCTAATTTAAATCACAATCACCATGGTTACTTGTTTATCATTGAAACATTTTTTCTTCCCCACCTTTACAAATTGGGATATCAAGTTTCCAAGTAGAAAAATCTCAAGAATGTCCCAGAAAGCAGATGTAGCTTATTAATGGAGATACTTCATTTTCTGGGTTATAGTAATTTATGGCTTAAAGAAAATGACTCGCGTTAAATTATCATTGAATTGTCAGAAGACCTAGACTTACTGGAAACTTCTTTTCAGGGTTGACAATTGTTGGCAATTGTGTTATAGTTGTTAGTCATAGGTTAGTAACATGTCATCCAGATAAATGATTTAATAAGATGAATTATGATTCGTTCATGTGACGTAAATATGTGCGTGACATCTAGTTGCAATTTACACGACAAGAACATAACATTAATGTTTTCCTTTATAAACAGATCAATAAGTGATTTAAACTTAATGCTTGTGCTTGTACAATTTTAATGAAAGCTTAATATGGAAAGCATGACTTGATAATTTCTAGTTAATTATGTTTGAAAGTATTTAAAACTGTTTCAGGCATGTTATTATGTAAATAATTGGCTATAAAAATACTGATGTAGCGGGTTGTATAACAGAAATAAGCTTGACTTCCAAGTAAAGTTTATTAAGACTATACATATAGTGTCCCGCAATAGGAAGTATATAGCTTAAGTATAATTATGTCCTTCAAGTTATTTTCAGTCATAAAGTTCCAATAAACAGGTAACCTAAATTCTATTTTTACAAAGTTATTGACACTAGTTTTTTTATTATCATTAGACAAGCTAGGCCACTTCTCTGCCAGTTTTTGCGGACGGTTTTTCCTCTGGCATATGGAGATAATTTCCGGAGAAGATGCACCCTCTCCGTCCTGGTTCCTAAACCAGTTTGTAAAGAGTGAGAAAAATTTGTTGTAATGTATTATATATTTGTTGTGTATTTTTAATTATTTATGTATACCTATTGTATATGGTTTGGAACGTATAATAATTACTACGTTTACATGAAGTTTTGAAAATGGTTTCAGTTTTCAGTCAAAATTATGCAAAACTGTTTACATGCAGTTTTCAAAACAAGTTTAAAAATTGATTTGAAATCAGTTTCGGCGCATGCGCATTTAGCTGATGTAAGTGACAGATCCTGTTCACTCCAAATACTTCGTTTTGCTATTATTCCAATTATTTTTTATACTTCGTACCACTACGCACTAAAACTACACAACTATCAGTATATTTGAAGGTTAGTAACACAAAGCGACAGAAACGTTATGCTCTGTACGCATGCGCAGTATCGAAACTGAATTTTAAGTGTTTACATGAGTAGTTTTGAAACTAGTTTTCAAGTCCAACCCATGAATTTTAGTTTTGGTTTGAGATAATTCAAAACCGTTTTGACACTGTATACACGGCGTTTTCAAAACTAAAAACGTTTTAAAAACGATTTCAAATCTGCATGTAAACTCAGTAAATAATTAGATAAGAACATAATATAAAGTTCGTCAAAAATTAAATGTGCTAATTTGGTACGTCATTTTCAAAATGATCTCCGATTAGCTAGGCACATTCTCGCCCTTCGTGAATTCGAGGAGACGGAATTAATTTAATTAATTAATTTCAACGACTTCTTTTTTATTTATGCTTGAACGAACAAATATACATACGTAAATTTTATTAATTATTAATTTTAGATTACATGGTTATTGAAACTTTTTGGCTAGTGCGGGATACCTTGTACATATTAAACGATCCCCTATGGTACTTTTTACGAACACATGTATGTTTAACAGCCATGAAGATATTACGAGTAGTTGATATTCTTTACAAATCTTTTCCTTTTTACTCGATCCCGATCGACGCCAAATATTTCGAATTTTAAATGGCGCAAAATTGACCCCTGTGATGCACTCTCTACGCCAACAATGAGTGCCCGTGAGGTGACGTCTGGTAAACGCCCGCACAGTACAAATATGTCATCATCATTACCGAAATCTGTGTACAAAGTACCCAGCAGATTGAATCATTCAGCAATGAGTATTATACCGTGTTGATATATTTATTTTCATATTTATTTTTCTTTGAGATCAAACTTCAAATAAATAATTGGAGAACAAAAGGTACGATTAAAAAAAATTATATATGCACATAAAGCTTCTTAACATGCAGGTGGCAGGTACCAGATCATATAGACGTGCAAATGTGTAGTTACGATTAAGCTTTTGTAAAACTTAGAAATTAAAATACAGTTAGAAATGGGGTCCTGCAAAGTAACAAAAAATAATAACATATACACTTTAAACTTAAAATATTACTCAATGAATAGCGATTAACGTGATCAAAACAATTTTTTAATAATTACTTTGCGAGATATTTGAAGTTTGTTGTCAGTGTCACTGTGACGTCACAGTAGTGCTACCTTTCTCTCGCAGAGGGATAGAGCTTGTGCGAGAGAAAGATATAATAGTAGATGTCGCTACAGCTACTAGATAATACATAGCTGTATAGCTATAAGTTTATGTAGTAACTATTTTTCATTAATAAATACAACTTCCATATTTGCCATATTATATTTATTTAAAATAATAAAACAAGAATATATACGGTTTCTTAAGATTTTTGAGGTTAGAGAAAAATATATGTGTTGCATAAGTACCTATAAAAATTAAAACCATTTCTCAAATGATTTGCACAATTTGGAGCAGGAACAACCCACCATTGTAGATAATTTCTATGATTAATAATACTGTAACACTGATACCGAATGATTGAAGTGGCTCCATAATGGCGGACGAGTCAGCTATAGCCGAGGTTGTAACTTATCTAGTAGCTATAGATGTTGCGTTAACGTCACGTTGACATTAAAAATCAAATGCAGTTAAAGTAAAAACAATTTAGACTTTTTAATACTACGAATTGCTTCAAAATTAAAAGAACTTTCATTTAAAATAATAAAAAAATCAGAGTGCATGATCCTATTCTCTTCTCCAGAAACTAAAAAATATATAACCACTTCTCTGCTTTCTGTAAATATTATTCTTTGATGACGTTTGAAAAGATGAAACATCCGTTATACTAAAAAAAAATTATAATAATAAATTATTGCATTATCGTTCAAATATGCAAATAGGTACATATATACTCGTAGTTAACTCAAAAACAGCATTTTTTACAGATAATTTTTTGACACTTTTGAAACATAATTAAAAACTACATTGTTATGACAATTTTGACAGTAGTTGAGCACCACCTATTAGTTATACAAACGAAGCACACAACCTCATAATAGGCTCTTAGGACAGAGCGAAGAAAGCTGATATCTCTCACCCTAACGAACTTGCCCAAATTTCAAATTCACACATCATTTGTACATGTTGTCAGGTCTCCTTGCACTGATAAATCATTTTGTCGGCTTCTAATACGGTCTCCCTTCCGTCTGTAAGTATTCCTGGTGTCTGATGCTAGGACTCAGACAGGGATATGCCCCCAACACTGTCGAACATCACTGACGTACAAAGAATATAAATAATTCATGAAGCCTAAGACATCAACTCAATTTATAAGGTTATTATTTAAATGTCGGAGTGAATTAGACAACAAGGATGATATGATAATGTGCTTGATTAAAAAAATGTTTTATCGTAAGATGGTGGTTAGAAAATAAGAAAAAAGGAAATTATATGATAATATATTAAAGGAAAAATATTAAGATTTTTTTTTCTTGACCTAAGTCATCTTCTATTAGCTGCATAAAAGTGACACATCTGGTAGACTCTCCTCAACAGCTCCATTGCGTTTTTTAGAGGTCACTTTTTATACATTCCCATAGACTGGAAAAATTTAATGTTTTTTTACGATTTTGCGGAAACTGTTAGTTTTATTATTACAATTGGAACTAATAGTAAAAGGTAGCATTCTGAATTAAATGGAAAACACGTTTGTAAAGTTTGCTTTGTTTCAGGCGTTTAGTCCCTCAACGTATATAAGGCTGAAGGACGGAAAACACTCACTAAGTGAATTATACAATCGGTCACAACGCATTATGGATTTATCTATACCTACAAAGACAGAAATTTTTTTTTTAAGGAAACTGTAACAAAACTTTACCTAACGAATGAAACTCACGCCCTATTCATTACGAGCATATATTTGTTACTAAACATACCTTAACATAATTTATTCTAGTGCACAAATACTAATAATAATATGTAAATTTTAAATTAACCCAAAATGTGCTGCGGCAGTATCGCGTGTTTCGCTCACTGAGCGTCTTCAGTCTCGGATAAATGAAAATTTTTAAAAATTAAAGTTTCTAGCCTTAAATTTTATGAAACTTTCATAAGCAATACACTGCGCCTTCGTCGCTCAACTCTCGGTAATAGACTTAGAGGACATGCTGGAACTTGCATATTTCTCGAATATAAAATTTAGGATTTAATACAGTTTAAGTATGGCAAAAATTAAAGGTAGAATTTGGTAATATTGCAATGAAATAAATACAAGAAACAATAAGGTACTTTCTATTTTAAATAGTTTAATACTTATTTTATTACATTTTAAATAATAAATTTTTATTTTATTTTTCTTATTTATTTGTAACCCAGTATTAAATGACGGAATACTTGAATAACAAATTCAGTTTTTGTAAGTTTAAAATCTATATCTTAAACTAGTCGAAAGAAATTTGTAGAAATTTCTCACCATTTGCGATGGTTTTATAGTTTGTTTGTTGAAAATTGAGCTCGTATCTAATGTCTACGTGAAGGGACCTAGTCTCTCGGCGACGCTTAATTAAGATTTGAATGTATACAATAGTTCCCCCTTCAAATCATTCCTCTATTACCGTAAAATGGATATATTTGAAATAAAAATGAGCAAGTATGCACTCGTATGTATGTATACAAAATTTCAAGTCGATCGGATGTGTGGAAATAGGTTAAAATTGGATTACAAAATTTAACCCTAACAGTGGACTAACTAACAAACAACTGAAGTTAAATAAAAGTTTCAAAAAAAAAATTGAAAATAAAATATTTCTAATACGAGTATGTTCTCATCTAGTGCTAATTTTTGAAGCACAATATTTGACGTAATAGGTAACATAAATAACGTATCAAATTTAAATGTGAAATATATGTAAATGTACATTTTGAAATCATACATTTAAAGTCAATAACCTCATTTAATACTTACATAATGTACTAACATCTTAAAGAGCATATATGATTACAGTATAAATTTCATATTCCCCAAGATTTATTACATTTCATACCACCTAAATAGAATTCTATATTTATGACTATACAACTCATCAGAAAATAGACCAATCAGATAGCTCAATTTTTCTTACTTATACGCTGTATAACATCGGTTATTTGCGTTGCTAAGTTGTTTCGCGAAACACAACTAGAGGTGTTTCGGTTCACAACAAATGAATCATATGTAATCATATCATCCATGGATATAAATGAACAAGTAATATTATTGACATTTCGTAAAAATATAGTTGGTTGATTCGTTGTATAGTCTTAACATATACAACTGGAGCTTCGAAAATCATATGAATATACAGTTTGCGGACTCAATGTGTTACCTGAAACGCTTCTCGCCCTCTCAACTGTATATTCTATTATCTTCGCACTTTATTATATATTATAGATAACCGAAGAATATTATAAATTTTGAATTATTATTTATTGATATCAATATATTCCATAAAACATAACATACTGGTTAAATTTTGTTGTGTATGTTTGTATTCAAGGTACAATTAAAATGTACTATTATATTAAATGTGTTTATTTTGAACCCGCATAATTAAATATTTTATTTTAATTAACTTCAATCTATTGATTATTGTAGAATTGTAAAACAATTCTTCTGAAATTTAATAAAAACGTAGTACAAGGTACTAGTACATGAATGAATTCTTCTATTAACTGTATTTTAAACAGATTACGACATAGATACTGTTCATATTTTTAAATGAAGAGGTCAAAGAATACCATATGTAAATTTAGGGAGAATGTAGCAGAAAATATCATACCAAGGACATTTAATTTCTTTGGTTTGAGTTTTGCCAAATTATTGCTTAGAATAATATTTAATTAACAGAGCTTTTGGAAATTTTCTTTTGAGGTAGGTACATTCAAAATCCTTGTTTTAGGGTTGAAAGAGTCATCAAAACAAAACTTCGTTCCTGTACTTGTTTCAGTAGTGTTTGTATAAAATTGTGAATATGTAGAGACCCTGAGATTTTGTTTTATTGTCTTATTTATATAGTTTCAATTTACAAAATGTGTACAAAAATTCAGTATGATTTTTTTTTACTTTCCATAAACGTGATGCCTTCAAGTTCGAATAATTTATGAGTCCTGACCACTAAAGGGGGTATCAGACGTATGCACGTATCTGCAACTGTTTTGAGAACAGTTGCTGCAACTTGCAACCTACGGTATCAGACGTACGCAAAGTTGCAAGAAATATAGAATTCTTTTAGCCTCGACATTGGTACACAAGATATTTAATTCCTGTTGTCATTTTTTAAAGTTTGAATTATTTATTTGTATTTAGACGAATAATATCAGAAATGAACAACAAATTATTAGCTGCTACAATCAGAATTTGAAAAAATTCGTCTGATTTTATTTCAACCCCAGCTCCTCCAGCTATTTTTACCTCTCGCTAAGAGAGGTATTGGATTCATGCTAAAAATCGCATATCCAGATTTTAGTGAATAAGCACGTTTTAAGGTCCCTAGAATCCGATTATAACATTTTTACGATGATGTCCGTGTGTGTGTGTGTGTGTGTGTGTGTGTGTGTGTGTGTGTGTGTGTGTGTGTGTGTGTGTGTGTGTGTGTGTGTGTGTGTGTGTGTGTGTGTGTGTGTGTGTGTGAGTGTGAGTGTAAGTGTGAGTGTGAGTGTGTGTGTGTGTGTGTGTGTGTATGTGTGTGTATGTGTGTGTGTATGTGTGTGTGTGTATGTGTGTGTGTGTGTGTGTATGTATGTATGTGTGTGTGTGTGTGTATGTGTGTGTGTCTGTGTGTGTCTCTGTGTGTGTCTGTGTGTGTGTGTCTCTGTGTGTGTCTGTGTGTGTGTGTCTCTGTGTGTGTATGTGTGGGTGTGTCTGTGTCTGTATGTGTCTGTGTGTGTGTGTGTGTGTGTGTGTGTGTGTCTCTGTGTGTGTATGTGTGGGTGTGTCTGTGTCTGTGTGTGTCTGTGTGTGTCTGTGTGTGTGTGTGTGTGTGTGTGTGTGTGTGTGTGTGTGTGTGTGTGTGTTGGATCCACGATTTCTCAAATACTATAAGACTTAGATATTTTTAACTACGGATTCCTCAATCTAACAATAATGGGAAGAGTCGAGTCAGTTTTGGTAACAATTGGACAACCGGAAGTAGTAGTTACAAGAAAAAAATCATCTAAATATTATTTATCGAAAATTTATGTAAATACTTATATTAAAGAACGTTACATTCTTTATTCGGTAAATATAAATTCATTATTAAATCTTCTATAGATTTAGAGATAAAGAAATGCATATAAAATTATTTGATGTAAAAATTCTTAGATCAAACTACTTCAAGGCAAGAAATTCAAATGTTTGTAATTCACACATAAATGTCACTGTCAAAAATATTTGTATTTTACTAGTCAAAAATATTTGTACATCATTATGAAGATTATAAAAATATATAAAAAGTCAACAACGCAAAAGAATATACCTAAAAAAGAATATAAAAGGAATTTGCGAAAATATGACGAATAAAAGAAAAAGAAAAGGAAAGTAGAAAAAAAATTCAGGATATTGAATATAAAGAAAATGTGTGTATTATACGTAATTTATATTAAAATAATTATTTTGTAGTGAGACATGAATATATGTATTTGTATTTAAAAATATTTTTCGTTTTATGCGTACAACCAGGTAAAATATCTGGCGAGAGGTTATGTACTGGCCACATCAGATTTTTAAATATATCGTACTGTTTACCAGCTGTTTACAAACAAAAGTCAAACAGTTTAGGGATTTTTTCTCCCTAAACCCCTTTACTACGCATGCGTATCTTGATAGTTGCAGATACGTGTAACAAGTTTTCGACCAAGTTGTAAAACTAGTTGCAGGAAAATTGTTGCACTATCACACGTTAAAAGTTGCACGAAACACTTGAAGTTGCAGAAAATGTGTGACAGGTTGCAGATACGTGCGTACGCGTGATAACCCCATAAGATGTTCAATCCTCCATATAAGGTGATAAACCCTGCGTAAGTTAGTTTCATAGATCGCTTCTCCAACTATACTTTTTACAAGAAACGCTAAAATGTAATGCGAACACGTCTCCAAAAAATTTTGCTAATTAAATTGTGAATAGAAATTCATCTAATCACATTTATTAACTGAGTATACATTTCTTAATAAAAATAATAGTCCCAATTGTAGACTAGAATAGAAGTTACTGTCAACAACAAATTTTACAGAAAGTGTAAATACACTAGCCGGAAATTCTCCATATAAAATCCCCTATCATATGCAAACTTCCTTCATTCCTTTCCAAATTCCGTTTTTGCAGAATAAACCTATCACTAGTCTATTTACATAACTTTTTACTATCTTCCTCGAATCGCATCTCTGAGTTCGACAACTAAAAATAAACACTATCACCTATCTTTCATCGCCGCGGCTGAATCAGGGACGATTTACATCTCTCATGAACGTTCGGGCGTCAACAACCTACGCTAGAAATAACGCCAAGCGAGCATACGAGAGTGTAGTATCTTATAAGTTCATATGTGAACGGTAAACCACGCGGTTATCACCTAAGAGACACAATAAGGTCTTTATCTCTAGGGCAGGGATGTAGGGAGGTTGATGTTGGCTGCCGACTCGGTAAATATTTTGTCTGGAGGAGATTGTGATAATTTTTATAAGGAAGTTTCCTGGTAGAAATGAAATGTGAGAGGGGAAGATTGTAAAATTATACATTATTGTTGTGCATTTATAATATAGCTCTTGGTATTGTATAGGACAAAAATATCTGAAGGTGAATTTAATAATGAAAATATTTGTTTAATAGTTGTGGTTTAATATAGGATTGTTTCCTGGTATTACTAAGGAAAACTGTGATAAGGAATATGAATTGTTATTATTGAATACTATGGAGTCACAAGTGGACTATTTAAACTATCCGTTAATTTCAATGTCAGTTAAAAGAAAAATATAGCATCGAAATTATGGCAAAAGTTGTAAAAATTGAAAATATTAGGCGTTTAGGCTAATTGAGAATATAATTCATTAGTCACGTGACATGTTTTCCACCAATTAACATTCAGAATCTCCCTAGTTACATGTCTATCACAGCGATGATAAAAAACAAAGATATTATCACCTTACTTATATTGGTTACTAGGGGATTTGTTTTCTTAATTTACAACATTGACAGTTAATTTTGAGTATAAAAATATGCGGTAATCGTTTTTGATATCAACAACGATGAAATTAATAAGTCAATTGTAAAATTAACCATGTTTTATTACAATATATGAAAAGTTAGGTTAGCAGCACACACAATGTGTCACAAAAATTCATTATATTCTCTCATTAAATATAAGCTCGTGATATGATTAATAATCGAAAATATTGCTCGTGAAACCGAAGCAGCACATTTTACTCGTCCTTCGGACTCGTGAAATCTGCAACTCGGTTTTACTCGAGAAAATCATCGATGATAATCATATCATTTGTTATATTACGTATGATAATAAAATTAAAAATTTTCCCCACCCGTAAAATGAAGTGAAAATAAAAACTAAATACGTATTTTGAGAGCAATGTTCTCAAATTCAGTAGTAAAATTTTACGTGAAACCGTATTAGGAGGATAAAGAGAAATTAGGATTACTCAACATATCAACTATGTCAGAGGTTCTGACAGCCTTTTCCACAGTGGTTAGAATTACTCAACATGTTAACTACTCAACAATGCCATGAGTGAGTAATAACCTTTTTCTCAGAGAGTGGTTTACATGTTGAGTAATGTTAACCATTTTCTGAGGAAAGGGCTGTCAATCTGTTAGGCCCTCTGGCATAGTTCATTTGTTGAGTGATCCATATTTCTCTTTACCCTCTTAATACTGTAACGTGAGAGGGTAGGTACCTACGACACTTGGTCCGGGCAGTAAGGTAAACAAGGGGGAGATAAGCGTAAGTGCTCGCACATTGTTATATAGTTCGAGACGTACGAGACTGCTCCAGAAGAATATTAGAACAACTGTATAAGCGACGTACTTATGTGCAGACAGTTACACAGAGTTAGTCCGTCAGAAGGACAGTTAGTTACATGGATGTACAGAGTTAGTCCGTCAGAAGGACATAGATAGTAATAAGTAAGGAGTCAGCGAGTTGAGTAGCACAGCAGTATCATGGTGAGCATTTGCAGTTTAGTGTCGAGTGGAGTACTTGGGAAGTTACTGGTATACTGGGTTAGCTGTGGAAGTGAATACTCGGCAATTCTGTGGAGTATTGGGAAGCTAGGTATACGGGGACAGTAACGGCGATTGGAAATGGATACTCGGCAGTGGCGTTGAAGACTTGTGGCTTACAAAAAGTCGGTGATACTGAAGCTGTGGAAGTTAGAACAGTTAATCCGTCAGAAGGACAGTTAGTTAAATAAATAGACAGTGAGGTGAAAGGAGTGAATTCTGTTCGGGCAGTTGAATATACAGACGATGTTGAGTCAGTTAGTATATAGAGGCTGTGGAGGTCAATCGGCCGGACAGTTGATGTGATATAAATAAATAGTGCGTTGTTAATAACTTAATTTTAAGATTAGGGGCAATTATAATTTTATCTTCATTGAATTGTTATTTTAATTTAGTAGCCATTTCTTTCATGTTAGAGTAAAATTTTTGAAAGATGTCCGATCAAGGTCTTCTACCAATTGTATGAATTTAGATTTTGTTTCGTCAAATTCAGTAGTGTCGTTTACTTAGTTTTTATGAGGGTACATAAGATACTACTGTTATTTTATTATTATAAAAATTTATGTTTCAGTAAAAGCATTCAAAAGTCAAAACTAAGTCATCTGGTAAGTTTATTAGCAAATGTAAAACCAAATATGTGAAAAATATTATACTGACACACTGTCAGTGCCAGTGACACTGACAGGAAATAACGTTATTCGTACGGCTATGAGTCAAGGTAATATATCTGAATTAATAATAATTAAAAAGATAATTTTTAGCTTATCTACATCTATGTTCATTTGTTTCAAACAGAAAAAGTACACTAATTATTAAATTTATAGGGTGAAAACAATGGTAATGACAATGAAAATGATTGTTTTTAAGTTTATCTTATTCATTTTCATTCATATTTAACTTAGTCAGCACTGAAACGTCTTTTATATTTACACTATTGTTCTAAAAGTAAATGGAAGTGAAAATTTTACCAGTGTATATCCTGTACTTATAATAAAAAAATATATGTTGGCATATTAATTCTTGATAGGTACTAACTAGCACAAATAAGAAGTTTAATACAAATAATATAAATTTTATTCTTGGTATTGAGAAAATAAATTGTGATAACGGATATAGATTTTTATTATAATACATATAAGCTAATATAATTCTTGGTACTATTGTATTCACAAAGAATCTAAGAAGGTTATTATAATGCATAATTTAAACTTTTTCGCAATTAAATTTTACGGTCGAATTACAGCCATTGTTTTATGCAGCCATCCAATAGCGAATAGCCCACGATTTCTTAGAATGAAGACCATTATTCATTTTGTTTAACAATAATCATTACTTGATACTATTGTAATCTTTATTTTCAGTTTATTGTTCCGAATATTTATTTTATACCTCTTTGTCTAAATAGTTTTATTTATTTTTTAAATACCAGTCCATCGTGATGAACTTACAGCCCAAGTCTGAAGCGAAGCATTCCATAGATACTAAATGCCATAGCGTCCAAATTTCAACACGTCTAAATTTCACAGCGCCTAAATTAAGCCCCACCACCACTTGTCACAGCGGTTAAATTTGATCCCTCCTACTTCGGCCACTACGAATGGAGTTGTTAATACAGGAAACTGTAAATATGTCAACATTTATTTTGAATTGTGCAACAGATGGCGAGTTTCTTGTGTAGTTAATACAGTGCCACAGTGCATGAAGGTAGGTACTATAGTAGTTAACAGCGGGAATGTCATCAACGCATTCAAATCCCGAATATTTAAAAAAAATCGCGCATCACCAGAAAGCGCTTCACTCGAATCATTCAAAAACCGAATACGTGGGCGTGGGCAAGCGGAGGTCCCTGTAGGTTAGGTTAGATTTTTGTTAGGTGTGGTTAGATTAGATACGCTTTCTGTTATTGTAGTGGCTGAAATAGGCCAGGTCAAATTTAGCCGCTGTGACAAGTGGTGGTGGGGCTTCATTTAGACAGACGCTGTAAAGTTTGGGCGCTGTGAAATTTAGACGCTATGAAATTTGGGCGCTATGACATTTAGTCCCTATGGCCTACTCGTCTGAAATATGGTATTGATACGAGAATATAATTCATAAGTCACGTGACATGTTTTCCGCCAATCAACTTTCAGAATCTTCCTATTCACATGTCTATCACAGCGATGATAAAAAACAAAGAAATTATCACCTTATTTATATTCGTTACTAAGGGATTTGTTTTCTTTATTTGACACTGACAGTTAATTTTGAGAATGTTATAATACAATATATTAAAAGGTAAGTCACAAAAATTCATTATATTCTCTCATTAAATATAAGCTCGTGATATGATTAATAATCGAAGATATTGCTCCTGAAACCGAAGCAGCACATTTCTGCAACTCGGTTTCACTCGAGAATATCATCGATAATAATCATATCACTTGTTATATTACATATGATTACAACACGATTGTCTTTGCTTCAACATTTTTAATATATTAACTATTATCATTGGATCATTTCGATGACGATAAAATGATATTCAGTTAAAGTTCATTTGCGATATAATCCAGGTAAATATATTTTCATTTGAGAAAGTGATGTATCATAATAATAATGAAAACGGTAAGCAAGGATAACAATTCAAATTTTGTTTCAAAATTTCACTTAGAAAGAAATCAAAATGAGACACGATTAAGTAATATAGAAACATTATTATACAACAGTTATCTCGTCTGTGACAAAAACGTGACCTATATTATTTTTATAATATCAAATTCCACAAAATCGAAAAATAAAGTTTTATCTTTTTTACAAAGTTAAAGTAAATGATTTTTTTAAAAAAACGTTGTTTTAAAATACGCTTATTAACGTTAATTTTGAAATGTTCAAATGTTATTGTCTCGTCTAATATTCTTCAGTAAATCTGTAAAATAGAGAAAAAAAATATTTTTTTTAAATTTATTATTTTACTGACCAAGTAAAAGTAATTAAAAATGTGGTAAAAACGATTTAGTAAACGTTATTTTAGGAAATGAACGTAACTTAACTATCAATTACCTATTTTCGACATATTACTTGATTTGACAGTTTTCTCGACATTCATTTTCTGCAAAAATCGCATAGGTACCAATTTCAAATCCATTTTCTTCCTGTATTTAAATTAGGTTTACTCGGCAGGAAATAAAAGCATTATATACAAATTTTGGCTTAAAAAAATTTAGAATTTTTTGTCTCCAAAAATTATTTAACTATTTTTCTAAAAAATAAGGCAATTAGGGGAAACAATATTTGAACATTTCAAAATTAATTTTCAAATCTCTATGTTGCGCCTTCCGATGCATCACCCTGTATGAAAGTTAAACAGTGTATTTAATGAAAATTACAAATTCAAATTCTTACTTATTTTGTTTATAACATTCATATAGGCTTTTAAGGAAAATTATTTTCGCATGTTGAATTTGTATGTTAACATTTCTGTTATGGTCCGCCCTGTCCATTACTTTTATATACCACAATCTAAAAGCGTACCCATTTCATACGTAGTTTTTGCGAGTACACATATGGTTTTATTTTTTCTTATGCAGTCTTAAATTAAAATGACTGTATCTGGCCATGAACTCAAAAATATCTTGTATAAACTCTTGCAGTAATAAGTTACAAATATAGAATCTTTGTTACCATAATAACTCATTCGAAAGTTTTTTTTACGCGTCAAATTACAGCAGTTAAAAATATTTTGAGTCAAATATATGTAGCAGTAACAGAAATGTAACATTATGAATAAAGCCAGCTGCTAGCAGGCCATTTCAACAATATGTATAAATGGAAATGTAAAACATGTTTAATATAAAAACAAAAATAATAACGATATGCCCTAAAATGATTCTTTTTCTAAATTAATGATAATCTTTTGAACAAATATTAAATTATAAATGATAATGTATGATAATGAGACGTTTAAAGCATAAATTATAAAAATTGATATATGTTTCTAAGTTATACTGGTTGCACATATTCATTTCTATATACAGTTGATTTTACCTAAGAACAAGAAGATTATCTAATAATGTACTTGCAACAGTAGCAACAATTACATCGCTTATTAAGAATTTACTGACATTTAAAAATACATTTATATTAAAATTTGTTTAAGTAGGCACTAAAATACCAAATTTACAGCTGAGGATGCGTTCAATAAAAACTGCCGAAGCTGTAAAGGTGGATTTATGCAGCCTACTTTTTATTTTACTTTTTCTTTTACTTTATAAAAGTTAAATGTGTGTTAATATATGTACTGCTTTATGTGCATTCTTTTAATTTTACTTTAAGACCTTAAGTTGACTAACTTTCAACTTAAGGCTGTTAAAGTAAAAGAATTTTTCAACTGCGCATGAGCTCCACTTCACAAACGTCAGCGTGTTGTGTATTTGTTTTTGTGTGATGGTTTTAGGTTATGCAAACGAAAAATAAGTAAAGAACACGACTGTATATTATTAGATTTAATTCAAGAATATCCCTACTTGTATATGATAAAACAGATATTTTATTCAAGGCTAAAATGGCCAAAACAATGCGTGGAAAAGTATAGCGTCTGTACTAAATGAAACTGGTTAGTATATTTACTTACTATGTAATAATACTTTTATATGCACAAATTGTTATATTCTTTTCCATTTTAACAGGATATATTAATCTGTGTACATTTACGACTATATACCAGAAAAATCACATCTACGCATGTGTATCGAAGGCTTTAAGTATCTGCATAAAGTACCAAACTTAAAGTAAAAGTAAAAGCGAAAAGAAAAATAAAAAGTAGACTGCATAAATCCACATTTAGTATGTGTTTGGTGCCATATTGAACACATTATTTTTTGCCAATTTTAGAATTAATATTAATTTAGTGATTATTTTTAATACCTATTTTGAAAGTTATCGCCATCAAATTATGTTGCTATTTGTTTGTTGAACGGTTGCTATGCGTTTGTTGAGCGGTTGCTATGTTATAGGCAGTAAATGCAGGTTTAATGTCAATCAGCAAAAAAAAAAATTATTCTGAAATACAAACGAACTACTAAAAATAAATAAATAAATAAATAATTAAATAAATATAAACATATCATCACGGCATATTACCCATTACTGGGTGTGCCAATCTGCTTTGTATACAGATGTTGGTAATGATGATGACATATTTGTACCGTGCGGGCGTATACCAGGCTCACCTCACGCGCACTGATTGCAAGCATGGAGAGTGCACCACAGGGATTAATTTTGTGCCATTTAAAATTCGAAATATTTGGCGTCGGTGGGGATCGAACCTGGTTCCCCAGATTCGCGACCAGACACTCAGGCACGCGGCCATGACTACTAAAAATGTATTTCAAAATGCGTTATTTATATTCGGAATAGACATTTTTATTTCAGATATTATAAATTTAATTCCAAATAGTCAAATAATATCAGAACACAGAAATTTTTGGAAAGTATCATGTGTAATTGTAAAATCAGAATATCTTATAGTTATTAAAATACATATTAGAAAATATTAACCTAAGCAATCAAAATAGTTTCTCTATGATTTTTGAGAAAATTAAGGCTTGTAGGTATCTATTCAGCTTTCATAAATACAAAATTAAAGCGTTCTGATATTAATTTCATTATTCTGAATTCAACTGACGATTTTTCAATTGACAAAATAGCAGTTTCTAAAAATAAAACAAAACAAAAAAAAAATTGAAAAAAAAAATTCTTTAAATCAAGTGGTTCAGATGTATTATGTAAAGAACAAAACTCACGCCTGCAAGATTCATGTTGTTATAGTCGTTTTGTGTTTTACCGAAACAAAACTCAAACAATAATGGGCTCGAGTTTGGTGGCGTGAATTTTGTGCATTTACTGGGTTTGGATCTGTGAAAGTGAAAATGTTTAGAAAAGTTACAAGCTAAAAATGCCCAAATATTGAGAAAAACTAAATCTTGGCCAACAGTTTCGACCAATATCTGGTGGTTTCTTCGCGATTTCGAGATATTTTCTCATATCTGCCCTTGCCCACAACATATATACCGTGCAAATGAGGAATGAACTATCATATACAGAAAAGTTATAAGTAATGTAATATTTTAAAAAGGCGTATGTCTGTAGTGAATTTATATAATGGAATGAATGCAATCGTCTTATTAAGTGAATTCAACTATACATACACTTCAACTTCACTGCCTAATGTAAAACAAAAAACAAACCAACATGAATAAAGCCCTGTGTGTGCGTTTCTTTGAATTTGAAGATAAATGAGGATTATTATCATAAAAAGTTTTACTTCTGTTACGGAGGGTAAACTCTAAATCCCACTAAGTACTTTGACATGGAGAGAATAACAAAGCACTGAAAACGTGACGGAGGCAGGAGAAAAATATCATCTTGGAATCTCGGCTTTATTATATAGCGTCGTAAGTCGTTTAGGTAGTCATTTTAATGTAGGTATCTGCAATCCCAAGGGAATTTAAATTTGTTGACACAAGAGGCGAATGTAAGCCGGCCTGACATGAGTAATTACGGTATAAAAAAGGGGAAACCAAAGCCGTTTTCTTCCGGTACAAATCCCAGGAAATAAAATTCGTTATACAAATTGTGACAAATAGTAAACAGTTTTATTTAAAATCTAATACATCTTCGATTTCCAATCTATAATATGCTGTTATTGAGATGTATGTAATAACCATAAATTCTGTGAAATCTCTGTTAGCAGACATCTGTTACATATATAGAAAAATTTGTATTTATGTATTGATACAAACGGACACTACGAAAATAGTTCTTCAATTTTCTTTTAAATGAGAAAATGATTCCACTCACTGAATTTGGAATTGAATAGTGTATTCTCTCATGATTACAAATATTAAAAAGTTATTAAAAATATTAAAGTTGATTGGTAAACCAGAGGGAAAAAGCAAAAAAAAACCTGTTATAAATTGATTGTTGCAAAAGATATAAAGCATATAAATTTTGCTGATGTACTACCAATGGAAGACTAGTTGAAATCCCTACTCCATGTTCGAATGTGATAACAGGTCGCATCTTAAGTATTCACATGCTCGGATCTATTTCGGATCGTTCGGGAGTGTTCGTGTACAACTGTTTTAGCATGTATTGTTAAGCGATATGACATCTGGTAACAAAATAATAAACTATATGTCAATAATGTGTGTAATATTAAAAATTTGTTAAATACTACGTACAAATACATATTTGTGCATCTAATCGACATACGGGAGGCGTTCGAAATCTGTTACATATGAATTTAATATGGGGAAATTAGAATATTTAATTTCCATTAAAACTGAAAAACTTTGTATGGATACTTATTGCATTAAGAATTAATTGTTAAAAATTAATAAGGAATAATTTTAAAAAAGTAAATAAATTTTATAGGAAATTTATTGTAATACTTATTATCATTCCTAAAAGAAATTTTATGTAATAAGTTTCGTAGCACGGTGGTAATGCTCGAGCTTGTTATGCAAAGGGTACTGGCTTCAAATCCGCCAAATTTCATAATTTTTTTTATATTTATATCAAATTTAACCTAACCAATATTATCTGATTATGTTAAATAAATATGAAGAAAAAATTAAAAAAGATAAGGAAGTTTGGTAGATTCGAACCTATTACCTTGGACATAAGAAGCAAAAACATTACCATCATGCTATGAATCCTCCTCGGAATCCTCTTGTATTAAACCTTCTTATATAATGTATAATAAGCATAAGCATAAATATGTAATCGATTACTTAGAATGATTTTTCTTATAAATTTCTTAAGTTTTTTTAGAAATAGTAGGTAAGATTACAATTAAATATATTTTATTTCCCATGTTTTCCAAAACTTACTGAACATCTTCTCGAAAACCCATGAACCACCGATTGCACACCGCTGATACTGTAAACTAGTACGTCGCTATCACGTGACACAACAAAATCAAATTTTAATCATTAATATCTCGCTTATTAAAAGAAATTTTTAACTCCGGTTTTCACAGGTACTCTTAGATATACTTGTTCTTTAAGAAGAAAAAAAAATAAAAAAAATATGCGAGAATACCCTATTATTAAAATTGATAGCCTTTAACCAAACTTGGAAAAATATTACATAACGACATTAAATAGGTCTATTCGTACGTACAAGAATTGATAAAAAAGTAACTATAATTTATGAGCTTCGCGCGTTATTCGTTTTCGACTGAGCTCATTTTTTTATCACGTTGGTACTACGATCTAAGAACTGTACAGCAGGTTTTGTTTACATGGGACAAATAGTTTGTGTTTGACAACTATATATTGTCGAAGGATTTTAACACTATCGGCGAAATTTTATATAAAAATGACGTAACAAAGGATCTTTATTAAATTTTGTGTTAAAAATATATAAAGTAGAGCGAAATGGTGCCAACGTTAGAGAATGCTTTTGGCAAGGAAGAAGGAAGCTATGTCGAAACCTAGGGTTTATGAATGGTACAAACATTACCAAGGAGGTCGTAAAAACGTAGAACCAAACCTCGAACCAAACATTGCTCTCTTTGACTCTGTAACTTCTAAATCTTCCTGAAGATAAAGTGCACATTAAAAGAACAACGTTTGGCGACCATAAAAAAGTTAAAAACAAAATCGCCGAAAGAGCTAAAGGCTATTCTAAAATCGTTTTGCAGATTGGAAATATGATGAATACACTTTTAAGGAAAATTAAAGAAAAATTTTGACATAAAACTGGAACATGCGCTACATTTTCTTAAAATTCCTTATAAGTTTTGACTGTCAAGTAACTGTCATTTGTGTTTATATTTTTGATGTCTACAAGTATGGTGTTAAAAGTGATTGATATTATATTGAAAAATGACAAAATGGAGTACAGATGTAATTGAAATCTTATAAATATACAAATATATCATCACGGCATATTACCCGTTTCTGGGTGTGACAATATGCTTTGTACGCAGATATCGGTGATGATGACATATTTGTACCGTGCGAGCGTTTAGCAGGCGTCACCTCACGGGCACTCAATGCTGGCGTGGAGACTGCACCACAGGGGTCAATTTTGTGCCATTTAAAATTCGAAATATTTGGCGTCGGTCGGGATCGAACCCGGTTCCCCAGATTCGCGACCAGACTCAGGCACGAAGCCACGAGACCCCATTGAAATCTTGATGGATATAGATATGAAAAATTCAAGTAATGTAAATTAATTGACAATTTATGAAAGTATAACTTGACTTTTGACACTTGGATATTTTAATTACGTAAAACTCGATAGTGTAAATATACTTATATGGTCATTTATAAAGGCGTATGTCTGAAGTGACTTGAAAAGAAAACTTCATCGTGTAATCCACGCTTATGGGGAATATTTAAAAAGTGTCAATATTAATAATTGAAATTCTTGTTTTTTTTTTATCAAACCTCATAATTTCTCATGTTCAATTGAGAAATCTCTTATTGTTAAAACTTACATCAATATACTGAAGAACTTTTTTCGCAGTAACGTGAACAGTGGAAAAATAGAATTCCTTACCTGCAAAAAAAGAAAAACATGTTAATTATTATATTCTCACATCACTTTTTTATGTATTAATTATGATGTAACTTAGTAACTTCCATGTGCAAATAAAAACATTTCGCTTCCAATTAGCTTCTAATGCGGTAGAATTCTTTAGTAAATAGACATGTCATTAACTACATCAATTAATTTCACTTTTAATTAAAACTACAGTCTCAAATATAACACTTCATTATTCTGTTGACAAGAATTACATTTTAATTGAGACTTAAAACATTGAACCTTTAATAATTTGTTCGCAGCTTTTATGCTATTGATAAAAGAAACTATGTTATCTAGTGTCATGTGTGTATTTTTATTCTTTATATGTAATTAATTAACTAATTGCAGTGTAACAGTTATGTCAGGGTTTAATCACTCCTTGCAGTATTATTTAAATCTCGTGATAAATGGAACAGAAACAAAGTTAAACTTTAGTGTCACGTAAGGGGGATATATCAAGCAAACATCACGCACCTCTCGTTAAAAAATTTAACTTTATCACGTATACAATGTTTTGCTTTCTTTATAACTGTGAAAAAGTTAAGTTAATTTATTTTCTTGTAAATATACCAAGCAAAGATAATACAAATTCGTGTCAAACTAAAAAAATACATAAATAAAAGTCATTAGCTTTCTAGGCATATTTTTAGAACTTCATTTATCAACAAATATAATAACATGCAGATGACACTTTCTTTATTTTTAATATAGAAAAAGTAGATATTCCGACAACTATGATCACTAATACCACGGTACTTGTAGATATTTACATTATCCAGTGTGTTCAAAAAAATTACTAACTCGGAGTAGGCTATGAACAGTGAAACGATTCAAGAAGAAAAGTTTTGATTGACAATATCTCATGTCAAATTGACATTTAATTAAATATTATTAAATTGACATACGTTTCTTTATTCAAAGCCTACTCTGAGGTAAGATTTTTTTTGAACACACTGTACCTACTTGTTTAGTTTTTTGATAATACGCATACGTGCATAGATATCATTTAATTTTTTTTTTAGAAGCTAGCCGTCAGATTAAAATAAAACGTATGCTGTTTGAAAGATCATTTAATAAGCTTTAACATGAGCCTAAATTAATTAGAATTCCTTTCGTTTTCTCCAACGAAATGTTCTAAAATGAAATGCATGAAACAAATTAACATAACTTTAAGATTAACGTAGAAACTGATAAAACATTGAAAATATGAATTATGGGCTAATTAATGCAAAGACAAAAACTGCAATATGTCAAAACTCTGTTTGACTTTGTTATAATCGTGATAGCAACCACCACAGCAACCACATAAGTATGAGTTGTTTTTCATATCGGGTTTTGCATTACTGCACTTCATAAAAAATAAGCACTCTTGATAATATGAGCTCATGTTATATTCACCAACTCGTATAAATGAATAATCATTAATTAATTTTTCATAAAGTTCTATTTTTTGGTTGTTTGTTGTTTCTCATCTGTATCTACTACTTGTGTGACTATGCATAGAACAATTGCAATTATGACCAAAATAAAAATGTTATCATTTAACAATTTCCGCACTAGTGCGGGAATTGGCAATTTTCCATGCTCATTTTGAATTTGAGAACACTTTTTCCCTCTCGCTAAAAGAGGTATTCATTCTAAAAATCGCATATCCAGATTTTAGTGAATAAGCACGTTTTAAGGTCCCTAGAATGGATGTTGGATTCACGATTTCTCAAATACTATAAGACTTAAGACATTTTTAACTACGGATTCCTCAATCTAACAATAATGGGAAGAGTTGATTAAGTTTCGGTAACAATTGGACAACCGGAAGTAGTAGTTACAACAAAAAAATCATCTAAATATTATTTATCGAAAATTTATGTAAATACTTATATTAAAGAACGTTAAATTCTTTATTCGATAAATATAAACTCAGATTGGCACACCCAGCAATGGGTAATAAGCCGTGATGATATATTTATTTATTTTATTTATTTATTATTATATCTTCTATAGATTTAGAGACAAAGAAATGCATATAAAATATTTTGATGTAAAAATTCTCAGATCAAACTACTTCAAGGCAAGAAATTCAAATGTTTGTAATTGACACATAAATGTCACTGTCAAAAATTATTGTACATCATTATGAAGATTATGAAAATAAAAAAAAGTCAACAACGCAAAAGAATATACGTAAAAAAGAATATAAAAGGTATTTGCGAAAAAATGACAAATATAAAGAAAAAGAAAGTAGAAAAAGAAAATTTCAGGATAATGAATATAAAGAAAATGTATGTATTGTACATAATTTATATTAAAATATGCCATAGATTTTGCAAATATATGTGAGAATTATTTTGTAGTGAGACAAAAAAAATATTTTTCGCTTTATGCGTACAACCAGGTAAAATATCTGGCGAGAGGTTATGTGCTGGCCACATCAGATTTTTTCCAGCAGGATTGTAGAAAAATATATTCTTATAAAAAAAATATAAATATATCACCACGGCATATTAACCACTGCTGGGTGTGCCAACCTGCTATGTTCATAACCTAAACTAGATTGTGTATTCGGTATTAATTTCCATTTACTATACATTGCATTTACATTTTAAAACTAAGACATTTTCTCCTTTTCATTTGTACAGAAGTCTGTAATAAAAATGATAAGAATAAAATAAATTGCTACATTTCATCATGTGAATAAAAATGATAATAATACAAGGGTCTTGTTCATCTTAGTGAACTACATTCCTGAGTTGTGAGTCGAGGAAATACAGAGCAGTATTGTTATTATCCTTGGGCTGTGCCGACTCAGCACAAAGTAACCAAAGCAGCGATGAGCGAGGTATGCGTGATTACAAGTGCAGCTCTGTGTGTGAAACCGACGTAAATAAACATTCAATTACCTAATTGAAGCTTTCTACTGCTAAACATCTGGAACTCATATTTGTTTATTAATGTCAAGGATTAAAGGCGAAATATTTACTTCGAGTTTTCATTTCGACATGAATTTGCTGATGAAATCATTACTAAGAAGGAAGGAATAAATTTGATTCTCATTAAAAATGCGGAGTTTAGTTACTAATGAAATATAGAAAAGAATCGTGAAGCAGGCACAACCATTCCGGCACATTCACACGAAATCAATCAGAAAATTTAGTACTCATTAATAACGAATTAATTACACAAAACCAAATTGAATGCGATTGTTTTTTACTTCCTTGTACAAAGTAAAGGAAGTATTGTATTCGCGAAAAATTTCGGTTTCCAGATTTCAACGGAAATATCCATTTTGACCATCCCTGAATCCATTCTGACTAATTTCGTCGTGACGTCTGTACGTACGTACGTATCTCGCATAACTCAAAAACGGTAAGCCGTAGAAAGTTGAAATTTTGTATTTAGGACATCTATAACATCTAGTTGTGCACCTCCCTTTTTGGTCATTACATAATATCCAGAAATGGCACTTTATTTGAAGCCTATAATAGATTTTAATGAAAAACTATATTAAAATATAATCCAAAACTTTTCAAATTTGGTATATAAGACTGTTATATCAATTGGAATAACATAGCAGATTTTGGTTAAAACAGGCTAACCGGAAGTGATATATTACCTGAAGTTGTTAACAGTTTTTCTTGAATAAAATGGTTTCATTTTGATTTTAGAAATAAATGCTTCAAATAAGAATTTTAGAGAATTAAATTCTGCATCTAGAACTTCAAGTATTATTAAATTAGCTCTTTGTATAAGCGAGATATGTAAATTTAAAACTTATATACTTTTTGGTTTTTGTAATGAAGCTTGCTATGGATTAGGACAAAAAATAACAAAAAAATTAAAAATAGATGTCAATGTCAAATTACGTCAAATACGTGCAATTTTATAATTGAGTCTATACTTCTTATTAGTCTTGCGTACAAGGAAGTCGTGTGGTGTCCACATCAGATTTTTTTAATAATAGATAGGATAGTGCGTAGTGTAAATAATAATAAAATAACAGAAATAATTTTTGTCCAACATTAAATTCTTACAGTCCCTGAAAATTTAGGGATATTATATTAAGCATCGATAGGAGCGAAGCCGAGAAATTGGCTTCCGGCGGTTCGCTAGTGGGTAATTAATGAGTACTAATTATCTAATTATTTTGTGCAAAAATACTTCAAATAAAAGTTATAGAGATATAAATTCTCCATCCAAATCATGTAAACGATTATTTTAGCTCTTCATATAAACGTGAAAAATAATTATAATGTTGCAGTTTTTATGAGCTTTTAGTCTAGAATAGCCAAGGATTTATATTTTTTTTTTAATTTTAACTGTCAATTAGAATTAAATTTAGATTACAGTACTAAATTAACACAAAAGGTAAAAGGGCTACTTATGTGCCATATTTTATTTTATATTTTTGAAGAGACGATAAAAACTTGCTACCCGTATTTTTTCTTTTGACAAAATTTTCATTAATTGGCCAGAAAAAATTAATGAAATTTGATTATTTAAATTACCGCCATGTGTGACATAGAATTACGCCAAACCAGCAACGACATTTGCGGGTAATTTAAACATGACAGATCACCTGTTTGACGTTTGAACAGTAATTTAGAGATTAGTATTTTAGTATGTCAAAATCCTACTTAACAAAACGATATACGTAATAAAAGTAACAGAAACCACTCAAATTGCAAATAATAAACAAGATACAAAGAGTAAAAATGAATTAATGTCAAAATCAAATTAAAATACGCACTCGCACGCCATCTACAAGTTACCTTCTTAAATATGCTTCTCTTTCTCCGGTGCAAAATAATGACGTCACAGAAAATGTTCTTTCTTAATTTACAAAAAACATATAATTTCTTTTTCAACATAACATTAGGTATATACTCATAGATATTGGTTTTTCAGTACCATGCAAGTAGCCCATTGTTTTACTTCTAATTGTCAGTTAAAAACAACGCATTTGTTTATTTTTTATCATAAATCCATGGCTGCCTAGACTAAAAGCTCATAAATACTATAATTTTATAATTAATTTTTATTTGAAGTATTTTTGCATAAAATGCATTGCATTAGCAAATGTTTTCGCAAAGAAAAACCGATTTCCCATGTTAGACGCCTATGTTCCACTTTTAGATTTACACCCTGTTCCTATATAAGTACGTAAAACACATAAGGATAGTTCTATTTCTTTTATTGTAATACTGTATCCTACGATCTAATTAATTTATTGTAATATAAACAGTTTGTTATAAACAAATTTTATGTTCAGTGTACAATAAAAACATTGGTAATTAGATCAAATAATTTACAACTTTTATATTCTTTGGTAAATTTGAAGTACATACGTCTTAGAAAACAGTAAGATAATAAAAATTTTAAATATCAAATGTTTCACAAATTCAATGTCACTTGTTACGATTTCAAAACTAAAATTCAGTTGTTGCCTTTAGCAAAAACAAAAACTTTTGACAACACAATATGTTTTTAATTGTTGTCTTCCTTTAGTCACACTCATAGGAGGAAAAACTTTTGTAATCTTTCGTGATGACATACAACAGCGTTAACACATATTTATCATGGAATGAGAATGATAATGGAACATAAATCTACAAGAAAGTGTAAATTACTCCGAGAAAAAGCTTGTGGGACCGGAAGAGCAATGAAATTTATATACAAAGACCACCCACATGTCTCTAAGAGCTTCAACTTCAAGTGACTAAGAGTATGCTTGCTTTATGTTTACTTCAACTCAGTTTAAAAAAATAGATCAAGAAATTGCTTGACTGAGTACCAGGGTTGGCCTGATTTAAATCATTTGATTTAAAGCATCATTTAAGTCCTGATTTAAATCAACTGATTTTTTACCTCTCGCTAAGAGAGGTATTGAATTCATGCTAGAAATCACATATCCAGATTTTAGTGAATAAGCACGTTTTAAGGTCCCTAGAATCCGATAATAACATTTTTACGATTTCTCAAATACTATAAGATTAAAGACATTTTTAACTACGGATTCCTCAATCTAACAATAGTGGGAATAGTTGATTAAGTTTTGGTTACAATTGGACAACCGGAAGTAGTAGTTACAAGAAAAAAATCATCTAAATATTATTTATCGAAAATTTATGTAAATACTTATATTAAAGAATGTTAAATTCTTTATTCGATAAATATAAATTCATTATTACATCTTCTATAGATTCAGAGATAAAGAAATGCATATAAAATAATTTGATGTAAAAAATATTAGATCAAACGACTTCAAGGCAAGAAAATCAAATGTTTGTAAGTGACACATAAATGTCACTGTCGAAAATATTTGTATGCCACTGTCAAAAGCATTTGCACATCATTATTAAGATTATGAAAACAAAAAAAAGTCAACAACGTAAATGAATATACATAAAAAAGAATATAAAATGAATTTGCGAAAAAATGACGAATATAAAGAAAAAGAAAAGGGAAGTAGAAAAAGAAAATTTCAGGATATTGAATATAAAGAAAATGTATGTATTGTACATAATTTATATTAAATATCCCATAGATTTTGCAAATATATGTGAGAATTATTTTGTAGTGAGACATAAATACATACATGTATTTGTATTTAAAAATATTTTTTTGTTTTATGCGTACAACCAGGTAAAATATTTGGCGAGAGGTTATGTGCTGGCCACATCAGATTTTTTAATAAAAATCATTGAATTTCTCAAAGATGAAAAAAAGATTCAAATTATAATTAAAATATATTTATTTGCTAAAAAAATATGTTCTGTATACATATAGTAATATCTAAAGATGAAATGATATTTTATCACTTTAATTTTCACATTACAGACGTGCGCGCGCGTATACGCATTATATATTATACGTATAATCAAAAACTCAAATGGATTCTTTGGGGTTTTATTACTTCGTTGGCGTTTATGAAATAAAATATTTATATTGCTTAACAATTAAAAAAGTGCAATAACACCAACAGATCTTTAAAAAAATAAAAATCAATCATGATTTTTTTTTTCATATATACCGTTTCAGAGAAAAAAAATCGGATTTGAGTACAATTTTGTTTAAATGTAATTAATAAAAAAAAATACTAATTTTACACACATCACATCTAAGATCTATGAAAGCGAAAATTTTCAAGGTAGCTAGCTAACTAGGGATCTAATAATACACTGATCTGCAGAATATCTACTTTGAACACTGTTACTATCGTATTAGCAACGGTGTTCAAACAATTTTGGTCTGCATTTATTCATTTTCTGTAACCAAAAAAATTAACATCTATAGATGAATATTTGTTAATTTTAAATTAAAAATTCATTTTAAGTACAAAAATTATACAATTTACTGATATCTGTACACATAAACTCCTAGTATTACCTTAAAATTTATGAAAATGGATGTGGTGATAATTCAATTAGGTATGTATATTATTTATTTTATTCATTCATTCAATTCTCGTATTTCTAGAATTACGAATATGTGTATTATAAGTAGGTATATGCCATATGTAGGTAATTTTCATTAATGAAAATTAATTAGCAATAATGTATTTCACCATCACCATATGTTCATGAATATTCAAAATTAATTTAATCCATAATTGCTTAATTGATAATTATTTAATAAAATTATTTATACATTAATACTTCATATTGTACGCATGTGAATAATGATATAGGTACATACATACATATGTATGTTCATAATAATTATGGAAATTTCACCAAAATTATACAGATAAATAATGAAAACAGCTTATAAACAATTTTATAATTCTATAATTAATTTAAAAGAGCAAATACAAAAACTATACATGTAAATGTAAATACACAGATAACAGATATTGTTACAATTTTAAATATTAATATTTAAATTTGTAATAAGATAATTATTTATATTAACAATACTTTATTTCAACCAAAACTTCGAAATAACTATTTAGAAAATATAACCAAAATCTAAATGATATAGTAATCTCTCTAATTTTAAATGATTCATTTCCGAATTTCGACCTCGAAATTCCAGTTCATAATTTAATTATAGATTTATATATTTTTATAGATCTGTCAGATAATCACATTCTAGAATTTCTAAATTAATTTTTGAAATTTCATCTGGATGTTCCAATGCCTGATCTAGTTCTTGACCTAGATATTAACACATGTAGATCCAAATATTCTAATTTCATAACATAATTATTTAGAACATATTAGTGATCAAGTTCATAGATCTGGATTAGGTACTTAATATGTCAAACGTCAAAAGTTCAGACCTCTTGAAGTCCTACCAGAAACAGAACACTATTCAGCACATACTATCATAACGGCATTAATTGGAGTTGGCTGAAGAAAATAGCCATATCAAATTATATTTAATTTGTATGCACTGAAGAAATTAAAATTTTATTTTTCAACATGATTCCCAAGAAAGTTTGCCCGGGTTTGAAATGGACTCTGTTTAATTTTTAATCTATGTGGAAGTTTAGTTGTTATTTTAAATTAAACGACATACTCTGATATTTATTCTGTTTATATATTTACAGTGTTGTGACTGATCTAGATCATTTGATCTAAATCACTGATCTGGTTCATTTAGTATGGTTTTTGATCTAATCTAGATCCTTTTATATATTCAGATATTGATCTGGATCTAGATCTAAAAACTATGATCTATTATCTTAAAAAGATCAGATAAAATAAAAGCCTTGGAATTAATAAGTCCGATTGATATTACGAGAACAGTCATGTTTCTCAAATACAGTACTACCTTACTGTCATCTGCATCTGCACCATTGGAACTTAGTGAAAATCGGTACTGGCAGTCAAATATTAGTTCCTAGAAGATGTAATTTAAGTGACAGTAGATTTGAATCTTTGTTATTTTTAAAAGGAAAATTGGATAAAATTGGAGAAAACGAAAAATAGTGGCCTGTCTTAATTTATTACATTTCAACAATTTTAATGTTTACAATTATTATTTTTGTTTATGTTTCTACTTTATTCATTAATTTAGTATTAATAAAACTAAATATGTATCCAATTTTTCTTCCCATATGCAAGGTATAAGGCTAGAAATATTCTTTGTAATTAATTTATTTTTGTATTCCTATTTAATTAATAAGAAATGAAAATCAATTGAAAATCGTTACTGATTTTTATTATGATCTAAGAAAACAGATCCCAAATTCCTGATCTGATCTAAAAAAATAGTCTTAACCCAGAATTTGAACTATGATCTGATCTAGAACATATTAATTGTAAAGATCTTGAACTTGGTCTAGATCATTTATAAATTGATTTCACAATACTGTATAGTTATTAATGTACTCGTATGATTTAAAGTTACACTACAGTGGATATTTGTCAAACGAAGACAACTATCCAAGAATAGACCGCGTGTTTTATGGTTAACCGTACTGAAATCCAAGGTAGGTACTAGTGAAAACGAAATTTAGATTAGAGTACTACAGTTCTAAGGAGAGAGTTTCTCAGGAAAGAAAAAATCCCAGGGTATTTAGTGAGACAGTTGAATTAATTTACAATCATTTAATCACAGTCCAAAGAAATTCATTATTTGTCATAACTTATAAATAGGGCTCTCAAAAACAACCGTACTCCATTACTACGTTTACATGCAGTTTTCAAAACGGTTTCAGTTTACAAAATTACGCGAAACTGTTTATATTTAATTTTTAAAACAGGTTTACAAAATGATTTGAAAACAGTTTCGGCGCATGCGCATTTGACTGATATAAGTGACAGATCCTCTTCTTTCCAAATAGGTACTTCATTTTGACATTCTTCCATTTTTTTTTTTACTTCGTACCACTACGCACTAAAGGTTCATTCACAAATGAAAATTAGGTTTATAATTTTTGTTTAAGTTTAAGTAAGTCATTCATAAATGTAAATTTAAATTACCTGAAAATTAGTTTTGATATGTACAGACATCTGTGTGAATGCTTCAAAAACAAGATTAAAATATCGGTAGAGCAGTACTTAACAAGACACCTGTGCGCCGTGAAACTGTCATTCGCTTAGCATTATTGGTTATATTTTAGCAATTAAGTTACAGTCTCCATGTTCTTTTTGCATTTGTTTAAAAAGCCGAATCCACCAAGTGGATACTAAATAAAGATGGGTGTATATATCTATATCATTTCAGACTCGTTCTCATTGGTGAAGTCTGTGACGTCAAACTAAATCATAAACCTAAAGTTTGGACCTTGCAATGTTTAGCTTTATGATTTGAATTTGGAGACCCTAAATTCTGAAGTGTGAATGGAGTCATTACATAATATGCGGCCAAAATCTTTAAATCTAAAGTATAAACCATAAATCTTAACCTAATTTTCATTTGGGAATGCACCTTTAGCCTACAAAACTGTCAGTTTAATTGTAGATTAGTATCACGAAGTGGTAGAAACATTATGCTGTGTACACATGCGCAGTATCGAACCTGAATTTTAAGAGTTTACATGAGTAGTTTGGAACTAGTTTTCAAGTCAAACCAATGACTAGTTTTAGTTTGAGATGTCAAAATTATTTTGATACTGTATACATGGCGTTTTCAAAACTAAAAATGTTTTGAAAACAGTTTCAAAACAGCATGTAAACTCAGTAAATGTCATGCGAAAGAGATTGAAGTTTTGACAAATATCGAACATAATATCTACCTATTTGAAATTTACTCGTAAATAGTCCATTAAATCTTTGACAAAATGTGTGTTGAAAAGTTGCAAATGAAATGTTTCATGTTTATTTACAAATAATTCACAGAATTATAAATAACAAGTGATAAAGGCATTGTGAAATCAACATAACAAATATCTCATTCACATACGAAATGTTTATATCTTTCGGTAAATAAGATCGAACTTTACTACTTGAACTTTATGAGAGATAAGATGGAATTCCAATTTCATATCACTAACACTAGAAGTAAAACACATTCCAACTATTCATTAAATAATAAAAAAAAATACTTCCGAGTTTCCGAGGCCACAGATAAATACATTTCCCTGTTGTGAGTTGTGCAACGACTGAGATATTCTACATTTTTCTATATCTCAATTATTGTTGGCATATAACTTTGCCAAGAATTTACGTAGAATGCATTCACACTTTAAACCAGTGGCGTAGAGTGTAGTATATTTATAGGGCACTCAGAAAAGACCTAAGCCCGACACCATTAAAAAAAAAGTTATGGAAAGAAACAATTTTTATCTTATAGTCTGAAATACGGATTCCTCATTCGATTAAAATCACAATGAGCCGGTTTCACATTTTTTAAAAAGTATTTTAAATGAAAGTTTATGCAATATTTTTCATAGTAATATAAAAAATAATAATTTATTGTTATTTTCGTATATAATTAAATAAAAAGATTGGTACCAGAAATAGTAAGGAAAAACAATTCCCCACTCCTGTGACGTCGAAGCACATACAGTACGTCATTCATAGCCAATAGGAAAACAATTTACGTTATTTATAAAAATAAAAGTAGGCGATAGTTTGTCACATGTTAAACTGTATGTGCTCTGATGTCACATTCTGTTTCAGATCACGTGACTTTTTCAAAATGTTACACAAATTTCAATAATTAATTGTAAAATATCTAATGGATATTTAGTAATATTTTCAAAATTGAGGCTCTTTATAGAACTATATCTTTTAAAATTTAGTACTTACACTGAATACGTAATATACCTATCAACTAATTTACTAGGTATTAATATTGCTTAATTTTATTGTTTTTGTTAAAAACAAACGCAATTTTTCTGGTAATTTGGCATTAAAAATGATACTTTACTTGAAGCTCTGAACAGATTCTCGTGAAAAATATATTATGATATACTCCAAAACTTGTCAAATTTAGTATTTACGACTTTTATATGAAGGGGAACAACATATTAGATTTTGGATACAATTGATAAACCGGAAGTGATACTTTATTTGAAGCTCTGAACAGATTTTCATGAAAAATAAATTGATACAATCCAAAACTTTTCAAATTTGGTATTTAAGACTTTTATATTAATGAGAACGACATGTTAGATTTTTTCTAAAATTGATAAATCGGAAGTGATACTTTACTTAAAGCTCTAAACAGATTTTTGTGAAAAATATATTATGATATATTCCAAAACTTGTCAAATTTAGTATTTAAGACTTTTACGGGAAGCAACATATTAGATTTGGGCTAAAATTGATAAACCGAAAGTGATACTTTATTTGAAGCTCTGAACAGATTTTCGTGAAAAAAAATTGATACAATCCAAAACTTTCCAATTTGGTATTTAAGACTTTTATATTAATGAGAACGACATAGTAGATGTTTTTTAAAATTGATAAACCGGAAGTACTACTTTACAGGAAGCTATAATCAGATTTTCTTGAAAAAATATATTAAAACATGATCCAAAACTTCTTAAATTTGGTATTTAAAACACGTGTATAATTTGAAGCAACATTAGATTTTGACTATACCTATATGATAAATCGGAAGTGGTACTTAATTTGGAGCTTTTAACAGATTTTCGAGGAAAATCATAATAAAATATAATCCAAAATTTGGTATTACAGACTTTTCTATTTATTGGAACAACAAATTAGTTTTTGTTTACGAAAGATCAACCGGAAGTGATACTTTACTTAAAGTTCATTGCTATTTCAAACATGGATTTGACGGAAGGTCATGTGTTGGTGAAGGACCCCGCACACGTACACAGACAATAGCATTTTTATAATTTTTAGAGCTTTTACATCATATTCTTATGAGGAGTTTCCTCCACAAAATCGCTTTTATTATAAAAGTGTGTAATACGGGTCTATGAGACAGGAATTAATTAAACATATATGCACATGTATTTAAATTATTCATTTAGTAATAATCTACTTTTTCCTAAATGCAAATTATTCACTAACAGTAGTTACGGCCTCGTTCTTGCTTACGAGAATACTAACTGCAATGCAGTTGTATTTTTTATTGTATGAAATGTTTTGCAAAACGATATAAAATATTAATCAGCATATACTACTGCTACTCACGATTCGCATAAAGGTTAAACTTATTCATGGAAATAATTCCATGTGTGATAAGCAATATTTATAATACATTTCTCTTTAACGCAATAAACTCTAAATATGTTAACTGCACGTTGCACATTTGTTAACGTAAGTATAAAGTAGTAAACCTTATTTTTTGCTGATAAGTTTCTCAACAAAAGCAGCGAATTCTATTTTTAACAAAATTTCAAAACAGTTTTATTACTGCTATTTGTCAAAACTTACTAGGATGCTAAGTGGAAAAACAAATACATAAATATTAGATTCGTTGGGCAACAAACTTCATGTTGAAGAATTGTCCTGGTGATTAGAACCAGGTGACAACAATTTACTTACCCGATAAGCAGATAAAAAATAAATGACATTATTACCGATCATATTTTTACCTTCCGTCACCTTCGGTGGTGAGTTTTTGATAAATAAGCACGTTTTAGGGTTCCTAGAATACGATTTTACTATTTTTACGATGATGCCTGTATATATATATATATATATATATATATATATATATATATATATATATATATATATATATATATATATATATGTGTGTGTGTGTGTGTGTGTGTGTGTGTGTGTGTGTGTGTGTGTGTGTGTGTGTGTGTGTGTGTGTGTGTGTGTGTGTGTGTGTGTGTGTGTGTGTGTGTGTGTGTGTGTGTATGTGGGTGTGTGTGTGTGTGTGTATGTGTGTGTGTGTGTGTGTGTGTGTGTGTATGTGTGTATGTGTGTATGTGTGTTTGTGTGTGTGACAAAATTTTCGCATGCGATAACTCTAATACTACAATTCTAAAAATTATAATTCTTTCGTATTCCTCTTCGTTCGTCCATATGCAGAGCTGATTAGATTTTAGTTATAATTGCTCAACCGGAAATATCCTCATTTGAAGATTTTTAACAGTTTTTTTTGAAAAAACGATGTTTAGTATCATTTTTTCAAATTCAATGTTAATATTAAATAATATTTTATCTCTCTACGATTTAAATGCATTTTATACTTCATATTAAATGGATATAGAGTTAAAAAACTGTATAACTTTAAATAAATAAAACCTTTATGACTGCATATCGTGCGTAGCTATAATTTTTCTGTAATTTATTGTAATTAATACTCATTTTAAATATGACCACATTTGATGGAAGGGCCTCGGGAGAAAAAAGTGACGCGCGCCTAGTTTCGAGAAAAACGAGTTTATAACTAACAATATTTTTTATGCAGTATTCATTAAACACACACCGTCTATAAGCAATAATAATTTTTACTACGGGGTGGAACAAATTCGAGTTCCTTATATAAAAAACATTATGCACGCTACAGAAAATGTAGGGTTTTATGGACCAATATTTTTGCTACATTTTTAATAAGCACCACAGGAATTTTCGATCATCTTTTGTTTTTGAGCTATATGCTAAAACATGATTTTCGCTTATTTTTATGTGGTTTTTTTACGTAGAATATCGTGGTGTGATTGGATTTTTTCAAAACTTAATAAATCTCGAGATATACCTAACACAAACATTATATTTTTAAATGGGAACATATGTTGAAAATAGTCTCGTTTTTTTCTTATTTAATAAGCTTTTGAACAATGTATAACAAGATGAATTATTAATGTATTGGGGAGAAAAATTTGAAAATTATTAAGAAACGAACGAAAAAATCAATTGTAGATCATTGTTTGTTTATTTTGATTCTTTGTCTATTTAAGTTATCAAATTTTTATTAGTCATATATTTTCGGAATAGCTATTTTATTTTTATCAGTGTTATAGTTGGCTTTGACATAATTCGAAAAATGTGGTTTAATATGTTTTCTGAAGTATATAATTTTGAAAAATGAATACAAAGAAAATAGATAATACTAAAACCCATTAAATTAATTTCATTTTTTATTCATGTTTGAAACAAAAGAATGTAGCCATGTTATTCATCGTTGAAAAGCTTATAAAATAAGGCAAAAGATGAGACTATTTTCAACATATATGTTCCCATTTAAAAATATTATGTTTGTGTTGTATGTCGAGAATTATTAAGTTTTGAAAAAATCTACTGACACCTCGATATTCTACGTAAAACCCATATAAAAATTATCTAAACATTATTTTCAAAATAAGCGAAAATAAAGTTTTAGCCTGCAGCTCAAAAACAAAAAACAATCGAAAATTCCTGTGGTGCCTATTAAAATTGCCTCAAAAAGTTGGCCCATAAAGACCTAAATTTCGACATTTTTTCATTAACTCTCATAATAAGCGATTTCTAGGTAATTTCAAAATAAGCGAAAATAAAGTTTTAGCCTGTAGCTCAAAAACAAAAAACGATTGAAAATTCCTGTAGTGCCAATTAAAATTGCCTCAGAAAGTTGGCCCATAAAGACCTAAATTTCGACATTTTTTTATTCGTTGATCAAGTGTAGGACTTATTCATAATTTTTAATTCTACCATTAAACTATTAAATCCTAATATATGTCTAGAATATGAACCAAAGAGACTGAACAATATGAAAATGAAATTTGAACGAATTTATTACTATTTGTGGCGTAACTTGACTTACAAAAATTCTGATGAAACTGCAGTCTACAGCAACAAATATTACTAATATTAGTAAAATCAATGGCTGGTAGCATGATCAACTAACTGATGAAGGTTGATTAGAGAGCAGTTGAATCGTTTGTGGATTAATTTGGAGAAAAATACTTCAAATAAAAGATGCGTCCAATTAAATTTTCTATAACTGTTAACTAATGATTCTGCAGGTCCCAATATGACATCAATTTTAAATTAGAATCTTACAAACAAAGAGCTACTATCCATTATCTCTATTATTAATAATCACAAATTTCACAACACTATTAGACACTAAATACTTGACATCTTTCCAACGCATCCAACTATCAATGAGAAAACAAACACAACCGTTTCCTTGTGGGCGTACTACATCATTTGTGATGTAACTGATGCTTACAAAAAACAGGCAACTCTAAACTCTGGCAGAACGCATGGAAACGCTCTGTGCGTGCATTTCCCTCCAAGGACAACACGTAATTGATGTTATAGTATACATTTCATTGAACAGCGTCACTCACTACATGATCTCAAGTGGTCTCTAGATTGAGTTATAAAAATAGAGCAAGCAGACTGTATGTTACACGATACAGACTGGTTGAAAGGGAATAGAATTAGCTAATGAAATTTTATGTGTTGGTGAAGGTTAATACAAATTTAATTTATATCATTTTAATCTAGCATGAATGGTATATAACAGACGGAGAATTTGCAAGATCAAGTTACACAAAGAGGCCGATTTTTATTGCTGAAATAAAAGGGAGTGTGATTCAATACGATTTAATAAAATTATTAAAATAACTGAATAGAATCAAGTTTGCATTACGAACAGCAGGTTAGACTTCTAGTTAAAATAACAAAGTTGACAGCGCCACTTTTTATTATAATTGGTTTAATCAACTTTAGCATAGAGATCTAAAACAATGTTGCTAGATAGGTAACATGGAAAAATGTTTAATGATTCTGGACATTTTTATTACAATTTCATTTGTCAAAAAGGCAATGACATTGTAATGATTAGAAACTGATAATTAGTCGGAATAGTATATTTAAACGTAAGGCATCCTATTATAGCATGACTTTGAAATTAGGGTGAGCGAACGAAAGCTTGAATAGCCTTTTGTAACGAGACTATTATACTATTTTCTCTATTTCGGCTTTCGTTTATATTATTTCTTTATAAAAATTGTTGAAAATTTCCACTAAGAATAGTTAAGTTGGTGCCAGAAATTTGTATTTTTTACCTCCCGCTACCCTTGGTAAGGGATGTATAGAGATCGTGCAAAAATGGCATATCGGGATTTTGGTAAATGACCACGTTTTTAGGTCCCTAGAATCCAATTAATCATTTTCACGATGATGTCTCTGAATGTGTGTGGTACCTGTTTACGCTCTAACTCAAATACTATCGTTCAGAAAATGCTGAAACCTCGTATTTCTACCTTTTTCTAATATGGAAAGAAGCCATTAGATTTTGGTGTAAAATAGACAACCGGAAATGGCACTTTACTTGAAGCTTAAAACAGTCTTTCTGCGAAAAATACCTTTAAATGTTATTTTTTCGAGATTTATGTTATTATAAAAATTAAAGATTATTAAATTTTCTACAGATTTACATTAATACTTTATATAATATGTATAAATTTATAAAATTATCTGTAACCCTACGCTTTAAAAAATCCTCCTTGGTTACACACGTTACACAGTTCATATCTCAAATGTATGCAATTGACAGATAAATGTCACTGTCAAAGAACTAGGACTTAATACAGTTTTCAGCATAAACTATTATTCACGAAAGATGACTATTCAAGGTCATTTATGAGCCGTCTGATATAATATTACTTGCAGATAACTTCACTGCATTTTATACGCATAAGCGTGCAACGCAAAATATTTATGGGTATATTTTAACTGAAAAAATAAATGTATTTTATTTGAAAATTTTGTTCCTTTTTAAATAATGCTTTACTCAAAGTTTTATCTTCTTCATCTACGTTTTTGCATAAAACAAATATATAGACTTGACGTAAAGCATAAAATAATAATTTGATTTGAATGTCAACGCCACTGGATAAATATCATTGCAGAGGGCAGTATGGTAGATAATTACATGTCTGTAACTCTACGACATATGTTACTTCTATTTTTATTGTGTTAGAAAGTAATGGCACTATTTACGTATATCTGTCACATCACACAAATTAAATAGACATACGTCAAATAATCTTTCTCTTTCTAATATAAAATGTTGCTAAGCTACTGTTATAAAATGCTGTGTATTCTTTCTTCCACCAAATGACCTTGAATAGTCATCTTTCCTGAATAATAGTTTAACTTAATATGTAAGTATGTATATTCGAATTTATGAAAATTAAATGGCGGAGGTATTGTGTTGATCACATCATATTTTTATTGTTTGTTACCTAGATATTTCGTATATTTAAACTAACTTACATCCCAAATGTTTTCAAGGTTATAAACGCACATATTACTAACCGATTGTGAATAAAATTATTTTTATTTAAATATAGATGATTAAATTTTACTCTTTATTAAATTTTACACAGTTTAAATTATTGTTGAGATATGAAATATGTTTTTTTTTTGTTTGATTTTGAAACACTATAGAAAAGTTGTAAGTAATATAAGCTATCAACATTTTAGGATAATGAGTTTTTTTAAGTGATTACTGTGATGTACGAAATATATTTTTCAAAAAGCGATTATAAAATTACTAAGTTTTTTATTGCTTATTTTCCTCATTCTGTAAAAGTTTATTGCTCTGTACAGTGTACTATTTTAGTTATAATGCTAAAGCTAAATAATCATTTTTTAAGACTTTTATTAGTTTTAAACGACACTAAATACATAAATATCTAAAACGAATCTACTGCAATAAATTTTATTTAATACCAACTGCAAACACATTAATATATCAACAATTTTATATACATAGATAGATATGAGAAAATAATACATTTTAGCATTGCAACAGATCTTATCTTTCTAAAGTACAACTGGAGTACCAAAAGAAACTCAAGCGCCACTAAATAAGAAATACGGAATATCCAAACTAGTATGTATTATGCCTTCAATTAAAAATACGAGTCAAAATTAGTTAATTTTCCTAGAAAATTTAATTTAAAAGTTATATTTACGAGTTTTATATTTATAACCTATCACAGTATCTGTTCAACTGCATTTTCTCTTATAAAATCCTGTAATCAAAAATAAACGCAATCTATATTTGAATGGAGTAGAGTGACTAACAAACTGAAGGTCTTTCGCGGAGGCTATAAACTGTCAACAGTGTCAACCTGAACACTAACATGCAAATTTTATCAAAGAAGCAGGTGGATTTTATGTACCATGCAGAAAACTTGTTAGAATTTTGTTTTATTTTCAACAAGTGAACACCTGGAATTATAAATAAGTTCATCATCTTTTTCTTATTTCAAATTTCATTAAACATAAGTACCTACTATAGTAAAAATGAATAAGCAGAAGACTCACGTCATCGACCTGAAAAAACCCTTATAAAATGAAATATAACTTATAGAAATTATTGGGTGTTATTTATTTTTTAAAAAAGAGGGAATAAAAAATACTAGTATTAAGAAACGTATATATTAATGAAATTTACCTTCATATCAAAGTCAATCCTTATTCCTTTTAGGAAATATAAAATTATTTGAAATAATTGTAGTTAATTTTTGTATCATAACGGTAGCACTACTGACAATGTCCATGTTTACATTGAATTTAAAATCGATCAAATATCGATCCTGTCCCTGTCACTTGATTGATAGGTGATTGTCAACTCATCTCATCCCGGCACAAGTGACTTGAATTAATATAAATGATTGCAAATATCAAAGTAGTTATGTATTATTGTTTTGTTAAAAATATATTGAACTATTGAGCTGTCAATAAAATATATAAATAAAATAAATCGTTCTAGTTTCTTCTTAGTATTTTGTGAGTTGTGTCTTACGCTACAGAATTACTGCAGTGCCCAATTACCGGATAAGCTGACTAGGCTGCAGCCTAGGGCGCACAGATTTTGGGGTCGCACAATTTTCTCGTCTAGTAGTTTTTGGGGTGCTTTGATTTGGTTAGAGCTAAGACGACCTAAACCAGGCCCTGAATATTATTGGTTTGTTATATGAACTACCATATGTCGTTACAAAAAGAATAAATTTTCTCTACCAATTTATGAGAAATCTTAATGCAGAAATTCCGCATAAAATGGTTTTCATAGATGAAACCTGGATATTCCAGAAGGGTTCCGCTCGACGAAGATTCTGACGTGAAAAGCGTTAAGCGAAATACCACGACCGATGGAAAAAGGTTAGTTGTTGTTCTAAAATGGTTCGGTCACTTAATGAGAATGGAGGAAAATAGCTGGCCAAAACGTATATTTCAGTGGATACCACCAGGGAAGAAGAAAAGAGAACGACCAATCTTGGAGAGGAGTGATGAGACAGCGGAACCTGGAAGAAGATCTAGCGTATGACCGGGAAACTTGGCGTCGGGAATTGGGAAGGCAGCATCTTGCAATATAATATGCATTGTATTGATTATGGTGAAATATGTCGAGTACATACAAATAAGTACTTTAAATTGTAGGTACATAATTAAATCCAAATATATGTAATAAATAAATAAATAAAAATAAATATGTAAAAGAAAATGATTATTTTCAAAAATAGTATAGTTTTGTTATTAATTATTTTAATTACTTACATGCATGTATTGTATACAGAAAGTTATGCAACACGCATTACATTTTCTTGAATAAATTAGTACCCCATGTATACGTAGTAATAAGTGACGTCATTATCTAGTAATATTTATTGATAACGTGAGTCTTCTGCTTGTTCATTTTTACTATATGTATTATATAAAAGATGACATCAATGAATATAATATTATTCCAGAAAACATTTATGGGCAGAAGTATTTTCCGTTTATTATTTAAAGATCGTGGGTTTATGAATGACGATAGCTGAAAACATATGTTTTAAATCAAACAGTTAAATAAAGTTCAAAATAGACGCTGTAACATTAATTATTTACTAGTGTTCAAGGGCACTACAAAGCTAAAATGGGATATGTTGAATTATTCATAATAACAATTCTCATAGCGCTCTGAATTTCTAGAATTATTATTTTGAAAAAGTTCGTATTAAACACAATATGTATATACTGAGTTTACATGCAGTTTTCAAAACGTTTTTAGTTTCGAAAACTTCGTGTATACAGTGTCAAAACGGTTTTGAGTTATCTCAAACCAAAATTAGATTCATGGGTTTGACTTGAAAACTAGTCTCAAAACTACTCATGTAAACACGTAATGGGAAATCTGTAATAAAACCCCAAAGGTTGCATTTGAATTTTTGCTTGTACGTGCTAAATAACGCGTTTACGCGCGCCTGTTTAAACTTTAAACTTAAACAATGCCTACCTAAACAAAACAGGTCAAAACATGTCTTGCATGGCACTCTGTAAAAAGCTTAAAACGGATATTTTATATTATGTTTAACTCATGACAAGAACCTTTTATAATTATATCAATAAATCTAGCCTAATTTGATGAAGTGTTTAATTCTGAACAGTTTTTTTGTATTTACACTTTAGTTCTAAAATGAATAAAGCAGAATTTACAAATATATGTAAATTTTATCATTGTATTTCCTATGGTCCATAAAAAAGTAGACACGCGGTATATATGTATGTACATATTTTTATATAATAATACCACGATTTCTCAAATACTATAAGACTTAAGACATTTTTAACTAGGTTTTGGTAACAATTGGACAACCGGAAGTAGTAGTTACAAGAAAAAAATCATCTAAATATTATTTATCGAAAATGTATATAAATACTTATATTAAAGAACGTTAAATTCTTTATTCGATAAATATAAATTCATTATTATATGTTCTATAGATTTAGAGATAAAGAAATGCATATAAAATAATTTGATTAAAAATTTTCAGATCAAACTACTTCAAGGCAAGAAATTCAAATGTTTGTAATTGACACATAAATGTCACTGTCAAAAATATTTGTATGCCACTGTCAAAAATATTTGTACATCATTATGATTGTGAAAATAAAAAAAAGTCAACGCAAAAGAATATATGTAAAAAAGAATATAAAAGGAATTAGCGAAAAAATGACGAATATAAAGAAAAAGAAAAGGAAAGTAGAAAAAGAAAATTTCAGGATATTGAATATAAAGAAAATGTATGTATTGTACATAATTTATATTAAAATATCCCATAGATTTTGCAAATATATGTGAGAATTATTTTGTAGTGAGACATGAATATATGTATTTGTATTTAAAAATATTTTTCGTTTTATGCGTACAACCATGTAAAATATCTGGCGAGAGGTTATGTGCTGGCCACATCAGATTTTTATTTCAGAATTCGTGCGAGGTTCATACAAAAAGTGTGCATGTACTTTGCCGGATTTGTAATTTTAATTTAGTTATACAGATGTCATTTATTATTAAAATGAATTAAATGTTTTCTCTCAAAAAATTCCAACGATTTGACATTGTGACATTGATTGTACGTATTTGAAGTATAAATGTATGAAACCATTTAATAAAGCTGTTAACATTCGCTGGCATTTAATGTATGAAACTATAATAAATTCCTTAATACGTTTTTTATGTTTGGTATATTGATTAAAACAATAAAAATTAATAGCACAATATGTAACAGGCTTCGTCCAACATACCCACTTTTGAAAATCAATAACGTACTCCAGTCACGCTAGCTGCAGATTTTCTAATGAACTTAACCTCTTCATTCTGATGGGCATTCCCGCCTTCGGGCAATAAATCCCTAAGTTATGTAAAAAACAGACACTCACTCCACCTTGCACTCCATTCCAGCTCGACGAAAGTGGATGCCAGTGTCGCCTCTAGGGTTCTTTGCGCCCCGATGCAAAATTAAATTGAGTGCCCTTTAATTTTTTTAGTAATAATTTAAAAAAACAGTGAAAAATTCAAAACATACAAATTTATGTACATTTATTAGGTATACATAATAACAATAAAGCAAAATATATAAAAATTCATATAGACCAGTATTGTAGATACGTACATAATTTGTCCACTATTATGGGCATAGACAATGTAATACACAATAAATTTGTTTGTATTAATTATCTTACCAAAAGAATATTTGATATTTTTCTAGCATTGTTATATTGAATTATGATGATTACAACAAAGAATATATTTTGATTATACCTCAAGAATATTAATTACAAGAATGAATCCGACAATGAATTTATTTAAATATTAGCATTTTGAGAAGAATCCAATGTTTATGATTTATAATTCTGAAATCTTAGTCAGATTTTATTTTTCTTTTCTGCCGATTACCGATATTGAATTTTCTTTATTTACTATTCAAATTTAGTAGAAAGAAAATAAAATAAATATCATGCCAGACGGATAATTTTCTGTCATTGTTACGTTATATGTAAACTATAACTGTAAATTTGTTGATCACAGCAAATGATTTTGATTGTAACCTAATAATATTGATTAAGATTGAAGAAGGCGCCTGGAGCCGGCACTGGTGGATGCTATAATATTAGTATAGTCTATTCAGATTTCGTAGAGAGAATGATATAAGGGTGATTTAGAGAGATATTATCTGTAGCGGACTAGCTATCCATGAAATCGAAAATCAGAGATCAAGTAGCTATAGGTTGCAATTTTATTGGGCTTCCATTCATAGTTTTTGTATGTTTACTTAATGACATAACACCAAGTAACATCCTTTCACTTTTCAAAGAACTGGGTAAACGCATCAAAATTGTTATGTAAAGTTCTTGATAAGAGACAAAAGTGGTAACGGATCAAAAATTATTCATGAAATAATTGTAAGTGTAATTACGGTTTAAGCAATTTTGATGAGGCCGGGAGTCGATTGAAATTATTCAAAGTGCAGAAGGCCTATAGAAGCAAGAACGAACTAAAATATCAAAAATATTGAATAATGACAAAAAATTAATAACTATAGATACTACTATTTAAGATACTTCAAAATTGTCTTACAAATTTATCTGTAATTATAATGATATTGTAAATATTAAAAATAGTATATTATGTTATTAGGAGTAGAAAGCGGTCTTTTTGTGTTGAACCCAGCTATTGCGGCCGAGGCGTTAGCCGAGGCTAGGCAAGCTGGGTAAAACACAAAAAGGGCGTTCTACTCCGAATGACATATACTATTTTTTCTTCAAGTGTTTCAAAGATTTTTTTGAAAAATTTTCGGAATTTTTTAATTATAGTGTTTGCAATTTCAGCCAAAGCTGGCTGTGTACACTACAAAACAAAAACGATACAACTGTCAAATAACAATTTTCAATATAATCTGTGTTGCTGTGACGACTGCCGCCGCCAGCGGTGAACTAAGGCACTAACATTTTTGTACTAGTAAGACAATGAATATCTTCTATAGTGTGTGTACAGTAGCATAATATGAATATTATATTACGCTGGAAGAAAAATGTCGTTTTTATCACACATATCTCGAATTAGATCAGAGAGCAATATAAAATCTAATTTTTTTGTTTAGAAAATAAAGTATTTTACGAGTATTCATAATCGGTTAGTAATATTGCGATTTCTGATTTTTAAAATGTTGGGATTTAGTTATTATTAACCTCATTTTCCAAGAGGTTGGAAAGCTTTGCAGAGACTGCAAAGTATCAACTCAGGGTGGGAAGATGCCACATCCCAACTTCACGGTTATTTCCCGCCCTTGAGAAGTCAGTGCATATCAATAATAGGAATTTACATGTAAACAAAGATTCTCTACATTTTACAAAAAGAAACAAATGAATGATTAACTATCTTCGCCCTGGACAGTAATGAATCATTTTCCACGTCGGGTAGAAATGTACTATTGCTTATCTTACAGAAATTTAGATCTCTGCATTTTAGAAATTATAGTATATTAAGCATGAATTACAACTTTGATTAATACTCGGAAATTTATTATTTGTTTTTATTGGGCTTCCAAATTATCAAGAGATGGCGCAGAAAACAAATGTCAAACTCATGACCTAAAGTACACAAGTACACTTTTCGCTGGCTTCCGTAAGAGTAGCATGGCTGTCAAGTAATTTACTTGGTTTCTTGATTTATTTGTGTTTTAGTTTAGTATTTTTTTATTAATTTCGGTAGAGTTTAGTTTAAAGTTTCCCGTAGTTGTAGTTTTAGTGATAGTTTATTTATATTTTCATTTAATAACGATAATTAGTAAGTAGTTTTAGGTAAACAGTATCTTAGTTTAGTTTATATTAGTTTTTTTATATTATTTTCAGGACAAAGATGCAATTTTAGTTTCCTATTTTTGTGTGTCGTAGACTTATAGCCATAAACAGCACATGTTTTCCCATTTTTAGTAGTTTTTTTGGGTGAAAACCCCATCACAACATTAACCTCTAATAAATTGTATTTCTCTTAAATTATTGCTTATTAATTTTAAATGAGACAGGAACATACCTTTTATATTAGCAATTATTTGTATATTCTATTTAAAATAAAACAATTATTTTCACTTTTAGTAGATTTACAGTGAAAATGTCATAGCATCAACCTATAATAAATGGAATTTCTTCTAATTTTAACAGTATTTTGTATATTTTATTAAAATAAAACAATTATAACGCTGTGAAAAGCTTATTTCAATGTTCAATACACAAATGTAAATGTTCAAAATGTAAACAATTATGTGCTAGTATAGCGTTTTCTTATTTTGGAAGCCCAATACGATAAATATTTTATTTAAAATACAATATAAATATTGGTATTATACAATTTTAAGACTAATTCGGATAATTTAGTCAAATTGGAACACGAATTTTAGTCACAAAATATATAAATAACAAAATGTATAAGATACCAACATAAATCTGTGTAAATATGATAATAAATGAATCATTCACGGCGTCTTGAACAAATTGTTAATTTATTAGCTTAATTATAGCAGAGCCAGTCTTAACAGTTAACAAACAGTGAAATATTCAGGCTCAATATAAAAAAATATGTAATTTTAAATATCAAATATTTTTCAAAATTCAATTATTCATAAAATTTAACTCTAACAAAAAACCATCAGTTTATAGTTTGTGTAAAAAACGTCTCCACACTTCATAGGGACTGAGAATGTGGCAGTTATTTGTATGAGTTCGAAAATATCAAGACAGCTGTGCAGCCGGACACCAACCATGGTATGCAGAAGTGGTTCTTCTCTTCTGCTTCAACACCGCATCGCCAGAAATAAAACCGAGAGTGACCGAATTTCTTGCATCCAACTCCTTTCCTTCCTTCTCGGTTTCTCTCATCTATATTTTAATCATTCCGCTAGAAATTCTACACAATTGTGGGTTATTTTTACACTACAAGGACGCCCAAACTTTAAACATTATTAATGCAAAGAGTTATTAATGTGCGAATTATTAAACAAACTAATTGGTTGAGAAATATTGAAAGGATAAAATTAAAACCAGAATACAAAGTACTTAAAACAAAAATAAATAATTACATATTGACTATGACGTCATACCTAAGAGCAAATGTTTGAACATTTTATTGAAGGAACGTGATACTAACTAACCGTAAGTTTACTACTGTTTTTAATATTAACTACTTTGCGAATTTTGCAAGTATACATACTTATAATGAAACACAATTTGGCTCTTTGTACATTTTAGAGCAAAAGTACAAGATTGGAAAGTAATTTAATTAATTTTTACTTTTTAAAAAAACAAAATATCTGTAGCACTAGATATTTAGAAAATTTAGTATATTAAAGAACATGTTTTATAAGACATGTTTTATTCGCACGCGTCAAAATTTAGAAAACGAGCGTCAGCGAGTTTTCTAATTGACAAGTGCGAAAGAAAGTCTTATAAAATGAGTTCTTTATACTATTTTTTTTATATTTTGCGCCTCAATTTGTGATTATATTTGTAACCATTTGTACATTTTCATGTAAATAAGCTTCCCTAAATAAAATAAAAAAATAATAATTTCGACATTATATTATAAAAATGAATTGTCAATTAACTAAAAATAAATTAGTTAAAAATGGGTTAAAGAAACGTCATCTAGTACCAACCGTCTAAAACAAAAAATTGCGTATCGAAATGAAGGTCATTACGATACGCAATTGCGTATCGTAATGACTTCATTGTGAACGCAAAATATAAAAAACATATTTTCGGAAACATCATGCAGCTACTGAAATAAAAAACAAATAAAACAAAATATCAATAAAGATCATAATACGTACCTACTTCAATATTTAATGCTGAATTATAACAATTGTAAACACAATGATTACAACAATTAACATCAATAACACTGAACTGAACTGTAAGATTTTGTTTAATTTGTTTTTTTATTTCCATGACTATCTGATTGTTAACGAAAATGTCATATTTATTTTCTAAATATCTAACGTTACAGATATTCTTTGTCTCTATGAATGGATTATGAAGCTATCTGGAGTGGGAGTAACATGTATGCCAATTTTGAAAATAATTTTAATTTCACAAGACAGAAGTGAAACAAGTTAATTTTTTATTTCATTGGAAGATTCAAATTTATCAACTAGATAGAATAACTAGCGACTAATTTTAAAATGACGAATAAATTTCTCGTCACTATATGCTAGCACAATTTTTTCAAATTAGTCTTTGATGCAGTTTATCTTTTGTCGTTTTTGAGGTGCTTTTCTATTTCCATAACACTGTCACTATACTTGGACTAAATTAATCAACCGATTCCCCAGAATCTAACAACATTTAAATTTATCGAATAGAAGGCAGATACAATTACTGGCGATTCATTCTAAAATGACTAATAAATTCATCATTACTATATCCTAGACTAGTAAAACTTTTTCAAAATAGTTTTTGAAGCAGTTTTTTTTGGCTTTTTTAAGGTGCGTTTCTATTTCCAAAACGCTATTACTATTTAAACTTAAAACTAAATTAATCATCCAATTCCCCGCAGAGCCAGTATTTAACAATATAGTAATAGGCTACTTGCGTGTTACTGAAAATCTGATATGTATCACTATGTACGTAGGTAAAAATATAAATTTTATTTAAATATATGGTTTTTAATAAATTAAGAAAGAAGATTTTCTTTGACGTCATTTTGACCTGGAAAAAGGGAAGCATATTTAAGAATGTAAACTGTCACTGTCTCTTTTCTTTACTATTTGCATTTTGCGTAATTTCTGCTACTTTTATTACGTATTTCATTTTGAAGGATTTTAACTTAGCTTATACTCGAACAAGATTAAAATGACAAACTAAAATATTAACCTCCAAACTATTTGCGTGTGGTTTCTGTTACTTTTATTGCGTATTTCGATTTGTTAAGCATGATTTTAAAGGATTTTAATTTAGCTTATAATCGTACAAGATTAAAATGACAAATGAAAATATTAGCCTCCAAACTATTATTCAAACGTCAAACAGATGATCTGTCATGTTTAAATTACCCGCACATGCCGTTGCTATGGGGCGTATCGATGCTGGCTTTACAGCCATTCATTGGGTCGTCGTAATTCTACGTCACACATGGCGGTAATTTAAATATTAAAATTTCATTAATTTTTTACTGGCCAATTGATGAAAAATTTACCAAAAGAAAAATATGGGTAGCAAATTATTATCGTGTCTTCAAAAATATTAAATAAAATAATGGCACGCAAGTAGCCCCTTGATCACGTGATTTTATTTTTATATGTGTATAGTGTATTTTCGCTATGATTCTGTCAGCTGCTGACAGCTCACTAATGTATATACTGATGGTTGCACTTTCGTGTTTTTTGAAAAAGTAGAACTAACTAGTGTAACCTACTCTAACCTGTAGTACTACATTATTGTACTATCAGGGCCGCTCCGTGGGTATAAGGCGCCTTTGTGCAAAGTTATATTTTAGCGCCTCCCTCCCCACATGATGTAAAATTTTAAAAATAAAGTTTGAACTATACTTTTTATTATTCAAAAATGTTAGATTTAATATACCTATTGATTAGATTGATTCTTGTAATCAATAGGTTATAATCAAAATCGTTTGTCATAATCAACAATTTTACAGTCATGGTTTGCAGCATAACAATAAGAGAAAATTATCCGTTCGGCAGGATTTTTAACTTTTTAATAATAAATAAGTAAAATTCATTATCAGTAGAAAATTAAAACAAAATTATTTCTCTACGATTTTAGAATTATATTTAAATCATAAAGCATTTGGTTCTTCGCAAAATGCTAATAGGTATATTTAAATATTGAATTCATTGTAGGATTCATTCTTGTAATCAATATTCTTGAGATATAATCAATATATTCTTTGTTGTAGTCAACAATTTTACAGTTATTTTCAATATAAAATATAACAATGCTAGAAAAATAACGAACCGATTGGTACGATAATTATTTTACTTTTTACTTATATCTAGAACTCTAAAGCAAATATATTAAAAAATAAATTGTTCATTTCTATCACGGTAATTTGTAAGTTGTACAGTAATTTTTTCTTTACGAATAAGAGCATTTTAAAAACATTTACTATTGTTTACTTTACTGTTTTGAAACGGCGCCCCTCAAAGTCAGGCGCCTTTGTGCGGGGCACAACCTACCCACCAGCACGGAGCGGGCCCTGTGTACTATCAACACCAACTCTGTCAACTGTCAATGGTTACAGCCAAAATCAGGCCAAAAAGCTACAATAATATCATGATTTCACTCTAGATCTAGTACCATAACATTTCAAAAGGTCAACTATATATTTAATATTTAACGGACTAAACGACTAAAACTAAAGTAGGTAATTTATATAGTGCTCTCGCTCCCTACGTAACACTTTATATTTATAATAATAAATTTCTTCTTAACTATTAGAATTAAGTAATAAATAAAACACGTGAATATGAATTTATATGTAATATAAATCTATGAGAAAATAATTTATTTCTCTTAAGATATGAACAATAGCTACAAATAATGGATAAAATTATGTACACTCTCATACTATAAATTTCGTACAACATTCAATTAATATTTGTTAAATATATCCTGTTGGCTCTCATCCATTCTGAAGATTATCTGATCAAGGCAGAGAAGAGGCCACAAATCATGCCGATAACAGTAATTTGAAATAATTTGACGTAGAGTTGGTTCTTTTCCAATAATTAGACTCCGGGTAAGCGTAGGTTTTGGAGTGATTCTCGGGCACAGGCACGCATGCGATCACTGATCATCCCCATTTTTCCTGAGCTACACCTTTGTGTTTTGAGGCCACGACGCCTCTAATTCACCGGGCCAGCGCCTTGCATTATCGGTATTATCGCCACGGTGGGATTCGTAATTTTGCAGGTTATACTGACAGTATATTCATTTTAATATATATGTTATTGACATTATAGCTAAAATATTCTTGCTTCTCGTTTTGTTGAAACAAATAGAAAAGTTTTATTTAAAATAATCGCTATTAAAAATTCCAACAATGTATTACTGTGTAATTATCTAATTATCACAGTTAACTTTACAATACGAAATATTTTTATAATTATAATGTCACACAATAAAAATTGAGGTTACAATTACCAATTACCATTATATCTATTGTATTCTAAAAGTAAAATACTGGTTGCCTGTCATTGTAATCAACGTTTCTTTATTATTGTAATCACCAATGTTTTAATTGTTGTAATGAACGATTCTGATTATTACAATCAAATTACAAATTAATTCTGATGTGGCCTTGAAATTGAATGAATTAGGTATGTTTGATGCGTTCAGAAATCAAATTTACTATCTAAATAGACCTTTTCAATTTAACAGCTATCTCTTTCTATCCCTGCAAATAGAAATTAAAATGGCGCAAACAACTGCTGTCAAAACGAAACGTCAAAAATATTGCAGTCACTAAAATACCTGTATTCTCGGTGACAATTTGCATTGTTTCCGCTTCAACAAAAGCTTTTGTAACTTCTTTCGAGAAGATGTCAGAGATTTTTCTCACATTTTACATCTAAAACTTTTAAAAATGCCATCTCGAGTGTGTAACCATGATTCCCGCCAATTTTTCTTACTATGCACAGATCCGCCATTGCGCATATGTTCTATTTCTTTAAAAAGAGAAGGTATGTTACAACTAATGATTTCTAAATTAAAATTGAATATTTCGAATTACAAGTGACATATTTTTTATATTTTTAATTTGAACAACTTTGAATTTCTATTGAGAACGGAGTAGCTAAACTGAGAATATAACTGGTTAATTCCTTTTTGAATTAAGTATGACAATTTCTGGAGTATGTTTTTGATTTATAGTTTTCTGAATTATAGTTTTCTGAATTAAAAATTACTAATTTGAAACTCTCTGAAACTATTCACTATTCTAAATTCATTTTTGATATTAAAAAAATGACTAACTGAATGATTGTGACGATTTGTAAAATAAAATTGACAAAAAACACTTTCTGAAATAACTACAAGGATCGCGCTTTAGAATTATGGTTCATATTTTTTAGAATATTATTTTAAATACTGGGTGCCAATTTTATATGTTCCCGCCTGAAAATTCGTGAATAGGCAATCCATGTTACATTTCATAAGTGACTTGATTTTTAAAATTTTGTTATGCTCTTATACCTACTGTGATTATTCGATTTAAAGTAATAATATTTAGGTACCAAGTGGCTATGAAATATATTCTGTTTTGCCTATTCTTAAAATTTCAGGCCGGAACAAATAAAATGGACACCTTGTATGTTCAAAGTAATTTCCTTCCTCTTACAAGCTCCCAACCAATTTTTCATTTAGACTGCTAAATTCTTTCTGAGGCACTTAAAAACTATATATTAAATTCATTTCCGGTGTCTTAAAAACTGACAGAGCTATCAAACTAATTACTGGAATACTTAAAAATTGTCAAATTTAATCAATTTCAGCCTGAGTTTAAAACTATTAGCTTTGAAATCATGAATTATGATTCGAAAATGCTCTTTTGTTTAGGTATTGTATATTTTCACTTTTATAACGATACTTAAATTGATTAACTAAATTCTAACTAACTTAAAAGGGTGTATTATAAAAAGGGTTGAGAGAATGTAAGTTCTGCTAAAATAGTATTACAACTAGCACAACACAAGTTATATGATACCATTGATAAGAAATTTTTGGGGATGAATAATACCGGAATTATGTGTTAACCTACTTAATAAAAAATGGTTGTTATAGACATGTATTCAGAAGCAAGAAACAAATCTATGCAGTTCCAAAATTAGGCCAGTCAACGAAATTTATTTCCAAATTTTGGCGCTCCAGTTTATCGTATTTTACCTAATGGAATCCATCCTAATGATTCCTATAAATCTGTGCGTCTGACAAGTCGAAATCAACAGCCTTCGTGCCACGAACCTAATTACCAAATCGTAATGAACGCACGAGATGGACGACATAAAAAATACATTAGTGCTCTCTTCGTAATTGGATAATTGAATGGTGAAATATCACTTTTTGGTTTTATCTCGCTCGAGTACCAATATGCAAATTCTCGCAATCCTAATTCATTTGAATATTTGGTACAAGGTAAAGCAAGCAACCAGTAATTTTAGATTTATTATTAAGTGCTGATATTTAGACAAATATGGAACAGCCATTTTACTATAACTGGCAAGTTATTTATATGCAGCAACGTATTTTTATGTTCGTACTGTTAGTATATCATATCACTATACTTTTTCCCATTAAAATCTCCATGCATAGCAAATATTTATAGTATGTAAGCATACTAAGAAATAAAATATGAAACTAATCTATTTACTTTCAGATAGTATGTACAATGCATCATTTGTGTGAAAATCTAGTGCACACGTATTTTCGCATAAATATGGTAACAGATTATAAATCTAATAACCCAGATTCGTTTCCAGTCATATAATTTGCTGAATAATATTATATGATTTACTATGATCATGTGCTTAGGAATTTATTATAAGCAATTCCCGACTGAAATTACGAATGAGACATCTGGTGGTGAATTTTATTATTATTAAAACGGCTTTCTTGGTTACTCCTTTTATTTCTATGATGGAGAATGAAAAATTTCTTGGTATTTCTCCTGTTTTGGAAGAATCTTATTTATTCAATATTTCAGGTTATAGGTTGAACAAAATGACAATGCAATTTTCTTTGAAATGGTTTTTTCAATCTTTTTTTTCATGTTGAATTAATGTTTACATATCTTAAAAGACATCTTTTACTATAATTTTTGTTATTCGTTGAAGTCAAACTATGCGTTATAATGTTTTATTGCTCCCCTGAAAAAATATGAAATAGAACATTTGAAAATTAGTTTCCTCATGTATTATTGAATTACTTTTTATTCTAATTACATATATACACAAAATTGTAAATTATTACGAGTAATACATATTATGAAAGAAAAACAAGAGGTGGTATATTATTATTATCATAAAAACCCTGATTTCAGGCTAGTTATACAACAAATAACGCCCAAGGGCATTATAAGTTATTGCTATGGTAATATCAAGAAATTGATATTGATACTGGGATAAAGCCTAATAAACAAGTAGAAGTATTCATAGTCTACCTACTTCGTATATTTTATTAAAACTTTCTGATCCGTTATCCGTAAAATATTAAAAAATTATAGTCGGACATTAAACGTTGAAGGTGCCATGGGAGTTAAATGAACAATAATGCCTTCGGTCAAAGTACACTGTTGACCTCAGGCTTTATTGTCCTTATAACTTCCTTGATACCTTAATTACTATAAACTAACATAATAAAGTAAAATAATTATGCCTGCAATACTTTTTGACTGGAAAGGTGATTGGAAAGAAAAAGTTTTCGAATATTAGTCAAAATAATATTTATTTAAGAATATTCATAAAAACACAATAATTGTTGACAAAAATATCGGGAAATTTTGGCGCCTTATTTAAATTTGTAGGTACTTTATTCAATTCAAATTAAATTATGTATTATAAACTTAATTAAATATTTATACAACTAAAAACAGACTATTACGACATTCCATAAATCAATTTCGACAATGTCTGTGATGATACATATTTTAACATAGGATATTTATCTTGCTTAGAAACTATCAGGATGCAGAGTATATACATAATATTCATTAGTAACAGCTTCGGAAATATTAAATACATGGAACATTAAAAGTACATAATCATAAGGAAGTGTTTTTGCCTTCAAGATAATTATTACAAAAAAACATTATTATACATTGCTGTTACAAAATATAATCTTAGTGAAATAAATTACAATTAACTAACTTGTAAACAATGGTCTTGCTTTATGGTGTGTTTTAAAACGGAAAATAAAAAGCGAATTACTCCGCCAGATGAAAGATAAGCATATCTAACTGAGTTAACAGCAAGTACAAAATTGCTTTAAACGCAAAATTAGCATATCAAATACATAAAAGATGCTACTCAAATGATTATAATTTAAGGCCAAGCTATAAATTAGTGTTAACTAGATGATTTTAAAAAATGAAGAAACATACTTTCTTGTTAATATATGACACATCCCTCGGAATTGGATAATTGTGATGAATGGCGAACGATACCTTTTATTTGTTTTTATTCACTCAACTTTTCAAAAGTAAAAAGGAAGGAAACCAATTAAAAACGAAAAGAAAAACTACTTGGTTTTATAAACGTCGATATTCCCTCTATAACCGTTAAAGATTAAAATCGTATACTAATAATTATCAAATCCAGAAAGAATCATTTACAGAATGAAGGCAAAATATCTTTGAATTGAATTCTGAAATCTCCAAGTCTAGAAACTTATCTTATATCTTACATTACGAAATTTGTGTATGCTATTTATCTGCCACCAACAATATATAGTTACTCTAAAAAATTTAAAACTGGATTAATTATTAAAATGAATCATAGAAAAATATCACAAAAATTCATGTATTTTATTAACTTATTTCGCGTCGCCTAAACAATGTCCGAAATGCCAATTCCCCAAGTCTTCACCAGATAGGCGAGCGGGAAATTTTAGAAAAAAACACTCTTCTATATCTAAAATATTTCTTAAAGAAATATATTTATAATAAAAAAGTATAGTTTGTCAAATATTCTTTCGCTTAATAATAATAAAAGAAAATGGTAGAATATTGAATAATATTTAATTTTAATATAATGAAGTTCGTGAATTTGATTCACAATATGGGCAACAATTTCTGCTTGGCGGACGTCGGTAAAACATAACCAACAAACGTAGTGTAAAATGTTACAAAACAACAAGAAATTTAACAAGGTTATTAAGTTTAAATTTGCTGTATACTACAAGTGAAATACTTGGTAAGTAATAAATAGTTATTTAGATACCAAGATTAACAGTACATTACATAAAAAAACATTAAAATAATTGGAATTTAAGTTTGACACATCACCCTGAAATTAGCTAGAAAGCAGTGTTATGTAATAAAGTTTTAATAAATAAAATTATTTGTACACAAATTACTAATTATTAGTTTTATACTATTCGTACGAAAAATTTTGTACAAACCACGTGCGTGAACTTGGTTCCCGGAATCGTTCTATGGCAACGCTCGCAAGCTCGCGCCGCCAAACACTCATCCGGGAACCAAGCGTTCACGCACTTGGTATGTAAATAACTAGTTCTTCTAAAAAATTTCCACTCGATTGCAAATAAATTAAAATTATTTGCATAGTAATACAAAATTTCCGAGAAAAGTGGACAGAGTTTTGAATGGGCTCTGTTTGTTTAATTTTTATTCTAGGTGTTTGGTTTTCATTTTAAATTAAAATTCATACTTTAATGTTTATTCTGTTTACATATTTCATCTATGATTTAAAATTGCAGTCCAGTTCCAGTGCATATTTTCTAACAATGACAACTGTCTAAGAAAAGATTGCGTGCGTTTTATGGTTAACCGAACTGAAATTCATGGTTGGTTAAGGTGAAACGGAAGATTCGATAAGAGTATATAGAAGAAAGTTCCTGTGGAAAAAAAAAATCATCAGGAAGACTCAATGCATCCAATAAGATATACTTTATGAATCATGTATCCGCAGCCCAAAGAAATTCATTATTCGCAATTAGGGCTCTCAATATTAGATCATTTAAAAAATATTGAAGATTCATGCATAAATTTAAAAAAAATAACTATGACAATAACTTGATTCAAATATTCCTCATTAAAACTTCCGCAACCTTTTTCGGGAAGCTTGTATTATCACACTGAGACTCGGTGCGGCCGGCACAATACAACGAAACGGACAAAAAGGGTTACAGATTATATATGTATGATGTATTTAAAAAAGAAAAGGACTGAAGGAAATACATACTGTAATGTGAGAGGGTAGGTACCTACGACACTTGGTCCGCGAGTAGGAGGAGCCTAGGTAGGCGATCGATAACATAGAGCAGCACGCGATAGGCAGGAGACGCGTAGCTAGGTAACCAGGGGGAGATAAACGCAAATACCCGCGCATTGTTACATAGTTCGAAACTGCTCCAGAACAATATTAGAACAATTATGTAAACGACGTACTTTTGTGTGCAGAGTGACAAACAGTCACATAGAGTGTTTGTCCATCCAAAGGACAGTTACATAGACAGTACGAAGCAAGGTGTCAGGGAGTTTGAGTAGCACAGCAGTATCGTGTTGAGCGTATGCAGTTTGGTGTCGAGTGGAGTACTCGAGAAGTTACTGTTATACTGGGATAGCTGTGGAAATGAATACTTTAGTGTTGAAGAGTATTGGGAAGCTAGGTATACGGGGAAAATAACCACGTGTACAAGCGGATACTCAACAGTGGTGTTGAAGAGTTATGGTATACGGACAGTCGTTGATACTAAGGCTGTGGAAGGAGAGAGTTACGTAAATGGACAGTCAGACAGTTGAACGTGATATAAATAAATAGTGACATAAATAGTCGAAATAAATAATCAGTAATATCGTGTAAATAAATAGTCGTGTTAATTGTTTAAATAAATAGTGTTAGTGTTTAACTAGTGAATTATATTCGTAGTCTTAAAATAGTTTTTAATGTTTGTTTAATATTAGCAATCGTCATTGTTATTATGTTTTAATATTTATTTATCATCTTAATAAACATTTATTTTAATTAATAATAATTCTCTAATTTTCACACTTCACCCGGATAAATAAAAACGTAAAAATACATTGTAAAAATTACGAGTAAGTATCACATAAACACTTTTGGGTTCCGTTATTAAGATATAATTACCGGATGTAAACTTCAATTTGTTTTTCGATCAAAAACCTGTTTGTTATTGACTTAATCATACTATACCATCAGTACTGTCAGATACATCAAATTTAAATTAAAAGAAAGTATGTTAACTTCATTTGATGGACATGTTTTTAATGATTTAAGCAAATTTAATTTCACGCTATATTCAATTTGACATTGATTACATACTTACAATAATTTTATGTTCATATATTTAATAAACTTTTTTCCCACACCTACTTATGAAGTGGTATTTTATCTAGGGAAAATTCTGATAGACGTTAAAGTCAAGTGCGATTGACATAGTAATTTTACTGCAAATATAAAATCAATTCTGAAACTTTCTGTATGGAATTTGTACAAAATACATAAAACTGACAGAAGGTAATGTGTTGGGCACATCAGATTTTTGTACAAACGGTATTAAATTTATCGTTAGTTAATTCGCCGCAAGACGATGGCGTATGCAGCATCTTTGGTTCGCCGTAGTTGTCCGCTACGAGCGCTAGTTTAGAATGAAAATATGGACGTACGTCTTCTATATTTAACATTGAAACGTCAAATTCAATATCAAACTGGAAAAAAAAATATTTTTTTTCTATAGTCTATATACAAAGTAGCCATTTGCGCTCTCTTTTGTCAACGCAAAATGTCACTTTGCCGCTCATGCGCGACAAAGTAGAAAAAACGCTCGCTGTCCAAATTTCTAACTACACAATGTTGAGAAATGTCACTTGTCTACATTTTTAATAGAAACGTTTACTCAGGATCTAATGGCACTGTACTTACATATTTACCACCTTCACAAGTCAATCTGACATATAACTGCTCTGTCGGTATATTACATAACCAAACAAAATGCCGCACTGCTGTGAAAATAAAATAGGGCATTTATTTACCAAAACGAAAATATAAAATACTTAAATTAGATTGAAGCAATAGCTCAAGAAGAATGGAAAATAACCATAAATTAAAATTAAATATAAAATAAATTGTGTGACAGTTATGCTGCCACCTGCAAAAGTTTGGCGTGAACGCTCCCAATGGACATCCACTTTTCCACTGCACTAGTTTAATGTACTCAAAGCAAATAAATTATACAAAAAGTTCATTCATTACAAAATTTGCATTATTTTTTTGTAAAAACGAAAGCCAAAACAATATCTTGAAGTCATATTTGAATACGTTCCTATCTTCACTGCAAATCTATTTAATAGTACTGTAAGTACCTACAAAGTGCACATTTTTTTTTATTGTTATGGTGGAGGACTGTAGAAAAAATATTGTGTGTGTTTCGAGCGCAAATGGACATTGTCGATTTCGAGAGAATGCCAACAATCTCTCAATCGACAATGTCCTGTTTTGCGCTCTTTATACACAAATAGCTATGATTTTCAACATGTAAATGAAAAAACTAGAAAATACGATAAACACAGAAATTAAATTGTGAAGCGTCAAATGTAAATATAAACAGATGGCCCTGTTTTTCTTTTGTGTCTTTCTATGAAGCAAATTTTGGGCAATTATTGTTGAGACCTAATTTGCACATAGTTGATGTTATATACGCCGTAATGGCGGGAAGAAAATAATGCAAAAGTTTAACATTTTATTCTCCGGTTTTCTTTTTAAATTTTACAAAATATAAAAGCAAAAACGCTTTAGATTTAATAATATTTTAACAAAAAATCAAAAATTCGAAAACTCCCCCATTGTAATTTTTCTACACATATACCCCAACGTAAATTAAGGTAACAAAACACACCTGCAAAACTATGGCCGAGTTTTTTTTGTGAAAAATATTAAAGCTAATTATGTCCAAATTCATTTCGTATATTTGAATTTATAAAAAATTTATTCGAAAAAACAATTGGTTCAAAAGCCTAGTCGTATCTAATCGCATATATGATAGTCATTAAATTTTGCCGCATTATGGAAATGTATAAAAAGGGACAAAATGACTCCTAAATTCAGTGAACGTTTTCTCGACATATGTGGTTGCAGTATTTTTCAAAATACTTAGAAATTTTGTTATTTTATAATAATTTTAATATTCTTTAAAATTTTAATGGTGCAAGTTGTCATAAGAATGTAGCCTATTAAGACCTAACGAATCAGAATTCCATTGGTTGACTTTTTATTTTGAAACCATTACCTTTTGTAATTTGTTTTTCATTCTTGAGTTTATATTTTGATAAATGTGTTTTGGTTTTATTGTGACAAATCTTTAAAATGTTATGCCAATAAATAACGTGACCAATCAGGGTGTAATTCATTTAATGACAGCCATTCACTGCAGTTTTTTACGAGTTTATAATTTCTAGACGCTTAGTCATCCTCGAATATCCCTGGGTGGGGTTAGTCACTCGATTAACGATTAACGGAACGCGTTCATGACTTTCGGTTTAATTGTGAAAATGCTCTATCACCATTTTGCTCTTTTGACTCAACAATGACGCAATGATTTTTTCTATTGAAAGTGTCATCCTTTTATGTTGTATAAAATAATATTCCAGATACATCACTAACCTTGCTTTCAAGGATGTGGATTAAGTTACGACTAAAAATAAACCGGAACAGTTATATTGATTTGGAAAACGAAAATATGCTTTGAAATAGCAACTGTTGCATAATGGATGTTTATGTGAATCAAAATATTTAAGATGTAAAGGAGGTTATTTACATCAAATAATTTGTCTATTTGTCAGATATTAATATCTTCAAACAATTTTATTATATCTATAATGTTAAATTTATTGTAGTTTTTAAAATTATTACTCCAAGAAACTTTCAAATCACATATTTATTGTCTGTTATAAAATAGACAAATTAAATTACATTCTAATGCGATTAAAAAAGAAAAACAAGATTTGTAGATTTTTTTATCATGTTTTACTTTAATTTTAAAAATAATGAGTATTTACATTTGGTTAAAAAGTAGTAATTTATTAGTGTCTCCTTCAAAGTACGTATTCCCCATTAGATATAAAATAATGCACTGAGCCAACGTTGTTTCTAATCTACAAAATGAAATTCACGTTGTCGTATATTCTTTACCTCCTATAGGTAACGATTTTACCTTTATCTCCTCTACAGTCGCAAAACGTTATCCTTTACATGTATACTCTTCATTTTCGGAATGAAACAAATTCACAGGAGATTATATATGGTAAATAAGGTGGCTGGGGAAGCACGACTGTGTTGTTTTTGGCCAAAAAATAAATTGTGAACTAGCTAGTGCGTTCTCATGGTGCAAAAATGAGTTGTTTGCCAGCAATTTTTTTCGTTTTCTTCGTTCGTTAATTAGAATGGACAGCAACAACCAACAAAATACTGTGAATTTTAGCCGCAGACAAAACATAAAAATAATGTAGATTCTTTGTTCTGTCATTTTAAATAAAATAATTAGAGAGCGTGTCAAAATGCTTCGTTATTATGTATCTGTCGAAAATAAATAAAAATCCAATGTCCAATGTAAATGAAACCTGACACATACATCACAGACAGTGGTACTAACGTGATAAAAAAATCTGGTGTGGACACCACACGACATCTTTGTACGCAAGACCAACATGAAGTACAGATCCAATTATAAAATTGCCCGTATTTAACGTGATTTGACATTAATTTTTTTATTATTTTGTGTCCTAATCCTAATCCATAGCAAGCTTTATTACAAAAACCAAAAAGTAGGTACATAATTTTTAAATTTACATATCTCGCTTATACAAAGGGCTAATTTAATAATATTGGATGGAATTTAATTCTCTCAAACTATTATTTGAAGCATTTATTTCTAAAATCAAAATAAAACCATTTTATTCAAGAAAAACTGTTAACAACTTCAGGTTAGCCTATTTTGAAAAGTTTTGGATTATATTTTAAAATAGTTTTCCATTAAAATCTATAATAGGCTTCAAGTAAAGTATCACTTCAGGAAATTATGTAATGACCAAAAACCAAAAAAGGAGGTGCACAACTAAATGTTATAGGAGTCCTAAATACAAAATTTCAAATTTCTACGGCTTATAGTTTTTGAGTTATGCGAGATACGTACATACGTACAGACGTCATGACGAAATTAGTCAAAATGGATATTTCCGTTAAAATCTGAAAACTGAAATTTTTCGCGATTACAATACTTCCTTTACTAATAAAGTAATAAAAATGAGCTCAATCGAAAACGTGTAAAATTCAATAATTCTCGTTACTTCCTGATCATACCATGTATAATCACAATTTCTTTTCAATTTAGCTTTATTCAAATAAGTAAATCTTGAAAGTTAAACTATTAAGAATATTTTCCACGGAAAAATTAGAGTAAACACCTGGGAAATTTGAATAGAATTAAATCTAATTTATTCAATTGAGAATCTACCAATTTAGCCGCATGGTAATAATACCTACATATTGGTCTGTGTTCAAATGTGCTCATTATATTTTCATGACAAATATGGTTTTTCGAAGTACATTATTTCTGTCAATACAATAATTGTGATAATGGCCAAATTTTAATTAACTTTAATCATTTTCAATTACGATGACAAAAATTTTATACGGATCAAAAACTACCAAAAAATGTACTAGAAACTATGAATGTGATTCAAAAAAAATATGTCTTTAATGACCTACATGCCATATTATTTCTCAATTCCTCATTATTACAAAACACACATCGTATGATATCATGAGTACCTTTTAAATGCATGAGAAATATTTAATATGACAAATATCACATCGACGTTTTCCTTTTTGGGAATATGAAGGACCCTCACATTAGCGAATACATGAAAAGTACGTGAGTAACCACTAAACAGTTGCACGGCAAATATTCGGATGATGTCATGTCTGACGTGACGAGAACAGAACATGTTGGCACGAAGCCCAACAAACAGTGACGGATTTACATTTAGACCTCTGAAAGAGGCTTTCACATTATCGGGATATTTAGTCATATTCATCATAGCAGATTTTTTTAAAATATTCCTAAACTTCATACACATTTATTTTATTTTTTCGTAACGTTTAAGGTCGCAGGCATACATGTGATTTTTTGGTATAGCCAATAATAACATGGTATTTATTTGTCAGACTGATGGTCCCAAAAGGTCAAATTAACCCTTTACATAATTTAAATATTTATATTTTCATTTCATATCAGAACAAGTAATAAAAAATCCCAAGAATTCAAAACCAATACAGGAGTTAGGCAAGGCTGCTCATCATCATAGTTATGGATGAAATAATGCGGACGTGTCAACAAAAAACAACAAAGAGTTCTGCAGGTACACCCATAAGTTTAAGATGGGTTTTTATCAAGTTGTATTGCAGTTCGAATATTTTTAACTAATTTTTTTTTGACAAATTGTTATTAAACAATAACTACTTTTTACTTCCTTGTACAAAGTAAAGGAAGTATTGTATTCACGAAAAACTTCGGTTTCCAGATTTCAATGGAAATATCCGTTTTGGCCATCCCTGAATCCATTCTGACTAATTTCGTCGTGACGTACGTACGTAATCTCGCATAACTCAAAAACGGTAAGCCGTAGAAAGTTGAAATTTTGTATTTAGGACTTCTATAACATCTAGTTGTGCACCTCCCTTTTTGGTCATTACATAATTTCCAGAAATGGTACTTTATTTGAAGCCTGTAATAGATTTTAATGAAAAACTATATTAAAATATAATCCAAAACTTTTCAAATTTAGTATATAAGACTTTTATATTAATTGGAATAACATAGCAGATTTTGGTTAAAACAGGCAAACCGGAAGTGATATTACCTGAAGTTCTTAACAGGTTTTCTTGAATAAAATGGTTTCATTTTGATTTTATAAATAAATGCTTCAAATAAGAGTTTTAGAGAATTAAATTCTGCGTTTAGCACATCAAGTATTATTAAATTAGTCCTTTGTATAAGCGAGATATATAAATTTAAAACTTATATACTTTTTAGTTTTTGTAATGAAGCTTGCTATGGATTAGGACAAAAAATAACAAAAAAATAAAAAATAGATGTTAATGTCAAATACGTGCAATTTTATAATTGAGTCTATACTTCATATTAGTTTTGCGTACAAGGAAGTCGTGTGGTGGCCACATCAGATTTTTTACATTATATTTTGTAATATGCTGATGATGAACCACTAGGGTTCGAAACGTCCGTTTTTTACTTCCTTGTACAAAGTAAAGGAAGTATTGTATTCGCGAAAAATTTCGGTTTCCAGATTTCAACGGAAATATCCATTTTGGCCATCCCTGAATCCATTCTGACTAATTTCGTCGTGACGTCTGTACGTACGTACGTACGTATCTCGCATAACTCAAAAACGGTAAGCCGTAGAAAGTTGAAATTTTGTATTTAAGACTGCTATAACATCTAGTTGTGCACCTCCCTTTTTGGTCATTACATAATTTTCAGAAATGGTACTTTATTTGAAGCCTATAATAGATTTGAATGAAAAACTATATTAAAATATAATCCAAAACTTTTCAAATTTGGTATATATCAATTGGAATAACATGGCAGATTTTGGTTAAAACAGGCTAACCGGAAGTGATATATTACCTGAAGTTGTTAACAGTTTTTCATGAAGAAGATGGTTTCATTTTGATTTTAGAAATAAATGCTTCAAATAAGAGTTTTAGAGAATTAAATTCTGCGTCTAGCACATCAAGTATTATTAAATTAGCCCTTTGTATAAGCGAGATATATAAATTTAAAACTTATATACTTTTTGGTTTTTGTAATGAAGCTTGCTATGGATTAGGACCATTGACATATTATATAAATGGACGCAACGTAGGTACTGCTTTACTGTAAAAGCATTGACGCACACCTTAGAAAAGGATAGAGCTAAGTTAGGGGCAAAGTCAAAAGATGAAAAATAACACAGAGTGCTTAGGAATATTTATCTGATTCGTAATAAATGACAATGTAAAATATAGTTCATATTCGATTTAACATAAAATATTTCATTCGTATATTAAATTATTTGTAAAAATAATAAATATAGAAAAATGCTTTTGCTTTAGCTAATATTATTTATTTAAAACTATTTTTATATACATTTTAGGTATAGTCCGTCGATTGAAAATGATTTCTGCATCACAGAATGTTTAGATGGCTTGAAATTGTGTCTTCTAACTGCAATAAGCAGTCTATTCACAGTTCATCTTTCGGAAATCTACTCGAAAAACATTAATATAAGATATGACAGTTTAGATTACGACGAATAAGAAAGACTTGTGAAATTTTATGTCTTTTTGATAACGAACTGTTCCATTTGCACTGCATGACATTACCATTTTAAAAGAATTCTGAAATATAAATGAAATCACACTTATATGTATAGCATGAATGACAGAACATAACCTGAATTACCAGCAAACTACATTCAAATTATTTCTATTTCACATTAAATCAAAATTACTCACTTTGTATTGTAACTAACTCTTAGTTAGAGATATGAATATTACTACTGTCAGACTAGCAAACAAAACAACAGACCGCAACAATGTTCTTGTTTGACGTTGCCCCGCTTATCTATCTTTCCTTTTCTAAGGTGAGCGTCAATTCCTCTCTCTCTACGTTGGGTCCATTTATGTAATATGTCAATGATTAGGACAAAAAATAACAAAAAATAAAAAATAGATGTCAAATTACGTCAAATACGCGCAATTTTATAATTGAGTCTATACTTCATATTAGTCTTGCGTACAAGAAAGTCGTGTGGTGTCCACATCAGATTTTTTTTAAAAACAAATTCTGGATCACCAAGTCCTTACTCATTTTTTCAACAAAAACAACAAAGTTTCACTTAGGCTATAGGAAATTACGAGAAACCAGACTGTCGCATATGCCATTTGCAGATGATGTTGTCATCCTAGCAAACAATGAGAAAGACCTACAACACAATGTAAATATTTGGTACACAGAAACAAAGAAAAGAAATATGAATACAAACATACACAAAACAAAAATAATGATTATAGCTAGAAATCAAGAAAAGCACAGAATATAAATAGAAGGTAATGTGTTAGAACAAGTCCAATCATCCATCAAATATTTAGAATCCTGCATTCAAGAGGATGGTAGGTTAGACTCAGAAATCAACAGAAGAATAACGGCTGGATCAAACCTATTCTATGCAATTAAAGATACTTTTTTAGACAATAAAGAAGTCAATCAAATACTAAAATGGCAGTGTACCGATCAATTTGGGTGCCAACTAAGTAACATAGTAGCGAGTTATGATCCCTAACGCAAGGACACGTAAAATAGTTACAAACATTAGAGATAAAGCACCTGAGGAAAGTTCTACAGAAACCAGATTAGACCAAATAAGAAATCGAACAGACACAAAAGACACAATGTCGAAATCGCATCTCTGAATCACTAAGTAACGCAATCCTAAATGAAATGGTTTGGACACATCCGCATGGAGGAATACAAAATTCCTAAGGCTGTGTACGACACCCAAAAGACAGACAAGGAGAACGTAGGAAGACCTAGGCAAAACTGGCAAAAAGATATCAGAGAAAAACTAGAAAAGAAAGGTATAAGCTGGAAAGAAGCAAAAGAACAAGCACTATACAGAACAGCATGGATATCTCTTTGGAAAAATCTCGACGCCTAACAGCAAAAGATATCGAAGAAGATTTTTTTCATTTTTCTGCGTGTGTCTGAGTCTCTAGCCGCGAATACGGGAAGCAAGTTTGATCCAGACCGATGCCAAAACTACCTTATGTCGAATTTTAAATTTAATGGCAGAAAAGTGACTTTGACGCTAACAATGAGTTCCCATAAAATGACGTCTGGTTAACTCCTATACGGTACAATATATTAATCGTTATTGATATCTTTGTACAGAGCCGATTGGCAATCCCATCAAGGTAATATGCCGGGATGATATATCAAGTGATATATTTACTTACTTAACCGTGTTTCAAACAATTAATGAAATCTAATCAATCAATATACATAGCGAATTATAAACGAGACGATGTTCAATGATGTTCGCTCCTCTTGAAGCTAAATCGTTTTTACTCACCAATATTCTATATTTTACAGTGTATGGCTATTTAATTAGTAATGGACATAAACCATGACAAAATAATAAAAATTACTATGTGCGAGTGGTGCATTTGTTATAATGTTATATATCAAAGAAACCAAAGAAAATAACAACAAAGACAACTTCAACCAGTACCAAATAGAAATCAAAAATTTTTAAAATCGAAAGATATTGAAATTAACTTAGAATTTCGATCCTTCAAAAATTTTGTTGAATACATTTATAATTCCGAAAACAATTATCAGTTAATTTTAATATTAATTTAATTTTCTGTTCTAATTTCAATTTCAATTTTCACCGCGTCTAAAAGATCTCAAATCCGGTCCTGTCAACAAGCAGCTCTTGTGAAGCTGGTGGATTGAATTCGGATGGTGTGAGACCAGATTCGGTGCCGGGTGCCTGTTTACGTGGAATTAAATTAGAATTCCTATGCAACGTTAGTCGTAAACGCAGACATGATGGGAATGCTAGAGTCAAGTGTTATACGAATATATTCACGTACTTTGACAAAAACTAGACAATCGAAATTGAAATTAGTAGGACACAGGTGTGAATATTCAAACACCACAAAAATTAATTCTTTTTATTTTATTCTTTCATTCTACTTTTTCCATTCACAATTTGGTTTCTTTTGTAATATTGAGGAATTGAGAGATTTTTTTACCATCTGGTCGGGAGTAGAAATCTATATCTCTCATGTCAAAATCGTGACAGAAGTAAAATATTTTGCATTTAGGGACAAAATGTCGAAAATAAACTCTAGAGGATTTATATTATTTTGACAGTTCAGTTGTCTAACATAGGTTATTGTAGGTTGTTCGCACTACTTTCTAGATAATCGTTGGTTAAGTTTAGACTTTAAAGCAACTGCAGAATCTGCATCAATAATTTGAATTACAAATATTATTTATTTCTTAAATTTATTGAATAAGGGATTGCAGCTCAATAAAATTAAGAGAAATTAGTAGAAAATAATGAAAATAGATGCTTAATAATGAATATTAATAAAGAAATAAAATAATATAATTGAAATACTTCGGAAATAAGGGGTTTTTTGTTTTAGCAGCTCGTCACTGATATGAATTCCATATATATTATTTTGATTGGCGACTCAAAGACCACCTATTAATATATAACGAATACCGAGTTAGGAGGTGGAGTCTACTACCAATGGAAGTAGACAAATTCAAATAGCGGACACGTGGCTACCAGTCCATGTACTGCAATTCTCAAACTGTTTTTATTTGAATATAAATTTCTTGCAGTAAACTTAATAATTTTAATACGCCTGCAATTATAAAGCATGTGTAAACTCATACAATGTTATAATATTAATTTGTATTTTATAAATATAATTTAAGAATAACATACATTTCAAGAACATTTTAGATCCACGAAGACAACAATTTTCCATAAAAACTTATTTTCGTGACGTCACATCTATATTTTCAAATTTCAGGGGACACTAACTCGGTTATTAATAAGAATTTTTTCACAGGGTTTGCACCAATAGTTTTAGTTTTACTTATAGTTTCTGATGAAATTATATTTTAAAAAATGGTGGAATCCCCTATTGCCAAAGATGACAGCTGAATCTGTCACAAACTTTCAACAAAAGTTTGATAATCTGACCGCATTTCATAAAATGACTAGGCGTTTTATGAAAAGACGGATTTTACAATCTGATTACTACAAATACACCTTAGGAGAAAGTGCTATATTTCTCTCTATGCTTTGTGGCTCGAAAGCATAGCTCGAAATTTTATCTCTTGAATAATTATGCATTTCTCTTCCTTGATATATAATATACTATTACATACAATTTTTTTTCTTCTGGGCTAAGTCGATAACATCCTAAATCAAATTCGCAAATTTAAAAATGAAGGTAGTTTTGACAATTTAACCAAAATGTTGATCTATACTTCTTAATACTTAAATATTCAAGAGACGAAGTACTTTTTATATTTACTCCTCATTAATATGGTGTACAAGTTTTTTAAGATGATGAAAGCGCATATAACAGTTTATTATCATTGATACTATATACATATCTAGTAGTATGAGATCATCAAAGACCGTATAATATATAATATGTTTTGGGAATGCCAAATAGAGTACGATAACGTCATAAATATCATACAACCATAGAATTCATTTCAGGTTTGTGAGACATCCTATTTTGGTTAAATGTTAAATTTAAAATAATAAATAACCAAAATGGTAGGTTAATGTATGAAGTAGTTTATGTTAAACATTATATTAAATGTCTAATTTCCATTTATCATTAATATAATTATTTCCCACATTATACTTCGTGTATATGGCGAAAATAATGAAACCTACGATACTATGGTAGTACGTCATCTCAAAATAAACACAAGATTATTTATTTGTGATACTCTCTTGGAAGCAGCAAAGTGAGTTTATTATTAAGAAGTTCTTTTATACATCTGCGTGATAAAGAAATATGAGAAGAAAATCCATTTTCTTGAAAAATGGAGTGGAAAAACGGCGGTGTAAAATATTATACAACATGTGAAAGGATTTATAGAAATGGAGCACACAATATATCACAACATAACAGAAATGTATTTACAGATGGAATATTTTGGACTTTCAGACACAATTCTTCGTAGGTATCTCCACATCTAATCTATATATTTACACTATTTATCACTATAATCGTACATAACCCCAAATACGTCGATTTGTTTGTGATTTTTAAAGTTAAGTACGATTGAACGGAGGTAATACTTGGATTGATAACCAACTCATAATTCTCCATTATTTTTTTTATGAAACCATCTAAATTAAAAGCGATCTATAGTTCCAGAATGTCTTAATTATTATTCGCCATAATACTTTTTTTAACATTCAATGATGTGGATATTAATTTCATTTTGCTCCCAAACAGTGAATTTCGATAATAATTGGAGTCACATAAATAATTGATTACTTGTTTCGCTAAGTAGTCATAATTATTTATTAAATAGCACTTTTATTATTATTAAAAATATATCTATTAAAAAATAATGGTTACCTATATTATAATATGAAATAATAATTGAATTCAGAATTAAATTCTCGAACAATTAAACAATATGTGTAACCCATTTAAAATAAAAAATATGATGTGACATTACCTTCCGTCAGTTCTATGTATTTTGCAGAAAGTTCTTAGAATTGATTCCATATTTGCAGTAAAATTATAACACAAACATTATGTCAATCGCACTTGACATTGACATCTGCCTATCACAATTTGTTTTATTTATATTAGCTGTTTCCAGTGTTATTGCATAGCTGGCTGCTTTATGAAATTTAATTTCTTTATAATTTTTCAACTCAATATCCATTGAATATGAAGTATAAAATGTAATTAAATCGTATAGAGAATAAAATATTCTTTAATATTTGTAATAACATAAAATCTGAAAAAAAATATATTTAACAGCGTTTTCCAAGAAAAACTGTTAAAATCTTCAAATGAGGGTACCTCCGGTCGACCAATTATCACCAAAATCTAATCAGCTCTTCATATGGATGTAACGAAGAGGAATATGAAAGAATTGTAATTTTTAGAAATATTGAAAAAAAAAATTGAACCTAAATTAAAGCGAAACATAAATATTTGTTTATATGTTTATAAATAGCAAGAATAGGAATTATCGAGGGCATTATACACTAAATAATATTCAAATTGACAGATAGCAGTTTTGTTTTTAATACATAGCCTACTGAAAATATAAAAATAATAACGGAATTCCTCGACTGGATAAATAAATTAGAAGGAAACTTGGAGAATAACAGTCTGATGATATTTGGACAATAATTTTAGTACATAACCGACGTTTCGGCAGCCAATCTGCCTTCCTCTTAATCTTAATTAATTGAATTTTGAAAAATACAAGTTACATTTGTATTAAGTCTTATAATAAAATACAACAATTTTCTTAAAATGTGTATGTCTACCACACAGGTCATCTTCAGAGCAAGTAAGTTGTATTTTTCAAAATTCATTTAATTAAGATTTACATTTCCCCTGAGAAAGGCAGATTGGCTGCCGAAACGTCGGTTATGTATTAAAATTATTGTCCAAATATCATCAGACTGTTATTCTCCAAGTTTCTTTCTATAAAAATAAAATTTATTTAAATTTCAATTGCATTTTTCTCAATATTTATAATGCAAGAATATAAAATGTATTCATGGTTGAAAAAAAAATGGGTCTAAAAAATATATACCATCCCCTTTAACAAAAAAAAAATAAAATTATGTTCTAGTTTGAGAACCACTGAATAATTTTTTTTTTCTTCAATAAGTGAATGTCCCCCTTCATCTACTATAACTTCTATTTGAATAATTTTCGTGTATTTTCAATAATAAAGAAAACAATCGGTATTCCATAAGACTCCACACTGAACATAGAGTGTGAGACATTGTATGGTATCGTACTGAGATATACCAACATTTGCGCGCATTTGTCGTGTGAGAAGTGGCGTTTGATAGTTAACTCGATATTTTTTTTTTTTAATAATCGCTTATTCGCTTACCAAAAATGTAAATTCAATAATTATGACATAAAAAATTCAGAATTTTATGCTCTAACATTCTATTTATAAAGCGCCCCTTAAAAATTTACGGCATAGATATTTGAAATAAAAATGTGGTTCCCATGTTACGTCAAGGTTTGCTTGGGACACCAGGTATATATGTACTCGTATATGCTGTAACTATAAACAGGACTTTAAAAGAGATGTTTACATAAACTTTATTATCCTTTTTATGTGTAAATTCGACCCTTAAAGTCGAGTTTAAAGTAGTGGCCACAAATTTATGAACATCTTGAACGTTACTATAAGTAGATATAATCTATGAATATAAATTGAAAATTTCACTGAAATCGCAGTTTGTTACAATTTACGACATGTAATCTACAATGTGTGAAACATAATTTCTTGTACAATAGCACTTGCACAACACGTTCTTCTTTCATTTATAATACCCATGATACAAATCTCGTGTTTCCATTTCATGTATCAAATGTATGTTATCAATTTACATATATATCGATGTCAGTGCTGTTCTGTACTGTGCTGAAGGATTTCCGTTGGTGAAGGATGCGTAGCCATCACATCACGATTTAGATCCATCATACAGCAGGAGAATAGCTTGTAGTGTTATGTGTTCCGGAGATAATATTGAAAGCACATTAATACTCGCTGGTTGCAGTGACAACTCCGACAATACTATCGCTCTTCATAACGATGGACATTGTTAAGAGCCAGAGGATAGTTGGATAGTGTCATACTGATATGTGCTAAACCAATTCATAACAAAATGGAAATATTTATTCGATTTGTAGTTACGTCCATTTTGGATGGAAGTTCCACAAACATATTTTTTATTTTGTTCTTTACTTGGATATTTAACAATCTACTTTACTTCTTTGGGTATATTTTTTAAATGTTTTGCTCACCAGTACAGACATACATAAAATCACGCATTTCCCACTTAGTGGCTTAGCACAAACCCGAAACAATAATAATAATAATATCAACCATAAAAATAATCACTCTCTTTCAACAACATTCTTACTAACCTGACATCATACAACAAATATACCTCACTCTTAACATATTAAAGTGGCCGATTTTCGGTAGAGAAATATCGCAACTGGACCACAATAATATTTACGAAATAATCATCCTTCGCCACACATTCCTGTCTAAGCACACTTCTTTCGCCTTCTTTCGACCACATTCATAATCGCATTCATACACGCTCTTCTTCTCTTCCCACTCGGAAACTTTCTCTCTTTTAACACCTTATCAATCACATCTATCCACTTAAACACTGGACGTCCACGCAATCGAATACCCTCAATTTCACCAAGATATATACGCTTTCTAAGCCGTTCACTCTTCATCCTCTCCACATAACCAAACCATCTCAACTGGCTCATTCCTACTCTCTTAATAACATTCTTCTTAACCATACATTCTTCATACACCAAATTATTCCTCACGCGATCCCGTCTTACATGTCCACATACATCACGCAAATACCTCATTTCCATGGCAGTCACTTTCTTTTTATGCTTTCCCGTCCATGCCCAACATTCGCTTCCATACATCAAAGCAGGCACTAGCACTCCATTATACACCTTGGATTTATCAACATTCAATTCCAGATTCATATTTCTTCCAATGCTCGAATCGCAGCCAGTTTCCATTCACGCCGTACTCCCTGAGTACATCCCACAAAGTATCTCGAAGAACACTATCAAAATGCCTTTTTTAAATCAAGAAAGCCACAGAACACCTTCTTGTTCTTGTCATGGTTCGCATCTTATGAATTAAAATCTTACCAAAAATTTCCTGACTACACTCAATAAACTTATCGCGCGAAAATTCGTACATTCACTCGAACTGCCTTTGCCTTTGAATAATGAACAAATAACAGCTTTTTTCCAATCTTCGGGAACCACGCAAAGTTTCAAACAAAATCTAAATAAATAAATTAACCATTCAAATATTTTTTCTCCTTCATATTTCAACATCTCATTTGTAATACCATCCAAACCCAATGCATCACATACATCACTTTCATCTATATCATAATCATCTTCCTTATCATTTTCACTACCAGTTTCACTACAATCGTCCCTCTCAATCTCACCTCCATACAAACCTTTAAAATACTCGCACCATCTATTCCTCACATCTGATTCATCCCACAATAACTCACCATTCGCACTTCTCACAGCTTTCACAACTCGACCACTTCCACTCCGCAGTCTCTTCACACTCAACGAAAACAGTAATATCATATTTTATTCTGTTTCTGTTTAACCTGTTCTTAATGAATTGTATGGATTCTACTTTCGGTTCTCATTTGGAACATTTTTAAAAATTAATCAAAGGAAATACTTCTCTAATTATGTATGTAATAATATGAGGGATCTTCCTTAATGGGACGAAATATCAGGGGACTAGTCAGGATGCCACCCTTTATAACTTCTGATGAACTTGATGAACATTGTTAGCAAACTGATGGATTGATGACCCATGGACGTCGGATGACGTTACTTGCAGAATAACTTATGGTGCTTTACTGGAACCTGTTATTAATAGTAACCCATGCAAAGTGAATACCTACCTAAATGACACAACGAAAGGTAGGTATGTACGTTTTTCTTCATGCATATTTTTTAATCATGTTATGGTAAATTATCTATACATAATAAATGTCCACTAAATTTATTTTTAAATATCAGGTTTATTGTTGATTTATCTACAAGTATAGTTATAGCAATAAATCAATCAGTCAATATAATATTCATTATTTTATATTTTGTTAATGCTTGAACTTCTATATTGAAATGTAGTTTTTAAAATGTGTATGTGTATATTTTCCTTATTTTTGTATGTCTTTCATGTTTATTCGATCCGTATTTTGACGTGTCTTGACGTATTTCAAGTACTGAAGCGTAATATCGTTTCAAGATAAAAGAAAGCATTCAAATGTACAAGCCATTTTCCTTTTAAAAACTACTTACAAAATATGAGTACATAACTGTCATTTCATGTCATTTTTATTTCGAAACAATGCGCATGATGTTTCTACTTCAGCAATTTCAACTTGTGTATTTTTTTGAAAGAATAAAATTACCTACCGCCTACGTCTGTTGTATTAGACTTTGACTACGGTAAAATTTATCATGTCTTTATATCTCTGGCTTAATACAAGAACAACCAATGACAACATTATATAATTTTGAGAATGAGGGATGTGTACCTTTTTACTTCCTTGTACGAAGTAAAGGAAGTATTGTAATCGCGAAAAATTTCGGTTTTGAGATTTCAACGAAAATATCCATTTTGACCATCCCTGAATCCATTTTGACTAATTTCGTCGTGACGTCTGTACGTACGTACGTATCTCGCATAACTTAAAAACTGTAAGCCGTAGAAAGTTGAAATTTTGTATTTAGGACTTCTATAACATCTAGTTGTGCACCTCCTTTTTTGGTCATTACATAATTTCCAGAAATGGTACTTTATTTGAAGCCTATAATAGATTTTAATGAAAAACTATATTAAAATATAATCCAAAACGTTTCAAATTTGGTATATAAGACTTTTATATCAATTGGAATAACATAGCAGATTTTGGTTAAAACAGGCTAACCGAAAGTGATATATTACCTGAAGTTGTTAACAGTTTTTCTTGAATAAAATGGTTTCATTTTGATTTTAGAAATATATGCTTCAAATAAGAGTTTTAGAAAATTAAATTCTGCGTCTAGCACATCAAGTATTATTAAATTAGCCCTTTGTATAAGCGAGATATGTAAATTTAAAACTTATATACTTTTTGGTTTTTGTAATGAAGCTTGCTATGGATTAGGACAAAAAATAACAAAAAAATAAAAATAGATGTTAATGTCAAATTATGTCAAACACGTGCAATTTTATAATTGAGTGTATACTTCATCTTCATATTGGTCTTGCGTACAAGGAAGTCGTGTGGTGTCCACATCAGATTTTTTATTATTATTACAATACATACTTTTTTATGAGAAGACTGGTTCAATAAAAGCCGATTCTTATACGTGTAGGTTCTTTTACAGTTAGACTCTGGATATTCTATTTTTGAAATATGGGTACTGTATTGCAACGTTTTTATTTATTTGGGTGAAGTGAAACAAAAAGAAAAAAATAATTAATTATTATTAATTAAAATAAATGTTTATTAAGCCGATAAATAAGTATTAAAAAATAATAAAATTAACGATCACTATGATTAAACAAATATTAAATGCTAATTTAAGACTAATGTAACCTGTGAGCTCTGCTGCTACGCTGAGCAAGTGTCTATTTATAGCGATGACGCAATCGCGCTAGCAGCCGGGCTACGTAAACAAACTAGTCGCGACGTGTTTAATTACTTGCGATCGGCTGAACCTTTGTGTTCATGTGATCGAACATTCTAGAGCTTTACTAGAAGGTAATGCCAGCTGTATAAAAGGAACGCAGTTATGCTCGGGAGTTAGTTAGTTAGTTACTTGGAGAGATATATAGAGACATTTACATAGAGTGTTAGTGAAGCACAGCACTATCGTGGTGGGCGTATGCAGTATAGTGTCGAGTGGAGGACACGGGAAGTTACTGGGATAGCTGTGGATGTGAATACTCGGTAGTGTTGACGAGTATTGGGAAGCTACAGTGTACATGGACAGTAACGGCGCATCTGGAAGTTACTTTTATCTCGTCCAGAAAATAGTCAAAATGGCGGCTGTTTTATTATTATTTTTGCCAAAAATTGAAGGAAATGTTCTCTGGTTAATTCCATATTTTCACTCAAACCGATATTTTAAAATATTGATCAATTAAAGTTTAACTAACTTAACTTTCACAGCTTAATTTCAAATGACAAGTAATTAACTGTTTAAAATGAAGATAGTGCAAATTTTGTTTTCCTCGGCCTATCTGATTTTCTTATTTTCCATAAATCTAGAGTGACCCTCATAATAGTTGTAACTCATTCGGCCGGTACAAATTTCAAATTCCTGAATTATAATCATCATTTCACGCTTGTTGAATAATACAATATTCTAACTCTAACAAAATTATTTTTAATTTCATGACAATATGTATATTTATAATTTATATACCTAACCTACATTATATTACGCATACTGGTATTAATGAAATAAATTGAAAGCTTTGCTATTGTTTATGCGAATGATCACAATCATTTACGACAAAGTGAATATTTCAGTATAAATATTTAACAGTGTGTTTACGTTGACAGCTAATTAATATTTCCGGTTAGTTACCCCACATTCGTACAATGAGCTACTGTTTGTAACTTGCATATTATTTATGCTCAATGTGAATCGGAGGCCTTCATTGCATATGCACAATCAGGAACTGCAGTTGCAATTCATTGAGACATTCAATAAGATGAAAGCGTAGTTAAAAAAATTTGCTTACAATAATTCTTGACATCCATTTTCAAAACTCAAGAAACATTACGAACGAAGACAAATCCCATATATAAAAGATTTTTCATATTTTATTTGGTATAAATGAAAAACAAATGTAACACTAAATCTGAAAATTCAAGTTCTACATAAAAATTAAATTGTTCATAAACCTATTTTGAAGTTCAAGATTATGAAAGAAACAAAATAAGATACATGTTTGAAAATAGTTATTTATATAAAGTGTTAAAAGTGACATTTTATTTTGTGAGAAGGAAGTTTGGAACACAACGCGAAGCGGAGTGCACCAAACCTTCGAACAAAATAAAATCACTTTTAACATGTATATCATACACTATTTTTTCATTTAAATTTGTATTTCTAATAATTTTTACCTTTCGTCACCTTTAGGTAAGGAAGGTATTGTCTTTGGTCAAAAAATTCGATGATGAGTTTTTAATGAATAAGCACGTTTTAGGGTCCCTAGAATACGATTTTACTATTTTTACGATGATTTCTGTATGTATGGATGGATGGATGGATGGATGGATGTATGTATGTTTGTGTGTGACGATTTTTTCGGATCGCATTACTCCAATACCACCTTTTCAAAAATTATAATTTTTATGTATTCCTTTTCTTTAGATCCATATGAAGATTTTAACAGTTTTTCTTGAAAAAATGCTGTTAAATATCACTTTTTCACATTTAATGTTATTATAAATACTTAAGAATATTTTATTCTCTATACGAATTGATTACATTTTATACTTCATATTCAATGGATATAGAGTTAAAAAATTGTAAAGAAATTAAATTTCATAGTCAAAGTGCAATTTACATAATAAGTTTGAGTTATAATTTTATTGGAAATATATAGAATCTTACAAAAAACTTTCTGTATGGAATTTGTACAAAGTACATAGAACTGACTGAAGGTAATGTACTGGAAATATGGAATCATTTGCAAAAAAACTTTCTGTGTGGAATTTGTACAAAATACATAGACCTGGCGAAAGGTAATGTGCTGGCCACATCAGATTTTTTGAAATTTGTCAAAAATGTCAATTTGTTGTTCCATTCGTCATTACCAATGTAACAAATTCGCTTTTGACACTAACGTTAAAAGTAACAATGGTCTGCCACTTTTTAACACTGGTGTCATAGTAGATTTCTGGAAAAAATCTTTTTAAAATAACATTTTTAGGTGTTAAATCTCTAAAATTATCCTGTGCTGCAACTCGTTTAAGACAAAAAGAATAAAACAAATTATGCTAAGTGAGTACATGCCATGCCTCCTTTGATGTATTAAGTTCATATTTTCTCTTTCAGTGCCAGTGCACAGCAAGCAGGTCTGTTAATCTGTTATTTATGCATTGAGCTAGGCCTACAGCTCCTACGCTTCACAGCTGCTGGAATAATTTAAGCAAGGACGTTCACAAATATCTATTTCATTTCTTATTACAATAGCCTGAATTACTTAACAGAGAAGTGGGTTCCATCATTTTACTACTTAAAATTAATTATAATTGTTACAAAAGAAACGTTAAGGAGTAATAAAAATAATTGGAACACACAAAGTTTACAACTTATATTAATAAAAAAAAGAAAAATACTTGGCATTCACACAAAAACAGTCAAGAGCAATTTAAAGAAAATAATGTCATTGAATGTAAAATTAGAACCCAAAATTTCTCTGTTACTAAACTAGTACTTTAACCCTTTATGCCCAATAAATAATAATAATAATTATATATATATATATATATATATATATATATATATATATATATATATATATATATATATATATATATATAAATTTTTCAATTTGGTGTCTTTATAGGTACATTCACAAATGAAAATTAGGTTTAGATTTATGGTTTATACTTTAGATTTAAAGCCCTTAGCCGCATATTATGATATGACTCCATGCACACTTCAGAGACACTAGTCTTCAAACTCCAAACCCAAATCAGCAAGCTAAAGGTGCATTCACAAATGAAAATTAGGTTTATGGTTTTTGTTTATGTTTAAGTAAGTCATTCATAAATGGAAGTTTAAATTACCTGAAAATTATTTTTGATATGTACAGATATCTACGTAAATGCTTCAAAAACAAGATTAATATATCGGTACAACAGTACTCAACAAGACACCTGTCCGCCGTGAAACTGTCATTCGCTTGGCATTATTAGTTATATTTCAGCAATTAAATTATGACAGTCTCCATGTTCTTCTCGCATTTATTAAAAAAGCCGAATCCTTCAAGTGGATAATAAATAAAGATGGGTGTATATATCAATATCATTTCAGACTCGTTCTTAATGGTGAAGTTTGTGACGTCAAACTAAATCATAAACCTAAAGTTTGGACCTTGCAATATTTAGCTTTATGATTTGGATTTAGAGACCCTAAATTCTGAAGTATGAATGGAGTCATTACATAATATGCAGCCAAAGTCTTTAAATCTAAAGTATAAATCATAAATCTAAACCTAATTTTCATATGTGAATGTACCTTGTGACATTGCAAGGTCCAAACTATAGCTTTATGATTTAGTTTGATGTCACAAACTTCACCAATGAGAACGAGTCTAAAACGATATAGAAATATATGGTATGACTAGCGAATGAAAGTTGATGTTTCAATTATTTTATAGATGTGATTTCTTTTGAAACCCTAGAGAAGAATAGAATTGTACGAAATATTCAGGTATAAAATTTTTGCATGAACCCATTTAAATACTAGACTAGGAAAGCACAGAAATACATTACTATGTCTGGCTGAAAATAGATGCCCGACAAGGGTAACTGATCGGTAACTGAATATCAAAACAGGGGTGCGTTTAAAATATTTTAAACATTTTTCGTTTATGTTGATTATAACAAAATATTTTGATCTTTAAACTATTTAGTTTGGCAATTCTATTAAATAGGATTATTTTTAATATCCTCTAACAGCAATTCCAACTTGAGGGTAGCTTACATCTGAGACGAACGAACTAGAATTTGCGGTATTAATTTTTTTAAATACATTCCTGAATCCTGTAGGTAAGGTCATTTTAAATGCCTCGTTGTATTGAGAACAATTCTAATCTTCTGTAACGGAATATATAAGGGTCAGTTTCCTTTCAAATCAAATATAGGGAAATGTTTTCAAAAGAAACCACATTTATTAAATAATCTAAACGTCAACTTTCATTCGCTAGTCACACTATACACCCATCTTTATTTAGTATTCACTTGGTGAATTCAGCTTTTAAACCAAATGAGAGAAGAACAGGGAGACTGGTAAAACTTAATTGCTGAAATATAACCAATAATGCCAAAGCGAATGACATTTCACTGCGCACGGCTATCTTTTAAGTACTGCTCTACTGATAGTTTAATCTTGTTTTTTCTCTTGATTTAGGTATGAATAACGTAACATCTTCAGTACGTTTTTTAAACGACTCTTCATACATATATAATGTTGTTTATCCAGAGTCATGGTGATTAATTAATCATTCTTGATTAAGGTTAGTTAGGGTGTCCAAAATGAGTAAATAAGTACTACAAGTCATTTTAATTTTCTCGCTTTTATGAAGGTCAAGATATTTTAGCTAGTTTTGAAAAAGAAATTAAATTTCAATTAACTTATGTTTAAACTTATGATTTATTTGAAAAATGGATTGATTCCCATTAATCAAATCCTAACGTACTCTTCCTAAAACATAATTAAAAATGAAATCTCTATTAGCTTACCTATTAAGTACACAATTTACTTTATTAAAATATAATTCAACTTTCATTTCTTATTTTATTCATATGATGAATCATCATTTGAATTTGATGACCGTGTATCTTTGTCGGTATTTTGACATACTTTTTTGCTACTTGTACATTACACGACTGCGATGAATTAAAAAGAAACATTTGTTATCAACACTGTAAAAGTACGGCTGTTCATTTAATGTCTCAATTAATATTTTTAAATGTTATTGACTTATCAAAGTTATGTAGAAATAGAAGATAATTTGACATATTGTATCTAGCATATAATTAAAAATATTACCAGCAATTATTTTTTCTATCTATAACAGCAATTTAAACCCATTTTATGACTTTTATTTCAAGAACCGGAATATTTATTTTAACACCTATTATTCCTAGTAAAAAAAAACCCATGGTAGTATAATAAAAAATAATAAAAATAATAATAATAAACTCTAAAAGATGTCAAATTAATTACTGGTGACTTAAAACATATCAAATTTATCAAACTAATTACTGGGAAAATTAATTTCAGGTTAACTTAAAAAAATCACTAAGCTGTCAAATTATAAATAATAATTCGAGAATGCTCTTGCTTTGAACTAACTTAATTCGCAACTTAATTTTAAGAAGTGACAGATAAATAACTTTTACGTTATACTGAATCGTAAACATCTTATTACTGATCTCTGTCTCTAATGGTAAAAAAAATTACGGGCTGTTAAAACCATAGCAACATATATACAGGTTTATTTATTCATTGTTTCGCCTCGCCATATGTTTCCAAAAACTATTTCGATCAAATCGTTTAATGTATTGTGTTGTAGGTTCCAATATTTTTTTTTTCAAATTATTTACGATTCAGTATATCATAAAACATTGTACAATGCTCAACCGTTACCCGAAATTTACGTGCTCGCTCGGATAACAAGATCTCTTCGCTCGCTCGTTAGGTAACTTTACGGGCGAGCACGGTACCTAACGAGCGAACGAAGCGAGCTTGTTATCCGTGCGAGCACGTACTTGAAAAAGTACTTGTAAATTTGAGTGCAAGTTCTTTTTCAGATAATTAATATTTTTCTGATTATATGGACTTTAAAAGGTGATTATAGACAAAAATTTCAATAGAGATATTTATTGGGTAATTTAAAACGAGTTCCTCGCTGGGACTGCCGTATCACCTAGCGATCGGATGACGTAAAATTGATGTCATATGAGCGCCAAGCGATACGACAAGCTGTGCCGAGATGTTAGAATGACGTCATTTTTACATCATGCGATCGCCAGGCGATACGGCAAAGTCCCAGCAATATAGTTAGGTAATATAAACATTATATGTATACAGTATGAAGATTGGAATTAATTTACTTATGCCAAACAATTTGTAAATATCTCTTTACTTTGTTATTATCGCTTGAAAATATATTTATTAATGAAATTCACATAATTATGTGCTACAGGAATAACACCACACCACTGCAAAAGAAACACTGACAGACATACAATTCTCATAACATTGTTAACTTTTAAATTATTCATCGCACTTCAAGTACATTTAAAGTAATTCGAGTACATTCAAAATACTTCAAGTACATTTAAAGTACTTTTCATTGTACTTCAAGTATTTTTCCAAATATTAAGTACAAGTACATGTGAATAGACTTACTTTGTCACGTACAAAGTACTATAAATAGAAAGTACTTCAAGTATAGTACTTGAAGTACTGTAAGTACTTGCAAGCTTAATAAAGTACTATTTTGCAAGTATTGCCCAACTCTGATCGTAAATAACTTGAAAAAATTATTGAAACACCACAATACATTAGACTATTTAATCGAAAACATATGGCGAAATAACGAATAAATAGAACTGTATATATGTTGCTTTGGTTCCAACAGCCTGTAATTTTTCTAACGGGTGGAGCCCGTAAAAACCTTCCTAACCACTAGAGGTAGAGCTCTGTTATAAGAGGTTTACGATTCAGTATAACGTAAATTATTATAAAATGATAGTGCAAAGTTTGTTTTCCTCGGCCTACCTGAATTTCTTACTATCAATAATTTTAGTGTGAGCTTCGTATTCATGTCTTTAATTACCAAAATAACCAAAGTGACATCAAAACGTTCATAACAGATATTTTCACACCTATAAACGGGTAAAAGGCGTGATACTTTGTGTATTGAGGTTGTCATATCATAACACGAATTTATCGTAAAACATTTAATTAAAATTTTAATCAATTAAAACTTACGTAAAATGGAAAACTGCTTTTACTGCCTGAAGATGAGTGAACAAGAATGAGCGTATGATATTCCTTACCTGAAACAAAGAAGAAACATTTTACTTATACAACTATGAAACATATTTATTTTATGAAGAATATCTATTTTTCATTTAGCGCACTAGAAATTAAATGTACTCTTAAGCAAATTTGGTTCAGATAAGAGTAGAAAGAAATATAATTATGGCTCTTTATACCTATTGCACCCCGATCCCGATCATATAATCATAAATTTCCTAATGTAACAGCAAAAAGCATTTATTACATAATGGAGGCTGCAACGGTAATGGAACTTTTGTCAATGCATCAAAACTTTTATTTGGTGAATAAGAAATATGTAAAATTAACCGAAAATATATTTTGATTTTAGTAATACAAAGAAATTCCTAAAAGTTCTCATTAATTATTGCATTTGATTAGGCTCTTTGTAGATAACCAAAAGGAGTCCGTATCGATGATGTCACAGTAGAAAACCTTCCACCAAATATATCCGACTTTTGAAGAATTTTCTTACGAAGCTGAAAATCTTGTTGAAACTAATGTATGCTAACGTTTTTTTTATTTATTTGGGTAAAATGTAAATACAGTGTGTTCAAAAAAAAAATCCTAACTCGGAGTAGGCTATAAACAAAGAAACATATGTCAATTTAAAAATATTTAATTAAATGTTGTTTTAACATAAGAAATACACCTTTTCAATTTAACGGCTATGTCTTTCTATCGCTGCAAATAGTAAGTAAAATGGCGCCAACAACTGCCAGTTGGTCTGTCAAACGAAATGTCAAAAATATTGCATTCGTTAAAATACCTGTATTCTTGGTGACATTTTAAGTCTAATAAAAGCTGATTTTATTTCAACTCCAGCTCCTTCAGCCATTTTTAAACATTTCGTACCAGCTGTTTACAAACAAATGTCAAACAGTTTAGGGATTTTTACTCCCTAAGCTCCTTTACTACGCATGCGTATCTTGATAATTGCAGATACGTATGACTAGTTTTCGAACAAGATGTAAAACTAGTTTCAGGAAAATTGTTGCACTATCACACGTCAAAAGTTGCACGAAACGCTTGAAGTTGCAGAAAATATGTGACAGGTTGCAGATACGTGCGTACGTGTGATAACCCCATAACAGATCTCGTATATGATTGTATGTAAAAATCTGTAAGATCTAATTTGTTAAGTGTGATAATGCATATGTTATTGTTACATTTACTATTGTCTTTGAGTGTTTGTAGCCCATGAGGAAGGGTCTACTGAGATTTTGAGTATTTGTTAAGATCTAGTCGACATCATAGCCAAGAAATTTTCCCACATCTTCTTTCTACGTTTAGTAATATTCTAGAACAGAAGTGAACTGAATTGATCACAGATGTGCATACTCCTATCGTGTTGTTTTTGTACATATTTACAAACTGTCATTTTGTATTTACGGTCCATTTAAAACCATGAAGTTCATTTCAAATCATTATCTTTTTAGTTTTAGATAAATATGGAAAGTTTCTTATGTAAATAATTATTACAATTTAAGCATTTAAGAGCAAAGGCATTTTTACAAGAAAATATTCTATTGCTTAACTGAATTTGTACAAGTGCTAAAAATTACCGACGTTTTTGCAATGTAAATTTACACAAAATTGATAAAAAAAAGTTGGTTGTTAGTAATGCTGCCTGCAAAATACTTTTTACCACCCGCTACCCTTGGTAAGGGAGGTATAGGGTTTGTGGTAAAAATCGTTTATCAAGATTTTGATAAATGACCACGTTTTAAGGTCCCTAGAATCCGATTTTAACATTTTCACGATGATGTCTGTGTGCATGTGTATGTGTGTATGAATGTGCGTGTGGATCCTTTACTCTAACTCAAATACTATCATTCAGAAAATTTTGAAACCTTGTATTTCTAACTTATTCTAATATGGGAAGGGACCATTAGATTTTGGTGTATATCAGATAACCGGAAATGGCACTTTATTTGAAGCTCAAAATAGATTTTCTTTGAAACATACCTTCAAATGTTACTTTTTGAAGATTTGTGTTATTATAAAAATTAAAGATTACTAAATTTTCTACAGATTTGTATAAATACTTTTTCTATATATTTTATAAATAAATTTATAAAATTATCTATAATTTTAATCCCGGAGCCTACGATTTAAACAAGCAAAACTCCTTGGTTACACAGTTCATATCTCAAATGTATGTAACTGACAGTCCTTAATCGGATTTGTAATCAGATCGGATTTAAATAAATCCTAAATCTTGACTGTTTATACCCGAAAAATTTAAAGCGATCAAGTACATTTGAATTTACTGTAGATGTAATTGGATTTATTACTGACACATAGCAGCATAGAATGCGTAGAACATTATTGACTAGTATTAATTTTAACTTTTGACAATTTTGCCTTCACATTTACTTAGATTTTTCATCTAACATTTACTCAGTTTTTTCATCTAACAAATCAATTATTTTTCTTTCCAGGATTAATTTCAAAAAATATTCTGATTCTTGTTGCGTCCACGGATTTCTCATTGTTCTTTTAATAATTATGCTAACTTATCATTGACACTACGTTGTCATATATTCACTGTCAAACTGTGAAAGATGAATAAATTACACTGTTTTTTTTTTTCGCGAAAGTATATCGGATTTATGTATAAATCTCGTCGGTAAATTCGATTTAGAATCCGATTCTAAATTCAATCCAGATCGTTTACATCGTTTTCTTAAATACGATTTCTAATCCTAAATCCGCTTAAATCCGGTTAAGGACGTCGATATAAACCTACTCACTGTCAAAGAACTAATCATTTCAAATTAATAATAATGTTTTAAAAATGAAATAGTAAATAGAACCATAGTTATGTTATACGGAATGGATCTTAATACAATTTCCGCAATAACTAAATATGTACCTAAGTATGAATATTTAAATTAATAAAAATTAAATAGCGGGAGGTTTGGTGTTGGCCACATCAGATTTTTTATAAATATCTCCACAACATAAAATAGTACAAGAACATGCCCAAGTAGTCATGAATAGAATAAGAATAGGACACACAAGAATTACCCACCAACACTTATTTCAACGCACAGAACCGCCACCGTGCGAAGACTGTAACATACCCATCACGGTTCAACATCTAATAAATGACTGTCCAAAATACCGAACCGAAAGAGAGAAATTCAAGATCCCAGCCACACTCGAAGAAGCACTAACCAACAACAACGACGTCACCAAAAAAGTAATAGACTATTTAAGATACACAAACATATGGAATAAAATATAAAAATAATATTGTAACAACTATGTAACACACACTGTATATACAACTTACGCCAATAACCAAAAGGTTGAGGCATCTTTCCTTCACAAATAAAAAAATCTGATGTGGCCAACACATAACCTCTCGCCAGATATTTTACCTGGTTGTACGCATAAAACGAAAAATATTTTTAAATACAAATACATATATTCATGTCTCACTACAAAATAATTCTCACATATATTTGCAAAATCTATGGGATATTTTAAAATAAATTATGTACAATACATACATTTTCTTTATATTCAATATCTTGAAATTTTCTTTTTCTACTTTCCTTTTCTTTTCTTTATATTCGTCATTTTTCCGCAAATTCCTTTTATATTCTTTTTTACATATATTCTTTTGTGTTGTTGACTTTTTTTTATTTTCATAATCTTCATAATAATGTACAAATATTTTTGACAGAGGCATACAAATATTTTTGACTGTGACATGTGTCAATTACAAACATTTGAATTTCTTGCCTTGTAGTAGTTTGATCTCAGATTTTTTACATCAAATTATTTTATATGCATTTCTTTATCTCTAAATCTATAGAAGATATAATAATGAATTTATATTTATCGAATAAAGTATTTAACGTTCTTTAATAAAAGTATTTACATAAATTTTCGATAAATAATATTTAGATGATTTTTCCAATTGTTACCAAAACTGACTCGACTCTTCCCATTATTGTTAGATTGAGGAATCCGTAGTTAAAAATGTCTTAAGTCTTATAGTATTTGAGATATAGTGAATCCAACATCCACACACACATATAAACACATCATCAAAATGTTATAATCGGATTCTAGGGACCTTAAAACGTGCTTATTCATTAAAATCTGGATATGCGAATTTTAGCATGAATACAATACCTCTCTTACCGAGAGGTAAAAAAGTACAAGAACATAGATCCCTTTGAATTAAAATGCTTTAAATTATAATTAAGAGAGGTGTAACCTAACAATGTATACAAAATACAGGTCTTAATTTATTGTTTACACATAATCTCCGCGCCTACTTTGACTTTTCTATGCTAATTCTTCAACAAGTTCCGTAAACTTCAACACTGAGCCAGCGCAAATTATTTAAGTCCTCCTACACTTACATACCTACATATGTATAAGTATAAAGTGAAATGCAAATTAATTAAAGACAGCAACTTCCTGATGAAGCCTAGCTAACCGTAAATAGCTATCATTATTGTTAATTACCAGCTATAAAAAGTTTGCCAAATCCGGCCGCATAAATGTTTCGTTAATTTAAATTCAAACGTTGGTAAATACTGGTAGCATAGCGTGGTAGCGGATTGCAACAGGGCTATAAATCCGACATCAAACAGAATCAAAAGTTTTGTTGTGTACAGAATTTTATGTTCCATTGCAGTCATAAAATTAAACATCGTTAATTATTTATAGGTCAGTAATAACCTAATTACAGAAATAAGTGCAGTCATTAATTAGAAACAATGGAAAGTCAGGGTGATTGAAATTCTTAAAATAGCTTATGATATAACCATACTGTTGTTTTTTTTGTAAATAAAATTTTATTTGTATTTTAATAGTAGTTACCTACTCCAAAACTGTTCAGCTCAATTTTATAGTTCCTAAACTTGGCAGACTCAGTCAAAATAACATAAAAGATGTTCAGAATATTTTATAAATATATCTTTACGGCACATTATTCACTGCTGGGTGTGCCAATCTACTTTATACACGCAGATATCGGTAATGATGATGACATATTCGAACTGTGCGGGCGTTTACCAGGCGTCACCACACGGGCACTCATTGCTGGCGTGAAGAGTTCACCAAAGAGGTCATTTAAAATTTGAAATAATTTCAGCATCAATCGACATCGAACCCGGGTCCTTAGATTCGCGGGCAGACACTTTTTTATTCATAAAATTGGGAAAAGTACGACGAGTATAACAAAAATACTTTTCTAAAAACTAAATTTGTTTTTCATAAACTTTAACTTAAATACTGTTATGTTCATATTTACTTTGGAAGTAAAATTCAATAACAGATTATTACCTTCCGTCACCTTCAGGTAAGGTAAGTAAGTCTATGGACAAAAAATTTGATGGTGAGTTTTTGATGAATAAGCACGTTTTAGAGTCCCTGGAATAAGATTTTATTATTTTTGCGATGATGTATGTATGTATATATGTATGTGTATGTGTATGTGTGTGTGTGTGTGTGTGTGTGACGATTTTTTCGGATCCGATAACTCAATTTCTACAATTCAAAAAAATATCATTCTTACGTGTTCCTTTTATTTATATCCATGTGAAGAGATGATTAGATTTTGGTTATAATTGGTGAACCGGAAGTACCTTCATTTTAATATTTTAACAGTTTTCTTGAAAAAACTGTTAATCATTTCTCCATATTTAATGTTATTATAAATATTAAAGAATATTTTATTCTCTATATGATTTGATTACATTTTGTATTTCATCATATTCAATGGATATATAGTTAAAAAATTATAAAGAAATTAAATTTCATACAGCAGCTAGCTATGCTATAACCATGGAAACCGCTACTATATTAAGAAAATGCTAATTGACAGATGACACAGTGTCAAGTGCAATTGACATGTTTGTGTTATAATTTCACTAGGAATATAGAACCTCTTAGGTACATGAAACTTTCTGTATGGAATTTGTACAAAATACATAGAACTGACAGAAGGTAATATACTTGAAATATGGAATCTTGTGCAAGAAACTTTCTGTACGAAATTTGTCCAAAATATATGAAACTGATGGTAGCTAATGTGCTGGCCGCATCAGATTTTTTTATGGAACCGGGCTTTATAGGCCAATTCTGAACAAATCTGTAAGTCTTACAGATCTGTATATCTGCAAAAAACTGACAAAAACACATCTATATTTGTTGATTAATATAAAATCGTACATACGAGTGGCAGTTTTCGTTGGAATTTTGTTCATTATTTCCAGATTTACAGATCTGTAAGATTTGTTCTGAATAGAGCCATTAGTGAACCAATTTTCAGAAATTTTGATCAACTGGTTCAATGTGTAGAACACAACCTGAAAATGTCTAAAAATCGCAAAAAGGCATACGTACCTACCCCTTAAATATTTTCTATTTTATCATTTTCACAGATTTTTATATATTTATTGAACCATTTATTCAAAAATTATGAAGATTAGTAGGGAGCTTTTAGAAAGTAAAAAGAAAGTACTAAGTGAAAAGTATTAAGTATTGTTGAAGGGGACTACTTTAAACACATTTAAAAATTAATTCTAAAAAATCTCAACAATGTGTCTTATTCGCAATGATTTTATCACGACCTTCTTATTATATTAATATGTACAATACTTAAAATAAAATAGATATCGAATTGCTGGAAAGTAACATCAAATTTTTCCATCTTTAAAATATATTTTAATTACGAATCATTCAAGAACTTTCCAACTGAATCACCGTAAAAGCTGAGCAGATGATTGAATCGCGGTTTATGAAATGAAAATGATAGGGTTTGTAGCGGCAATTATTTTGATATAAAGCGTTCTTTGTCAGTAACGTTTAAAATGTAATTCATCACCAACACCAGCGCATCTCCTCATAGGTATTATACACGTGTCACGCATGAGAATTCATATTCATCCACGTAATCATCAATGGCTTCGGCGAATAATCGTCCTCACTACCAGAGGTTGTAAATCAGTTTGATCAGTGGAATACCGTAGTTATTTATATATCACTAAAGTGCATTCCAATGAGCCTGATTCATGTATTCTTATTGTAAGAAGAAAAAATTATTTTAAATCAAAATGAATCACAAAAATGTGTAGTTCATTTTTAAACAAAGAAAAATAAATTTCATTACACTATACGAACTGATTAAAGGGTAGCAGTGTTTTATCTCTGTCAATCGTTTATGGATTATTTTAGGAAAAGAACTCTTCAAATAACAATTACACAAAAATTAATTGTACACATCGTTTATTTGCAAAATAATCCATAAACGATTTATAGAGATAAAATACTGCTAATTAAATGCTCGCTTGTTCAGGCTACAACCCTGTTTCATTCGGTTGTTTAGTCATTTTGAAATAACCTTTTTTAACAAATTATTTATGTACAAGTAAAACTAATAGACCTTTTCAATTTACGGCTATGTCTTTCTATCGCTGCAAATAGCAAGTAAAATGGCGCCAACAATTGCCAGTTGGGCTGTGAAACAAAACGTCAAAAATATTGCACTCATTAAAGTACCTGTATTCTCGGTGAAAATTTGCATCTTTAAACATTCTAGCTCCAATAAAAGCTTTTTTGTGCAACCGGACGCGAAATAAGCATTTCGCAGCCGCAATACAGGCCGCGAAATCGAATTTCGCAACCGTTGTCATGGTAGCGGCCGCTAAATTAGGTAAACAATCACTTTGACACTTGAGAATTGCATGGTTTTGTTTATCATATGTTAATCCCATAGCCACCTTGAAAGCTAACTTTCTATTTATGATGAAACTGTTGAAAATTAATAAAATTTGTAATTACATATTTTTTACGGTTACACAAAAAATATTGGGTACACCTTGTCCGCGAAATCCTTTAGCGCCCTCGAGATTATCTTGCCTCGGCCGCAAGCGGCCTCGGCGACAATTTTTCTCTCGGTACGCTAAAGAGTGATTTCGCGGCCTTGATATACAAATATCTATTAAATTAAAATGAATCACAAAAATGTGTAGTTCATTTTTAAACAAAGAAGAACAAATTTCTAATTTTCTTTGCTTCAGATTGACTAATGCTGATCTTTCGTTACACTATATGAATAACTGATTAAGGGGTAGCTGTTTTTTATCTCTGTCAATCGTTTATGGATTATTTAGGAAAAGAACTCTTCAAATAACAATTATAGAAAAATTAATTGTATACATCCTTTATTTGCAAAATAATACATAAACGATTTATAGAGATAAAACACTGCTAACTAAATGCCCGCTTGTTCACGCTACAACCCTGTTGCATTCAGTTGTTTAGTCATTTTGAAATAACCTCATTTAACAAATTATTTATGTACAAGTAAAAATAATAGGGTCCGTGAATTCTAAAACGAATGTAGCAAGTCTTATCATTTTTCAGTTATTGCGTGTGGTATATGGCGTACTAACTTCACACCTAGCACCCCTTTATGTAGTACTTATTATAAGAGAGGCACTATAAGTTAGTATTCCTTAAGTAGACTTTTGTCATGACTCTATTAGTGTTACAAAACAGTACAAATCTGATACTAATATTCTATAAAAAATATATCCTTTGTAGTTAAATAGGGCGTGCGTACTTCACTGACCCAAACTAATAGGCCTTTTCAATTTAACGGCTATCTCTTTCTATTGCTGCAAATAGTAAGTAAAATAGCGCCAACAATTGCCAGTTGGGCTGTCAAACAAAACGTCAAAAATATTGCAGTCATTAAAATACCTGTATGCTCGGTGAAAATTTGCATCGTTAGACATTTTAGCTCCAATAAAAAGATTTTGTAACTTCTTTCGAGAAGTTTTTTAAACTTGCCAAAACAAATTCTCACATTTTACGTATTTTTTTAGAAACAAACGCCATAGATCTTAGTTGTTCTTACTATGCGCAGATCCCCACTGCGCATGTCTTCTATCTCTTTAAATTGAAAAGTTCTATTATACAAAATGATATTATTATTGAAATTGTTTCTAATGATGTACCTACTGTTGTACATGTACATACATACTAAGTTAAAAGGTAGCTAAATTTTTCTAGAATGATGTTTGCTGTATTTGCTTTTTTGATACAAACCATTTATTTGAAAAATGCACCAATTCCTAGATTGAAATATGGCTATCAGCGAAGCATAAAAAATGTTATTTGTGACTGATGTACATATGTTGTAATGTGGCTAGTTGTCAAAAGAATAGTTCAAATAAAATAAAAAAATATACGAAACAATTTAAATCTTGCCGTTATTTGAAATATATAAAAGACTGTCCTTGACTCAGGTAGTGGTGCAATTTTCAATAATTTTCAAATACATTTTCTTAGACGGTTTTGTTAGTTTGTTACACACTGTTTTTGTGCATTTAACATTCAGAACCGTGAACGGGTAAGAATTGAATACTTAAGAATTTATTTTGTATAGCTCAATGAGACCCTTACACTGTAAAGTTTTGGCGTAGCTGGACCTACCTTTTTGGGTTGAAACTATATGCAACCCCAAGGTAGAACTATCCTTCCTTATTAAAAGGTCGATGCACCAATCTCTGCTTAGGGTAGGAAAACCTACCTCACACCCAGGTAGACACGATACGACCCTTCATATAGTGGGCTGGAAATACCTACAGAGGTTTATGCAAATGCTTGTAAGTGATTTATAAATATCATAGCACAAGGTACTTGCAAATATCTATATGGTCGTTAAAAATGCTTTATAGTGATTTGTAAATAACGTAACACAAGGTACTTGGAAATATCTGTATGGTTGTTAGAAATGCTTTATAGTGATTTATACGATCCCCCACATAAGGAAGTTGCAAATTCCTTAAAAAATATTAAGATTTAGGAAAAATAAAATGTTTATAATAATAAAAATTATTATTAATAAAAAAAACAAACAAAAAACATATTAAAGCCACATATTATAAAAAACACAAATAAAATAAGTACACATTACAAAAAACACATATTATAAATAAATAAAGTTGGTACATATTATTTAAAAAACCCCCAAATATAGAACATGTAAAATCATACTTCCGTACTTCCTGCTTTCTTTTCCTTTAGGCAAAAGAGATTTAAATAAAAGTCTGCATCTGAATCAATAAGCAAAATTAATTTTGCATATTTTGTAAGAATGTCGAAAATCGCCCCAAAAATAGCGATATATATATATATATATATATATATATATATATATATATATATATATATATATATATATATATTGAAACAAAAAATAACAAATATCAATGATTTATTGGTCAAGCTTTGTTTAGTTTATTTATATTATTACTTGTAATTTCTGTTCGAGTGAACAATTATATATTTATCATTTTTCACTTAAACAGAAATTAGAAAAAAGACCTAATAAAAATAAATTAACCTAACTTGATAGATAATTTGTTAATTTATTTGTTTCATTTTCATGGCTAACGCTATTTTTGGGGTGATTTTCGACGTTTCAAATTTGTCATTAGAAGACATGCAAAATTAATTTTGCTTATTGATTCAGATGTAAGTATGATTTTACATGTTAAACTCCTATGTTCGGGATTTCTTGTCACTATATCTTATATAATAAAAAAACACATAACTGAAAAATAACTTTACATAATAAGAAAATATATACATGGTATTCATAGTCTTCATCAGATAAGGTATTAAACAATCTCTGGATTGTGATATTTTTACAAGGGTTTATTAATTTTATGATAAATTCACTTAAAAACGTAAGTGTTTTTTTAAAAGCGGGGGGATATTTTAAATTGAAAATATATATTGCGGCCATCAAATCGATGACCGCATCAGTAATGGTTTTACTTTCGCAAATTTTCATTTTATCTACGCAAACGTAAAACAAATTGTTTAGAAAAAGATCATTGTTGCTGGGTACTGCTCCAACGATTGCAGGTTCTGGGGGAACATTATCAGTAACTAAAATGATCTTCTGCGTATCTTCTTGCAGCAGGCACGGTAAAATTATCATGGCCGTGTCTAACGAAAGATCTGTAAACAAAAAAGATTATTAGATTTCTTTTCAAAAGTAGGTATACTTAATACAAGTTTTTCATATACAGATATAAATATATAATAAAAATATATTGTTAAATGAAAAATAAACATTAAATAGTCACTGTGTGCGGAAAGATAAAATTCTATAATTTCGATATTATACAATTACGAAGGGAATAAATGAAAATCTATAAATAAAAAGAAAATGAAATAATATGTAGAAATATAAAATAAAGAAAAATTACCTTGCAAGTTATTATTCTTATATGTAAAACGCAGTTTCTCAAAATGTCCATGTTTTTCGGATATAGATACCATCTTCTTTATACTTGGTTGTGAGAAATATTGTAGTAACAATTCTTTCATATTACATTTGTAATACCTCTCTAAATCAAGATGGAGCTAAAAACAGTAGAATATTAGTTTTTATATACTTAATTTATAAAACATATTTTTACCTGATTCTCAAGTCTTAAGACAGGATACATTTCCAAAATTTCTTTCACTGTATTTTCACGAAACATCCCAAAACTGTGTCCTTTGTACTCCATACGATCAGATATTATGAGTAAGTCGGGTGTCGGATTGTTTAATTCTAATTTCATATTATTTACATGTGTTTTAATTGTGTTGTTGTCTTCCCCAATTACGACTGGAATTTCAATATTGTTCCCTCTGTATTGTTTGGAACTGTCTTCTGTAGCGACAACGTCTTTTTTCCTTTGTGTTGCAAATTTTTTTCTCATTTCAAAAACTTCTTCGTCATCTTGCAGTTTGCCTCTTTCTGTCTTAAATTTGGTTTTTAAGCTTGCTAACCAAGTGTCCTGTAACAATATTGATACGTGTTATATTCTATAGTTAGTACATAAATATACTTACATAATAATTAGAATTTTTTATGTATAACTGCCTAGGAATTTGTTTATCCGTCAATCCTGGATAGACATAAATTAATTTTGAGCACACCAAATTGTACTCAGCTGATGTTGGATATAATACTGCACTTAAAAACAGCCATATTGAATTTTCTAAAATATACGTTATATTATTGAAATATTGAAAAATGAACAAATACTACGAAATCAAGCAAAATAACATTTGAAAACTTACCAGATAAATAATGCACATTCCCACTATAGAACAACTGATCAGTTTCACTGTCGACAATATGATAGAATTATACGTAAAACAACAAGTTCGCATCTCCTTGACACCCCCTACCCTTACCCAAGTAATATTCGGTTATTCCGAGCTAGCCGAAAAACCCATTCGGGTGCTTTGACCTTGCAATGCACGTGCAATGCTATCACAATTTCTGAGAAATGCTAAACATCATTTGTTTCAACCACTTTTCATATCCAAAATGTTACAGATAACTAATATCATTTGCTATTTGTTTATATTATGTCGTACACATCGACATCCTCAATTTTGTTTCAAACAAATTTTAATCATTCATATAATTTGTTGAATACCTACGGGTGATTTATACTTAATTTCTATTGTAATTTGTTCAAGTTTTCTATTTCACACATTTGTTAATGCTGTAACGTTCTATCTTGTTCAAGAGTTTATTACAAATTTTTTTTTAACATGGAAAACAATGTATGCATTCCGGAATTATAAAATATGCTAGTATTAATTGAGAAATTTAATTTATTTATATTAACAATATGTAGTACGTGTTGTGTTTTAATAAAAATAATAAAACATAAATCTTATTTGCCACTTTTCCCTTTACTTCATTTACATTGTTGTGTTATTTATGTTAAGTTGAATTTATTCGTTATTCCAATATCAATTTTTTGATTAACAAAATATTTATTCTCATTATGGAATTATTGATAGTACGGAATCTATTCCTAATTATAGAAACTAAATACCTAAATTAAATGGCACCAAGAAAAGAAATTTATCATAAAATATTATTTTCAGTACAAAGTCAATAGCTTGCGACAAATAGCAAAAAAAGCTATTGTTATTCGAAACGGTGGATTGCGTACCCATATTTTTGGTATGACTGTATTTCATATTCGCAGAATCAACTCTAAAGGTCTAAAGATGCAAAACGGGTGGAAGCGTCTACCTGACTTACTTACAGTGCAATTCAGATACCTGTAAGGGACCTTGATCTGCCTGGCCAAAATTTCCTACCCTTTTCTTCCCATTTTTCTACCTCACTACCCTAAACCGACCCAAAAGAAGGTTCAGCGACTTGTTTGTAGATTCATCTTCCCTGTTTCTACCTCAAAACTTTACAGTGTAGCGCAAAGCTTAGCGTAGCTGGCAGCAGGCGGATATTCTCCTAAGTACGTATTACAACATACAGACTTTTGTAAGAATACACATATATTCAACCCTATTTTGTAAAAGAGTTTTTATTTCTTAGCAACGTTGTTATAGGAAATAACCAATAATAATTGCGAACACTGAATAAAACATGAAAATGACAGGCTTTACATTTGTTTCTATTGGTTAACATTTATAGCAACGTTGCTAAGACTTAACAACTTCCTTACAAAATAGGGGTGGTTATTGTTTATAATCACGACTTTTCATGGTTGTGGAACTATATATAAACACAAATATAGAATAATATACAATAGGTGCAATAAAATAAACGTTTTTAATAAATACGTAGTCTAAATTGATTATTTGTATTTTTATTATTTGTTATGTTTGACGTTTCAAAATCATTTGAAGGTTAAAGTAAATAGCTGACTAGCGAACCTACCGGGAGAAATATTGTGCTATAAGGCTGTCATTGAGAGAGCATTCACTTACTTGCTACACATAAAAAGGTCTTGGGGTCAAGTCGCAGAGAAATCTATAAAAAAGGTTTATGTACTTATTAAGTACAATATTATCTACAAAGATTAAAAAAGATTGTGTTTCCTTTAACAATTATTACCTCTATGCAATAGGGTATTCTCTAATATTTTTTTATTTATTTTTCTTAAAGAACAGTTATATCTAAGAGTACCTGTGAAAATCCGAATTAAAAATTCCTTTTAATAAGCGAGATATTAATTTTTATAATTTGATTTTGTTGTGTCACGTGATAGTGACGTACTAGTTGTACAGCACCAGCGGTGTACTATGAGTGGTTCATGCGGCGTCTTATCACATTCGAACATGGAGTAGGGATTTCAACTGGTCTCCCATTGGAAGGTCATCTAGTACATCAGCAAAATTTAAATGCTTTATAACTTTTGTAACAATTAATTTATAGTATGATTTTTTTGTTTTTTCCCTGTTGTTTACCTATCAACACTAATATTTTTAATAAATTTTTAATATTGGTGCTCCTCAGAGAATACCCTATTATAGAAGAGATTTGCCACTACATACGTATATGAATCCATATTTCAAGATCAATGATCAAAGAGAAATTAAAACAGAATGTAATTGTGTTTTGTTCTTGTGTCATTATTCTAATTAACTCGGTGAAGCTTTATTGCTTCAATGCACAGATGAAATCTAAAACGATCATTAAGGGAAATAAAAATAATTTCATCATGACATTGTTGTCCATTGTTTTAATGTTTTTACGTTCAATTCTACTACACTTTTACACGTAACTTAATCGTGATCTACTTGCACTACTACAGATAACTTTAATCTATGAAATGCAGAAGTAAAACAAATAATATTTTTGTTATAATAAAGCATGGAGTAAATAGAATATATTTACGTGTACAAAAGAATCTGTAGTAACTTCACCTTTTGTATTTGTACATACGAGTACGTTACATTATTATTGATTGTTAACTTTAACTATTGCCGGTATAAAGTTTGTGTTCCTCATTCATTGTTACTAAAATTAGCATACAATAGATAATTTTATTGTTTTACATGACGTAACCGCAAATTTAAAATTATAAATCAAGTTGTAACTAATAAATGGGTATGACCTACTTTAACACGGGATTTTTATAACTGACGCTAGATGTTTCCAAAAATAACAATTTTCTGTTTTTAAACTATAACTAACAACAAAATATTTCTAATAAGAGCCGTGTTTCTTCTGCTTATGGTTGTGCTCTAAATCATGATCAATTTAATCGCAATTCTCTTAATTTAAGGTTAAAAATCTTATTAAAAATAATGTCAGGGAATAACAAAAAACGTCAGATATGTTAATTAAATTAATTAATTTTATTTAATAATAATCTATTGTCACGTGTATACAGGGTGTAACAGCTAAACGAGCTACCTCAAATAATTTCTATATTTTTAAAAATACAATAAAATGCTATAAGACAATCTTATAAAAGACCAAGAGGGATATCCGATTAAAAAAGAAATTATTTTTATTTAAACCAGTGGTTCTCAAGTTACAATACAAGTTTTATTTTTTTAAATAGGTTTTTTAGGCCCATTCTACAGAGTATTATTTCTGAATTCAATCATGTCATTATTTTACATCCTTAATAACAAAAATATTAAGAAAAATTCAATTCAAATTTAAATAAATATGATTTCTATAGTTATTTTTACTTGGCTATGTATGAAAAACAATTGACCTTAAATTAAAATGAAACAAATATTTGTTAATAACGTTATAAAGAGTGTTCTATTTGATTTATATCCTAAATAATTCAAATTTCCGAATAGAAGTTTTTGTTTTTCATACATAGCCTACTGGAAAATGATATAAATATAAATTTATTTAAATTTCAATAGTTATTTGTATCACTAGGCCAGAAACTGAACATTTGCAGCGAGGCCTGCAAATACGAGATCTCGCAATACAGTTTCTGGGCGTGTGATACGCAAGATTTTTTGTACCGACTTCTCCATAAATTCTTCGTATATTTCTCTACACCTTATTCTATGTTACATAACCTAAAAAATGAACATATATATTTTTATCGGTTTTGCATTTCAAGTTTAATTTAATTTAATTACTTACATTTCTTAAAATGCGTAATTATTTTAAATCTATTGAAAATATAACATACAAACATTAGTTATATATATTTTATATACTTTCGCATATTTTAAATGACAGATAGCGGTAACTCAATGGGGTATGTGACCAAATTTTTATTTTTACATAATATGATACTAGACAAAAAAATAAAATACCCGTATTTTTTTACATCGATTAATTATTCGCACTTTACGAGAAAATAATTATTAAAAATTTGGGGAAGGGATTTATGACGTATCAATGGTAGAAGCTTGAAAAAAGACGGTTAGACTGGGAGGGAAAGAGATAGTTATAGCCAGATGTCATCATGCTCCACCCTGCCACGCCTACCACAACATAAACGCGGCGCTGATAGGCTGATTTATAACTGTCTCTTTACTTCCCGCAGTCTATCTGTCTTTGTCCACGATTCTACCATACTTACGGCATATATCCCTTCTCCAAAACATTAAATTGTTAATAACAAGATTATTACAAATTAATGTTTCGTTTTTATTATTATAATAAAAAGCTATAGTGGTTTGTTTTTATATTTTATGACATATATATTGAAATTCGAATATGGTCACATACCCCATTGTATCACGTGAAGTTAGTTGTAGCTACAAAACAAACTAAGCCTAAAGTTGGAACTTATAATTAATCTATACAAGATGTCAGTAATGACAGCATATTATTATTTTTATAGCAAAATTTAGTTATTTAAGTTACAACAATTAAAGATTTAGCCCTAAAATTTCTAAACATTTTGCTAATTCTTGTGTTGAAAATAATCTTAAATTGACATATTACCAGAACAGTAATGCCAACTCCTTTTGCCGGCCTAGGTCAGCAACAGCGCATTTCTGGACGATTTTGAGTTCTGTAATACTATTCAAAATGGACGGAGGTACGAAAAAGAATATTTGTCAATATTTTTGTAATGTAAAGATATAAAAAAAATATACGGTTGAATTCAGAAAAAATATTCTATTGAATGAGCCTAAAAAAATATATATCCCATTTAAAAAAATATAACATTTGTAACGAGAACCACTGATTTCAAAAAAAATATTTTCTTCCCTAATAATATAGAAATTGTTTGAGGTAGTTCGTTTAGCTGTTACACCCTCTGTATATGAAAGTAAATCGTTTAAAAATGGAAGAAAGAAAAATTATTCTTGTGGTGAATGAATGAAGTATATATTTAAATGTATAATATTATTTTGTCAAAAATTAAATCCCCTTGACAATTTTTACTAAAAAATACAAATTTCAGCCATTTTTAGTCAAGTTTTCAAAGTCAAAAAATAAGAAAGAACTGTTGTACAACCAAATTATGTATTATATTATTGGCACTGCAATGGTTATTATTAATTTTTGGGTGTAACGATCTGCTTTTATTTCGGTATTTACACTTAATTTAAGAGAATCGCGATTAAATTATTCATGATTCAGTAATTTCTTGTATATATTTGTATAAATTATTATGGAACATTATTGACGATAGTGCAACTCTAAACTGTATTTGTATAAACGTTCCACGAATTACATCTCGAAACAAATCTGTAATTACGTTTAATTTAAAAAATGTGAAAACAAATTATGAATCTAAAGCACCTAGTAGAAGAGTATGTTCACTATTTAATGAAATTAACTCTACTTTGAACATTGACATATTCAGCTGTTTGCAAAGATTTAAAAATGTAATGTTTCAATATTTCTTCAACAAGTAAATGTACATATACCTAATATTGTAATTCGTTATGTTTTACGTTACTTACGTTATATTGTCATATATTTGTAAAATTTTGTCACCCCTCAGTAATTGGGATCTTCGATCCTGTTGAGTGGGTTAACAATAAATAAAAATAAATAAATAAATAAATGATTACTAATAATGATGATATATATGTATCTCACGGGCTTGCAAAGCTGTTGTGGAGAGAGCACCACAGGAGTCACTTATCCGTCCTAAACAAAACTATAACCAGCTATAGTTTGGTTTAACCAAAACCAATCACTTTCCAGTCATGTCCAAAAGAAAATAATGATATATTATATAAGCTCGTCTCATTGTGGTAATGCATTCCTGTTTAGGAATCACTGTATGCTTATGTGTGAATGAATGAAATGGGCGGTAACTAAGATCTTAGCGGGGTCATTATACCAAGCGCCCTGCTGTCTGCGTCCGACTCCGAGTCCGAGTGGAACATAGCCTCGAGCGTCTTCAGTCTTCTGTCACACCACACCTGCACACACGCGAAGCTGCTGAGGTAATCCACACACTAATCGTACATACCACAAAACAAGAGACAGAATGACCTTAGGAATTCCAGATAAATGTGTTTGTTATGCATGATACTCGTATTAGAAAGGAAAACAGATTATAGATAAGTACGATTAACTTGAAATGGAAAACAGAAGAAATCAGGAGCAGGATTTTATATCTAATTTCAACAAAATTGGAATTTTTAATTTTTAGTACACTGAATTCTTAAATAGACCTTTTCAATTTAAAGAGAGAAGATATGCGCAATAGGGATCTGTGAATATTAAGAACAATTGAGACCTATGACGTTTGCTTCTAAAAAAATTTAACGTAAAATGTGAGATACATTTTAATAACTGCATTATTTTTGACGTTTCATTTGACATACCCACTGGCAGTTGTCGCGCCATTTTCTTACTATTTGCAGCGATAGAAAGAGATAGCCGTTAAATTGAAAAGGTCTATTGCTCAGGAGCCAATCTACTTTTACTAGTCGCGTTCTTTTTACATGATATCTCAATTCGTCTTAGCTCACCTCAGGTGCCTCACTAATTTTGACCGTTCTTTTTGTCGTAACTGAAGTGAGATAAAGTGAAAAGAGTTCCTCCCCACTTCCCGATTCTTAGTCACCTCAAAAGATTGTGCTGTTGAGTTTTAAATCTTAGATAAACGGTGAGAATGAATGTTTTGCTGTCACTGGCTGTCACATACAATTAGTTTGGTTATTGAAAAGGTTACCTATTAGTTATTTGAAGAAAATTACCCATAATATTAAAGATGTTGAGCTAGAGTTTAAGTAATGATTATTTAAAATTTATTATAATGTTTTAAATTTATTTTTAGGAGCAATTATTAAATGATGACATGAATGATATAGACAATTCATTTTCGTCAAGTTCAGCGGACACAGTACTTCAGATTTTCTAACAGACAGTTCTACGGAATTTGTTGTCGCTCAACTCATCTTACTTTGAGCTAAGGTCAGGTGAAGTAAATGATAAAAAGAACGCAACTATTCGCAGATTTTGGTGACGATGATATATCTGTACCGTTGAGGACGACAAGAGGACGCTTACTAGGCGTCACTTCACGTGTTTCCAAAGCTGTCGTGGAGAGACTAGCGCAGGGGTCACTTTCGTATTACTTTAATCAGATTCAAACTTGCAATTTTTACTTTTCTTTCTTCTTATTATCTACAAAAAACAAACACTTTTTACGTTAATATCTCCTTCCTAAACTAATACATATTCATACTGTAACGTTTTATTTATTTGAGTGAAGTGTAGAAATTAAAAAGTTATTAATTAAAATAGATGTTTATTAAAACGATAAACACTAAGATTATTTATTTATTCAAACAATTACACTATTTGTTTTTACGCTATTTATGTCACTATTTATTTATATCACATTCAACTGTCCGACCTACGACTTCCACAGCGTCTGTAAACTGAACTGACTTCCACAGCGTCTCTATATTCCACTACCCGGGACAGAATTCACTCCTTTCAACTCTCCTTCTGAACTCTCTTCAACTCTTCTAATAGGGGATTCCATCATTTTTTTAATATAATTGCATCTGGACGTATAAGTAAAACTGAGACTGTTGGTGAAAATTCGGTGAAAAAATTCCAATTAATAAAAAAAATATAGATGTGACGTAACGAATATAAGTTTTTATATCGAACTGTTTTCGTCGTGGAACAAAATGTTCTTGAAATATATGCTATTTCTAAATTATATTTATAAAAAATAAATGAATATTATTATATTCTACAAGTCTACATGTTTTATAATTGGAAGTGTATTTAAATTATTAAGTTTAATGCAAAATATTTATATTCAAATAAAAACTGTTGGAGAATTGCAGTACTGGACTGATAGCCACGCCTCCGCTATTTGAATTTTTCTACTTCCTTTGGTAGTAGGCTCCTCCCCCTAACTGGGTATTCGTTATATATTTGAGTCGCCAATCAAAATAATATATATATATTCATATGAGTGACGAACTGCTATAACAAAAACCCCCTTATTTCCGAAGTATTTCAATAATATCGTTTTATTTCTGATTTATATGCATTATTAAGCATACTCGTATACTTTCAATTTTTTTCCTAATTTCTCTAAATTTAATTGCGCTGTAGTCCCCTATTGACTGCCTGCCTTCAGAGCTGTGTCGCTTTTATATAGCTGCCCATTACCTTCTAGAGAACTCTCGAACATTCCATACGATAATAACATCGAATACAAAAGCTCCAGACGACCGCAAGTAATTAAACAGGTCGAGACTAAATACTAAAGATTAAATAAATTTTGTTTTGAAATAAACTGTTTCTCATCTAATTACAAAGAAAAAAATCCTAATTAGGTACTCTTTTCTATGCAGATTTATTCAAAGAAATAATGAAATCACTTTTCGGATACATGTAAGTAATTTTTGACTTCATACACTAATCGTACAGTAACGAAGAAAATTTTTATGTACTTTAATTTACACAATGTTAATAAATAAGTGATCCTTATTTTAAGACTTGATTAAAATGATAAAAAAATCATATACCCACTGACGAATTTCTACTTACATTTTGTATCAAGTCTAAATAAAAAATGTTATTAGGTAGCCTGATAAATTGCAGACCCTGCAAAAATTTATTAATAAAAAAAAATTAAATGATTATCGAAAAAAGTTTGAAACCAAGGTTTCAAAAGATCTATTTTTATACGACCTTTTTTGATGTGTAGAATCATTTGTTAACGGACAGGCAATTATTTATTGTTTACTTTATATTGTAATCACCTTTACAAATGCAATAGTGTTAAAACATCATTATCATTATTATTCGAACAAACAAATTTTTACTGGCTGAAATGAATTAAATTTTACAATAACATTTCGAAATCATAATCACGACTGTAGAAAATTATAATCCGAAAATTATTATTCTTTCAACTCTACGTCACTCAACGTACAATTCCAAGTCACCATGGGAAAATATTAATTCATTAAACGATGACAGGAAGTAATTTTAATTTTTAAGCCAATAATTTAGGATAAGCTTCCTTTACATTTAAATATTATCATCGCTACAATCTTTAATTACACGTACAAATGTTCTTAAGCAATTTCCTTTTTATAAAATACCTCATATTATTTTTATGTTTTAGAAAACTATAGAAACAAATTCCTGTATAAGAAATAAATCAATTGAGAAATTCCACATAAATTAAAAATTTGTACAAACAGAATTATTAAAACGAAGGCCACATATTCTTAAAATAAATGTTGGACAAGACTGGTAGTTTTGGAATTCAGTCACACACCTAACAGAAGCAGGAAACGGTGCTCTCGGACTTATTTTTAAATCTGAAAAGTAAATAATGTATGGCGAAATGTTAGTTTAGAGAAGAGATATATTTTCATTTTGAAATTAAAATTCTTTAAAATATTTTCAATCTTTTTTCCATCATTCTTTGCTTAGATATTTTTTGGGCAATCAGGAGGGTCAACAATTTCATCTGTAGTGACGCACGACGAGGCGAGAGTACTTTCGCATCTCCTCTCGTCTCATTGTATTACGCGAGACGAGAACGAGAGCGACAATGCAGTTTAAAATTCGAGACGAGATCGATATAATAACTGTGAAAAGCGAGAAATCTCGCGAGATTCTCGCGAAAGTCTCGCAATAAAAAGTATTTGTAACTTTAGAGCTTTGATTCATAAATATTGAATCCACCGTACAAGGAGTGCAATCAACGCTAATTTGTGCATAAAACACGTGAATGTGAAAATTTTATGAATTCACTATATTTTTTGAGTCTATTTAGAGTCGATTGTTATCGATCCCAGAGCGAGGAAATGCAAAATAAAGACAAAATCGGATTTGCCTCCTATATAACTAGTTTCCTCCAATATTTCAGCCCCTAATTCAACCCAGTTAAAACCACTGTTAATAAAAAATTTGCCGCCCTTGAAAAGTAAAGAATGTTATATTAAGCGTCGATAGGAGCCAACACGGGGCAAAGTGGAGTGATTGGTTGTCGGCGGATTCCCAGTGTAGCGATTTTTTATGACTAAATCTTTCTTAAATAGTGGCATATATTTGGTGATAAATTAGATATTTCAGAGGTAAATTAAATTATTTACTAACTTATTAGATTTCCTGGTGACCGTAAATGAATAAACATTATGTTCGTATTGAAATAATTTGGTGACTAGAATTTAGTGTGTTGTTTCTTTATTATAGTAATACGACTGCAAATACACGGAAGACGGTATGATTGGTGCGAACTTATACGTAGTGTCCAAGCGTTTATTTTTATAGCGAGACTCTCGCGAGGTTCTCGTGCGAGAACGAGACGAGACTCAAAAAAATGTGCGATAACGAGGCGAGACCGAGATTACAGATCCGAAAACAAGACGAGATCGATATTTTATATTTCTCGTCTCGTCTCGCCTCGCGTGCATCACTATTCATGTCATTTTCATAACTTTCTCTGACGTAATTTTATTTTTTCCATGACAATTTTTTATAATTAGGGATACATTTCTCGACTGTGATATAAATAAGTGCTAATAATAAATCGAAATCACAGTTCTGGTTATTTTCAATGTTATTTTGTTGTGTTTAATAATAGTTTTCTATTAATGTCTACTTGTACTTTTCTTGAAATTAAGTTATGGCTTAATTAATTTATTTTCTTTCCGACGAAAATAAGCACATGTCAAGAAGTGCAGTTGTAATAACATTAATTTATTTTTACCTCATAATATACAAATTTAGTGCGATGTTTATTGAATCTAACCAATATTTATGAATGAAATAATAAATATATTGAGAAGAAATGAATGAATAAGTAGAATAGCTCACATTGCAACCCGAAAAATGTTTTTGTAGTGTCAGTGTCACAGTCACTGACCTTTTAAAACATAAAAACCTTTTGAGACCAGTGGCGTACTCAGAGGGAAGGCGATGGGGGCGATCGCCTCTTCTAGATCAACACATATTTTTTTACATCAGTAATATTTCGAGTTAAGCTACGTTTCCAGCTCTTAACATAGTCACTGTTTTTGTTATTTGTCATAACCTTGAAAGTTTGTCATACGTATTGTGGCTTGAGCGTTTCCAGCTACTGTTTTAGTCTTTAGTCTTTGTCTTTGTCTTTGTCATAGCGCATAAACACAAAGTTTGCATGCTTCATACTTTCGTCATAGTCTTTGTCGCTGTTCTGTTGGAAAGAGATAAGTGATGTAAGCGCTATCTCTTTTTATGTTGCGCAGTAGTTCTACGCGTTGTATCTGTCATTATTTTGGTGGTTATGTTATTATTTTTGTGTTGAGATAATATAAATATGGACAGCAGAAAGAAAAAAAATCATATTTTTATATTATAAGTACAAATAAAATTATATCATATCTTATGGATATACAGACAATATTGAAATTTTAAAGTGAAATATTAGAAATATTGTGGCTCGTTCACTATATTAATTTCGTGCTTTATTTCAAATGTTATTTTGGGATTATACAAAATAATTACATTATTACTTAATTTGAGTAATGATTATTACTCATCATTAATATCATTAATAACTATATAATTTTTGAGGCATTGTAAAGAGTTTTATAAATGTGTTCCTTTTTTGAGTGAACAAACATTATAAGTACAAAAACTTAAGACTGTGCTTATGTTAACAGCTGGAAATGGCCAATATCTTCTGACAAAAACATAAGACAAAATACAAAAACAAAGACTAAAACAGTGACTATGTTAAGAGCTGGAAACGTAACCTAGTTGTAACAATTATCATAAAATTGCTCCCTCATTTAAGTAAATCTAACTTAAAGTATCGTTCACAATAAAACAGAAATTGCAAGAAAAAAATTGGCGTGGTGAAAAAATTGCGCTAGAATTTCTAGGGAAGAGATAGCCATTTTCAAGTATAAATCATGCTATTAGGGGAAAGATTTTCTTGTTTAATGTTTCTAACGTAGTGTTCCTATACCTTAATATCTTTAAAAAATATTTGCTTTTATTTTAATTATGAGAAAATAAGTATAGTATGAAATTGTTTAAAATATATGTATATCAGGGTAGACCTTGAAAGGGGTCGAATTTTAACCGAGACGCCCCCTAATATGGTTCCAAATAAATAAATAAAAATTGTGCTAGCAGTGATTTCACTTAATATTAATATTTGACCGTGCCAAAATGCCCTTGATTTTCTCTATTTAAATAATATTATGGGTTTTGACACATTTTGGTACTTTATTTTTTCCTAGCCAATAGGAGGTTTCAAAATTCACTCAATGTTGGAATATATATAAATGACCGGATAATTTGCGGACAAAATTTAAAGTCCCAATCCTTATTCTTAAGATAATTATAGATGGTTAAAATATCGCCAAAAAAAGCTATCTACAATTGTCTTCATAATATTGATTGGGATTCTAAATTTTGTCCACATATTTTCGGGTCACACTAGTAGATATTCCAATATTAGAGGATTTTTTAAACCTCTTATTAATTGCCTTTGACAAAAATACAATTCCAAAATGTGTCAAAACCCAATTTTATATAAATGGGGATTAATCAAGTACGTTTAGATACGGTTAAATATTAATACATATTAAGCGGAATCATTGCCTGCGCATATTTTTATTTATTTGGAACCACTTTGGGAAGCGGCCCGAATAAAATTCGACTTGACCCCTTTTAAGGTCCAGCCTAATGTATATATTAAAAAACTCGCGAAAAGTAAATACACAAAAATTATATATAAATTTCCTCTATGTCGACCCCCCCCCCCCGGCAGGTCCTTATGAATTTGCTTCGATATTATGCCCTTTTGTGTAGGTATTTGATTAAAGAATTCAAATTAAGTAACAAATTAAACGCATTAACGTAAAACTTTGCATATAGGCGATGTGCACATTTTGAGCGTCAGCGCCTCTAACAACTACATTGGTATTTTTGGTTACCGAATCAACTTTGACATTTCAAGAAAATGATACAATTTACAATTTTATTTTGAGTTGTTGCTATTGTGTATGAATATTATATATCATAGTATATTGAAATGAATAAAGAAAATATTTAAAATGCTGTGACGTAACAATCAAAAAAGTCAAAATATCAGCGAAGGTACTATGGCAGAAAATATAATTTTTCTTATAATATGTGTGATTTCTGTAAACCATTTTATCATATTTAAATTTATATTATAATTTATAATATTAGTTAAATGTTACAAGATGCGCAATACATAGAAATTGAGATTAAAAAGTTGGAAAACTTGAATAATTGGAAAGAAGAAAATTTCTACATATCACGATATCAGTGTATGATGTTAGCATCTTTCTTTTATATTCGCAATAAATGAAGATTTTTCATTGAAAATATACCAGGCTCTAAGTGGAATCAGTTGCACAAGCTCGGAAAAGAAAATACACGAAAAATACGAACCATGTGAATTTCTATCTTTAACATTACATGTACAAAATCTATAATAAATAGACGAATTATGTCAAATATAGACTTCTATTTCATACAACTGCAAGTATTATACAATTTTAAGATAATTTTCTGCATCTTGTAATATAGCTTGTTCAAATATTAACTTAAGGAACATATTTTTAAAAAATTCATTATTGCAATCAGACGACTATTGTTGGAATTTTATTCATACGATAAGTATCTTTTACAATGTATACCTAAAAGAATTCCTCATATAATCGTCTAGGAAATTTATAAAATTTGATACTTCAATCGGTAATTTTGTAAGAATTATTACATCCCCCAATGCATCACATAATATTTGACATCCTATCATTCGCATTCATTGCAAATATTTTATAAAATAGAAATTGCAAAATTATTCTGACATAAAACATAATCTTGCTATGTTTCAATGAGTAACCATTTTTTTTCCAATTTTGTCCGCTGTCGGTGTTGACTACTTTTGTGCACACCGCCTATACACTAATGACAATGGACCTTTTCAATTTAAGGGCTATCTCTTTCTATCGCTGCGAATAGAAAGAAAATGGCGCGAACAACTGCCAGTTGGGCTGCCAAACGTAAAGTCAAAAATATTGCAGTTATTAAAATACCTGTATTCTCAGTGAAAATTTGAATCGTTAGACATTTTACCTTGAATAAAAGCTTTTGTAATTTATTTCGATAAGATTTTTTAAAGTTATCTGAGATATTCTCACATTTCACGTCTAAATTTTTTTGAAACAAACGCCATAGATCTCATTTGTTCTTACTATGCGCAGATCTCCATTGCGCATATCTTCTATCTCTTTAAATTGAAAAGGTCCATTTACATAACCCCACAAAAAATAAATGTGCGTCTAGTGTCTAGTGCTGTCCTCTCTGTGTTAAACCGCGAACTGAAACTTTTCAATCAACCCTCATAATCAACTACTTCTGGCCATTATTACTGCAAATGTTAGTAGCAATATCATTTAAATTTGCTTTGAATAGATTTCTATTACCCTGTATTCCGTCTTTCAATTTAAATAACTCTTTTATTATAAGTTTGTATTAAATATCCTGAATGTATATTGAAAGTGAATGGTTTGTATGTATTCGTATGCAATATATATGGAACATGTAAACTGGTTTTATAGGACAGGAATGTTTGGCATAAAGTTGCTGTATGTATATATTCAGAGTTCATTCCTCCTTCACTGGTCAACTCGTCAGCGTCATTGGCATTCATTTATGGGAATTCAAGATAGATTTATTTTTTATTCCGAGATTTCGTTGACTAACTACCGAGTGTGTATCATACAAGCCTCAGAGACGTATAGTCTACTTTTACTTGTCTGCTAGAACAAGAATAGAAGACTAGACACCTAGAGACTGGATGACATTCCAGCTCAAAAATCCGGAACACAATGACTTGAATGTTGTGGCTAGGAAATTATGACAAAGATCTGTTTTTATTGTGATGGAAAGATTACAGATCATATCAGGAGGATTATTTTTTGAATGGGAGAATTAAAATGTTTTATGTTGTCATTTTAATATTTTACAGCTAGATGGATCATAAAACAGACAGTTAAAAAAGCAATATTTTATCATCAGTATAAAAAATTTAAATACAGAAGTGAAATTCATACATCTTTACAATTTTATGATATGCACGATGTTATTTATATTATTTCCAGTAGTGATAACGACCTGAATAGGTAATAGTTGTAGTTTTGCAGAACATACAATTTTATTAGCTCCACAGTGCATAGAAGATTATGGTTTTCTTTACGAATAAACATATCGCAAACATCTTAAAACTGTAGGGACTATTAAAGTTTTAAAGAAAGTTATTAGTTTTTAAAATGTTCAAGTTTTTAACACCCTTAAAGGGGGTGTAAACCAAAAATACAACTTTGCACTAAAAAATAGAAAAAAAATATCTAAGAGCAACAGTGAAAAAGCTCAGTTTGCTACAAACAATACTTCTTGAGATATCCAACCGCGAATATGTGACAGAGTAGCGTGTGACGTCATACCGACACGAGTCGGTTGAGTTTGCCCGCTGCATATGAGTGCAGTTGCGTAGTTTCGCTTGTGTAGACCTTACAAGGTGTACTAAAATATATAATCTTCACTATTTGTTGTCATGCCGCCTAATTGTAATAACTACTTATAGAATTCTATCGTAAATATTACATAATTTTCCCCGGAAAGAAAAGGATCTCCAACGATATAACGCTTGGAAACATCGTGTCAATCGGAAGCATTTTACTCTTAATCATAACCATGTAGTTCGCAGTTTGCATTTTAAAATTGATGAGTTACAAAATAAATCTTATAGCTGGTTTATGATGGATTTGATTCACAAATTTAGATTTACGAATTTACATTTATAAATATAAATTGTACATATCTGCATTTATTGGTTCATGATGAATTTAAGGAATTTATAATTTAGAATTTACATTTAAAAAAATCACCATGTTTTATATTCTAAATGTAAATTTCTGAATGCATCCAATCGTTTCACAGTATTTCAAACTATGATTTTGGTGGGGAAAATGACAGTTTCAAGTGACAGTTGAAACATTTTAATTTTGATTTGACAAATGGATTCCGAAAATATGGATATATTAATAATATTATCTGTAGAACAATACAGATTAATTACGATAAAAGTGATAAATATCGTATAACTGCCATCCCATTTGTGTCAAACCATGTGACCCAATATAAGTTGATTGGGCAAATTTCATATCTTTAAATTCACTATAAACCAACAAGGTAAATCGTAAATTTCAAATCTAAATTTGCAAATCTAAATTTATAAATTAAAACCATCAAAAATCAGCCATTAGAGTTTTATATTAACCATGCAGTGATGGTGCCCAAAAATGTTATCTTACCGGTGCCGGGAAGTCTGACAGACTCCGTTAATATATTCTCCTTTAATATTAGTGTCTGAATGATATTTTTTTAAATATAGTATTTATATTAACATTACACCATTTAACATACATTAAAGTTGAATATGAAATTTGGATGTTTGTTACATTTTAGAAAGTAGTAAGTTTAAATTCACATATTTTTATAAACTACATAATCCATATAATAAATATACATAAAAAATAAACTACATTTCTTTTGAGTATATACATGTACCTACATAAAAATAATTAAATTAACATACAATAATGTTTATTTACACAACGCTAATAAATAATATTTGCATGTTTTAAACACGTACTTATTTGAACACCCCTGTGTCTATTTCGTTGAAAAAACTTTTAAACTTTTCTCTTTTTATCGAAATTTATATTTTTATATGGAATAAATAGTACATGCACAGAAAAAGAAATATTTATAAGTAAGCAAAAGTAACCAGCCGCTACTTGCATATAGTATTCTGTAGTATACTCCAAAGTTAGGAAGGTAGAGAAACAAACACGAACATATTCAAATTAATTACAGAAATAAACGAACAACTAAAATCTCTGGAGTCTCTGCGTTACTGCCAATGCTGGTTCGGCCGGCTGATGTCGGTATGACGTCACAAGCGGCGGACGCGTTGTTCAAACTTTTATAATTCTTCTATCTTTAACAAAAGAAATATGCGGTTTGAAAATGTATTCTTAGAATTTTTCATTCTACAATTTTGATTTTTCGTTTACACCCCCAACAACTACGTCACGCCTCAATTTTATTCTAAATTCTTACTACTTTCAATCATTTAGCTATAGCTTTATTGATGTCAAGAATTTAGTTTCAAGTTAAAGAATGTAAAAAATAACGTAACAGCGGAAGTAAACCAAATAATACTTCTATGAATTTATAATACCACGCCAGATAAAAACTACTCGCGCTTGAATGAAAATGAAAGATATGTTGAATGACTTCGGCTGCCCTTGGCAATCAAGATTTGAACTATAATATACATAGTAGGATATCCGACATCCTTAAAGTATAGAGAAAATTTGAGTCGTACAATTTCCTGAAAATTTGCAATAAGATCAAATTTATCATGTTTTCTTTGTTTGGTTCATTTCTGTAATGTATTTTCTTTTAGGGCGTAAGTCTAATTAGGGATATAAAATACCATTTATTTATAATTTTGATCATTGGATTGTAGGTAGCGTAATATGGAGTAGAATATGCAATTTCTACAAATATTTTTAGGGTCGGACTAATTATGTAATTTTGGCCCTGACGGAATTTAATGCAATTTTGCCTCTCCGAGTCGCTCGATGAAAAATTATCTTTTTAAAGATATGCCCAATTTGACCCTCAAACTGATTTGGCTCCGGGAAAAGATATTCCCTTTCCACAATGGCCAGTCCGATCCTGTATAGATTCCTTTTCCTCTTTTTCTCGTCCTTGAAGCGTCAAACTTGATTTTCCCTCCGATTCCAAAAAATTCATTTCCTACCTTCATTCTTTTGTTTGTCACAGCCCGCTAGTCTGTCACAGCTTGCGGTGAGGAAAATTCCAGGTGCTGGGAAAAGTCGTCACGTGAGTGATTGTTACGCTGTCCACGTGTCGGACAACGCACATTTTTCTTGCCGAGGACTCGTTCCTCGAACGACAGGCCAGGCTGCCTATCGCGCATTGCTCCAAGTTCGAGTTCAAAGTCAGCAAGCAGACTGCATGAACGGAACCGAGGCTTATATGGGGAATGTAAGTACTCAGGTAGAGGTAGGAAAGAAGGTAGTGTGAGTATAGATGGTATGGTTTAAACATTAAGCGTTTCTTTGTATTTAAAAGTACTGTTACTGCGTTACGCTCGTTTTGAATGTTTTTTCTGGAATTTTGTATTGTTAAACAAACATTAAAGGTAATTGTAGCGCTACGGATTGCAGAATGGTTTCTATACATATTTTGGTGAATAGAATCTTTTGCATCTGCCATACGCCAAATGAGTAAATACACAACAAAAATATTTTGTAACTAAATGGTTCAAAAATAATTAATATTTTTGCCTTTGGCAGTGCGTTGTTTCTCAGCAACTTCCCTCAAAATGATTCGGCGGTTAAAAATATCTACAATTTTTGCCACATTTTCATCTGTAGTTGCTGCACTGTCTGCCGGCTCTCTTGTCAACTGCCATGCCTTCTAGGCTCTCTTGTACTAAACCCTTGGTTTTGACATAGCTTTTTCGCCAAAAGCCTTCTCCAACACTAGCTCCACTTCACTGCACTTTATATACCATTTTTAACATAAAATTCGTGTCCAAACCATATACATAATATAAATAATTAATACACAATAAATATATAAAACATTACAACGAATGGGGTCCGTGAATTTTTCACAAATCCGTCTTCGTTTATATATTTAATATATTAGATGGTAACTTTAAGTTACAGAAATTTCACTGTTGAATTACATCAAAACAGTCTTCTCTCATTACAACGAATATTTCTCACTCCTTAAATACTGAAGTGACCGATTTTCGGTAGCGAAATACCGCATTCGGACCACATGGAGTGAGTTAGCTGAGCTTGTGGCGTAGCTAGAACTTTTGCAGCCTAGGGATGTCCATGGGTTTGCCACCCCTCTCAATACCCCAAAAATACTAGAAAAAGTCAAAATGAAATCGAATATGAAATTTTATTACTATTGCTCATTATTTGTAGTGATAGCTATGAAATTGAAATAAAATTACAAACAAATGCATATTGTTTGAACTGTCAGAAATTCTGTTTTCAAATATATGTTTCATATTCAGCACTTGGATGTAGATCACTAAACAGATTTTATTTTTATATTGTACACTTAATAAGTATTGTTATTATTTTCACATTTTGTAACCTATAAAATCAAATTTCAGACAATTCAAACGATATGCTTTTCTTTGTTATTTATTCTGTTTCAATTCCATGGCTATCACCATACAAATAAGCTATATTTATAAAATTTCAAGTTCGGTTTCACAACGTGACAAAATGTGCAAAATAAAATTTGTATAGTGATTTAGGTGTAGAATTTTTTCATCTGCAACCTTTATTTGAAAAATTTTTGTAAGAAGTTAATGGGTAGGTATAGATAACTCAGTAACTACAGCAAAATAAAAAATAAAAATACATTGTATTCGCTATATAAAAGATTTCAACTACACAATTGGTATTTTTAGTTATAAGTATAGTTTTTAAAAAGTAATTATTATCTAAGTAATACAAAATGCCGCCCCCAAAAAATTACCACCCGGGGCGGATCGGCAACAATGTATGTATGCAAAATTTGGAAGTGAGTGTCAAATATAGATCTGACCCTTACAAACACGTGAAATTAAATAAATATATAAAAGCTTGTAAATTAAAAAATGCGACTTCATGAACGATTATTAGCGATCAGCAATAATTCATGAAAAAATAAAATAACATATGGAGCAAAACTCTTTGCACAGTTTTTCCGGAAAGATAATCTTCTTAACGGAAACTATAGTTATAGATTCCTGTTAAATGTTGTAAAATGAAAACTTCAACTAGAATTTTTTCTTCTTGTTCAGATTTCAGAAAAAGAGTTGTGAGATTCCTTATACGGATTGCGATTCACAATTAACATTAAACAAGTATCCCGTTATATGATGCGGATGCGTTGTTTATGTTTACGTTTTCTACAAAATAAGAATTTAAGTACCTTAAAACATTAGTGAATTGTGCATGGAACATTAACTCTAGAATGTACTTGAGATAATAATAGTTATTTTTTACGTCTGTTAAAAAAGTACCCTTTTTTCAATAAAATGGGTTTATAAAGACGCATTTTTTTAATACATGAAAGTGTGAAAAAAATGCACTTTTTTTAACGCTGCGGAGTGAAATAATGAAACGCTACGGCACTTTTTTTCACGCTCCCTTTGCAGACGTAAAAAAAATTGTATGTAACTCGTGAGTAAATTATATCTTTTTTCGCGAGAAGGGAAATTTGCCGAACGAACCGTTAGGCGAGTGCGCAAATCCTTCGACTGAAAAAGATATAATTTACTCACGACTTGCATACATTTTTTTTTACGTCTGCAATGGGAGCGTGGAAAAAGTGCCGTAGCGTTTCATTATTTCAGTCCGCAGCGTTAAAAAAGTGCACTTTTTCCACACTTGCAGGTATTAAAAAAGACACACTTTATAAACCTATTTTAATGAAAAAAGGGTAGTTTTTTAGCAGACGTATAAAATAATTTCACTTCACTGTACTGTTACTGTTACAACATGTTTTAGTTGCTATTTTAACAAAAGAAATATGAAGATTTCCATATTATACTATTTCATTTTAGATTTTGAATAAAGATATCCTGTCCACTTGGAAATTATGAAATACATACTATTAAGCTTTCTATCAACTCTCAATCAATATTCAATACCAAAATTAAATAAACTTTCATTTTTTAAACAACATAAATCACAAAAAAAATTGTTGTGGCCAGCACATTACCTTACGTCAGTTCTATGTATTTTGTACAAATTTCGTACAGAAAGTTCCTTGCAAAAGATTCTATTTCTTGTACATTACCCTCCGACAATTGTATGTATTTTATATAAATTCCATACAGAAAGTTTCTAGCAAAAGATCCTATATTTTCAGTAAAATTATAAAACAAACTATATCATTTGTACATGACACTGACATCTTTCAATCAGAATTTTCTTAATATAGTAGCTGTTTCCGTCGTTATAGCATAGCTGGTTAATTTATGAAATTAAATTTCTTTATAATTTTCAACTCTATATCCATTTAATATGAAGTATAAAATGCAGTCAAATCGTGTAGAGAATAAAATATTCTTCAACATTTATAATATTAGGTTTGTTCGCGGTACCGATCCGAACCAGTTTGAGCATCATACGCATGCGCAGTTTCATTTTAGTTGTTCGCGGTACGACTCTGACTGACACTTGATTGGTCACTGTTAATCACGTACTAATCAGAACAGTTCGGGTGATACTCAAACTACTCCGGGATTGCTACCGCAAACAAACCTAATAGGTTTGTGTAGATGTGAAAAATGATATTTAACATTGATTTTTCAAAAAAAAAACTGTTAAAATCCTCAAATGAGGGTACTTCCGGTTGACCAATTATAACCAAAATCTAATCAGCTCTTCATATGGATGTAACGAAGAAGAATACGAAAAAAATATAATTTTTGGAATTGTAGTATTAGAGTTATCGCAGGCGAAATTTTTGTCACACACACGCATACAGACATCATCGTAAAATAGTAAAATCGTATTCTAGGGACCCTAAATCGTGTTTATTGATTAAAAACTCATCACCGATTTTTTTGACCAAAGACAATACCTTCCTTACCTAAAGGTGACGGAAGGTAAAAATGGAATATAAAACTACTTTCAGCTTCAAATAAAATTCCAATTTCGGTATATCGATTGACTTGAAAACACTAGTTTTCAAAATTTTCTGATTGTATAAAAAAAAGAAAAATATTAGTTATTTAATTAAAGGAAGTTAAATAAATATCTAACTTGAAATTGTGCAGACATCCGTCTAGAATTAAAATTTTATTACTTCATTCAGAGAACACAGATATAGAACGGAAAATATGTCTTATATTAAATCTAATTTCACGCGAATTAACACGTTATAAATATTGGCAATGAACTTGACATTTGGTATAATGTATAACCCGTTAAATAAGTTTTTACAATAACAAAAAACTTTCGTGACAATTTTTTAACCCAACAAAAACATTTATTCCGGTTTAATTAGTGTAACGGAGAAATACAAGTGTATATCTTAATTATTACATAAATTACTCCAATTATTTAATTATAATCAGACATTAAATCCTGATAACTTTCTCCGTTCCAATACAATTTATTATTGGTTAAATCTGGGTTAAAGTTCACCAGTTACTGTAATTATTCTTGTTTCCTAATACTTATTGTTCTATGTTGAAATCGCAGGCAAAGTATGTCTGAAAATTAATGACGTATACAGCCGCTAGGACTCAAACAATCGCGGCGGATCGAAACTTTTCAGTACGGCATGAGAAATAAGTAGGAAGAACAGCTGTTGTCGGTTCTTGGAAATAAACAGAATGTAATCACTGTTCTGGATAATACCGACACTGTTTCTAATTGTAATCAATTTTGCGATAAGTTTCTCCAAAGTTACATAACCTTAAACACAATTCGCAACGTGATGAATGAAAATATGATTTTAAATAAGATGAATAGAAGTTTAGAAAGTATTACATGAAGAAAATAGATACAAATCAATATAAGAATAATGTAGAACGAAGAATGAATAGTTATTTTACAATTTATAACATGTCTGTCAGATTTCAGATTGTATTGACGTGTTAAAACTAGTATTTGGAAACCAAATTTTCCATTAAGTAATCTACAATTCCTTGCAATCAAATAAACTAAAATGCTTTTTATAACATGACCTGAATACCTAATTCTTTTTTGTTTAAACTCTAAAATGAAAAATGTTAACAATGTTATTCGTCTTGGATCATTAACTAAATAAATAAAATTTAATTTACATTGAAATTGGCATTTGAATTATAAGTTCTTACCAGTTTTAAATCAAGTTAACAAAAAAATATTCTTTTTGGCGCATTTTCCATGATACTTATTATGGGTCCATAGAAAGTAATTAAGTAAATACATTCTTCTATGGTTAGGTCGGTTAATATCTCGTGAAACGAAATGATAAGTATGCCTCTCGTTGCATAATATTCTTATTACACTTATTTCGTATTCTTTCGCTGCGTTGGATCAAATCCATGGATCAGTAAATTGAATGTTCTTTCGAATTCTGATCAGTATCCCCACCTCATGACTAAGCAATCCAGATCAGTGCTATCTACTCCAACAAAAACTTGAATTCGAAAGATCAGATCACTTTAGATTCAAAAATGGCGGAAGCGGCGGAAGAATCTGTCATATTTTATGCCAGTCAATCAGAATAAGAGGTTACATTTAAGGTTCCAAAAGAAATTTAAACAAGAATAAACAATGATAAATATAGAAAATTAAATTTCATTTTTCTGACGGATTTTGATAGGGACTTGTGTTCTTTCGAATAAACTAATCTGCGTCCACCTGATCTGATCTGATCTAATCCGTAAGATCAGTTGGAACTGATCCAACGCAACGAAAGAATATGGCTTTAGTCCGTCTTACCTTTTTCTGCATGCTCATCGATGACCTTGGAAATATTAACAATTACGCATTAGCTACGAAGCAAAGTAAACAGATGCTTACCGAAGCACATTTTTAAATTTTTTATTATTCTTGTATTAGGCAAAATTATGTTGTAAATATATTTTTTAAATAAACTAAAGAAATATAATCGGAGGAACATGTAGTCACTAAATTAGATGTAGGTAGTCATAATTCTGATACATATAAAAACATGTATCTTTTCTCGTGACCGTATATACCTGAGTGTCTGGTCACGAATCAGGGGACCCGGATTCGATTCCGACCGGCGTCAAAATTACTTTGAATTTTGAATGGCACAAAAGTTACCCCTGTGGTGCAATCTCCACGCCAGCAATGAGTGCGTGTGGTAACGCCTGATTCACGCCCCCACGATACGAATATGTTTATCATCATTACAGATATCTGAGTAGAAAGCAGATTGGCACACCCAGAAATGGGTAATATTTCTTCTAGTTGTCACGCGAAATTAAAAAATTCTCGTTTCTTTTTTATCGAACTTCGTAATATTTATAGATACTTTATTCTTTCAAGTAGAAAATAATACAATATTTCAAATCAGTTTTGTTATTATTGGTATAGTTCATTTCAATACAGGTCATCAATTTAACGGCCTTGCAAAATACAAATAATAATTTGTCGTAGTCGTAGATTGCAAAATTTTGATTTACAATGAGTGAAGTTGCAAGAATGAACTATAAATCAAATACGAAATAACAATAGTTATTAAAATTATAGGTTCATGGTAAGTATTATTGCATGATTACATAAATTAAGCTAACTAAAAATAGTATTTTTTATTTGGTAAAACCGAAAACTATTTTTACCTCCCGCTACCCTTGGTAAAGGAGGTATAGGCATCGTGCTAAAAATCACATATCGAGATTTACTATCATTCAGAAAATTTGGAAACCTTGTAATTCGAACTTTTTCTGTAATGGAAAGAGCCCATTAGATTTTGATAAAAATCGGATAACCGGAAATGGCACTTTACTAGAAGCTCAAAATAGTTTTTCTTCGAAAAATCCCTTTAAATGTTATTTTTTCAAGATTAATGTTATTATAAAAATTAAAGATTATTAAATTTTGTGTAGATTTGCATTAATACTTTTTCTATATATTTTATGGACAAATTTATAAAATTATCTATAATTTAAACCCAGAGCCTACGCTTTAAAGTTTAAACAAACAAAACGCAGTTATTCAAATGTATGTCACTGACAGATAAATGTCACTATCAAAGAACTAATTATTTCAAAATAATATTAGTAACGTTTTAAAATGAAAAAAGTAAATAGAACAATAGAAAAGGAATTCAATACAGTTTCCAGCATAAGTAAATATGTAGGTATGTATTTAGATTTATAGAAATTAACGATTCACAAAAATGTTTAAGCTAATCTTCATTTTTGGATTAGTGAGTTCTATTTTATTCCGGTATTTAAAATTTAATTTTCATTTTATTATAGCTCCGGTGGCTCAATGGTTAGAGCAACGCCTCATATCATGAGTGGGTTCGAATCCCACTAAGGCATGGATGTGTGTGAATGTGAATCCACTCTGAAATTGGGATTTAATCCTGTTGAGGGGTTTAAAAAAAGGTAGTTACTTGGATTAGATTAGACTATATTTTAAGAAATAAACTGTCAAAATTAGAGTAAAATTCGCTAATCCAAAAATAAGGATTAACTTAATCTTTTTTGTGACTCGGGCTGTAAAAAGCGGGAGGTATTGTGATGGCCATACCAGATTTTTTTTTATTATACGTGTACTTATCTGCATAACAAAAAGGCGTAAGTACAAATTAGTTGTTTTCAGTAAATTGTTAAGTGGAAAAGAAGATTATTTCAAAGGCATAACAAAAATTCATTTTGTAAAAAATGCCGACACGTCCCTTTGTTATAAAGCCCTCAATTATTTTTCTTTAGGAATGCACAGATACATTGAAACCTATTTGACACTAAAATTATGGCTTCCTTACATATTTGATATAATATTTAATGAACGCCCTTCATTATTTCATCTCATTGTTTACCTGTTTAATTACATATAATTTCTCTAATAAATCCAAATATGTCACGCATGAAAACAAGTGTAAATTAACGTCTAAATTACTGTATGTAATTGCAGGATACAAAACATTTCCCTGGGCTATTACTATAAGCGGAGGCGTATGAAACAATCCCGAATTGTTGTAGATAATCTAATGACAACCAGCGCCTCTGCAGTCGGCCAAGATAATCATTCCGAACACGTAGCAGACTGAAACTCATAGCCTACTGCCTGAAGCTGAAGGGAGAATTCGAGATATGAGTATAACACTGTTTATCTCATTGGAAGATGATAATGGGAATTATTTCTTGCTTGGAGCTACATGCCACTGAAAGTAATTTATCTTACATTTACCCAAGATCCAAATTACTCTATTTATGAAATTCCTACTCAGAGATAATTTATAATTTTACTTGTGGTTGAAATTAGCTAGCTATCAACGTACAGGCTCTAGAAAGCTCTGCAATTTATAATTTACTGTATATACAGCCATTTTTCGAATAGTAGTCCTGAATGTTATGTTTTCCAAACTACACCTGTAAAATCATTCAAAACAATGTATGTTGTTGGGGCAATGTGTCAATAAAATGACATTTTTTACATGTTTTACTGTTTTCAATATTTATTTACATATTCTTGCAAGTCTCATTTCAGTACTTATTCCTGGATTCAGAGGCTACATCATCCAGTAAAATGTAAAATACTACTGTAACGTTTTTATATTTATTTGGGTGAAGTGTAAATGAAAGTTACTATTACTAATATTAAACAATTACTAAAAACTAATTAAGACTAAAACTATAATTAACTATATAACACTAACACTATTTATTGAACCAATTAACACTACTATTTATTTCCACGATATTACAAATTACTTATTTTACTACGCGTTCCAATCTTAGACTGCCGATCTGTTGCAGACTCTTGTAGACTGTTTACGCGATATTTATATCACTATATACTTATGTCACGTTCAACTGTCCGCCTACCGACCTCCACAGCGTCTATATACTCAACTTGACTCAACAGCGTCCGTATATTCAACTGCTCGGACAGAAGTCACACCTTTCACCTCACTGTCTGTCTATTTATGTAACTAACTTTCTCCTTCCACAGCCTCAGTATCACCAATTATCCGTATGCCATAATCTTCAACACCAATGCCGAGTATCCACTCCAACTCGCTGTTACTTTCCTTCACAATACTCGTCAACACAACCGAGTATTCACTTCCACAGCTATCCCAATATACTAGTAACTTCCAGACTCGCCGTTACTGTTCTTGTACACTATAGCTTCCCAATACTCTACCAGTAACTGCCCGAGTACCTACTCGATACTAACTGCATACGCTCACTACAATACTGCTGTGCTTTTCACTAACACTTTACTCTCTAACACTCCATGTGTTTCTATGACTCTGTATGTAACTAACTTACTTACTCGAGTATAGCAGCATCCCTTTTATACAGCTGTCATTACCTTCTAGAAAAGCTCTAGAATGTTCGACCGCATAATAACAATGAACACAAAAGGTTCAGGCGACCGCAAGTAATTAAACACATCGCGATCTGTTTGCCTACGTAGCCCGGCTGCTAGCGCGATTGCGTCATCGCTATAGACACTCGCTCATTGCTGCGACGCGGCTGCGACAGCGGCGGCGACGGCGGGCGTTCCACGTTACACTACTTTCCGAAATTATTACGTAACATTTTACTATACCGGGTGGCGTTCGAAATCAAAGACATAGGAAAACATTTATTCATTGCGCAATGCTTCTCAAATTATTTTAGAAAAAATTATTCAAATAAAAGTTTTGTTTATAAATCATATTAAATAAAATTTATTTCATATCATTGGTTAATGCAGAAGTCAGATATGAAGATTTCGAAATATGTAATTTAATAGCGAGGGACAGAGAATTATAACAAAAAGCAAGCAAATGTATAATTTTTTAACAGTCGAAATATTTTGAGTTTGTCAATAAAAATACCTATTTGAACTGTATAAATAGTTATTTGTTTCACTAGGCAGTAAAATACCAGGTTTACAGCAAGGGCTGCTGTCAAAGCTATGTAATAGACAGTAAAAATATTTTTACTGCCGAGGCAATAAAAGAAACACTTTACAGACTGTTAGCTGTCAAAAAAGGGCACTTTTAATGTCAATGGGCAAAAAAATAAATTATTACCTATACTGCCTATGAATCTCACATTATAATTTTATTAAAACGTAAATTTAATTTTAAGTAAAAAATATTGTAATCACTGAATAAGACATAAAAAGACAAATATTAGCATTTAATAAGTACCAATCACCGGTAATAATATTACCTCGACATTACTTATTAAATGACATTACAGTATTTTCCAAGGTAACAACTTTCTTACAAAATAGGAATACGCTACATTTCCTTTATATGAAATATCTTTATATCATCTATAGAAGTTACAAAGTAAATCAAATTTATCTTCTAAAAAAAATAATTTATTATTTGTCGATATGTCACAATTTATTTATTATATTGGTAACCTACATACTATCATCAGATATAAAAATTCTTAAGGAGAATAACAGAAAAACATCATGTATCATAAATGATAAAAAACAATAAGTAGCTGCCAAACCTGTTTCACTATCACTTTTGGGCACACTTGTCTCATATTTCATGTTATAAAAAACAAAATTAATAACAACACCTAACACACCCACCATATCCGATTACGATCAACAAATTTAGTCAATAAATATTAATTTTCATTATATAACAAAATATTTACATAAAAAATTAGAAAGATACCTTCTAATCTAAACTATCAACCGAATAAAGTTGATTTGTAAATATTGTCAATTAGTTATTAATGCAGAACACGTAGAAACATTCTTAACATTCCATATTCTTAAAGATTGTTCATCACATTTCGTGAGATGAACGTCTTGTTGAATAATAAAGTTGTAAGACAATGGAGTTTTTATATTTTTCCCCGAAGCAAATTATACGAAACAGTTTCATGTAATATTAATAAATTTGTAGTAATATTGTACAGCCAGAAGAATGATTTGACTGTTTACATTTATAAATAAAGTTCAAATAAGAAAAATATTAAAATTAACAATATTGGTTTCCTTAAATATTTAATTATTGTAATGAATATGAAACTATGAAACTAACCTCAAATTACCAGGGCACTTCTTTAGTTTCTACATTTTGTACATTATATTAAATAAAATATAGTTAATATTTTATCACTTGTTAACACTACTACAAATATTTATTTATTATTAATTTAATCACTTCAGTTCATTATCAGAAAGTCACAAACAGAAAACAAAACACATGTCACACATTTACTATTCTTATCATTGTTGCCAACCTAGTCATGCATAATATCATTCCATTCATACCAACTGCATTTGTATATACATAACAAAATCTAAAATAGATAATAAACCTTGTTGACAATAATACATGTATTATTCTTGTGAATAAAATTAACAAAACAAAATTAAAAAATAACTCATTTATTTCAAATTTCATAATTCACTCAACGTTTCAGCAAGAATTTTTATTACTTGCTCTCGTCTCATCTTCCGTTTTATTCACATTCTTGACCTGTTTTCTTTCCTTTTTCATATCACAAAATTAAAAAGTAACACAATAAGTACGGTGTAATTCATATGAGGTCTGTTGGAAAAGTATCCGACCTTATTTTTGTGAGGCAGTGTGTAGTGCTCTCGTCGGTTTTTCATTGCAAGGAACATGACGGAACGACTGGAGCAGCACTATTGCATCAAATTTTGCCTGAAACTGGGCGACAGCCAGGTGGAAACCATTCGGAAGATCCCAGTTGTCACAGTGGAAGCATTCCACGTCACCAAGACCAAAGAACGCCAAGTGAGCAGCAATGTCAAAATCATGCTGACTGCTTTCTTTGACTCCCGCGGTGTGGTGCACCACGAGTACGCACCACAGGGTCAAACAATCACCAAAGATTCCTACAGGGATGTCCTCCGTCGCCTACATGATGTTGTGCGGAGTTGTGGTCAACAGGAAGTTGGCGCCTCCATCACGACAATGCTCCAGCACATTCCTCGCACTTGTTTCAGACTTGTTTGGCGAAGAACAAGACTCCTGTGGTTCAACAGGATCCTTAATCTCCTGATATGCCCCCCTGTGACGTCTGGCTATTCCCCAAACTCAAGAGTCCATTGAAAGGAACGCGATTTCAGATAAGAGAGGACATTATGGCTGCAACGACAGCCGAGCTAAACTCCATTCCGAAAATACACAACTAACATCTATGCCAATATTAAAGTAAAAAATCTGATGTGAACACCACACGATTTCCTTGTACGCAAAACCAATATGAAGTATAGACCCAATTATAAAATTGCACGTATTTGACGTAATTTGACATTAACATCTATTTTTTTATTTTGTTGTTATTTTTTGTCCTAATAGCATTGTAAAAACCAAAAAGTATATAAGTTTTAAATTTACATACCTCGCTTATACAAAGGGCTAATTTAATAATACTTGATGTGTTAGACGCAGAATTTAATTCTCTAAAATCAAAATGAAACCATTTTATTCAAGAAAAACTGTTAACAACTTCAGGTAATATATCACTTCCGGTTAGCCTGTTTTAACCAAAATCTACTACGTTATTCCAATTGACATAAAAGTCTTATATACCAAATTTGAAAAGTTTTGGATTATATTTTAAAATAGTTTTTCATTAAAATCTATTATAGGCTTCAAATAAAGTACCATTTCTGGAAATTATGTAATGACCAAAAAGAGAGGTGCACAACTAGGGTGCGGTCCGAATCACGCTTTGAGTACCGACAGCGCGCTAACAGTTGGTCCGAATCAAATTTACAACGCTCACAGTTTACGCTGTGAGGTACATGACATCAGGGGTGACGTCAACATTTCATGCTAACAGTGCTCACGCCCAAGAGGATAGGCAGTGTAAGCGCTGTTCGCACGTTTGATGTTTATGCCATTGCTTGTTGAAACAATGAAATTGTGTGTTAAGATGGAGTTGTTAACGTAGTAAAGGTTTTTTTAGAGGAAACTAATGAATTGATCGAACTTAAACTCACAAATGACAAGCAAGAAGTAAGAGCGCTTACGAACGGTCCGAATCGTTAACGCCTTCATAGTCGTCAGCGCGCTTATTCAATTCGGACCAGCTGTGAGCGGTCTGAGCACTGTAAGCTATGATAGCATGATTCGGACCGCAACCTTACAGCAGTCCGAAATACAAAATTTCAACTTTTTACGGCTTACTGTTTTTGAGTTATGCGAGATACGTTCGTACGTACAGACGTCACGACGAAATTAGTCAAAATGGATTCAAGGATGGTCAAAATCCGTTGAAATCTGAAAACCGAAATTTTTCGCGATTACAATACTTCCTTTACTTTGTACAAAGAAGTAAAAACATATTTTCTATCATATTCTCAAATTTTGATTAAAGTCGCATACCTAGTACCATTAAAAAATTTCATGTAAAACAGTGACGACGTCACCTTTGTACGTCACGACATTTCCGATAAAGACGGGACTTGGTAATGACAAGCGACATCCACAGAGAAGCTTCTGTCAAATTTGAACAATTATAGAATTATTATTTTTAAATTTTTAATAACAAAAAATTCTATGTCTTGCGGATTTGTAGATTCCTTATTGTAAATATTATATTAAAATAAAAGTAAAATAAATAAATAACTCCTTTCTCTTGTTCTAAATAATTGGAAAGAAAACATTAATTAAAACGAAAAACAATATTGTTAAATGCAAATCTAATATACTATAAGTTCATTCATGTCTCTCATCATACCTAAAGGTAATAAGAGTTGCACATATCAGCATCTTAGTCTGCAAGTATAATAGCTGTATTGCGAATCTCAAGGACTGGACGTCTTTTTTCAGACATGCTGGCTCGTCCCCGTCCGTTACCTTGGCACAAGAAAGCAAAGCGAGCGCTCTTGGCTCTTGCTGTTCATTGTCAGGTTCCCATACTCAGAGCTTCACAATATCATTAAAATAATTGTTTCACAAATTAAGCTAATGGAGGGGATTTTTTTCTAAATTAATTTCTTTAAAAAACTGACACATATGTTATTCATTTAAATTTTTATAAGCAAAGTACATAATGTAATTTTTCTATATTTTGAACGTGGCTACAATCTCGAAAGCGGGATCAATTTTGTGCCAATTAAAATTCGAAATATTTGGTGTCGGTCGGGATCGAACCCGGTTCCCCAAATTCGCGACCAGACAATCAGGCATCTTTAAATATAACATCAATAACCTAACCTAACGCACAAAACTCGTCCCAAGTTTTCCAAATATTTATATGTATATCTGATTCATTTTTATAATAATGCCAAAACTTGAAAGACACTTATGAATGTATGTTTTCTTTCTTAGAAAATATATTTTGGCAACTTCTCTTACGATTAAAATAATTTCTGTCCAAATTTATACCAGTATAGTTAAACTCAACTTGGCTAGTAGGTCGGGACAGACACATAAATATTTATGTTGTTTCCAAGATATTAATTTTTATCTCCCCGCATACTATAAGTAATGGAGCTATAAAAGGTCGTGCTAAATATCCCGTATTGAGATTTTTGTGAATATGCAAGTTTCGCAGTCTTCATAATCTTATGTAATATTTTCGTGATGATTTTCATGAACGAGTATATACCTGTATATGCATGTAAATTCTACATACTCTCTAATACCCTATAACTCAATTGGGAGTTTATTTTTAAAATATTTATTTATGCAACAAGTGTGTAAAGTAGTACTTTTTTGGTCGGGCGAAATTGTAGCACGAGACAAAAAATACTATTTTACACACGTGTTGCATACAACATTTTTCCTAAAACCGAAATGGTATTGATGTTTCTCATAATACTGAGTGTACAGGCATCCAGCAGCTTCAAATACTGTTAGTACTCTTTCTCATAACACTGTACAAAATGTAACTTAAACACTTGAAAGAATCTCAAACAGACGATGATTAGACTTTTATAATGTACAAATTGTACATTTAATATTAATATCAAAAATTAGGTTAGGTTAGAATACATGTCAAAAAAATGTTAATGTTCTCAAAAAGTAGATTAGTACTCAATCTGTTAAAAAAATATTAGATTTGTTTCATTTACAGTGTATATTCATATTTCTTAACAATTTTTTTACTTTCATTATTATTTACTACCTAATTATATACTTGACAGGTAAATTAACCGAATTTTAATGTTGCCTAGCAACGCTTATTTACTTTTCAAGCACTAGTGCGTGAAAAGTACTTTTCACGCACTAGTGCTTGAAAAGTGACACTTTACACACTGTTATGAGTGCGTGAAAAGTACTTTTCACGCACGGTTGTAGGAAAAATACTTTTTATTCTATAAATGAATTTCTTTCAAACTGACTACACTGGTCGGATCAGAATTAATAGTTCTCTCTGATTTTATGTAAGTTTTTATGTATTTGGAAATCTGACGTATTCCATACATGTATGTAACTTGTCTAAGGAACAAATAAAATTATTATTACTATTATTATTATTATTACTATTAGTTTTATTATTGTTATTATTATTATTATTATTATTATTATTATTATTATTATTATTATAAACTGCTTGAAATTTATGGTATTTTATAAAAACTAAATTAAGTGTTAGCAATTAGTCGAAATCTCAGTCGTACAGCTTCTCTTCTTAAAAAATCGACGTTTCGATAAAGCTACACTTACACCTTCTTCAAGGAAAGTAAGATCTTTCATTCTGTTGTCGACTTTGGGAGCATCAAAAAGATATGAATTTTAATTAATAATAATTCTTTGATTTTTACACTTCACCCAAATAAATAAAAACGTTACCGTATTTGAAGATTTTAACAGTTTTTCTTGAAAAAATGCTGATAAATATCATTTTTTCACATTTAATGTTATTATTATATATAATAAAGAATATTTTACTCTCTATACGATTTGATTACATTTTATATTAAATTAAATTTCATAAAGCAGCCAGCTGTGCTATAAGAATGGAAACATCTACTATAATAAGATAATTCTGATTGACAAATGTCAGTGTCAAGTGCAATTGACATAGTATGTTTGTGTTATAAAATAATACATTCTTTGTCGAAAAATCAATTGTTTTAGATACCTACATGCAGAGTTAAAAATAAAATTCTACTATGGTAATATAATATAAAAATATATACATATATACCGGATGTCTACTTTTGTTATAGATCATAGGAAATATAATAGTAAAATTCTGCCCTACTTTTAGAACTAAAAGTAAATACAAATATGTTCAAAATTAAATATTGCATTAAATGGGCCTAATTTTTTTGATATAGTAGGTTCTTGTCATGAGATTCACGAAAATTAAATATCCGTTTTAAGCTTTTTAGAGAGTGCCATACAAGACATCTTTAGACCTATTTTATTTAAGTAGGCATGGTTTAAGTTTAAAGTTTAAAGACGGGCGCGTGGACGCGTTATATACTATGTATAAGTAAAAAATTCAAATTCTTTGAGGTTTTATTACAGATGTTTTCGTTTATGAAATAAAATATTTATATTGCTTTTCAAACAATTAAAAAGTGCAATATCACCAACTGGTCTTTAAAAATAAAAAAAATCGTGATTTACGTGATTTTTTTTAAATCAATGATTTTTGATTTTTTTAAATAAATCATGATATTTGTTGGTTATAATTTTACTGAAAATATATAATATCTTTTACAAGAAACTTTCCGTATGGAATTTGTACAAAATAAATAGAACTGACTGAAGGTAATGTGCTGGCCACATCAGATTTTTTTATAAAGTGTTTGATCATCTTGAATAAATTAGAAATGAATACTTCTATCCAGGACTGACCACAATTGACAGACAAGCCTTGCCGTAAGGCAGCATGTCTAAAGCCCTCATTTACATTCATGTTCCTTATTTTGGGTCCCAAAATTGCACTGTTTTAGAGTAACCAGTTTTGAAATATTATATTAAAGAACGTGTTTTATAAGACATGTTTTTTTTGCACGCATCAAAATTTAGAAAACGAGCGTCAGCGAGTTTTCTAATTGACAAGTGCGAAAGAAAGTCTTATAAAATGAGTTCTTTATACTATTTTTTATATTTTGCGCCTTCTACAATAACATTTACTTACTCAATTTGTGATTATATTTGTAACCATTTGTACATTTTCATGTAAATAATCTTCCCTAAATAAAAAATAATAATAATAATAATTTCGACATTATATTATTAAAATGAATTGTCAATTAACTAAAAATAAATTGCGTATCGTAATGACTTCATTATAAACGCAAAATATAAAAACATATTTCATTTACATTTTATAACATGTACCTATTATTGTATTACATTTTCAAAAACTTTTTACGATTCATTATCCTCAAGTTTATAGGCACTATCTTACTATGATTGATATATTCTACAGTACAGTAAAATATATGCAAATATATGCACAATGACTTCAACAAAGATATAGGCCAATATGTTGAGTACATTAACAATCCATTTATAAGACAGTAAATCACAAACTAAATCATCGTCACAGTCCCATGGTCATACATAAATTTCCATGCGATAAGAACAACGTATCTTGGTCGGCATCTCCCTCAGTTGGGAGTCGGTCTCCACAACTCCTGTGGCTCCGTTCTGTCGTCTGCCATGTGGACTTCGTCTCTTACTCGTCTCAGAGTGTTGGTGGTATGATGGTTCATTTAGCTTAATGCACCCTACATAACGATCGATATGTAACGGCCTCAATTCACCCACGCCCATATGACGTCACCCACACCACGATGCCCTAATTCATAACACTTGGGTGGCCTATTCTGCGAGACGGCCGACGCCTCCAGACGTCACGAGGCGTCGGCAGCAGGAGGGGGGATGACCAGTAATGAAAACAGAGGGACGGGGAATGTGATGCCTGTGGATTGCTGACCGATATTTCTTAAAATAATTCTGACTTATCTATGGAGAATTGATTCTAGTATATACAGTGCAGGAAAACTACTCGTGTTGAATAATTTTAAACATAAACGTCAAAACCAAAATTTGTTCAGCTGTGTACCCGAGAGAGATAACTAAATGAGCTTAATTTCATTACTCATTACAGCCAAACTTGAGTTATCTGATTATAATCTAAATACTATAAAACAATTAATTAATTATCCAAGCTGATGTTCTAATATACGAATACAATGCTTTAAGATATCTATTAATATGTGTAAGAATTGGTCCAAACAAACAAACTGAATAAACCAAATTATCAAAATTTATTTAATATCATGGTGAGAAAAGTAATTATTGTTATCTACATAAAATAAAAATATGTATCTACTATCCATTTCAGAATTATAGTCAGTTGAGTATGAAACTCAATAACTACCTTAATTTTTTTAAATATTATGAAACTCTCTTTTAATTATGGATTATGCATTTCTACGTAATTGTAACGCACGAGAACAATAAAAAAATATTAAAATTAAACTAATCAATTTCAATAAAAATTTATTAATATTTTATATAAAAAGCTCGATTAAGTATGTATAATGGAGTGCTAGTGCCTGCTTTGATGTATGGAAGCGTAAAAAGGGAGTGACTGCCGAGGAAATAAGGTATTTACGTGGTCTATCTAAGATGGGATCGAGTGAGGAATAATTTGGTGTATGAAGAATGTATGGTTAGGAATAATGTTGTTAATAGAGTAGGAATGAGCCAGTTGAGATGATTTGGTCATGTGGAGAGAATGAAGAGTGAACGGCTTGTAAAGCGTATATATCTTGGTGAAATTGAGGGTGTTCGATTGCGGGCCCGTCCAGTATGTAAGTGGATGGATGTGATTGACAAGGTGCTAAAAAGAGAAAGTTTCCGAGTGGGAAGAGAAGAAGAGCGTGTATGAATGCGATTATAAATGTGGCCGAGACGAAAGAAGTGTGCTTAGACAGGAATGTGTGGCGATGGATGATTGTTTTGTAACTATTATTGTGATCCGGTTGTGGTATTTCGCTACCGAAAATCGGTCACTTTAATATGTTAAGAGTGAGGAATATTTGTTGTATGATGTCAGGTTAGTAAAAATGTTGTTGAAAGACAGAGTGATTATTTTTGTGGTTGATGTTATTATTATTATTTATTATCATTATTATTATTGTTGTTTCGGGTTTGTGCTAACCCACTAACGTCCAATTGCACAGCTTATAGTTAAATTTTAACTGGTGGTTAAGTTGACAATATCGTATCGAAACGAAATGTCAAATGAATTATTAAATATTACTGTCAAAATTTCGATATGCACTTTTTTCGTTAACCTGCAGTTAGGACTTTAACTATAGGTGATGCAAATGGCCATAAGTGGGAAATTCGTGATTTTATGTATGTATGTAAACAGCATTTCGAATCAACATAGGCCAGTCGTCAGGAAAATTAGCGAAAAAGATTTAATTATTGGAATCGGTTTATTGTAGGCCTTTTTTAGAAATTTTTCCTCCTCGCGCACCCGCGTCGTTTTTAGTCGGAATGTTAACGGCGAAAATTTGCCTCCAACCCGCATTTTATGATGCAAGCACGCCGTTTGCTTAAACCATACCCTATCGATGAAGAAATGCAGCCACCCGGAAGTTGCAGGTTTGATACCTCAATGGCACGGTTTTATTAAAGTCACAGTGATGCGCAAACCAAAGAATCTACAGGGCTGAATCTTTTTAATATTAATTGTAAAGATATTGTATTTGATGATGCAGTGCAAAAAGGAGTTTGGTTACATATAACGTATCCATTTTTATCTTGAATTTTTTTTTGACATTTCCTTGTGGCTACACCTCATAATCAGTAGAGTATGGTCCCTGCAACGGTTGCAGTGCAACCCATCAACCAAAAGGCTTGCTCTAATTGACGTAACAATGGTATCTAAAGGAAGCTAAAAATTCTCCAAAAATCACAAATTGCTCTCTTCATCGATAGGGTATGATCTAAGCAACATATAAACAAAATGGCTTGCTTACATCACAAAATGCACGGTGGAGGTAAATTTTCACATATATTCAAACGCGCTAAAAATGGGTGTCATTTTTTATATATGTCATTATTTTTATATTAATTAATTTAAAAATATGAAAATTTGAATAATGACGTAGAAATGTATAATCCATAATTAAAAGAGTTTCAAAATTTTTGAATTTTTTTAACTAGTTATTGAGTTCCAAACTCAAATGGCTATAATTCTAAAATGGATTATAGTTTGTTTACTAAATCTTCATATAGTTTATAATTTCAATTTCATGCGGACATGCGTATGAGTATACAGGGTGATTGAAAAAATAGGGACTTTATTATAAATTTTAGACCTGTAATAGTTCTTAAATTACAAAACTGGTACGAATTTACTCGTAAATGCTATTTTTTGATGTGAAAAGTTGTTGAATTCTACTCCCGGTTTCGCCGTGAACGATATCATCATCGATTTTTAAAATGAATTGATTCAAATACTTTTTCAAATAAGCTTTTCAGTGATGCCAAATTCTTGTATCAATAAATAACCTTGTTATTCATTTTTCAAAACTATGAAGGCCCATTCAGAATTAAAAAAAAATAGCGGTAGAGTGAGAATTAGTGGCAACGGTAGCGCAAGAAATTTGTAGTAAAAATTATTTCCGTTCACAATGAAAAATTATTGAAATTATAGTTTTTAGGAATTTTTTATTATAACTAGGGTGCAAGGTTGACAGTTATAGCTGTCACTTTATTTTTGCGCAAAAAGCAACTGACATAGATGATAACTTATTAATTACACTTATCCACAAGCACTCCATTGTGGGAGATAAGCGAAGAGATTAAGGAAATTTAAAATTATTTCAAAAAAAGTAAATGCGTGGGCACAAATTGCATTTGAAATAAGCGAAAATGGTAAGTTATGTGTTAGTTTTTTTTGTGCAAAGTTTATTAATAAGTCTGTTTGTTCATATAGCATATAGCGCAACATCTGACGCACACCACAAAATGATCCTTTTTCTTATTGCTCATTTTATCAGATGAAATCAGAAATCAGATGTCAATAAACGTCAAAACCGTCAAAAAAATTAAGCGCTAGCGGTAGTGGCAACGTAGAAGTTTGGAGTTTGCAAAATACTACCGCTGCCGTTGCCGTTGCCACTGCGCTACTACTAATTTTCTTAATTTTTGGATGTGAACGCATACATTTGCTATAACGCATTCAATCTTTTACCCAGGCCACTACCACTGCCACTAATTCTTCCGCTACGTTATTTTTACCTTCCGTCACCTTTAGGTAAGGAAGGTATTGTCTTTGGTCAAAAAATTCGGTGGTGAGTTTTTGATGAATAAGCACGTTTTAGGGTCCCTAGAATACGATTTTACTATTTTTACGATGATGTCTGTATGTGTGTGTGTATGTATGTGTGTGTGTGTGTGTGTGTGTCTGTGTGTGACAAAATTTTCTAATGCGACAACTCTAATACTACAATTCCAAAAATTATAATTCTTTCGTATTCCTCTTCGTTACATCCATGTGAAGAGCTGATTAGATTTTGGTTATAATTGGTCAACCGGAAGTACCCTTATTTGAAGATTTTAACAGTTTTTCTTGGAAAAACGATGTTAAATATCATTTTTTCACATTTAATGTTATTATAAATATTAAAGAATTATTTATTCTCTATACGATTTGAATGCATTTTATACTTCATATTAAATGGACATAGAGTTAAAAAATTATAAAGAAATTAAATATCATATATATTAGTCAGCTTTGCTATAACTCTGGAAACAGCTGGTACATTAAGAAATTCTGATTGAAAGGTGTCAGTGTCAAGTGCAGTTGACAGTATGTTTATGTTATAATTTTACTGGAAATATAGGATCTTTTGTTAGAAACTTTCTGTATGGAATTTGTATAAAATACATACAACTGCCTTAAGGTAATGTACAAGAAATATAATCTTTTGCAAGGAACTTTCTGTATGACATTTATACAAAATACATATAACTGACGGAAGGTAATGTGCTGGCCACATCAGATTTTTTTTGTTGTGAATGATACTTGAAATTTTAATGTATTTGCAATATCAGTAGACCATGATATTTAACTTTCTTTATTTGATAAAGTAATTAAGTGTTTACCTGATGTATCAGCCGACTATTGAGACATAAGTAATAAGTACTATAAAAAGTACTTCTTTAAACAAACCACAAATATATCAGCTATCAAATATGGTACATATATAATTGAGTGTTAATTTCTGTAACAGGTATTCAAAATTTACTACTAAAATTAAAAATGATATTTGTCATTTATTTTAAATTCAGGCTGTCAGGGGTCATAGTTTTTTTAATAATTGCCTTCTAATTTATTCCGTTTATAGGTAACTGTTGATTTCCAATCTTTTTTATAGTTACCAACGCTAATTTCGTTCCTAAAAATTTGTATTAATTTTCGACATATTATTTAATTTTATACATTCGTATTAACATAGCAGCGCGATTTCAGTGAATAAAATACCACTTTCTAAGTAGTGGAAAAAATGTTTGTTCCCTTGTTAGCAAGAAAATTAAATTTTCCAACAATATAATTTACCACAAGTGATTTTATTTTACATTAAAATCTGAAACGAAACAAACGTAATTGCGTTTATTCAGTCTTCATGCTTGTTAATACTGAAGAAATAAACGATTCGCGTGTAAATCTGTTGTAAAACCGCCGTCGTGTCAACTGGCGCCCAGAGGCTGATGAAAACTATCCTCTGAACGCGTAAAAGGCGGAACTTCACTGCACAGACGCCATTAAATTTCAATTTGAAAGGTCATGAGTTAGGGGGACGCATTACTCGTACGTTGGATTTTATTTGAACATCTGTTTGTCGTATAGTTATCATTGCGTTCTGTTGTTTCCTCTAATTGTATATAATTAAATGAAAATAATAAGGGTATTAATCTCCTCTTCCCCAGATATAAAGGAAGTAAAACACTCGTAAATTTTATCAATATTGCAATATTGGTACACATATTATGATTTATGGAATCGTAAAATTGTAATAATCAATGATGTATGTTTTGAAGGCGGTTTTGTTAGAAAGTTACATCAAAATTACATCATATTTAGAACGTACTTATGTAATTTTGTTGGGTATTGTTCATTTCATTTAATAACTACGAGTACTTGACTAATGAAATACGTTGTAATGACAAAATAATTTCCTACATTACCGAATATGATGTACAAAAAATTGAATGAGATTTTAATGCTAGCTGATTAAATTATAAATTGTACAATTCCATAAAAAGAAAGGATGAATGGAAGATTAGAAACTACTTAATATAAATAATAAATAACTCTTCAATTTTCAATGCTTTCATTTCACGTGTTAAACAATATATTGTGAATATTCAATATTTAGTATATGCCAGTACCGAGGTCAGTACAAAATACGAATCTACAGTGTGCTCAAAAAAAAATCCTAAATCACATTGGGCTTTGAAAAAGAAACGTATGTCAATTTAAAAGTATTTAATTAAATGTAAATTTGACGGGAGGTATTGTCAAAAATGTTATTTAAAAAAATCTGATGTGGACACCACACGACTTCCTTGTACACAACTTACACAAGACCAATATGAAGTATAGACCCAAGTATATAATTGCACATATTTGACGTAATTTGACATTAGCACCTATTTTTTATTTTTTTGTTATTTTTTGTCCTAATACATAGCAAGCTTCATTACAAAAACCAAAAATTATATAAGTTTTAAATATACATATCTCGCTTATACAAAGGGCTAATTTAATAGTACTTGATGTGCTAGACACAGAATTTAATTCTCTAAAAATTTTATTTGAAGCATTTATTTCTAAAATCAAAATGAAACCATTTTATTGAAGAAAAACTGTTAACACCTTCAGGTAATATGCCACTTCCGGTTAGCCTGTTTTAACCAAAATCCACTATGTTATTCCAATTGACATAAAAGTCTTATATACCAAATTTGAAAAGTGTTAGATTATATTTTAAGATAGTTTTTCATTAAAATCTATTATAGGCTTCAAATAAAGTACCATTTCTAGAAATTATGTAATGACCAAAAAGGAAGGTGCACAACTAGATGTTATACTCGTAGCAGTCCTAAATACAAAATTTCAACTTTCTACGGCTTATCGTTTTTGAGTTATGCGAGATACGTACGTACGTACGTACGTACAGACGTCACGACGAAATTAGTCAAAATGGATTCAGGGATGGTCAAAATGGATATTTCCGTTGAAATCTCAAAACCGAAATTTTTCGCGATTACAATACTTCCTTTACTTCGTACAAGGAAGTAAAAATCAAAGCTTTTCTTCTTAAATCTTATTTTAGAAATAGAAATAAATTAGAAAATAGCGAATTACAATATACTGTATCCGTTTTTATTGACTTTTCTCTTTAAAACTACATTTCAAAACGAATTTCAAAATCAATTTTGATAATTTGATTTTTGAATTGAATATTGATCAGACACACGTTTCTCTGTTCATAATCTAGCCCGAGTTTTTTTTTTTTTTCACACTATAATTAAACTGTGTTTTTGCACGATCGGTTTTTACTTCCTTGTACGAAGTAAAGGAAGTATTGTAATCGCGAAAAATTCGGTTTTCAGATTTCAACGGAAATATCTATTTTGACCATCCCTGAATCCAATTTGACTAATTTCGTCGTGACGTCTGTACGTACGTGCGTATGTATCTCGCATAACTCAAAAACGGTAAGCCGTAGAAAGTTGAAATTTTGTATTTAGAACTGCTATAACATCTAGTTGTGCACCTCCCTTTTTGGTCATTACATAATTTCTAGAAATGGTACTTTATTTGAAGCCTATAATAGATTTTAATGAAAAACTATTTTAAAATATAATCTATCACTTTTCAAATTTGGTATATAAGACTTTTATGTCAATTGGAATAACATAGTAGATTTAGGTTAAAACAGGCTAACCGGAAGTGACATATTACCTGAAGTTGTTAACAGTTTTCCTTGAATAAAATGGTTTCATTTTGATTTTAGAAATAAATGCTTCAAATAAAAATTTTAGAGAATTAAATTCTGTGTCTAGCACATTAAGTATTATTAAATTAGCCCTTTGTATAAGCGAGATATGTATATTTAAAACTTATATACTTTTTGGTTTTTGTAATGAAGCCTGCTATTGATTAGGACAAAAAATAACAAAAAAATAGATGCTAATGTCAAATTACGTCAAATACGTGGAATTTTATACTTGGTTCTATACTTCATATTTGGTCTTGTGTACAAGGAAGTCGTGTGGTGTCCACATCAGATTTTTTATTCATGTTTACCGATAGGGTTTCCAAGGCAGTAGGCTTTATTTACAAATTACTGATCGGTAAGTGAAGTGAAGCATTTACCGATCAGGAGGCGAATACGGAAAGTAAATAAAAACAACGATCAAAGGTTATTTTAAAAATGGCAACCAAAAATTAATATGTCAAAATAATTTTTAAACCTTTATCCATTACACATTATTCATTAAGTAAATTTGTGAGAGCTGTCAAAATGAATTTGCGAGAAATCTGAAAATTACATTGGGTAAACTTGTCTCTTGTCTCTAATTTCAGCCAATCAGAGATGTCAAAACTACTCCCTAGGCTCCGCAATACTGAATGGCTTAAAGCTTAAATGGATCAATGTATAGTGTTATATTTGAAATACTATGTGCTCAAATAAAATTAAACAACGAAATATGTTTCAGCAATGAAAACTTCAATTTTGACAGGTAATTTAGAATAAATACAGATGTCAAATATCAATTAAATTTTCGCATTAGCACTATGTCTTAAAGTTATGTCTTATTATTATCATTACGCATTAAAAGTAGCAGCGAATGCAGCTTTATTTTTTAAAATTTTGTGCGTCGATCGTGCGAAAAACATAATAAGCATTGCAGTCAGTAGGTGCTCGTCTACCGATATCGGATATATACTAATATTCCTGGACAGTATACTGACTGTGTACAAAATTTCTCATTAAAAAGTAAAGTTATCTTGTTACTTTCATAAACAAACTCCAGTGTATATTATCTAAAGGTCAATATCCTATTGTTTACCAGGAAACTGATTACAATCATTTATATTTGCACGATTAGTATTAAAAGACAGTGGTATATTGAATATCAGATTAGTACATAAAAGGTGTGGAGAGAATACTGAACAGACTAATTTATGTATGTATAATTGGGAAATTTCTTTTTACTAAATGGTTGTTTATATTATGAAGGATTTTAGGATTTCGAAAGCCACCATTGGGATCTCGAAAATTATAAGAGATACGACTTCGGTTTTAGATCTGCTTTTATTTTTACAAAAATTCTTATTAGTTACTAAAAAAAATGGCGGAAAACTGAATTTTATTATTATCAGTAATCGAGAAAAAAATTTCAAATAAAAAAGATATTTTTATTGTTTATTCAGTGGCGTACGAAAATAATTTTCGAGATATAATACAAACTTACTTTTAAATGGAATCCATATTTGATTTTTACTCTAAAGCAATACTTATTTCTTTCACAAACTCACATGTTATATGAAAAATGATCTGATTCCGTTTTTATTTTAAAATTTCCTACATTTTTTATTTCTGTTTAGGACACAAAATTAATCCTCTTATATCCAAACTACATTACCAGAAAATTCAATTTCTGATGTAAACCAGTGTAACACAATAATGCTCATCATAACGTTTATAATGTTTACGAAGTTACAACGTTAACTTAATTATATGTTCCAAGTCAAAAACACTGGCATTTCCTAGAATACATCACGTTACAAAGAAATTAATCTCTCTACTATAAATAAAAGTTTTTTAGTTAAAAAATAATTGTTAATTAAATAGAAACTATTAATACTGCTGCAAATTACAAGTGCACAAACAAAATTTTAATTAACGAGTACAAGCAAGCCGTTATTTAAGAGAATGTGCAAAAACAAAATTAAAAAGCGTGGCAGTTTTTAATTTGAAGACAGACATTGGCGTTTATTCAACGGTGCAAGACGACCCGCGACTCGCAGATCCGGAAATCCTGCAGTCGTTCTGTTTACATCCATTGCGATTTCAAGTTTTCAACTAGTATTAACTAAATATTAAATTACATTCGTCATTTCGTATTAAGAGTGGAATTCTATCTCTAAAAAGAAAACAAAAACTGTCAATGTGGAACATAAAAGTTCAGATGAAATATAAAAAGTGAAACAAAAGATATTTTCCACAACATAATATGAAATATTGAAATTGCAAAATCCTATCTATCTCTTAATAATACAGTGCGTTGAATTAAAAAATCTTAACTTGGAGTAGGCTATTAACAAAAAAACGCATGTCTCTATTTAATAGTTATTTGTATATCAAGGCCGCGAAATCACTCTTTAGCGTACCGAGAGAAAAATTGTCGCCGAGGCAGCTTGCGGCCGAGGCAAGACAATCTCGAGGGCGCTAAAGGATTTCGCGGACAAGGTGTACACAATATTTTTTGTGCAACCGTAAAAAATATGTAATTATAAATTTTAAACAGTTTCATTGTAAATAGAAAGTTAGCTTTCAAGGTGGCTATGAGATTAACATTTGATAAACAAAACCATGCAATTCTCAAGTGTCAAAGATATTGTATACCTAATTTCGCGGCCGCTACCATGACAACGGTCGCGAAATTAAATTTTGGGGCCTGTATTGCGGCTGCGAAATACTTATTTCGCGTCCGGTTGCACAAAAAAGTATTTAATTATTATTTTAGAAATGGAAATAAATTGGACAACGGCGAATGGCAATATTCTATTATCTTTTCTCTTTAAAATTCCATTTCAAGATCAATTTTGACATTTTCATATTCATTAATGAATTGAATAATAATCAGACATACATTTCTCTGTTCATAGCCTACCCCGAGTTAGTTTTATTTTAAAACACTGAACTGTGAGCGAATGAAAATGTGCAATTACATTAATGTACAGAAAAATAAATAAATCATGATGCTTGTTTAGTTAATGCTAAATGCTTGGTCGAGTACTTGGTGTACCAATTTACAAAAAAGTTCCGGTAATGAAATATTTGCATAGTTGTGTTTAGTGTTTAGAGATTACATCATCTTCAAGAATTGTTTTATAGTTCTACATACTAAAATTCAATTTCAGCGAAATTTCTACAAATATTTTATTTTATTATAATTAAAATTAATATTCTTTTCCATTTTACTAAAAATCTATCAAATTTCAAGTACATAGTACATGCTACACGAACTACCCCTATTTTTTAACGGAGAATTCATTTAAATAATAAAAATGTGGTGTTCCATTTAAAAAAATTGCGTTTTTTGAAATTTGTGCTCACGTAGAAATAAAAATCGACAATTTTTGAAAAAAGCTTTCTTTATGAAACTGTTTTTACAGATTATAGAAATTCGTTACCATTCTCGAGATATAGAGTGATAAAAAAGTGGCCGTTATTAGTAAAAAAATCAAAAAAGTTCAATTCCAATTTTTTATTGTTTCATATGAAAATTTTCTGCTAAATTCAATCGTAAAATAAAATATTGCATTCCATTTGAAATAAGAAAGTTAGGGTCTACATCCTGTTAAACCGGAAGTGCTACTGTTTTGAAAATATTTTAGCTGAAACGGGACCCCCTCGGGGACCCCTAGATACCAAATTTCGTAAAATAATATTGAATAGTTTTTAAAATAACGATAGCGTAAGCTCGTCCTGGGACACCCAGTATATATGTATATATACGTACTATTTAGGTAGAGCTAAATAAAGTAACACATATTATGTAATAATATACTACATCCGAAGTGGGAAATTTTTCAATATATATATATATATATATATATATATATATATATATATATATATATATATATATATATATATATATATATATATATATATTACCGAGAGCCGAAGATGAGATACAGCGCGAGGCTGCGAGGCTGTAATGATAAGTATACTATTTTATAAACAATCATACTATTTTTAAATTGATAATTTTCAAAACAAATCATTGAGTTATAACCATTAATTTTACTAATATTTTTTGACAGCTCTATTATAATTTGTTTAGCCTACATTATTATAGGGATCTATTACAATGTAATGAGTGCCCGTGAGGTGACTCCTAGTAAACGCCCGCACGGTACAAATATGTCATCATCATTACCGATATCTGTGTACATAGCAGACTGGCACACCCATCAATGGGTAATATGCCGTGATGATATATTTATTTATGACAATGTTACTAGGCAACACGACATAAACATTTCCAACCCGTGAAGTGGTAGCGTGGTTTGTCATTTCCCACACAAGAGATTGTCATTGCAGTTAGGAAGGAATGACGTACTTCCCAACCTCGAAAAGGTTAGGAATCGACATATTACTATAATGATTATGAATAAATTAAATTTTAGCAATACAAAGGAAAATGTTAAAATAGGATCTTTAACATAATAGTAACACCGGAATACAGACAAATATTCATTAAATATGTATTAACAAACATGCTAAAAATACATTATTGGCATGCTATAGGAAGTAAACAAAAAAGAAATAAAATGAATGAATGTTTGTAAACAATATTTACGGGTTAATAAAATATTCTAAAAATATAACAATATTGATTTCCTATACATATATAATTTCTGTTCATGTTAACAGTAGAAATAATTTATAAAATATTAACCATCTAAATATGTATTTCATTATCCCGACACGTATATGTACATAAATGTAGGTATTTTACGAGGTATTTTACCAATAATTTATAATACATTAAATTGATTCGACCCACAAATAAATTATTTAAATTTAAATATAGGTACTTCATTTCAGTTAAGAATGGAATAGGTTGATACAAACATTACACATTCAAACAAACTAAAAATATTAACCCAGTGAAGTTGGCACCCCCATGTAGGAATTATAGGAGAAAAAAACTGTTGCATAATTTTGCCCAAGTTATGTTTATTGCCCAGCCCCCTGTAACCTATGAATCGAAAGTCGATTTTCTATGGTACGGCACCCTCATTAGCGAATACGACAAAATCAAGTACAACATAATATTGCCCAAGTGATGCACAGTTTTTGCCCAACCAAAAAAAATTGCCCAGGTATACAAAAGTGCCAAAATTGCGTAACATTATTGCAAAAATTCCAAACAAAAAAATAAATTTTGCCCTGTTTTGTCCAACCATCATGTTCGCTGTCGGAATATATAAGCGAATGAGCCAAAACAGACAAACACGTGGGGAAATTTCGGTAGCACCCCCATAAACAAAACTACAAAAATGGTTAGGTTAGGTTACCTTACGTTAGGTTAGGTAGATACTTAGTCCTGCAATTGTGACGAACTCCATCGTTTTTATAAATAATCTGGTGTGGCCAACACAATACCTCCCGCCATTTACAGCCCGAGTCACAAAAAAGATTAAGCTAATCCTTATTTATGGATTAGCTAATTTTACTCTATTTCGGCAGTTTATTTCTTAACTTTAATATAATCCAAGCAACTACCTTTTTGATAATAAAATGAAAATTAAATTTTAAATACCGGGATAGAATAGTATTCACTAATCCAAAAATGAGGATTAGTTTAAACTTTTTTGCGAATCGTTAATTTTTATTAATCTAAATACATACTTACCTACATATTTACTTATACTGGAAACTGTATTGATTTCCTTTCCTATTGTTCTATTTACTTTACACGCACACACACGCACGCATGCACGCATCATCGTGAAAATGTTAAAATTGGATTCTAGGGACCTTAAAACGTGCTCATTAACCAAAAACATTTGGCACACAAAATAGATTCAATAGTTTTCAACAAATTAATTGACATCTTGCCAATATGATAGATAACAGTTAAATTTTCCCAATAATTTATTTTTATTTCAATATAGAATTTATTTTGAAGCGTGCGCGAATATTACGCGCTCTGGTGCACGAAATACACGTTACATACTGACCTCAATACATAAACATGGGCTTTTTTTGTTGTAATAGAAAAAAAATTAAATTGAAAACAAACTAAAAAACGTTATTAATTGTAACTTATTACTATCTAAGTATTTCACTTCTACATACTTATAGTTATTGATGGTAACTGATTGCTTAGAATTTTTTACTTTGTGAACTGGAAAATGAAAATTACATAAAAACAAAATATTTAATTTGACAGAGCGCGTACAAACAAAGTGGTTATTTTACGCTCAAGATAAAAAAATGAACTTTAATGCTTTAATACAAAAATAACTATTGATATATTTAGATAAGTATACAAATATATTCTATACATATTCTTGCTTTTATCTCTGAATAACTTTGCATACATATGTAATATGAAAAAAAAAAACATTAAAAATATCACCTTTAGTGTTGATGCAATCTTGGCAAATCATGGTCGTTATCTCAATTGAAAACAATAATTTTCCATGATTGCAATGGTAATAACATGCAAGATATCGTGAAGAAATCTCCTGACAATATATCCTGGTTCACTTTCAGTTAGCCAAGTTGTGCAAATCGTAACTTCTCAACCGCCAAGATCATAAGCGTTGGAGTCGCTCCAAAATGTTTTATATAGTTTATAATGACGTAAGGCCAGTAACTCAAGACAAGCAGCAGATGTGCTTTTACTACGGCATAAAACCCTGATAACAACTAAGCCCCGTTCATCTAAACCTCATAAATGCGAGTTTAAAACAAATAGAATTGGTTTATCTTTTTACTTTTATATCACTCTCGATAGGAGTTTATTAAGATGTTGTAGGTTAGAAATAGCTCAATGAAATAAAAGCGGCCACTAGATGTTCAATAATTTTGCACAACATTTGATATTGAAGAATATTACTGATCTAGAGGTTATATTGAAATTAAACGTTTGTGCAATACATTTTATAAATCAAAATTAGTTATCTGTACAATATTTGACGTTTCAGTCTGTCTACAAAGATTATTGAACAAAAATGTGATATTTTTATAGGAGAATCATTCTAGAATTATTGAGAATAAGAAAATCAGGTAGATCGTGGAAAACAAAATTTGTACGTTCATTTTAAATTGTTATCTGTCATTTGAAATTAAGATGCGAATGTTAAGTTAGTTGGAGAGGATCTTAATAGGGGATTCCACTATTTTTTTTTTTATAATTTCATCAGAAAGTATAAGTAAAACTAAGACTATTGGTGAAAATCCGGTGAAAAATTCCTATTAATAAGCGAAATATGGTCCCCCGAAGTTTGAAAAAATATAGATATGTGACGTCACGAATATGTTTTTACATAAAACTGTTTTCTTCGTGGATCTAAAATGTTCATGAAATGTATGGTATTTTTAAATTATATTTATAAAAAACAAATTAATATTGTAACACTGTACACGTCTAAATGCTTTATAATTGCAAGTGTATCAAAATTATTATTTTATATTCAAATAAAAACTGTTTGAGAATTGCACTACTGGGCTGGTAGCCACGTGTCCGCTATTTGAATTTGTCTACTTCCTTTGGTAGTAGACTCCACCCCCTAACTCGGTATTCGTTATATATTTATAGGTGGTCTTTGAGTCGCCAATCAAAATAATATGTATGGATTTCATATGAGTGACGAGATGCTAAAACAAAAACCCCCTTGTTTCCGAAGTATTTCAATTATATCATTTTATTTCTTTATTAATATTCATTATTAAGCATCTACTTTCACTATTTTTTTACTAATTCCTCTTAATTCGATTGAGCTGTAACCCCCTATTAATAAAAGTATCATTATGAGACTGATAATATGGAATTAACCAGAGATTATTTATTATTTGCAAATCATGGTTTACAATTTAACAGATTTGACAGTTTTTAAGTGAACCTGAAATTAATTAAGTCCCCCAGTAATTAGTTTAACAGTTCTACGAAAGCAGTTTTTAAGTAACCAGAAGTGTCCCAAAAATTAGCTTGAAAGCATTCTAAAGAAGACTGTGGTGAAGTGTGTAAAAAATATTAACCAAGTGTATTTTCTCAATAATTCTAGCGTGACCCTCATATATATTTGACTAACTAAAACTTAATTTTAATGTTATATATCCGCAAATTTCAAAAACAATTTTTTTGACCTGAGTTACAGAATATGCCCAAATATCTTTTTAAATTCTATAACCTATATTTTCTTTACAAAAAAGTGTGCATAAATGTGATTAATACATTGTTGCTTTTCAATAATACTGAAAGCTTTTGTGGTAATGTGAAATATCAAAAAAATCAATAAATCAAATTCAACTTTCAATATATCATGACAATACTTTCATCTTTTTAATATGCAAAAATATGATATTACAAAAATATATGTGCATTTTAAAAAACTGCATGTAATTGTGTTTTCAATTTTCAATCAATTTATAAATAAAATCCTTTGACAAAAAAGTAATGTATTAAAAACAAGTATTCAAGATTATTTTTGGATGCTTATTTTATTTCAATAAATAGAATCATTTTAATTTGCCGTAACGAGTAAAATATATGAATGTACCAAAACGATAACTGATGCAATTTTTTTTTATTATTATTTAGGTGAATAAATAGTTGAACGCTACAGGCTACAGTGAAGATTCAACAACAAAAAGATAAAACCAACTTTTTTGCTATACTGTGAAGAGTAGTAGTAGGTATGTATAGGTACTCAGTTTTGCATAATTAATTTCAGCCATTAAAAAGAAATAGCACAAAGTCACCAACACATTTTTCAGGTCAAACTTATAGGTGTAACAAATTTTATTAAAATATTCCAAAAGATGAGTTTTGTTGTTTTAAATTTAAAAAATGTAGAAAATATGAAATTTGTGTACTATTCTAATTTATTAATAAGATAATATGATTGAGCTCTGGACTCTGAAAAAAAAAGTTATTAAGTAACTCTAAAATAATATACTTTAGATAGACGTTCAGACAGACGGTATGGCTCTTATACGATTTTTTCAACCTTCTGATATGTAAAATCTGTGGTCTATTGGGGCGGGAACGATCCGGAACACCGACCCGGTTAATCCGGTATATTTTTACCTCTATAAGCCAACGAAAGTAAGAGAGGTTAGGGATCGTGATAAAAATTGCATATCAAGATTTTGATAAACAAACACTTTACTTCTCTCTTATGCCCGGTTTTGTAAACATAATTTAATCTTGGATTTCAAAATACTGGATTGTAATTATAATCATGGATAAAAAATTATTCGCTTTTGTAAAACCGGGCTGTCGAAACAACTTCATAATTTTAAATCAAAGATAATTATATTTTCTACAGATATGCATTAATACGAAGTTTTTCTATATGTATATTTTATAGATAAACATGAAATAACATATTTTGTAATACTGTATAATAATATGTTTTAAATAAAATAAAATATTTTTTATTTACTTATACTAATAAAATATACCAAAACTTTTTTGATTTAGTAGGGTTTTTAATTTCAAAAATACTTTTGGGTGCACTAAACAGTGTTTAAAAATTTTGTATAAAAAATGTTGAATATTATTTAAAACAAAACAGTAATTTTCCAACAAATAATAAATGGAAAAATTCATATTGCATATGTAACTAAATTATAAAAAACCTTGAATAATATTTACATATCATAATTATTCAACGTAGTCACATATTTCACTTTTATCATACCTAGTTTTTTTATTATTTATTGACTAAGCTACATGAAGTGTTTATAGAACATTCATATAAATATAACAAGGGATATAATTTGGTGCAGCTCTGACTTGTTTCTTCAATTCCAAATTTGAAAAATGCGGCTCAAAATTCAAATATTGCAGTTGCTTCACTTGTCTCTATATTACTCGTATTTATTATTCAAATGTGTATATGAAACAAGAATTATAAATTTTTAATAGAACGCGCAACACAACTGGGTATTATAGTTGTTTTCTAGTTTATATAGTTTCTAGTTTTCTACCTTTTTCGCGGCTTAATTGTACCTATTCTTTTGTATGTAAATAATGTAGAGAAATAATTTTAATCAAACTAATTTCTAGACATAAGAACGCGTTAAACCTGTAACTGCTTATTCTATGAAAAAATGTAAGTTAGGTATTTGACCTTGAGCTCAAAAAATCACCCCCACCCCCCTCCTTGAACAAAAAAGTGCAGCTCTAAATATTTCAAATTATAACCCCTGAAATACGAGAATACGACGTATGATTAATATTTTTCAGAATTTTGTTTTAAATATATTCAAAATACATAGTTCCCTTCAACAAGAATACACTTCACCATTTTTTCTTCCACTACTTAAAAGCAAACAGCCAATTGTCTTTTCTGCAATGCTGACTGCTTTCAAAATAATCATGAATTGCAGCGACAATTTTGAGACGAAAACCTTTTACCCAGTTATTATTTTCTTAGTACAAAAAATAACCAAATGTTGCACATTGTCAAATCAAATGATGGATGTACTATTACTTTTATGTATTTTTTTTTTCGCCAAACCGGAAGAAAATGCTCTCTGTTAATTCCATATTTTCACTCACAACGATACGTTAAAAATTGATTAATTTTCGCAACATAAATTTCACAGTAACATTTTCCTTTAATTCTGTCCTGTCAACAGATTTTACTTTTTTGCTAAAAACTGAAATTTTGAAGCTTCCCTACTCTATGGCTAACTCCATATTTTCACTCACTACATAAGTTTGAAAAATTGATTCATTAATATTATCAAGTTGCCCCAACAAAGGCCTAAATTTCAAAAAAATGCAAATCGAAATTTTGACAGCAATGTTTAACATTTCAATTCGATTCAATATTGTCAATTTAAGCCAAGTTTAATATTTACGTTACGTTGGTATAATCAGCCATAAGTTCCAACCTTGGTTCTTGGTTCCAACTTAATTTCAAATGACAGATAAATAACTTAAAATAATTGTGCAATTTTTTTTCCATGGCCTATCTAATTATCTTAATTTTAATAATTCTAACCTCTAGAGTGCTTATTGTAACAAAATATATCCATTTTTCATAAATCACTGCTTAACTCGCTCTTCTTGAACACCGCAACAACTTTTACCAAATTTAAAATTGAAAATCTGCGTCCTACCTATATTAGTAACGGCGAAAAGGAGACAAACAACCAGGAACCACTTCATTTTGATACACTGAACTGAACTGTATTCACTGGCAATGCGTTCGTAAGGTGTAAAAATAAAATGAAAACACCGGCAGTGAAGAACTAAAGCACAACACCCTCGACGGCACCGTTGCGTGTACTGGCGGCAACTTTGATCGCGCGCGCTCTATGTGGAAAATCAGGAGTTAATGCGCATGTGCATCAAGCAAGCCGGCTGAATTATACAACTTATTTCATTCTTAACATAATACAAAGGATTAATTGTTGAGATTGCAAGTTATTTATGGAGATTAAGCATGTTTGCAAAGGGAAATTATTACTGCGAATATAAAATGTGCCTAGTAAATAATGTGCGAATAGAGAATAGAGTGTTACAATTTAAACTTAAATACATATTATTTTACTCCACTTAAAAATCTATTACTTACTTAAAATGAATATCTTTTAATTGAAATTATAATTGTATACCTATAAAGTTTCTTTTTTGTTTCTTTTGTTGAGTTGAGTCGAGAAGGATCAGCTGGGAAATCTTTGAAAAAATGAGCAAGGCCTTGGTGATCCATTTTTTTTATATAATTAAAAAAACACGTTTCGAACCCTAGTGGTTCATCATCAGCATATTACAAAATATAATGTAAAAAAGTAGTTATTGTTTAATAACAATTTGTCAAAAAAAAATTTATTTAAAAATATAAAAATATTTGAACTGCAATACAACTTGATAAAAACCCATCTTTAACTTATGGGTGTACCTGCAGACTGAAGTCAGTTCAATCTACTTTTTTACATTATATTTTGTAACATGCTGATGATGAACCACTATAGGGTTCGAAACGTCTGTTTTTTTTTTTAATTATATAAAAGAAAACATTCTGGATCACCAAGGCCTTGCTCATTTTTTCAACGTTTTTTTGTTTCTATTAATATAAAAATATAATTATGAACTGTAAAACTTCAAAAACTTGTAATTTAATTACCGGTTTCAGAACATTATTCCATTGTTTACATGTACCTACAAAAGTAGGTTGGTAACTAAGTAATAACTGTATCTGTATGGTTATATTATTACCATACTTACGTGTCAACAACGGTCTACAAAATGAAAATAAAATAAAATCAAAAAATAAAATGCTCTTCATTAATATATACAGATAACGTTAGCATATCGTTCTAAATACGGTCTACTTTATTCTATACTAATAAACATGAGGAATAAAATACATAATTTGAATATTTGTCATATTAACATATGTGAAAATAATTGTTCTGTTAACCATAGCAATCTGAAAGTAGTATTAATGAGAGAATTTAAAAAATGTCTTAAATTTCTGAAACCGATAAACTATTGAACAAACCACGGATGTTATTAATCATAACAAGCCCTAGATGTCTTAAAATCCTCGCTCTACGAGCTCGGATTTCAAACTGACATCTGCGGCAGTTATGATGTGCATAACAATTCCTAGGTATGTTAATAGCTATTACCTATTTTCACAAATAATGCTTCGTAGTTTCATAAGAGATTATGGATAGTCAAAATCAAGGAAATAATTTTTCGAATTTTATTTTATTTTAAGGAAAATCCTTTTATGAAAATCTTTCCTATTTTGTATCTACGCTACAAAGAATTGATTTTGTTTTTGAGCTACAGGCTAAAGCTTGATTTTCACTTATTTTGAAAATACCGCATATCTCGCTTATTATAAAAAATAAACAAAAAATGTTTAGATTAATTAACAACGTAATGAAACTCATTTAGATTTTTTTCAAAATTCTTGATATATAACACAAACATAAAAGCTGATAGCACATAAGCCTTGTTTTAACTAAAACACCAGCTAATATTTTTTAAATACGACGCTAAAAGTAGTCTCATATTTTTTCTTATTTTATAAGCTTTTCAATTATGTATAACAAGTCAACATTTTTTATGTTAAACATGAATAAAACATCATTTTTTTATAAACGAAATATTTTGAAGTTAAACGAATATCAAATTTTAGCCTGTAGTCGAGCCTGTAGCCCAATAACAAACGACGGTAGAAAATTACCGCGATGCCTCTTATATTGTCACAAAAAGTTGGCCTATAAAGACCTTCATCATTTTTCTGTACCTAGTTATATAAATGACTATACGACTCATCGGAAAATAGACCAATCAGATAGTGGCGTTTCGGTTCGCAAATAAATAAATCTTATGTATTCATATCATCCATGGATATAAATGAACAAGTAATATTTTGACATTTCGTAAAAATATAGTTGGTTGATTCATTGTATAGTCTTAACATAATAATATACAATTCGAGCTTCGAAAATCATCTGAATATACAGTTTGCGGACTCGATGTGTTACCTGAAAACACAACTCCACCTACGGTGTCGTTATGTTTCCTAGGCAACACATCTCGTCCTCTCAACTGTATATTCGATTATTTTCGAACCTCTTGTTGTATAACTATTGAATATATAACGTATTCTGATTTAAAAATATATGAAAAAATCTAATAATTAAGTAAAGAATAATATTAAAAGATATTTGTATGCAAATTTTTAATTTATTACATTTATTCAAAGTAAATTATTCATAATTAAAATATTTCACATGAATTTTTAAATATTATAATAGAACTACATTTCATTTCTATAATCGTAATAAATAAATTATTTCCATATGTACTTAACAATAAAATCAAATTAGGTGCATACCCTAAAATAGCTTAAATACCTTCCTATATATATTTTGTATGATATATCTGATATATGAACAGATATTTTAAAAATAGATGTGATCTAATCAGTATTATTTATAATATAAATTTAGAGCACATATAAAAACATATTTTTGTTTCGTGATCTATTTACGAGAGAGTTATATAGGTTACAGATTTGTATTTTTAAACAATTATACGAATCTACGTAAGTTAAAACATAAATATCCCTAGAAATTAAAACTTAATCTTTTTTGCAAAGTCCAAAATGTACTATAAAAATTAAAAACATGTTATTATTATAAAATTAAATTGTTCATTCAAAGTGCAAAGCTTAATAAAATAAAACAAAGCACGCCATAGAATAATTAAAAACAATGATGAATTTTGCAAGTACTTACCTGTTACCTCCTGTGAATACATTTTATACGTGCCATGTGCATTTGGAAAAACGAGAAGTATTGTTTTTAGCATTCCTCTGGAATAAATAGAATTACAATATTCTATTTAAAATAAAAATTAAAACAATGAATAAAAAATTCAAAAAAAAAATTTTTATTTTCTTTTCTTCAACAGGTTATATGAAAAGAAATTTTCTTTTATTTTGAATGAGGAAAATATAAAAAGCGATGACATAATCCCGTAAAAGTTTGGCAGAGCTGCGTGCACACATACTACAGGAAGTTTAAAAATAATCGTTGTCCATTTCATATTCAAATGGTGTAAAAATAAGTCATCCGCACATTGCACTTCTGTGAATGATAATGACACATCACTCATTTTGGCTCAGGCGCTCAGGTATACTCATCTAATATTGAATATGTATAATTCAATATTCGTATCTGTCGTCACGGTAACTCGATTAAATATTCATTGAATGAATTGTAGAAAATCAAAAGACAGAACAGATTCAAAAACGCAAGGGATATTAATTTTGATAATTAAAAAAGCTGGTTCTAAAGTTATCTTATTTACTTCTTAGGCCGACTTTTACAATTGATGGATAAACTATGGTATAGCTATCGGAGGTATAACTTTATCCTAGCAATTATACCTTCGATAAACAAGACTGTCTTTTACAATGCATTTTTATGTCAGATAGTTATACCAGGAAATTACGTTAAATCACTTTAGGTTGGTATTGGCACAATAAAATTATCTTCTTGTTAGACTATTTTTCTTCAATATTGTTATTATTTCTGCCTTCTAATTTTCATTTTTCACGATGTTTGATGATATAATAGTATATTAAAGAACGTGTTTTATAAGAAATGTTTTTTTCGCACGCATCAAAATTTAGAATTGACGAAATGAGTTCTTTATACTATTTTTTATATTTTGCGCCTTCTATAATAACATTTACTTACTCAATTTGTGATTATATTTGTAACCATTTGTACATTTTCATGTAAATAATCTTCCCTAAAATATATATATATATATATATATATATATATATATATATATATATATATATATATATATATATATATATATATATATATAATAATAATAATTTCGACATTATATTTGAATTGTCAATTAACTAAAAATAAATATGGTAAAAATGGGTTAAAGAAACATCATCTAGTACCAACCGTCTAAACCAAAAAATTGCGTATCGAAATGAAGGTCATTAGTCATTACGATACGCAATTGCGTATCGTAATGACTTCATTATGAACGCAAAATATAAAAATGTTATTTTTGATTCTGACAGTGATATGAAATACTTGATTCACATCTGTCAAACGTATGAATAACAAAACATCGTTTGTGTTTACGTGGTATCCATAAGAACCAGGGATAAAGTTATCAACCGATTTCCATGGAATAAGAAATACTGGTGTTTATTCTATCTGAGGTTTATCCGAGGTTTGTAAAATACAATTTCCAATTTTATACCTGGTATAGCGTTATACGAGGTTTATCTAATGATTGTAAAAGTGGCCCTTAGTTGTTTTTTTTTTATTTATGTTTGTGAATTTTGTATTTTTTATAAATAGAAAATCGAATAGCAAAGTATGAAAAGCGATGAGAAAAGAGAAAGCGAAACATTTTCCCCTAATATAAATTGCTGATGTCCACAAGTTTGTATAATTTTATATCTACTTATTTGTGAATTATGTTATGCCCCCAAAACTCACCCACTTTAAAAATCTACTTTTTATACTTTTAGATAAATTTCAACGCACTGATTCTAATATATAATAATATAATAGCTAAGTCATGGGTAAAATTTTAATATCTCAAAAACGAAAAGAGGTATCGACCTGTGGAGAAGATTTAAAAAAAATGCATTTATAATAACTTTATTTTCCACTGGGCATCCTCAAAAGTTTTAAAGTTTATTTGTTTTATTTGTGTTTCAAACAGGATTTACGTCATAATAGTATTATTCACCAGTTAATTTCACACACATTTTGTTGCAATCAACAAATGTAAAAAAAATTAAAACAAAAAAATGCATTCAGGGCCGCGCCGTGCGGGTGAGCAGGTTGTGCTCCGCACAAAGGCGCCTGACTGAGGGGCGCCGTTTCAAGATAGTAAAGTAAATAATAGTATTTTTTTTAAAATGCTATTCGTAAAGACAAAATTACTATAAAACTTACAAATTAACGTGATAGAAGTGAACAATATATTTTTTAATTTGTTTGCATTAGAGCTCTAGTTATAAGTAAAATAATTATCGTATCAATCGGTTCGTTATTATTCTAGCATTATTATTTTGAAATAATAACTATGAAAATCTTGATTACAACAATGAATATACTGATTATAACTCAAGAATATTGATTACAAGAATGAATCCCACAATGAATCCTATATTTAAATACCTATTATCATTTTGCAAAGAATTAAATGCATGTACTTTTCTGAAATCTGTTGTAATTGTTGATTACAACAAACGATTTTGATTATAGCCTATTGATTACAAGAATAAATCTAGGAAAATTTCATCAATATAATAAATCTAGCATTTTGAAGAAAAAAAAGTATAGTTTAAACATTAATTTGCAAATTTTACATCATAAGGGGAAGAGGCGCTAAAATGTAACATAGCATAGGCGCCTAATATACCCACGGAACGGCCCTGAATGCATTTACTTTATCTGTTAAATACCTATATCATTACTGCTTATTAACCATTTCTGAATGTTGTGAAGATAGCGAGAGCACCAAAACGGTCACTTTTGGACTAACATATGCAACAAAACTTATAACAAAATGACTATTACTCACTGAAAACAAATAAATGTATTTTATCCAACACCGACCCATAATATACTTGTTACTATGGTTATTTGAAATAACTAATGTACAACATTAGCCACTCCGTGAGAGAATATTTTTGAAATCACGGAGGAATTATTACTGATTTTTATGTTTTTTAAATATAAATAAAAGCAATATTACAAAATTATTTTATTATTGAAATAATTTAATATTATAAAACACAATGACAGCTGTCATGTACGGCTGATGAAACGAAAACGAAAAACAAGTTAGTGGTTACTTTGTTTCGGAATTAAATTCAAAGATGCTGCTTGTGCTTCTAAGTGAATACATTTTAAAGGAAGGTCCTCATTTTCACCCAATTTAATGTATTTTTGCTCTCAAATAATTCCCAATGACAGACAATAATTATTACAGCAATTTTTTTTCAATAACAATATAACAAAACCATAAAAACCATTCAATGGCTACATTTTAATTTAAAATACTACATCAATTGACTTGTCGTTGTCAAGCGATAAATGAAAACATAAAGATGATTTAAGAAGTTTTTAAAAAAGTGTTGGATAAAACGTTGTATTACACTCGTGTGGAATGTACATTACTCACTAATACTACGTGGCTAAACTTTTCCTTTCGTGACTAATATGATACATTCCACATTATTATTAATTTTTCATCCTCACAATATCGTACATTCGTACAAGTTAAATTTAAGAAAAGGTATTTACAATTTAATTGGACAAATGCCCAAATGAGGTATGGTAAAGTGTAAAAATTTGTAGCAATTAAAATATATCCCCTAGAAAAATATATCGCACTATATAAATAAAAAATTGTGAAGAAGGTATTTTATGTCTTAATCTTCGTAAAAGGTGTCGGTCTCGGGTTTTCACTGCTGCAATTGCTCTTCAGTTTTCAAACATCATATTGTGAATTTTGAGTGCGAACAGATGTTCATGCGCTGTTTTCCAATTTCTATACGAAAATGTAAAATCTTACTTACTATCTCTAGAGAAAATACCTATAAATGTATACCAACGACGGTTTTTACCTTCCGTCACTTTTGGGTAAGAAAGGTAGATACTGTCTTTGGTCAAAAAATTCGGTGGTAATTTTTTGATGAATAAACACATTTTAGGATCCCTAGAATACGACTTTACTATTTTTACGATGATGTGTGTGCGTGCGTGCATGTGTGTGTGATAAAATTTTCGCCTGCGGTAACTAATACTACAATTCCAAAAATTATAATTCTTTCGTATTCTTCTTCGTTACATCCATATGAAAAGCTGATTAGATTTTGGTTATAATTGGTCAACCGGAAGTACCCTCGTTTGAAGATTTTAACAGTTTTTCTTGAAAAAACGATGTTAAATATCATTTTTTCACATTTAATGTTATTATAAATATTAAAGAATATTTTATTCTCTATACGATTTGAATGCATTTTATACTTCATATTAAATGGATAATGAGTAAAAAATTATAAAGAAATTAAAAATTATAAATTAGCCAGTTATGCTATAACTCTGGAAACAGCTGCTATATTAAGAAAATTCTGATTGAAAGGTGTCAGTGTCAAGTGCAATTGACATGTATGTTTGTGTTATCATTTTACTGGAAATATAGGATCCTTTGCTAGAAACTTTGTGTAAGGAATTTGTATTAAAATACATTCAACTGCCTTAAGGTAACGTATAAGAAGTAGAACCTTTTGCAAGGAACTTTCTGTATGACATTTGTATAAAATACATATTACTGACGGAAGGTATGTGCTGGCCACAGCAGATTTTTTAATAATCATGCTAACTCAAATTTTAACTATTAGTCAGTATCTATCTAATCTACACCAAAGTCGAGAAATTTATTGATATTTTTCATAAGAAATGTTTTTAATTTGTGCCAAAACTTTTGTCCACAATTACTAACGTTGCATAATACAAATTTTATACTTAATTTTAAATGCAAATATTTCTTGCAGAATGTCTGATAAAATACCTACTTTTCGTTCGGTAAATCATTTTGTAAATATTTCAAATTCTTGCATTTTGGGGTAAAAACTCATCACAAATGTCGAATTTTTACCTGAGTTAAACACCCTGACATTCTTTAGTAAATTTGTATCATCTTTGTCCTCTCTCATTCCATTCCTAGGAAAGAGAGGTAGTAAAGATTGTTCTCTCGTTAAAGGTGAGATCATTCTTTGTGGTCTCGTGCTGCACTCACGGATGCCGATTGTATTAAACAAACAAAGGAAGATATACGTATATATATACCTACTGTAAGCCTAGGGCGCAATACAGTAACTCCAGGTATGTTATTACGGAAATTTATGGTAGCGTTTTTTATGAACTGTAAGGAACTAAGGAAGGATGTTTAAACGTATGTGAGAGCACAATGAAAATGAAAAATTAACGGTCAATTTGATTGTAATAGGAAATTAAATATTGGATAAACTGTAAAAGTCATTAGATATACGCAAAAACGTAAATTTTGCAAAAACAAAAATTCATACTTTACATTAGCATTCAAAGCCTATATGGTATATTTGAATCACAGTCAAATACAGTGAAAAATATATAACTACGCAGCAAACTTTTCAAATTTGTAATTCATATGTTGTCTATAAATAAAAGTGTTAGTCATATTACAAGTAAGAACAATTATAGATAGATATATTTTTATTGCAATTAAAAAAAGAAATGATTGTATCCTTTCCTTTTGTTTCTAATCTATGACTACAAATTCTTCACAGAATATGTAATTTAGTGTCTAGGTATGATTAAGACACTGATGAAATACCGATGATTCTTATTTACAGCTAGAGAACACAGACAGTGACAGTGACGGTGACGATGTATTGTGGTTAAGGTTTTTCATCCATCTCAGGGCCGGTTTTACCAGAAGGCGGGTATTTGTTTTTATTTTAAAAAATATATTTTTTCTACAAACACTAATAAAAATTGAATTTTTTACTTCAATGCGATATTTTAATTCTAGTGTTAAAAGTAAATAACCTTGGTAATGACGAATGGAACAACAAATCGACATGTTTGACATAATGTCAAAAAACACAAATTTAAATCAAATAAATGTGTTTTTAGAAAAAATAGTGTATGATATACGTGTGAAGTTTTGGATCTCTCCGCTTCGCGTCGTGTTCCAAACTTCCTTCTCACAAAATAAAATGTCACTTTTAACACATATCATAAATAACTATTATTTTTTTCTACAATTATGCGAAAATTAAGTGTTCTCAGACTCAAAATGAGCGTGAAAAATCTACACTAGTTCAGAAAATAACTGTTGTCATGGAAAGAATTGTCATGAATGCTACAAAAAACTATGAATTGCCGCCCAAGTCGTATATTTGTCAAAAATTACAATACATTCTGTTATTTTTCTTATATTTATAAACGATTTTAGAAAAAAAAAATGTTTACAACATTTGCCGTAAATATGATTGTAAAACTCTTTTGCAAATTAAAAAACTTCGCTCATTTCAAAAACTTAAATTAATTTCAGAATAATTTGCAAGGAAATACTGTTTTCCCATGTTAAATGCTTATGGCCCGATTTTTATATTACACCCGATATATTAATTATTAAAAATGGATTACAATCTACATTTTCAAATGTAATGACTTGAAATATTTAGCGCATCCTTTGTCAAATGCGTCTAGTGAGCAATTTACAATAACAAGCTATCTTAAATACAGGGTGTTTCAAAAATACTGTAAAAAAATTTAAAGGCATATAGTACTGACCAAAATGAGTAAAACAGCTTAAACAACATGGGTCCGATCTTCCATAGTTTCCGAGATTTGAGGCAGTGAAAAATGAGTTTTTACGGGGTTTACATCTGCTATCTCGAAAACTATAAGAGTTACGACTTTGATTACATGGGATCTTTTATTTACTTTTCAGAGGTCATCTTAGATGTGCTTTTGTTTAAAAAAAAAAAAACAAATAAATTGTACTATGTTAAATGTTGTGGCGACCTTGGCCAATATTTAATTTAGAAATTGAGAAAAACGTTTCATATAATATTTTTTATTGTTTTTTTTTTAGTCTATTTACTGACATAGACAAAAATTTTCTCGATCACTACCTTTGTCAGTTTTCTTTGATTTTTCGCTTTTCTCGGAAACAGTTGAAGATCAGTCTTATGTTGATTAAGCTTTTTTACTTATTTTGGTCAGTACTATATGCCCTTAAAATTTTCTTACAGTATTTTTGAAACACCCTGTTTAGTTATAGAGGCAGAGATTTTGAAATCCACTAATAATGTTGTAATGATGTTATTTTAAAGTTTGCTGAAGAAAAATCGATACAAAGAATCTGAATTAATTAATGTGAATTTCCCATTTTATAATATTTTTTTTTGTTACAGGAGAATGTTTACGTGTACTTAATAATCATTAATTTTGTTAATCTTGTGTATATGCCTTTTTTATTTTTCTTTCTGCACTATTTAAATTTTGAAGATTTTCTATTTAAACATAAATTATTATTATTTTGGCCTGTAATACCTTCTGCCTTAGGCCTCCAAATTTGTAAAACCGGCACTGATCCATCTGTTATTATTCAATACTTTATGCTTTCTACATTATTTACATTACAACTTTTTTTATTTACTAATAAATATTACAAATTCAATGATATACGGTGGTCACTCTAGAATTATTGAGAATAAGTTTTTAATTTATTAGAATTTTAATTAAAATATTTACGTTGAAAGTAGTTCCCTTCCACTCTGTACAGGAGAGCAACCAATTAAAACTGGCAAATTAATTTCTGGTGACTTAAAAAACTGCCAAAGCAGTCAAACTAATTATTGGGGGACTTAAAAACTGTCAAAGTTGTCATATTATATAAAAAATAATTCGGAAATGATGACAGGTTAATTCCATATTTTTACTCATAACGATAGTAAAGTGATTAATTAAAATATATTCAACTTAACTTTCGTAAATTAATTTCAAATTACTGATAAATAACTATTTGAAACGATAGCTCAAATTATCTATATTCAATAATAATTATAGCGCAACCCTTATATAAACGATTATTAACAATATAAAATCATAAGAAATACATGCTTGTTTCTTGTTTGTAACAACAAAATATAAAATTGCTATTAATTTTTTCTTTATTAATTAATAATTGAAGTATTGTTCCATGTAAATTTGATTAAGAACTATAGAAAACAATATCTGCACATTTAAATTTTTGTAAAATGTTTTAATATAACATTACACAAAACACAAAGGAATAATAGTAATGCTTGTACATATTGAGATCTGAGGCCAGGCTGAGAAACTGTTGCCCATGTACTGACATATTCTGCAACCAACATAACAGATATTCTGTTCAGGTACTCTATAGCTTGAGGATAATATTATGTTCTACAACACAGATTACAATAATATTAATGCATATATAATATCGTATTCATTGTTCTACAAGTAATAACAATAGCGAATAGTTTTACTTTTAATTTTAGTAATTCCGACTTTAATAATAAAACTAGGTAATAATTATTTTTATTTTTAATCCAATCCAAGAATACATAGTATATTTTATATTTTAATACATAATATAACAAGTGATATGATCATCGATGATATTCTCAAGTGACATGTGCTGCTTCGGTTTCACGAGCAATATCTTCGATTACTAATCATACCAGGAGCTTATATTTTATGAGAAAATATAATGAATTTTTTTGACACATTGTGTGTGCTGTATTTTTATATCCATAATTAACTGTCAATTTTGTAAATAAAGAAAACAATCCCCTAGAAAGTAATGTAAATAAGGTGATAATTTCTTTGTTTTTTATCATCGCTGTGTTAGACATGTACATGTAACTAGGGAGATTTTGGCGGAAAATATGTCACGTGACTAATGAATTACATTCTCATTAAAACAACAATTTCATTGTATTTTGAATATGTTTTCCATGACGTATTATTGTTAAAAATAGTTAAATTTATTTTGTGCGATGACATATTGATTCAATATAAAAGGATCTAATAAATATCAAAAGCGCATTATAAATAAGACCATCTACCAAAAATATATAGTTACTTTTATTCAAATTAATTTTCAAGTACGCGTACATGTATTAAATATTTATGAAAAAGTACTATAAATAATACTAATTAAAAATACTGAATTCATGACAATGAAAATTGTTGTAAATATATTATTATAACTCGTATTGAATAAATGTAAAATAACAGAAATTAAAAAAATTTTGTCTATATTTCAAAAATTATTAGCAATGGAGACATCCATTTTTTATTAAACTGTAGTTCTAGTTATTAATAATTAAGACAAAAAAATAATATTCTGTGACGTAGATGTTAAACTTATTTGATTTCGTTTTCAAACAATAGAAGTCGCCAATAATAATTGGAGTCACATAAATTGATCTATTTACAACATTTAAAAATATATAAATGTTATTACAAAATTCATGATCACTACTTTGAAATATACATAGGCATAGTTCAAGTTAAATAGGGGATTACAGCTTAATCGAATTAAGAGAAATTAGTAAAAAATAGTGAAAGTAGATGCTTAATAATGAATATTAATAACGAAATAAAATGATATAATTGAAATACTTCGGAAATAAAGGGGGTTTTGTTTTAGCAGCTCGTCACTCATATGAAATCCATATATATTATTTTGATTGGCGACTCAAAGACCACCTATAAATATATAACGAATACCAAGTAAGGGGGTAGAGTCCACTACCAATGGAAGTAGACAAATTCAAATAGCGGACACGTGGCTACCAGTCCAGTACTGCAATTCTCAAACAGTTTTTATTTGAATATAAATTTCTTGCATTAAACTTAATAATTTTGATACACTTGCAACTATAAAGCATGTAGACTCATACAGTGTTATAATATTAATTTGTTTTTTATAAATATAATTTAAAATAGCATACATTTCAAGAACAATTTAGATCCACGAAGAAAACAGTTTTATATAAAAACTTGTATTCGTGACGTCACATATATATTTAAAAACTTCGGGGGACCATAATTCGCTATAAATAGGAATTTTTCACCGGATTTTCACTAATAGTCTTAGTTTTACTTATATTTTCATGCAATTATATAAAAAAATGGTGAAATCCCCTATTGCCACTGGCAACCATTCAACATGTCTTTCACTTTCATACACACGCACGTGGTTTTTGTCTGGCGTTATATTACAAACTTCAACAAGTATTATTTGGTTTACTTACGTTGTTTCGTTATTTTCTGCATTTAATTAAAAATGGATTCCAGATTTCAAGAAGGCAATACCATGCAGAGGACTGGAAAGTATAAGGAATTTGGAATAGAGTATAAGTGTGACGTAGATGTTAAGAGTTTTTAAAAAGTCGAATATTTTAAAAACTAATAACTTTTTTAAATTTTGAAAATCCTTCAATCAATTTAAATGATCAACTTTATAATTATTTCTTGCTGTAGTGGATGACCCAATTTTCAAATTGCACCAAAAAAGAATCCTATGATGTGTTTTCCATAACAACTTTGAGCGTCCAAGAGATGGCGCCTTACGATACACATTATCATCATTGCCGAAATTAGTAAATAAAAGCAGATTAGCACACCCGACAATGAATAATAAGCCGTAATGAAATATTAGTATTATTTATTTATTTATTAATAATTGCTGATTATTTTTTTAAAGAGTAGCGTGTCTCGTGCGAATCTTTTTTCAAAAATGTGTAATTTACTCGTGAAAAGTAAAATAAATTTCAATTAAATTCAGTTACAATTCGATTGATGAGTCAGAGAGTTTGAAGATATGTGTAATTATACAATTGAACCGGCAATTACCACAAAATTCGACGAAATTCCAGCGTTGGAGTGAAGTTCTTAGTGTTGCACTACGAGTTTATTTCGACTCAATTAATGACAATTGCTGTACAATAACTATTTATAAGAATAGAGGTTTCTTAATGTTTAGACCTTTGTCCCCTAATTAAATAACGTGATAATAATACAGTTATCTGTCCGTTTACATCGCGGTATACAAGATGTGTCTCGATAAGACTTCAACACTTACTATGTCTTCATAGCTTGGTTGTACTTTCTTGAATGTTTTTTTCTTTAAATGCTAGTAAAATAAAAATCACGTTTGTACGTTTTGCATAATATAAGAGTATAATGAGTCGGTGTTATATTTTTGTAAAAATATTTTAAACGAAAGTTTATGCAATATTTTTCATAGCAAATATAATAATTTATAGTTAATTTATAGCAAATAATTAAATAAAAAGATTGGTGCCAGAGTCATGGAAACAACCCCCCCCCCCCCCAACCTGTGACATCGGAGCACATACAGTACGTCTTTCCTAGCCAATAGGAAAACAGTTTACGTTATTTATATAAATAAAAGTAGGCGATAGTGTGTCACATGTTAAACTGTATGTGCTCTGACGTCACATTCTGTTCCAGATCACGTGCTTTTTCAAAATATTACACAAATTTCAATAATTAATTGTAAAATACCTAATGTATATTTCGTGATATTTTCAAATTTGAGGCTCTTTAAAGTACAATATGTTTTAAAATTTAGTATACGTAGAAGTCATATTAAAATTCTTGCAACAGCCCTATTTCAAATAAATACATATATCATCACTACTACTCATTGTCCATCTCTAGGTACGCCAAATTGTTTTTATTCGCAGATTTCGATAACGACAATATTGCAACATTTTTATTTATTTTAATGGAGTTTAGGGCCGTTCTTAGCGGGCGTGCAATGCGTTCCACGCACGCGGGCGGCCAAAAGGTGGGGCGGCCGTCGTTACGTTGAACGTATAGATAACATAACAACATATTTATAATAAATAACGTAAATATTTTATCAGATTACAATATGTACTAAAAAGGTAGCAATATTTTTAAAAAGTTTTATATTTTTGTGTTTACGCAAAATATCCAAGAATTATTTCTTCCCAAGAATTTATTTTCTTCCCGAGTGTCATGTTAGGGGAAGCATCTGAGAGGTCAGTATGAATTTTCAAATTGTCAGTCAAAATTCGTTGACACAAACTCCAAGATATTCCAGTGAATTCCTCCAACTCATCGACTGTTCTAGTTCTACGCAAAACAATCAGACAAAAATAAAATAAATAAATATATCATCACGGCATATTACCCATTGCTGGGTGTGCCAATCTGCTTTGTACACAGATTTCGGTAATGATGATGACATATTTATACCATGCGGGCGTTTACTATAGGCGTCAGTCACCTCACGGGCACTCATAAACAGACATGATCGCATCATAATTTTTTCAATCCTTTCGGACGTCCTGGAAGTCGTAGGATGTCCCGGTCAGGGTTCATCTTCACTTCAATTGACATTCGACCACTTTTAACAAAAGAAAACCAAACAGTGCTTTCCCAAAAAAAAAAAAACACACTGACTGGTCAGATGTTTCCCCAAGGATGACACTCGGGCAATAGAACCAAAAGGGTGTCTAGTGAAGGTACTTATTGGGACAAGTCGGAATTAACGCCCTACCAACCGCCATAAAATAATTCTTGGATATTTTGGATAGCACCTCGTATATATGAATAAAGGATCATAAAAAATAATAAAAATTGTGTTTTGTTGTGTAGTTATCACTTAGAGGCGGAGAATTATAATTTGCACGCAGGCGGCATTACCCCTAGGAACGGCCCTGTGGAGTTTATAACATTATTTTAACACTAATATTTAAAACTACTATAATAATGAAACACCTAACAACTACCACTTATAACAATAATCACAACAATAAATAAGAAAAAAATATACTCATTCTTAGAGTAGAATGTAACATGTAACAACAACAACTATTACAAATTGTAACTGAATCATAAAGTGTAGGACATGGATCATTTATATGCTATATAAAACTTTAAATTAGTAAAAATTTCCAATTAAACAATAGTTTGTCTTATTGTAAGTAGAAAAAACGTATTTTACTAATATGTCCATTTGTATGTATGTACGTGTACAATATAGATACACATATGTGCGGGTTGAAAGGGTGAATAATAATTTTAGTACCATAATGTTAACGTAAACTCGTTAATTCGTAAAAAGGGGTTGGACAGCAGTTAATATTTTTCCATACATATGCCATGAAATAGGGGAGTTATATAAGTTAAGCTCATTTTATTCTCAAACAGTGGTTTCCTAATAATTTGAGTCACACAAATTGATCTACATATTTCAATTTTCAACACAAAACTATTTAAATATGTATATACAGGGTGTTGACGCTAAGGTGCAAACATTGGGATTAAATATGGGATTTTCGTGTTTTGCAATTTCCTGCTCTCCTGTTCATTTTACGGCAAAAACTGTAGAGGGCGAAGTTGTTCAGAATTAAAAGTAGTATGCAAAACTGTTTTTAAATTTTTTATTGTGCCTCTAGTTTCTTTACAATTTTAACAAGAAATTTCGGTGTATTAGTAGCAATAGCCATGACACTTTTGTTTCCTTTTTCTAGTTTTCATAGATTATTTATAAACATCAAACGTCAATTTGACATATGGAAAATAAATTCCACATTCTTTTGTAACTATTTCCATCTTAATATTCTTTTATGTAGGTTCCTGATTCGAATAAACATTCATTTTTTTTATTTATTTCTTTTTCATAAGTCAAATTGTCGTTTGACGTTTATAATAGTATATTAAAGAACGTGTTTTATAAGACATGTTTTTTCGTACGCGTCAAAATTTAGAAAAGGAGCGTTAGCGAGTTTTTTAATTGACAAGTGCGAAAGAAAGTCTTATAAAATGAGTTCTGTATACTATTTTTTATATTTTGCGCCTTCTACAATAACATTTACTTACTCAATTTGTGATTATATTTGTAACCATTTGTACATTTTCATGTAAATAATCTTCCCTAAATAAAAAAATAATAATAATAATTTCGACATTATATTATTGAAATGAATTGTCAATTAATTAAAAATAAATTAGGTAAAAATGGGTTAAAGAAACGTCATCTAGTAGCAACCGTCTAAAACAAAAAATTGCGTATCGTAATGACTTCATTATGAACGCAAAATATAAAAAATAATTTATGAAAACCAGAAGAAAAGAAAACAAGTGTCATGGCTATAGCTACTAATACAACGAAATATTAAAATTTCTTTTTAAAATTGCGAAGAAACTAGCAACATAATTAAAAATGTTGAAACAATTTTGTATACAACTTTTAATTCTGAACAACTTCGCACTCTAAAGTTTTTGCCGTAAAATGAACAGGAAAGCAGGAAACTACAAAAAACTAAAATCCCTTGTTAAATCCCTATCTTCGCGCCTTGTCAACACCTTGCATATTTAAAATTACTTTCGTGGACAATAATTGGACATATGCTTGAATAATAATCAATTTAATAAAAAACTGCGTACATTATAGTTCTAGTGCATGTTGTTTGCCACTGGCAGCTGGCAGCTTGACATTCATCATATTTTTCATCAAAAAAACACTCGTGATTCGTGATTCCTATCTGACGAGGCATCGCAACTATTATTTGATGTACTTTCGTTGTTTCATTATTTTCTAAATTGAAAATGGTTTCCGGATTTCAAAACGGCGATAGCAGAAGACTTAAAAGTAGTAAAAATTTGGAATAAAGTAAATGTGTGATATTTTAAAAATTAAAAATTTTTCTTTAATTTTGATAGAGCCCTATTCATACAGTATTAAGATAAGATCTATTTTTAAATACAAGTCAGTCTCATTGCGAACATTACTTTTTACGACTCAAATCATTATTTGACATTGACTTTATTTTACGACTCACCACCCACATTCGTTACGGTTTTTATTATATGAAATAGAAATTGTTTGCCCATTTAACCATCTTTGTAGATCTTATAGTTCTCGAGACAGCAATGGTTTAAAACTCACAAAAGCTATGGGGCAAATGACGGATAGTAACGGTAGAAACCGTTTACTTTTGGCACAATGAAAAGCAATTTTGTAAAAACCAAGTGCGTCCGGTGTCCGGTAAAACCTACCTTGCAAGCCATATGAAACAATACTCACAGAAAAATCTGCAGGGCTTAGGGATACAACGTCTAAAGCTACATTCACAGCTACTTTTTTAATGCGTAATGACAATGCATAAGACATAACTTTAATACATAGTGCTAATGCGTAAAGTTAAGAAAAACATAGCATTTTCTGCAACAAAATTTAATTGATAGTTGACATCTGTATTTATTCAAATTACCTGTCAAAATTGAAGTTCATCATGGTAGGAAAGGATTGCTAAAGCGTATATCCTTGTTTAATTTTATTTGAGCACATGATATTACAAATGTAGCATTAGATGCAGCTATTTGTTTTCTTAGAAATTGAAGATTTTAATATTTCTCGCAAATTTATTTTGACAGCTGTCACAAATATACTTAATGCATAATGCCCGTAATGCATAAAAGTTTGGAGTTTGCAAACATTTGTTGCTATGCATTGTGTTTATGCATTATGCGTTAATATTAAAACTAGCTGTGAATAGTCCTGTGCGTTGCCATATAACAAACTTCGTTACGCATTATCTATTAGCATTATGTATTAACGTTATGCATTAATAAGTAGCTGTGAATGAAGCTTTAGCATTAAAGCAGGTATTACTAACGAAAACGATGTAACACAATATTAAATGGCGAAATACTTGAATAACATATTCCCTTTTTGTAAATTTAAAATCTATATTTTAAACTAGCCGAAAGAAATTTGTAAAAATTTGCGTAGGATGCGTTATTGGTTTTATAATTTATTTGTGGAAAATGTAAACCGGCGGGAATATTATAGGTTTGGGCTCGTATGTATGAATGCGATTTTGAATGGGTATAATACGAAATTAGGTATCTACTGTTTTGATAGAATTTGTGATGAAAGATAATTGTTGCAATAATGCAAGGTTGGATAACGAATGGCGTGAATGCATTTATTGAATTGAAAAGTACTATTACAGTATACAATTTCAATACCCAACAAGAACCGTATCATGTGTGTTTATAAACATGTTAATCCGGAAGTCGGAAGTTTAGGGCAACGAAAAGGGCCTACCCTCATCTCGTGATGAATACATCTCAACATACAGACTGGTACGGGTCTATTTTAAGCAAGTGACTGCCCCTTACCCAGTTAATTGCGCGATTACGTTACATCTGTCATATAATGACTATATGGAGCTGGACACTTAGTTTCTTAGACGACCAGCAGTAGATAGGACGCAGTAGCAGTAGTGACCAGTGCAACTGCAATGAGTAGCAAAATATTCGCGCTTGCAGTTTTAGGATTATGTACTGCAAATTTGGTAGCGAGAAATGAGTTTAAAAGTTTGCCAACAACAGTGAAAACGTATGAGAATGATACTGTGTTGTTACCGTGTTATCTGGATAGCTTAGGTGAGTAAAGATTTTATTTATTTTTCGGACAATATTTTAATGAGAAAATCACAATTTACCGTAGCTATTTCCGGAACAAGTTTTGTAAAATTTTAAATCAATGGGTCAATAAAATTTGCAGTTTTTTATATTTTCTGTTTTTATTATTCTACTACATTTTTCAGATAATTTGCTAATGAGAAAGTAACGCTTTACCGGACTAATCTTATAAATTTTCCTTTCCGAACTATTCTTTCTAAATATCTCAAAAACAGTACGTTGCTGTTACTAGGAGCTAGGGTAACGAGTCAACAAAATGCACACATTTTTGATATTTTCTATTTTCATGTTTTCCGAGTGACATTTCATAAATTATTCTGCTTTTATTTATTATCGATACCAAATTAAATAGCATCTAAAGGGGAATGCCATAATGCCAAGGGGTCGTATGGAAACCCCCAAATTTTCTTTTTTGCACGATCGGATTATTTTTTATGTTTACCGATAGTGTTTCCAAGACAGTAGGTCTTATTTACAAATTACTGAACGGTAAGTGATGTGACTTACGTCGGTAAGTGATGTGCTTCACTTACCGTTCAGGAAGCGAGACGGTAAATAAATAAATAAAAACAAAAACCAAAGCTTACTTCAAAAATAACACCTAAATTTTTTTAATATGTCAAAATAATTTTCAAATCTTATTTTTCTTTTAAATTTTGTTCGTCGATCGTACAAAAAATAGTATAAGCATCACGAACTCACATCTCAGACAAAATTAGAACTTTCGCTTCGCTCAGTCCCCAAACATTGTCTTCGATCGGTAAACTGTCCTTACCGTTCTTAATACTTAATATACTATTAAATATCTCCTATTATTGTTAACGGATTTTAAGGTAAATATTATTTTATACTTTACACTTGTTTATTAATTCTTGTACATCTGGGATTCAGGTATAAAAACTTTGCTTTTTAAGCCCGTCCCAAATATTTCTTGATATGTTACTGCATACACATCACGTTCAGAAAGTTATTCTTCCTACAGTCACGTGAAAAATAATTATTCTAAAAGTCTAAATGAATGCGGGAAATAGCCAATTCCCGAACAAATGCGAGAAATAATTAAAACAAGATTTTTGTTTTGTTGTCATGAAAGCAATTGTCAAGATCACTTAAAAATACCATACATAACCCTCCAATGATAATTTCAAAAATTCCTTTTAATAAGCGAGATATTAATTTTTAAATTTTGATTTTCTTGTGTCACGTGATAAGGACGTACTAGTTGTACAGTACCAGCGGTGTGCTATCAGTGATTCATTCGGCGTCTTATCACACTCGAACATGGAGTAGGGATTTCAACTGGTCTCCCATTGGAAGGTCATCTAGTACATCAGCAAAATTTAAATGCTTTATATCTTTTGTAACATCAATTTATATTATGATGATTTTTTGTTTTTTCCCTGTTGTTTACCTATCAATACCAATATTTTTAATAGATTTTTCATATTAGTAATCCTCAGAGAATACCCTATTGAAAAAAAATGTTTGTAACACATACAGAAAATATGATTCTAAAACTCGCTGCACCTGTTTCGGAAAATTTCATACGTATTAAAAACACTAATTTCCCGTACTAGTTACAAAAGTAACTATTACTGGATTCGGAAGCTGTAATCTCACCCAGAAAATTAAATTTTCCTGACTTGATTCCTAATGAACCTATCAGAAAGTTCTTTGAATAGATTTCATTCTTTAGAAAAAATATGTAAATGATTTCAACTATGTATTAGCTATTAACATACCTAAGAATGTTATGTATATCATAACTGCCGCAGATATCTGTTAGAAATTCGAGCTCGTAGAGAGAGGATTTTAAGACATCTAAGGCTTGTTATGATTCATAACATCCGTGTTTTGTTCAATAGTTCATCGGTTTTAGAAAATTGAGACTATATTAATAAATATGATTTTTTGAAGAATGCTATGGTTAACAGAATAATTTTTTTGACGTATGTCAATGTGACAAATATTCAAATTGTGTGCTTTATTCCTCATGTTTATTATTTTAGAATAAAATAAACCATTTTTCGAACGATACACTAACGTTATCTTTATGTATTAATGAAGAGCATTATACTTTCATTTTATTTTATTTTCATTTTGTAGACCGTTGGTAACAAGTCAGTATGGTAATAAATATTACCATACAGATACAGTTATTACTTAGTTACCAGCCTACTTTTGAACATGTAAACAATGAATTAATATCCTGAAACCGGTAAATTATTTTACGTATCAGAATAAATCGATATCAATTAAATCATAATTTAATATTATTGCAATCAATTATTATTGTTAGTCATCTAGTAAATATAGTTCAAGTTGTTTAAAATTCATCTAATTTAGTTACCTACTCGTATAGGTATGCAATGCAGAGAAAATATTCAAAATATCGGATTTACATATTTAAAATTTATGAATATTAAACATTGCGGAAATGTGAAAAATGCACTGAATCCAAGCAAAATATTTTTAAAATTCTAATTTGAAACATGAAACACGAGACCGGAATTCCAGTTTTATTATCATCATAATCTGCCTTAATTAAAGAAATACAAATCATATTATTCGTACTCATGGTCAAATAATTTTAAAAAAAACACGTAATTATTGTATATATGTATATTTATTGTAGTTTCCCCTTTCTTTAATATTCTTCGTTCATTGTACTATTTTAAACGGCATCCCGCAAAAAAGAACTTAATAAAGTTATTAAGTTTATTTACATTTATAATGCAATTTGTTGTAATTAACAACTTTACTTGACTGAACAGTGATCAATTTAATGTGTAATGGCTTGTCTACACCATTCTAAAATACAAAATAATTATTTTCGAAATTATTATTAGCTTCCTTCCTTCTTGCGAAATTCTAGTCGGTGCCGGTTGCTCTTGTCTAACCCATAACCCAACCCTAACGCACAAAACTTGCAGGCGTGAGTTTTGTATTGTAACGTGTGAGCACCGCCGCTGCGCTGATCAAGCGTCTAAGTATAGCGATGACGTAATTGCGCTAGCAGCCGGACGACGTAAACAGACGAGTCGCGATGTGTTTGATTACTTCCGGTCGCCTGAACCTTTCGTGTTCATTGTTATTATGGAGTCAAATATTCTAGAGCTCTCTAGAAGGTAATGGCAGCTATATAAAAGCGACGCAGCTATGAGTTACAAAATTACATAGTTCAGTTCCCTTAGTGAAGACGGACGAGTGAAGACCCGTGAGGGAAGGTGAACTCGGTCAGTTGTATATTCGCGATTCAAGCAAAATGCTCGCCAACTAGCGGCCAACTCATGAACCTCTTAAAATGACGTCGCAATGCGGCCAGCATGTAATATGGCCGGTGTTATTATAACATATAAACGTTAATTTAAGTAATTCTACTTTAAAAGTTGTTAAAAAGTGTTCACAAAGCAAAAATATTTATTCCATTTTTATCTCCTTCTACGATTTTTTTCCACATGTAATTATGTGTCCGGAATCAATAATTTCTTCTCTCTCATTATAATTTCGGGACTCAGCCGTAAATAACTTCCTTTAAGTTCACTCTCATTGTATATAACAAAATAATAAACTCTCTTAAACATAGCTGTTCTCTCACACAACTTGGTTAGTTTTTAGTTCATTTGTCACTTAGCTAGACCTCATTGTGACGTCACAAAAGATGGCAGCAAAACTAACTTGAATCACGAATACAGAGGCTGAGGAACTGAGTTGTGTATACAGAAGCTGTGGATCTCAGTTCTGTACACAGAAGCTGTGGAGCTGAGTTGAATAGACAGAGGCTGTTAGTTGTGGAAGTTAGTGAGTTTAGCATGATAGCATTATAGTGCTAAGCGTAGTCGAGTGGAGTACTCGGGAAGTTACTGGTATACTGGGATAGCTGTGGATGTGGATACTCGGTAATATTGACGAGTATTGGGAAGCTAGAATATACGAGGAGTAACAGCGAGTTGGAGTGGATACTCGGCATTGGTGTTGAAGAATTGCGGCATACGGACAGTTGGTGATACTGGATCGGACAGTTGATTGTGATATAAGTAAATAGTGAAATAAATATAGTGATATAAATATCGCGTAAACAGTCTACAAACGCCTGCAACAGACCGGCAGTCTTAGGTTGGAACGCGAAGTAAAATAAATGAACAGTTAGTTAAATAAAAGTACGAGAGTACAGTAAAATAAATAGCGTGAAAATAAATAGTCGTGTGAATTGTTTAAATAAATAAATAATCTTAGAGTTTACGTAATTAATTATATTCTTAGTCTTAAATTAGTATTTAACTAGCCTAACCTTGGCTTCGCCGAGTTTACCCTAGGGCTCCGCCGATAGTGTTTTATAATAGTTTATACGTACATCCAATCTGTCTACGCACAATTTAAAACCAAAGTGGTAACGCCAACAGTCTTGTCAGATACCCAAGGTCCCCGTTCTATCAAACGAATTAGCGTTATGCATAAAACAGAAGCCAATCAACCTGTTATAAATTTCCACACTTGTGTCTAAAAGTTCGTAACCAGACCTCTCATTTGATACCAAACACGACATATTTCTAGCACCTTTATACAGAAAGAAAAGCCGACCGATATTTGTTGACACTTCTATGTTATACCCCTGCAGAAAAAAATTCACTTGATCCTAATCACGATATGGTTCTGACAACTTTATGTGAAAAACAAAAGCCGGTCAAGTTGATGTCAAAATTTTGAAAGTTCTATTGTTTAGCCATGCAGAAAACTTTTCATTTAATACTAAACAGGATATACAGGTGTTTCATATAAGAGTGCAAGGCGTAGGAGTATGAATTCTGATACCAAAAGGGGGAAAAATCCCAATAAACATTGGTGCTATAACGCTGACTAAACTATTATTCACGAAAGATGACTATTCAAGGTCATTTGTGAGCCGTCTGATATAATATTACTCGCAGATAACTTCACTGCATTTTGTAAGCATAGGCGTGTAACATGAAATATTTATGGACACATTTCAAATGAAAAAATAAGAGTATGTTATTTAAAAATTATGTTTCGTTCTAAATAATGGCTTTCTGAAAGACTTACGTTCTTCACTTATGTTTTTGCACAATTCAAAAACGTAGTCTTAACTATAAACCAAGTAATAATAATTTGATTTAAACGGCAACGCCACTGGCACAGAGGGCATAGTAGTAGATAATTAGGTATCTGTAATTCTACGACATACGTCCTTATTATTTATAATGTGTTAGAAAGTAATGCCACTATTTACGTATATCTGTCCCACCACATAAATTAAATAGACATAGGTCAAATAATATTTCTCTTTCTAATACAAAATGTTGCTAAACTACTGCTGTAAAGTGATGTGTATTCTTTCTTCAAACCAATGACCTTGAATAGTCATCTTTCGTGAATAATAGTATAACAGAGATACCCAGGATTTTATTTTTTTAAAAAAACATAGTATTTAATATTTGTTTAACCATAGTAATACTTATTTTTATTATCTTTTAATATTTATTTATCATCTATTTTAATTAATAATAATTGTCTAATTTTTACACTTCACCCAAATAAATAAAATGTTACAGTATGTTATTACATCATATTTAGAAAAATTGCAAACAAAGATGTCCAAATATTCATTTGAAAAATCTATCTACGACGTATAATGTAAAAGCGCAAAGAAAAATAATTTTGGTTCATATAAGCACAAAAAAGTGCAATTATTGGCATTTTATTTTTTTAAATAACTTTATTTGAGGGTATAATTTTATTTTCCTGGCGTCAGATGCATATATGAGAATTGGCGCCTTCGTTCAAGGCACTGCCATCAAATATACTTATTCTATCACTAATGTAAATTTCTTTGTCATTTGTCCTATTCTTTAGGTACGGAGGAAACCGGAGGCGTACCGGAAAGCATCCGGTGGTACAAGGACGGCGAGTTGGTGGCGGACAGCGCCAACGCCAGCATATCCGCCGACCGGATCCGCCTCTACAGCAACGGATCCTTGGAGGTGGAGCACATCGAGGACGCCGACACGGGGGAGTACATGTGTGAGGTCATGCGGAAGCCGCCCTGGTCTAGCATTCGACAGATTCATGCCATTGAAGTGCTATGTATGTACACAAATAGTATATTCCGTAACTTAGCCGTGCGACCAAGGTTCTGGTTATGCGTTCCGTAATGTAACCAAAACATAATTTCAGGATCGCGGTTCAATTTCGGAATGTGGTTCCTGAAAGTTTCGGTTACTTTTTCGTGACCACGACGACCACAATTTTTTTCTGGTTGTTGTGGTCATATTCTTATTTCTTATAATATAATAAATAATATTGTATAAACATATAATTACTATATACTGATATGTATAATATTTACGTTAGTATAAGGATAGACAAAAGTTATGTTGTCACTTATTTCTAATGACGCGGTGGTTCCCTGCTTTACCGACATAAGATGTTCCGAATGACAACCACTTTTCAGTGACCATAACCTGACCACTTGAACCATAACCACGGTCGTAGTAGTATGTTCCGTAACTTAACCACGACCGTGGTTAAGTTACGGAATACACTAAAAGTACACAAAAATACAGTATTTTTGTCGCCGATTAATCGATTTACCGTAACATATGCACACATTAAACATTTATTCTTTGATAAACACAATCATTGACTTTTATAATAGATAGTTGTTATATTTAAAGAGAGTGTAAATCAAAAAAACAACTTTGCACTTAAAATAAAAAAAAATATCTAAGAGCAACAGTGAAAACCTCAGTTTGCTACAGACAATACTTCTTGAGATATTCAACCGTAAATATGTGACAGAGTAGCGTGTCACGTCTTACCGACCCGAATCGGTTGAGCTTGCCCGCTGCATATGAGTGCAGTTGCGTAGTTTCGGTTGTGTAGACTTTACAAGGTTTACTAAAATATATATTCTTCGCTATTTGTTGTCACGCCGCCTAATTGTAATAGCAACTTAAAGAATTCTACCGTAAACATTACATAATTTTCCCCGGAAAGAAAAGGATCCCCAACAATATAACGCTTGGAAAAATCGTGTCAATCGGAAGCATTTTACTCCCAATCATAACCATGTATTTCGCAGTTTACATTTTAGAATTGATGAATTTGAAAATACATATTGGAGTTTTATATTAACCCTGCAGTGATGGCGCCCAAAAATATAAAGTTACCTGTGCCGCGAAGCCTGACAGACAGGTCTATTCACTAAAATATACGTTAACTTTTAGCGCAAAAATATCCAACGCTAAAAAGTAAATATTAACGTCACTGTTAACAGTACTTCATAAAATTGCTATTCACTAAAGCATTGGTTAAAAATTTCGTTAATATTTAACTTTTTAGCGTGTACGCTAACGAATGCTGTGAAATCAGTTTCATATGACGAAATAATCCTGTAAAACGTATGTCCTAACTTAATATAATTGCCTGTCAAGTGTGAAATGTTAGGAAAAGTTTATCAAAGTGGATAGATCAAAATGTGAAATCCTTAAAATATATAGCTAAATTAAAATAATTATTTATAAACATGTCAGATAACAGTTAAGTACAAATATGTATTTGCAATATTTTTAATAAGTGTTTTGCAGAAACCACACCGCTTTGGCTCATTCACAAATTACAACATTCTTCGATTCCATATTGATAGCTGCTAAGGCCCATGGCCATAGAAATTTAACGCAGCTAGAACCTTTAACTATGAATTTATTAAATTATTATTACCCGTATACTGATAGGTATTGCAGTAATTCTTATTGGATTCCTCATATGGGGTGTAAGAGCTGTAAATAAATCTAAAGCACAGTGCTTGGATAATCTAAAACTTTTATTAAATTCATAAATCATAATCGAGCAAATGGAATGGATCACTTGTATCCCCAAGATTTCGAAATCGAAGTTTTACGTAGCGCCTAAAATGATTAAATGTATTTTGGACAATTTAAAATTATTAGTGTGGTTATGTGATGTAAACTTCCAAGTAAAATCATGAATTAATCATTAATTATTCATATGTATGTAATAATTACTTCAAATAAAGACATTAATATATATACATATATATATATATATATATATATATATATATATATATATATATATATATATATATATATACCTTTCCTTTATTCTCTCAATTTCTTCCAATCGAAGCATATTTATAACTATATTTACAAGTCATTTTTGATATTAACGTTGCCTTAAAGTTTTAACACTATGTCTCAAGATGATGTTAAATTTCTTGCTTTTAACGTGGTTATATTAACGATTTCTTTAAAATTTTAACGTATATCTGCTTACTGAATAGCAAATTAAAAATTAAAGAATCCGTTAAAATATTAACGGTGACCTTCGAGGTTAACGCGCACGCTAATTTTACAGAATAGACCTGAGAAGAATCCGTTAATATATTCTCCTTTAATAATAGTGTCTGAAATATTTTTTTTTTGAATTTAGTATTTATATTAACATTACATCATTTAACATACCTTAAAGTTGAATATGAAATTTGGTTGTTTGTTTTAGAAAGTATTAAGTTTAAATTCACACATTTTTATAAACTAAATAATCCATACAAAATATACATAAAAAATAAACTATATTTCTTTTGAGTATATGCATGTACCTACATAAAAATAATTAAATTAACATATAATAATGTTTATGAACACAACGTTAATGAATATATTTGCATGTTTTAAACACATACTTATTTGAACACTCCTGTGTCTATTTCGTTAAATAAACTATTAAACTTTTCTCTTTCTATCAAAATTCATATTTTTTATATGGAATAAATAGTACATGCACAGAAAAAGAAATATTTATAAGTAAGTAAAAGTAACCATCCGCTACTTGCGCATAATATTCTGTAGTATACTACAAATAATTACCGAAATAAATGAACAATTAAAATCTCTGGAGTCTCACAGACTCCACACTACCACAGTAGGGTTAAAGGTAGAACACACGTAATATAAATAACGCAAGGAGAATACTATTGTTAAGACGCATACGCATATTCTGCGTTACTGCCAATGCTGGTTCGGTCGGCTGATGGTATGACGTCACAAGCGACAGAAGCGTTGTTTAAAACTCTCATAGTAGGGGAGATTCCACCATTTTTTTTAATATAATTTCATCAGAAAGTATAAGTAAAACTAAGACTATTGGTGAAAATCCGGCGAAAAACCCCTATTAATAAGCGAGTTATGGTCCCCCGAAGTTTGAAAATATAGATGTGACGTCACGAATATAAGTTTTTATATAAAAGTGTTTTCTTCGTGGATCTAAAATGTTCTTGAAATGTATGCTATTTATATTATATTTATAAAAAACAAATTAATATTGTAACACTGTACATTTATAATAGCAACTGTATCAAAATTATTAAGTTTAATGCAAGAAATTTCATTCAAATAAAAACTGTTTGAGAATTGCAGTACTGGACTGGTAGCCACGTGTCCGCTATTTGAATTTGTCTATTTCCATTGGTAGTAGACTGCACCCCCTAACTCGTTATTCGTTATATATTTATAGGTGGTATTTGAGTCGCCAATCAAAATAATATATATGGATTTCATATGAGTGACGAGCTGCTAAAACAAAAAACCCCTTATTTCCGAAGTATTTCAATTATATCATTCTGTATTAATATTCATTATTAAGCATCTACTTTCACTATTTTTTACTAATTTCTCTTAATTCGATTGAGCTGTAATCCTCTATTCTTCTATCTTTAAAAATAGAAATATGCGGTTTGAAAATTTGTTCTTAAAATTTTTCATTCTACAATTTTGATTTTTGATTTACACCCCCTTTAATACAACAAAAATGAACTATCATTACGTCTTAAGACGACATATTAAGACATACCTATATTATAAAAATTTTATTGGACCAGTTCATTTCATTGCAGATTTTCCTTAATTTATTTTTCCTTTTATGTAACCGCATCTCAAAATTTTATTATTATAATAACGCTTAGAGTAGGTAGCAAAGGAGAAATGTCAAAAGTCCTGCTCTTTCATATTTTATGCGGTGTTCAGTGCACGTGTCCCCGTTGATCGTTGATCCCTATGATCCCATCCCAGCTTCAGCTTCTCACCGGAAGCTACCGTGGGTGTACACAGTAATTAAACGAAGGAATCCTTCTCCTTTCTCCTCCTAATGTAATTTTCTTTAATTGATAATGAAGTAATTATTAATTAATGTCAATTACATCTAACAAACTAGGATACTCTACGAAGTATAAGGAAAGGATTTTTTGTCCATTGAAAGATTATTAAATTAATTGGATAATTTAATGTTAAAGGCCAGTCACCTTTGGAATACAACAAGCAATAGGTTATTAATTAGATTTAGATTTAATAATTATACACATAAAATAAATTACATGTACAAAATATACCGCGGGTTTTATTTTACGGCAAAAATTGTGCAAAATTGTTTATATTAAAAGTTGCATACAAAACGGGTTTAATATTTTTTATTAGGTATGTTTTTGATTTTTGTTGTAAAATGAACAGGAGAGCAGGAAAGTGTATAAAACTAAATCACATGTTAAATTGTTAAACCCCTAAGTAAAATAAACTCCCAATAAAATCACATAATTAATAACATAAAATATCACTATATCCTCTTGAATTAATAAAGTAAATATATCATCACGGCATATTACCCATTGCTGGGTGTGCCAATCTGCTTTGTACGCAGATATCGGTAATGATGATGACATATTTGTACCGTGCGGGCGTTTATCAGGCGACACCTCACAGGCACTCATTGCTGTTCCCCAGATTCGCGACCAGACACTCAGGCACGCGGCCAGGAGACCACATACTATATCTTCTTAATTATTGTTTTTTAAATAAATGAAATGTCATCTTTGAAATATAAAGTAGGTATCCTTAATTCCTCGATACCAGGAAAATAATTAAAAATTTAATTAAATACTTTTCTTATAATAAAAATAATTTTTATGGTAATACTCGTACATACATCAAATAGTTTTCTGTGAATCAGGAATGTCTGAATTCTGAATATAGAAGAACTACTCTAAACAATGTACAGGAATATGTTTTATTATGTTTTCATATTGTATGGTATGACTAGAGAATGAAAGTTGACGTTTATAGATTATTTAATAGATATAGTTCTTTTGAAAATATTTCCCTATATTTGATTTGAAAGGAAAATGGCCCTTATGTATTCCGGTACAGAAGGTTAGAATTGTACTCAATACCAGGTGGCATTTAAAATGACCTTAGCAACAGGATTCAGGGATGTATTTAAAAAATTTAATACCGCAAATTCTAGTTCGTTCGTCTCAGGTGTAAGCAACCCTAGAGTCGGAATTACTTTTTGAGGAAATTAAAAATAATCCAATTTCATAGAATTGACAAACTAAATATAATAATAATATCTTTATTTAGCTAACAAGTTATAAACATAACAATACATTTATATTTACATATAATATCTTCTAATTTCTATTATAAATTTTTTTATATTTAATATCTTAATTCTATTCGGTAATTTGTTGTATATAATAAGTGTCTTAAAAAATATCGTGTATTGAGTTTTTGTATATTTTTTTCTATCTATGAAAAAATTTTTTCGCATGTCTTGTTTCGTAATTATGAACATCTTTCATTTTTTTTAGTGCATTATCGAAATATTTAGGCATTACTCCTTTTTCAATTTTATGGATGAAAATTAGACTTTTCATCTCTAGAAATTGTTCCACTGGTAGCCAATTCAATTCTCGCAACATAGATTCAATAGTTTGGTATCGATCATATGATAATATAGTTCTCATTGCTCTATTTTGAAGAAGCTGCAATCTTTTTTTATCACTAGAATTGCTTAAAAAAATTATTGTACTACAAAAATGAAAGTGAGGTAATATAATGGTATTGTAAATTGTTAAACGTGTCCATTTAATTAGAAAAGTACTAACCCTGTATAAAAAACCTATTTTCTTTGATATTTTTTTGCAAATATAATCTACATGTCTATTAAATTATAAATCTGGCACTATGATAACTCCTAAATATTTTATTTCTGTTACTATTTCCATAATTTCATTTTGAATTTTGATACAAAATCCATTACCCACTCAGTTCTAACTATTTTCTGCCCTATAAGCATAGCCTTGAATTTATTTACATTTAATTTTAATTTATTTCCGTTCAGCCATTTTACTATATTTTCAAGGTCACTATTGATATTATTTGATACTACTTGTTGATCTTTACCAGCATAATAAATTACAGCATCATCAGCAAACAAGTGAATATTGCAATATTTAGTAATACAAATGTCATTTATGTATATTAAAAATAGTAGTGGTCCCAATATACTACCTTGTGGTACTCCACTATCTACAACTAGTTCTTCTGATAGCACATTGTTACATTTAATTCGTTGTTTTCTATCACATTTCTAAATAGTTTAAAGATCAAAATATTTTGTTATAATCAACATAAACGAAAAATGTTTAAAATATTTTAAACGCACCCCTGTTTTGATCTTCAATTACCCTAGTCGGCCATTTATTTTCAGCCAGTCATAGTAATGTATTTCTGTGCTTTCCTATACTCCAGTATTTAAATGGGTTCATGCAAAAATTTCATACCTGAATATTTCATACAATTCTCTAGGGTTTCAAAAGAAACCACATCTATAAAATAATTTAAACGTCAACTTTCATTCGCTTGTCATACCATACCTATGCTGTATACTCATGATACGAATAAATAAATAAATATTTTGCGAATAAATCTAGATAATGATAAACATTTCAAAACTGTTCATCATATGACCAACATTTTTTGCCGGGCATATAATCAGCATAAGAACATTAAAAAATAAAATAAAAACGTCTAGACTTGTTTAGTTTTATAGAAATTTTACATTTACTCGATGAAAAAAATTGTAAAAATGAAAAAGTAAATTATGGTTATTATAGATAAAATTTTAAATTAGAACTTCTCTGGTTCTTGCCAGGCAACGGACTTGTTTTGTTCTTATACGAATTGTACAATTACTACCGCTGCACGGTGGCAGCTTCATTTTTCGTGTTTTGTTAATTTTTTGCTGCATCTTGTTGTGACGCGACCAAAATCGAACGATATGGCGCCATAACCCAAAAATTCAATAAATGGACTTGTTCGATTCTTATGGAAAACGTCTCTATTGAATAATGAATCTAATAACTAAGGAATTGTGTGTAGTAGACGTTAAAAATAAACTGTATAAAAAAAATCTGATGTGGCCAGCACATGACCTCCGGTCAATTCCATGTTTAAAATAGCAATGAGCTTTAAGTAAAGTATCACTTCTGGTTGATCGTTTGTAAACAAATTCTAATTTGTGGTTCCAATAAAAAGAAAAGTCTGTAATACCAAATTTTGGATTTCCTGACCCCTATGGTGCACTCTCTACGCCAGCAATGAGTACCCGTGAGGTGACGTCTGGTAAACGCCCGCTCGGTACAAATATGTCATCATCATTACCGAATTCTGTGTACAAAGCAGATTGGCTAATATGCCGTGATGATATATTTATTTACTTATTTATTTATTTAATTATGTTTTTCCTCGAAAATCTGTTATGAGCTCCAAATTAAATACCACTTCCGGTTTATCATATAGCTATAGTCAAAATCTAATGTTCTTTCAAATTATACACGAGTTTTAAATACCAAATTTGAGAATATTTGGATCATAATATATTTTTTCAAGAAAATCTGTTTATAGCTTCCGGTTTATCAATTTTAGAAAACATCTAATGTGTCGTTCTCATTAATATAAATTTCTTAAATACCAAATTTGAAAAGTTTTGGATTGTATTTTTCATGAAAATCTGTTCAGAGCTTCAAATAAATTATCACTTCCGATTTATCAATCAAAATCTAATATGTTGCCCCCCTTCATATAAAAGTCTTAAATACTAAATTTTAAATGTTTTTGAATAATATATTTTACACGAAAATCTGTTCAGAGCTTCAAGTAAAGTATCACTTACGGTTTATTAATTTTAGCCAAACTTTAATATGTTATTCCCCTTGATAAAAGTCTTAAATACTAAAACTGAAAAGTTTTGAATTATATTTTAATATAGTTTTTCATTAAAAACTGTTATGGGCTTCAAGTAAAGTATCACTTCCTGTTATCCAATTGTACACAAAATTTAATCAACTCTTTATATGAATGCAGAAAGCTTAAATACTGAAAATATTTTTTTTTTTGGAAGTTTGGTATAAGAGTTATCGTGGAGGAAAAAATCGTCACACACAGACATCATCGTAAAAATAATAAAAACGTGTTGTAGGGACCCTAATTCGTGCTTATTCACTGAAAACTCACCATCGAATTTTTGGACCGATAACATTACCTCCCTTACCTACGGTATAACGGGAGGTAATAAGAGTACCTAAGGTACAAACTTTAACAATTGTTGTGTGAAATTTTCATAGCTTACGACTTACGATCTCAATTCTTACTCAAATATTAATAATTAAATAAGTGTTGCTTCAATTTATCTAAACATTAAATAAACAGAAGTCTTGTTGATAAACATTTTAAGCATATGTCAGACCATCCTTATATTAAATAAATTACCAAGAATATAAATATGTATGTAAATGAATGTCATGACATGAGTTCTATATATACAAGTATTTAGCAAATATTTACTTAGTTAAACAGTTATCTCATTATTCAATTCACTTTTATTAAAGTACTATTTGCATAATTTGGAACACAAAAATAGTAATTACATCACTTGTCATTAGAAACTAGATATATGGAATTAGTAGATTAAGAAATATTGGTGACAAGAAAATTATTTCCGATACGCCCAGAATTACAAAATTTAATATTTCTTCTAATTTGAAGTAATATCTTTTTTTTGGAACTATGACGTCGCAAACAATTTCTAATAACTTTATTATTATTTTTTCTTATATTGTTAATTTGTTGGAAAAATTATAAAATAAGGATCTAATATTTTTATAAAGAATTCACATATAAAAAAATCTGATGTGGCCAGCACATAACCTCTCGCCAGATATTTTACCTGGTTGTACGCATAAAACGAAAAATATTTTTAAATACAAATACATATAATCATGTCTCACTACAAAATAATTCTCACATATATTTGCAAAATCTATGGGATATTTTAATATAAATTATGTACAATACATACATTTTCTTTATATTCAATATCCTGAAATTTCCTTTTTCTACTTTCCTTTTCTTTCTCTTTATATTCGTAATTTTTTCGCAAATTCCTTTTATATTCTTTTTTGCGTATATTCTTTTGCGTTGTTGACTTCCTTTTATTTTCATAATCTTCATAATAATGTACAAATATTTTTGACAGTGGCATACAAATATTTTTGACAGTGACATTTATGTGTCAATTACAAACATTTGAATTTCTTGCCTTGTAGTTTGATCTGAGATTTTTTACATCAAATTATTTTATATGCATTTCTTTATCTCTAAATCTATAGAAGATATAATAATGAATTTATATTTATCGAATAAAGAATTTAACGTTCTTTAATATAAGTATCTATTTACATAAATTTTCGATAAATAATATTTAGATGATTTTTTTCTTTAACTACTACTTCCGGTTGTCCAATTGTTACCAAAACTTAAACAACTCTTCCCATTATTGTTAGATTGCGGAATCCGTAGTTAAAAATATCTTAAGTCTTATAGTATTTGAGAAATCGTGAATCCAACATCCACACACATCCACACACACATACGGACATCATTGTATAAATGTTATAATCGGATTCTACGGACCTTAAAACGTGCTTATTCACTAAAATCTGGATATGCGAATACCTCTCTTAGCGAGAGGTAAAAAAAAAATGTGGAAATCCTCATTGTTTTCAAATTACAAAACAATAATGATTATTAGAAGAATTATATCTCATTAAAATTTATATCTATTGTTTATTTACAAAATATTTTCTTTTAGACCCACCATCAGTAGAATCTAATCCCACTTCTGGAAGACTCCAAGTGAAACTTGGTGAAGAAGTACAAATGTCTTGCTCTGCAAGTGGGGTTCCATACCCTTTGATGACGTGGACCAGTAGAGTACGTTGTTTAAATGTTTTATTCAACATTTCAAATATTCAAATACCATAATCTCAGTTATTGGGATTTTCAAATAAGAAAACGCTTACTAGCGGCGAATATTAGAACTACAAACAGTGGTACACATTTGACATTTATATGAAACTACAACTATATGACTATAAAAACTCTATTATACATAATTGAATTTTAAATAAAAAATACTAATAAATGAAAAAAATAATACGAAAACTAAAGAAACACAATTGACAGTAATGCTACGCTGACAAATGTCAACAAAAAGTGTACCATTGTTTAATACGATCAACGCCATCTCTTGATACTTGAAAATCCCAATAATTATCGAATTTATAAAAAAAATATTTTTACTTTGTCTTTATTTTAAAGGGAAATGAAATGCATCTCCTAGATAACCGACAAACACTTCAATTTCCAGCCACTGACAGATATTTATCGGGAGTATATGAATGTATCGCATCAAACGGAGTTGGAAATCCAGCAAAAGCGACTATTCATCTCAATATTATTTGTAAGTACATAAAAAATAATTTATTTTGCTCGAAAATTATCATTCGATAAGTTTCAAAAAACAGTGTGATAATTTATTCATCGTATAGTCATCATTAAACCAGAAACTCATTTAAGTTCATCCACCTAGCCTAGCCTAGCATACATACAACAAGCATACACACGATTAATCTAAAAATATATCTAAAATAACATAATAAAATTGTAAATTACACTACGAAGTAAAGTAAATATTTATTTTAGACGACACCCTTTCGCGCGCTATAATTTTGAATGAACGCTTAAAGCGCACATAACATCCAAAACGGCAACTAACAAAATTGTGCGAAATTCAAATATAAGAATAATGAGGGTTTCAAAGTAACGCCTCTTTAAAAAAGTATGTCTTGCATTTCAACTTTAGCAATAAGTATATTTAAGTTAAATAATAAACTAATTTAATGTTTAATTATAAAGCATTTTATTAAAAATAAATAAATAAATAAATAAATAAATAAATAAATAAATAAATAAATAAATAAATAAATAAATAAATAAAATAAATCATCACGATTTGTTACCCATTGCTGGATGTGCCAATCTGCTTTGTAAAAATGGAAAATTATATATGTTCCAACAAGGTTCAGACGTCACGGCCCCAATTCTGCTAACTTCATATCCTTGGGGTCTGTGCGCATGCTCTGTTCTCTGTTGTTAGAAATGATGAGACCCTTAGCGCAAAGCTTAGCGTAGATGGCAGCATATGGACATTCTCGTAAATACGTATTACAATGTACAGACTTTTGTAAGAATACACAGATATTATTGTGAGTAACCGTGACTTTTCATGGTTGTGGCACATTATATAAACACAAAAAATAGAATAATATACAATAATACACTAAATGTGCAATAAAACAAACGTTTTTAACAAATACGTGGTCTATTATTTTAATTTTAATTAATAGTTACGTTTGACGTTTCAAAGTCTTTTGAAGGTTAAAGTAACTAGCCCAGTAGCGAACCTATCGGGAGAAATATTGTGCTAAGGCTCTCATTGTTTGACATTACGCGCAGTAGCGTAGCACCTGTGTCCATCGCACTTCCGACTGCTACGCGCTCGTATATTGACTTTCATTGTCATTCTACTTCTGTCTCACATCGGACAAGATCAGTGACGGTACGTCAGATGGTCAGATGAGGCAGGTGAGGCCAGGCTTCACCTCTCAAATTCAATACATTTCTAAAATTTTACGATTTTTTTTATTAAAATGTATTGAATATGAATCTATAATCGGTATATGAACTCACAAACAATTGTTGTTACTATAATATGCCAAATAACCGTTCAAATAGCGTTATTTTCACGCGAATTTACACAAAGAGGCTGTCCTCATGGGGAATATGTAAGTGCGAGTGAGACGGAACGATGTTCGGAAGTTCCCACTCTATACCCTACACTACTGCTGGTAGTGCCGGTGAGCCAAGCAGTGACTTGGCCTCTCTCGTACCGAGCAGATCGCACGGCAAGCGCTACAGCAAAAATTACTTGCTTCAAACAAGTATATTTATAATATTTTCAATTGGTTTTTGTAAAAACGATTTAGTAATTACTATTTATTGTTACGGTTGTTATTTTTTAAATGTTTTCATAAATTGAAACTAGTATTTATTTCTTTTTTACGTGTATTTTCACTTGTCACAGTTTTTAAAACTAGACATTAATAAATATAAACAATGTATAGCTGTTGGTCATGAATTGTAGAATTGTACAAATACCAACAACCAAGAAGAGACAAATTTAACAACAATACGAACTATTTACAACAATGAGAATAATTTAACTGATATATTTTAAGAAAAAAATTAAATAAATAATTACAATAATTACTTTTGCAACTAATATTTTCATTATTAGTTCTTTTGAATTATATAAATATAAAAAATATAATCTTACAAGCGTAAAATTTCCGTACGTAACAATCAATTTTCAATCTCTTTTTCTTAGTTCCTCCGGAGGCGTCAAGCGGCAGAGAATGGATCCATACTGCCCCAGGTCTACGCGCAACATTAGACTGCTATGTATCAGCAGATCCGCCAGCTGAAGTAAAATGGTACAAGAGTAACATCTCCGTGCCATTAGATGCTCGAGTCGTAACTCTAACAGATGGAGAAAAACACAGCCTCCTGATACGAAATGCCCACATCAGTGACTTCGGGATCTACACTTGCAGAGCTACCAACGATCTAGGTGTTGCTGAAGCTGATATACAACTCTCTGGTAAGCACAATAATAGAAAGAAACATACATTCTTATTTCATCCACAATAGGGCCGTTTACCAATGTGACAATTTCACTAAATTTAATGGGGACTTATGATTTTAGAATTGTACTGTTGCCATCTACTGAGTTCCGAAGTAACCTTTTAGACAAAAACAACAAGCTCGAAGAAACTGATAGCAAAGCACTACCATAACCTCGAAGAAACTGATAGCAAAGCACTACCATAACCTCTTAGATAGAATGTAAACAGTATTTAAATATGTTGGATAATTTTGCGTCTCGATATTATAATTTTTTTAGAATTTATCTTCAGCTAACAAATCATTATTATAACAAAACTGATTACTCATACGTAAGTCAAACACCAACGCAAAATAAAACAGCAAATATCAAATTTAGGATAATACGTTGTAAAGAGGAGGGAAGAGCCTGCCGTCTTTTTCTAAAGACTTGTTATATAGTACTGGCGGGGCGGGGAGAATGTGTGTTGTGTAACGTCAATTTCATAAGTCCCCATTAAACAATTTATAAAAACCCATTAATTTTAAAGTAAAAATGCAAATAAAGAAAAATATCAGAATGTACTGTTCCCATATTTTTTTTAATAGTATTTATTACTTATTCATTTCATTTTTATATACTCAGAACCACTTTTAAGTAACAAAAATATGTACACTGGCTTGCAAAAAAATCGCGTACACCTTAAAAATCAAGTATCCGAGTTTTTGTAATTTTTTAGCTCTGTAAATAATGTAAAAACTGACAATGTTGTCACTGTCATCACTATTTGATCTATTATGGAGCTAGTTCTTAATTGTGTTTAATTTACCTATTGTTAAATTACAAATATATTCCAGAAAAATGGAAAAACAACAGACATTGACAAGTTCAAAATCAAGATCGATTCAACACAGCAAAAAATAGGTGTACGCGATTTTTTTGCAAGCCAGTGTATTTCTACAATCATGCGGGAATAAATGTTCTCAAACTCAAAATAAGTGCGGTAAATCAGTCAGTTCTCGTACTAGTGCGGGAAATAATTAATACATAACATTTTTTTGCAACATATGTGGAAAACGTGATTCTGATACTCCAAACAAATTTCGAAACGAGCGTAGCATTCGTTTCAGAATCGCATATTTCCCTCACCTCTTACAAAAATAACTATGTTGGTACCAACGACCAAATATAACTAGAGAAAACTTCATTTAAATAATTTTTATTTTAATTATGTGCCGATCGATTTAATTAAAATAAAAAAAAATTTGACATTCTGCATCTCTTTCTTAACCTTCATTTACACAATGCAGAACTACCTGGAGTCCTTTTGCCAATTTATTAAAACTTCATTTGGTTTGTTTTGATTTCGGCTGGCCAGACAGAGAAACTAGAGATAGAGATAAGTCTTGTCTAGTCCGAGTATTACTCACTAAAGGTCACCACTGAGGCCACGTAGAGTATCAGTATCTAGTTTGAAAGTTGCTCTCTAGAGACGCAAGTGTTCTTCGTTAAAATTTCGTGGTTAACATTTAAGGTTAACATTAAATAATTTATATGGTTTAACATTAAAGAAAAATCAACATGTCACTCACAAAACCACTACAACTACAAAACAAAGACAAAATACACATAGGGTACCTTTATAACCAGGGTATGGCCATGGGCCAAGATTGCCGCCATTGTCGGTAATTGATTTTCCTATTTATTTGTAATAAATGTGATATTATATTATAAAAGAATATTAAATAATCACACTGTGAATTTAAAAAGGTAATAAAAATTCATTAATTTAAGAACTACACAATTATTATTAATATTTACATTTAGAGGTTATGTAGAATATATGACATGAGTTGTTATTATTACCTCCAATTTAATATCTGTAGTTCTTATTTACATAATAATTGTATATTCTAAACTTACCTTTTAAAATTTAAATGATTGTGCTTAATATTGGTAATTTATAGTTGTTTTCAATATGTCAGTAATCGTGGTGGGAATCTTAACAAACTACACAAGTAAATAAAATAAAATATATTACTTACACTATAAATACGTATTAAAATGATAATTAAATGTGTTTCATTAAAATAAAACAAATATCCACGAAAAGACATATAACAGCTGTCCCGGTAATGGCGGACGAAACGTGAGCCACGCCATGGCCATACCCTGGTTATAAAGGTACCCTAAATACACATGCTTCTACGTGGCCTCTAGTGAGCAACGTTCAAACTAAACACTAGACTATACGCTGTAGGGTACCTTTATAACCAGGGTATGGCCATGGCGTGGCTCACGTTTCGTCCGCCATTACCGGGACATCTGTTATATGTGTTGTTCTTGCGCAAAGTATTATGTATTTTCGTGGCTATTTGTTTTATTTTAATGAAAAACACATTTAATTATCATTTTAATATGTATTTATAGTGTAAGTAATATATTTTATTTTATTTACTTGTGCAGTTTGTTAAGATTCCCACCACGATTACTGACATATTGAAAACAACTATAAATTACCAATATTAAGCACAATCATTTAAATTTTAAAAGGTAAGTTTAGAATATACAATTATTATGTAAATAAGAACTACAGATATTAAATTGGATGTGATAATAACAACCCATGTCATATATTCCACATAACCTCTAAATGTAAATATTAATAATAATTGTGTATCTCTTAAATTAATGATTTTTTATTACCTTTATAAATTCACAGTGCGATAATTTAATATTCTTTTATAATATAATATCACATTTATTACAAATAAATAAGGAAATGAATTACCGACAATGGCGGCAATCTTGGCCCATGGCCATACCCTGGTTATAAAGGTACCCTAATACGCTGACACTCTACGTGGCCTCTAGTGAGAAATACTCGAACTAGACAAGACATATCTCTATCTCTAGTTTCTCTGTCTGGCCAGCCGAAATCAAAACTTTCAGTGAGGAGGGACAGGGAATGTTTTGTCTAGTTATATTTGGTCGTTGGCTGGTACCAAACTACACAATTCTATTATGCATCAAACTTTAAGGTATGATAACCAAGCCTCAATTCGTTTTATCTTGTAGGTACAGCAAATCCAGGAATTTTTAAAGAAGTAGAACAAAAAGATTCCGATAAAATTAAAAATTCATTTACACTTGTCTGGGAAGTAGATAGTTATACGCCCATAATCGAATACAACTTATGGTTTAGACCTTACCAGATTTCTAATATTATTAGGAAACCAGATTGGACCAAATTAACTATTCCAGCTGAACACAGTTCAGGACCAATGCATTCCAAAGCTTACACAATACTTGGTTTAAAAGAAAACACCGTTTATGAAGCAATGTTGTTTTCAAGAAATAGGTATGGCTGGTCTAAACCTTCAAAAATATTTAGATTCTCGATTGATGGAACAGGTAAAAATATTGATTTTAAGAGTAAAATAATTATTGTGATTGAAATTTTTGTTACAGAATTAAAGAAAGAAGTAGTTACACAAATGCAAATTCAAGAAAATATTATTCCTGTTGAAATTATTCCTGAATATGAATCTATTATAAGCGGAAGTAGTGGTATTTGTCTTTATAATTATTTTAGTGTAATATTATTTGTAAGTATATTTTTATTAAAGTTAAGATGATATAAAGAAAGAAAATATATATTTATTTAAAAACAAATATTTTATTTGCATCAATAAAATAATCAGACCTCCAAATTTATTATAACTTAAAAATTGCACATAATAAAAATTATAAGTGATAGAACCAAATAATAATAATCTATTATAAAACTTTCACAGCTGAATCAGGTATGTCATTATTTAACAATGATACATTTTTACTGATATTTGCATTAGTTACTTCAACATTGTGCACATTTCCTTTTTCATATAACTTCATACTCCATTTACAGAAAATAATGTCTGCGAAAAATTGTAATAAACTATTTAAAAACCCTGCAATAATTTAAACATTACAACATATTTTTCATTTAATTTTTGCCAATATTACCTGAACAAACATAAATACCCCCAACAGTAGCACACAATCTAGCTAAAAATGTCGTAAAATTATCTCTTTCTTGTCGCACATTGACTTTGAGAGCAGACATGTCATATTTGAAGAATATTCCAGGCATTCCGTGACTGCCTTTGTGGTGATCTATAGGTCTACTCAATTCTTTTACACTGTATTGGTAAGTGTTTATAGTAGTTAGAAATGTTTTTACGCTGGTAGGTACGACTTCAACAAAGTATTGGTACAACATCATATCTAGAAAATAGATTGTTCTTTAATTTTAATTACTGAGCTTTGTAAAATAAAACGATGAATTTTTTCCCATCATTTTTTTAAGTAATAACTTTACATAAACGGAAAACAGGCCATTTTTTTTTAAAGTGTCAACTTCGTATGCGAGGTGAAGGGTGAACCGCTCTAACTGCCGACGAAGCGGCACGCACCCTCCTCTCATTTTTAATATTTTGTACATTGTTGTGTTCGTAAATAAATTATTAAAATATAACTATTTACAAAACAATTATTTATTTAATTCAAACGTTTTATCAAATTATTAAACTTATTCTACTAAATCATAAACGATAAAATTACTTTAACTTAAAATAATCGGGAAATCGAGACAAAGTTATCACTTCTGCTGGGCGTCCCGAGATGCACACTTTTTTAGAATTTAGTTCATTGTTGTAATCTCCGTTACTTTGTATAATTACGAAATACAGAAATTTTAATGATTTTCCGCGCTTTGTGATATTTTGACAACAAAATATTAAAACAAGCAATGGACCTTTTCAATTTAACGGCTATCTCTTTCTAACGCTGCAAATAGTAAGAAAATGGCGCGAACAATTGCCAGTGGGGCTGTCAAACGAAACGTCAAAAATATTGCAGTCATTAAAATGCCTGTATTCTCAGTGAAAAATTGCATCGTTAGACATTTTAACTTTAATAAAAGCTTTTGTAAATTATTTCGATAAGATTTTTTAAAGTTATCTGAGATATTCTCATATTTTAGGTCTAAATTTTTTAGAAACAAACGCCATAGATCTCAGTTGTTCTTACTATGCGCAGATCCCCATTGCGCATAGTAAGAACAATTGAAATCTACGACGTTTGTTTCAAAAAAAATTTGACGTAAAACGTGAGAAAAATCTTTGACAACTTTAAAAAACTTCTCAGAAAAAAATACAAAAGCTTTTATTGGAGCTAAAATGTCTAACGATGCAAATTTTCACCGAGAATGCAGGTATTTTAATGACTGCAATATTTTTGAAGTTTCGTTTGATAGCCCAACTGGCAGTTGTTGGTGCCATTTTATTTTACTTACTTGCAGTGATAGCAAGAGATAGCCGTTAAATTGAAAAGGTCTATTGAAGAAACGACACTAATATATGATATGTATGGATTTTATCAATTTCATTATTCCGTTACGATAGGTAAATAATATGAATATTTGAGCAAATTAATAATGTTTTTAAGAGTCAATGAAATGTGAGTTCCAGGTTCCAGGAACTCTTAGTTAATACACAGTAATAATAATTTGTAGAAAATACTCAAATATAAACTTGATACTAGCATTTTTCTTTTTAAAAGAAAATGAAAAATACTATCACCAGATTTTTAATCAAAAATTCGATCATAGATATTTAACATGGATGTATTTCTCTCCATTTAAATTTAAAACAAAGCGTTGTGCATATAATTTTAGAACAAAGGTCTGCTTTTTAAATAGTTTTTCTTTAATTTACTTCTTTTGTGACCGATAAAATTATAACTTGTTTTTTTGTTACTTGGTATATGTTTATCCGAAGTTCTTTTCTTTAATCTCATACTACAATTATTTGTGCCATGTCTTTAAATTAAGATTCCTCGATCATCAAAGAAGAAAACTTAAAAATTTTGGTATCAAAATGCAACTCTTTACTTTAAAATTAAATCAGAAGCAAGCTAATTAAAAACCTAATTCTGAAAGCTCGATAGTCTATCTGTATTCATGTGTTCATTTGTCTGTAAATTACCATCACATATCAATATTTAAATTACTAAACATAATACCAACATTTAGTCATAATAAAGAAAAGTGAATCTAGAATTTTATAAATTTAATAAAATATACTTACTATTGTCGGTAATTTTTTCGTCCCCATCCAACGGATGTATAATACCAGGACTTGGATCACCAAAATTAAGCCTGTTTATTCTATGAGTAAAATTATAATCTTGCTCTGTCATAAATGCACTAATGTGTATATGACCCCTTGGCAAAGATAAGCTTTTTCCAGCTGTTATGTGAAAATTACCAGCAACTTTATTTAAGATAAGAGTCCCGTATATGCGACAAGCATCATAGGGGCGGTCAGGAGTGTCGCCTCTCTCAGGCATTTCGTCGTAATAACTTACTTGGGAACTTTTCCATAACAGTTCCTTACAAATGTATTAGTTCAGTTAGATCAATTAACTCTAATAAATATAGAATATTTTAAAACTTACTTGGACTGCATGAAATTCTTCTCGAAGATACGAATTAATATGCCTCATAGAATCAAAATATTTCCTTTGATTAGGGCTGAGATCAAACCAAGTGTCTTGTTCATCCAAATTTCCAAACTTATAGGTATTTTGACTAGTAGAATCTAATATATCTGCTCCTATAGCTATAAATTATATATTTAAAAATGTGTACAAAAAATGTAAATTTTGAGCTTACATTGACAAGGCATAGCAACTGTAATATCTACATTAATTTTTAGTTTTTCATCAAAATCTGTGTCTGGAGAAAATTTAAAGACAAATTTGCTATCCATGTAATATTGTATTTCTGACAGAATGAGCCAAAATATTATTGCAAAACTAAATACTGATACTAGAAATAAACAAACATGAATATGTATAAATATTTTAATTATTAATTTGTCCTACATGTTCCTCCCACTGGAGATGTTTGAACATAGTTTTCCGGCACTTTTGGAAAAGCATCAAATTGTTTTACTTTATCTAACTTCGAATTTCTGTTTGCTCTGTGTCGCAGAACTGATATTTTATTATCCATCTTAATACTTTTAACGGTGAAATTTTTTAGTATAACAATAATATAATATGTAAAATATAATTATGTTTTCCACATTTTCATATCATTTGACAGCCACGTTGACGGTTGTCAGTTACGTCAAAACAAGTATATAGCGTAAAGGCCGGCACACACTTGAGGTCAAATTTAATACCAACGCGAATTTGCGTTGCGAGCAGTTTTCAATGAGAAACAGCCGCGTTTGTTTCAATTTTATAAATTTAAAGATTTCAGTTTCTTAGTTGTACTAAATATTTAGGAGACCATACATCTATTTCCAGTGCAAATTTGACTTTTATTTTTCATTCTTATTTACACCGGGTTCGATCCCGACCGACGCCAAATATTTCGAATTTTAAATGGCACAAAATTGACCCCTGTGGTGCACTCTCCATGCCAGCAATGAGTGCCTGTGAGGTGACGCCTGGTAATCGCCCGCACGGTGCAAATATTTCATCATTTCTCGTTGAAAACTGCTTGCAAAGGGTAGTTTAATAATTACGTCATATGCGGTGCGCTTCATTTAAACTACTGTCCTACCGGTAAACACATCTTTCAAAGTGAACCTTATTGCCACAACAAATAAGAACTATAACTTTAAGCAGTTCAATTCATCGCCAATATCTTACTTAATTAAGAAAAGTTTGCTATTTAAGCTATCATTCAGTTAAGTTTGAATAGTACTTTCAATTAAACCAAACATATTATGCTAATTTGTAATAATAATAATAATAATAAAATAAATAAATAAACATATTATCATGCTGGGTGTGCCAATCTACTTTATATGTAGATATCGGTAATGATGATGACATATTTGTACCGTGCGGGCGTTTACCAGGCAACACCTCACAGGCACTCATTGTTGGCGTGGAGAGTGCACCACAGGGGTCAATTTTGTGCCATTTAAAATTGGAAATATTTGGCGTCGGGATCGAACCCGGTTCCCCAGATTCGTGACAAGACACTCAGGCAAGCGGTCACGAGACCCCATAATAATAATAATTATTATTCTATTTAACTAACAAACAAAAATTACATGTTCGTGAAATATCGCGTGAAGCGGCCGGAAGAGCCCGTTTGAAAGATAGCTAACCATTTTTAGATTAAAGTATCCTGAAGAACACGACATATTATTAATATATTAATGTGGATAGACAGAGTTATTTACGTACCTTAAACTTAAAAAGAAAAATCTAAAGTTCTGAAAAGAACTGATTTGAAAATGTTAAAAACGAAAACAAACAAATTGTCAGTCGATATGTCGGTAAACTCTCCGATATGCTTGAAGCTGCGCAAACTTGATACTCTGTAGTTTGGAATATGCGGAGTTGATTTAAAATTGAAATAAAACCTTTGTTATTTATTAATGTGTATATTATATTGTATTACGAAGTATTAGAAAAATGTTTACCAAATTGTAAACATTTTTCTAATTATTATCTCAAAGTTAACTTTTTCATAATAACAATATCAACATCTTATAAGCCTTTAAATTCTGACCCTTATGTGTTTGTCAATAGAGTCTACTTTGAAAGTATCGTTTTTGCTTAGGACAGTGCTTCATATTTTGCGCTATACTCTGACGTCACACTATTCTACCCCATTTGAAGCTACGACGCAGACGAGCATTGCATTGCTCAAGTGTGCAACGGCCTATAACCTGCTTCGCGCATGACTCATGAAGGCCAGCATAGCATGGCGTGAATTATGAAATAAACTTTATTTCAGTCACATTTATCTTACTTTATTTAATTAATAGCTTTTACAGATACAAATATATGATTCTTGATCATGGAATTATACAGCGTGCATTTAATTAATGGGGACATAATATATTTTTTCTTAAACTAATATCAAAAAATAAAATTATGAAGGATCCTTATTGTTTCCGAACTGGGCTATCCTTATATAATCACAGTCTGCATCCTCAACAACAGGAACTTACACATAATATCATACATATTGTAGTGCATATTTGTAAATACAACATCTAACTTTCACCATTTAAAACAAATAAATTTAAAAAAATATATATTGACAGAAATACTCAAAGTATAAAATCAAAACTATTATTTACATCATATATACAGAAATTTAGAACTAATTTATTTATAGCAGAAATAAAATATAATATTTAATAAAAAAATACATAATAAAATTTGAGTAAATTTATAATAATACTCAACTACTTTGGCAAACATGTGGTAAGTAGTAAAGTATAAAATGTAGCGCATAAATAACAAAATAATTTTCACAAGTAAAATTATTTGTATTTAAAACATAATGTAAAATGTCTACTATAAAACGTCAACATACACATTTTACGTAGTTTCTATTCTAGACAAATATATTTACTGATTTTTAGGTTTAGGTTGTAAAACTTGGACATATTCTCCTTCCGGCTTTTTCTCTCTTTCGGGATATTCTTCAAGGAAGGAGCTATCTTCAATAGACGACGAATCTATCAAGAAATAAAGCAAATACATAAAATTACATATCATTTTTTCTTTTTTTGAAAACTACCATCAGTGTCGCCTTTCTGAAGGTGAGCTCTCTTAGCAGAAAGTTCTGCAGTGCGTTCTTTGCACAGCTTATAGTTAATGTACTCTTCTGAATTAATAAGCTGGTACCAGCTAGCCACACACAGCACAGCAATGAAAAATAAGTTAGATGTTATTCCTAAAATTCAAACACAAATAACAACACGCATTTCAAACGAAAGATGTTATTCTTACCAATAGCAGCTGATAGAATTGGCCACTGCCACATGAGGTAACGAATGCCGCTAAAATGCGCATTTATGAGAAATTTCGCTGAATATAGTTCAATAAATCGGGACTGTATTTCAATGTATACATCGGTAACGGGTTGACTCTGAAATAAATTCTATAAGAATATTTACAGATCAAACTATTACACACCCTGAATTTAGTACAGAAGATGTTCAAAAATTCTAAAAACTGATGTGTAATTATATTGTATTTATTTTGATTATAAATTTTAAAAATACAATTTATATATTTAGATACTCCCCAAAGTGATGATTGTAAATTTTGAAACCGTAAGTCTGTATCTCTTTTCGTTGTACAGTAAAAATCTTTTTAAATTCATAACTTAAAAATGAGTGGAGATAATAATTTGGCGTTATTTTATTGGTATATTTTTTATTCGGAAAAAATGCATGGCTCACTTGATATATGCGAAAATATGTATCAATTTTGTAGTTTTTATTTTTACAAGTAACTACCTAGAATGATATAATACTGGATTCTGGTTTGCACTTCTTTCAAAAACTTTTCTACACTTTTTCTAATGGCGATGCTCAATTTATTTTATCCCTTTTGAATTTCGAGTTATAACGTCAAGGTTATAATTTTTATATGAGTGTCATATTAGAAAGTTAAGACCATTGAAATGGAAATATTTTTTGCTTTCCATCGATGTATAGTTTGTTCTTGTTCATTTGTTTCATACGCAAAAATACAAATACTATTAAATTTATGGATTAAAAAGTATTTTAAGTTAACTGTTTGTTTTCAAGTTCATTTTCATTCATATTCTTATTTTATCAATCAATGAAACATGTTTCAAATATAATTTTGAATGCCTATGACGTCCATTTAAAAAATATTAAAATTAATACAACTGAATTATAAATACTTTTTGTTAATAGAAATAAATTAAATAATTGTATTTTTCATTTGTTTCATTGTAATAATAATTGATGTATTTTCGATTTTTCAGACAAAATTATACAATTTGTTATATAAGATACTCGTAGTTAAATTTTGGTAATGATAAATATCGTTATTTTGGAAATACGTATAGTACGTTTAAATTAAGTTACCTCACTTTCTTGATATTCATTCCATAGTTCTATGGTAACATGCTGCTTTTCTTCGACAGATCCAAATAAAATCAGTGGAGAAAACAAAAATATAGAAATAGTGTTCAATATACTACTTTTGTAATGTAACATAGCAGATCGACATGATTGAGTTATTAATTTACTATCTTTTCCTCGGAAATCAGCACACACCATAAACATACCTAACAAATAATATTATTTTTATTATTGACTGAATTAATGAAAAATAGTAACTAGATAATACCTAAATCTCTGTTCATTGGTGATTCAGGCATTTCCAAGTCAAGTTTTATTTTGTAAGGCTGGCCATACATAAGAAGTTGTTGACGTTTGGTAAGTAAAACATGGGCAGAAGGAAAACTGCATAATCCTTTTGTTTCGCCACAAGATCTAAAAAATATATTTTGCTGAATATATTCATAATTTGTGATTTATATATTACTTACTTAAATTTTAGATAAACTGGACGTTCGTGAGATATTTCAGGGACGTAAGAATAATAAAAAGCAACGTACATGAACACACTTAACCAAACCAATAACGATATAATGAATGCAAGCACACCACCTCTGAACAATATGTCCCTTACATTGTTTACACCTTTTTTGGTTCGTTGTTTATATAATTCAACTGTTTCGTGAATGAAATGAATTAATGGTAGTTTTATCTTTTGTTGAAACCAATTTCTAGGGCTAAATTTAAAAACAGAAACAACTGACGATATTATTCTAGCCATTTTATCGTAAAATTAAAGCTGAAATGAACTTTAACCCATTTTTATCAAAATTGGTGACAATCATTTTGATTACAACTCGATTTTAGTCATGTTTTAGTAAATTATTTCGACTTTGACAGACAGTACCTGAAACACGAATATGATCGAACATAACTCTCGTTCTTCTACGAACGAATGGCGCAATATTACAATATAAACTTTTTAAATTCGTTCATATTTTAACGTGCAACAATCTAAATTTTATTTCACAAATGATGTTTTTCAAAACAATAACTGCAATATAATATGCTTATAAGCAAAACCGTAAAAGAATACATTTAATATATTGACATGTTCATTCAGCAGATGGAGCTAATATCAGCGCCGAATGTACATTTGGGTAAACTTGTCTATTGTCTGCAAATTCAAAGAGTTCAAAGCTATGGCTCTGCCCTATTCTCTACAATACTGAATGACTTAAAAGCAACAATGTATAAGCATTTACGGACAATACATAAACTGGTCGAGCCCGGAAGGGCGAGACACGTGAACTAACGAGACCGTAAATGCAGCTACCGGCCATGTGTTGTATAAAAATTTTCTGTATACTCAACAACTATTTTGAAAGAAAATTATTTAGAATAATTATTATTTGTCCAAAGCGTCATGTTCGCTTTGATATTTTGTTATGGTAAAATTTATTAAGCGCATTTTTGCTTAATTTACAAATTTTGTAAGAATCCATTTTGAAATACCTACCGGACGTTGCCATATTACCGGCCTAGGCCGAAGCCGTAAAAACGCACCTACCGGACTCGTTGCTTAAAAGGTAGAAAGTTGTTTAACAAATCTACTAAATTAAAATCATATAGTACCTAAAATGAACTAAATATAATATAATAAATTACTTCAAATATCAAAAAGTTAAAAACATGTCGCATGTCAATCACATAGTAGCATATGTTTACTTCCACTCTGCTGATTTTGACATAGTTGTCAACGTGACGTGCACGTGTCCTATACAGAAAAAAATGCACAAGCGGGTTTTTTGTGGTTTTATGTTTACCGATAGGGTTTCCAAGGGTTTATTTACAAATTACTGATCGGTAAGTGATTGTAACCGATTAGGAGGCGAGGCGGGCGGTAAGTAAATAAAAATAACTATCAAAGCGTACTTTAAAAATGCCAACTAGAATTTTTTAATATGTCAAAATAATATTTTTTTAAAAATTTTGTGCGTCGATCGAGTAAAAAACGTAATAAGCATTGCGGTCAGGTTCAGTAAGTGCTCTTCTAATCGGTATCAGATGTATTGATTGGAGATTTCGATTTCGTCCCACGATCTTCAAAATCATCCTAAACCGTCAGGAAACACTTATACTGTCTTTAATACTTGAATGACTTGAATAACTATTATCATTGCAAAACAAAAAAGAATTAAATGAATGAACTATAAATACTCCCTATTGTTCCAAAAATGAATTATCGTTTTTTCCGTTTTCTCAACCACAAACTCCGTTGCCATGGTCACATTAACAGTGTCAACGCAAACATCATAGTTTTGGAATTTGAAAGATGAGTAAAAATACAAGGAAATCAAATGTGGGAAATGATAATTCTTCATTTTTACGAAGTGTTAGTCAAGAAACTAAAGCTCATTTCGATAGTTTATTAAAAAAAGCTCTATATAAAGATGATAAAACTAAAAAGGAAATTAATAATCAAGCCAGGTAGGTTTGTTTACCTTATCCTATTTGACATAATTATTGAACTTTTATATTCAGAGAAAAAAAGATATCGCCAAATAGTAAATCCATAGATAATGAAAGTAAAACCAGTAAAACAAAAGAAGAAAACAATGTTAGTCCGCCAATTAAAGAATTACTTGAGGAAACACCAAAGGACAATTTTATTCTTGAAAAATTTTTGTTAGACGCTGTTAATGCCAATAAAGAAACACCAGTTACACATAAACCAGAAGGAGATGGATCTTATTACCCTCGAGATAGTTCAGTAACTTTTATAAAACCACCAGTTCCACTACCGAGGTCTTCAACCAAACCAAACAGAACGTTAAGGAGCCCGACTCAATTTAGTCAAGGAACTTATAGTGTTTGTTCTCCTATACTAAATAATGATCAAATAAACGATATTGAAAGAATAAGTAATTGTAGCAATAGTACTTACGATGTAGAAAATCCTAGAATCGTAAATAAAGTAAACGACGATGATTCTGCAAGCGTAATAAGTACAGGGACATACAGTGTCTCTAATTCAACAAGAAGACACAATAGCAGAATGACTTCTTTTGCTGAAACAAAACCAATTGGAGAAATTGAAATTCACAACACTCTATCGAGTAAAAGTATAGTACAAGTAGTAAATAAAGCTAGAAAATCATCCAATTTTACATCCGAACCTCATATAAATGAATTTTTGAATAAACTTGAACATGAACATGAATTCGATAAAGAAAAGTATGATGAAAAGCCAGAAAAAGCAGTTGTGAAGAGTGTTAAAAAAATGAAGAAAAGAATCAAACGAATATCTTCTTTTGAAAGTGGAAGATTAAAAGAACCTATATACAATTATGAAAATCTAGTAGGCATAGTGGTATATAAAACCGATAAATTATTATTAACACCTGTTATAAGCAAACCTTGCGTGAAAATTCATATCGTAGATGGGGAAACTGGTACATATTTATCCAGAAGTAAAGAAGCAGAGGGTAGTGGATCTATGAAAATAAATAGTATTTATCCTCTTATAACAAAATCTTACGAATTACAACAGCACAAGTATTTAATTAAAAACTGATAAATGTAAAATGAATATATCTAAATATATATTTTTTTTTAGATCCTTAATACCATACTGGGAAGAATTAGTAGTATTTGATGAGGATTTTGGGTATATATTAGAAAATAAGGAATCAGTTATTATATTTTTTGAAATTCTAGATTTTTTGTCATTCAATCAGGCTAGTTTGAAATACAAAAAAGAAGGTAAAATAATCTATTACGTAGAATTTACAGTTTTCTTAAATATTTCATTAATTTAAAGTAATAAGTTTTAGATATTTGCAAAGGCTAAAAATACTTTCTATCTATCTAATAGCATTATTTCTATTATTTTTAAATATACGTCCCATTTAAAATATGCCAGTTTATGTGGTAACTTGAATAACATGAAAGGAAAAAAATCTCATTAAATTCTTAATTTTTATTTATAAAAAATATATAAACGGCGTTTTAAAATTTTCACAAATAAAGAAGTTATACACAAAAAAATAAAATCATCATTTTGTTCGTAACTTGAAGAAATAAGTTTTGCATATAAATTTTAGTATAAATTATATTAATATAAAATAAAAATAATGTAAAATTTTTAATAAATGAATTTTTAAATTGAAAAATACATATGTTCAAAACGGTCGCCAAATGACGCCACAACCCTAGCGAGCTCAAACAACGAAGTTATTTCATTTGATGGTGTTTGTGCGCATGCCTGGCTTTTACCGTGAATTATTTCTGTTGACGTTTAGAGGTTAAATACTCGTGTGTAACAAGAAAACTATGATTAAACTTACTCGTTTAATTAAAAATACATACAAATGAAGAGCACATACGTGCTGAATCAGTAACCCAGTGACCGCCAGTTAACTTGGATCACACGTAGATGCAACTCAATGCAGGTTTTGTGTGTTACGTTTAATTGTCCCGCGCTACATTTTTGTAGCTATATTCACTTGACACAACTATTTCTATCTCGTAGTACATCAAACTTTCTCTCTTGCTGGGACTGGCCAAGGTCTTGCTGGGGTTATGACGTCACAGGATTACGTCATGGTAAATTGCAAAAAAATCCCGTATTATAATTTTTTTATGCAAAATAAAAAATATGGGTCTAATATTTTTATCTCTACATTAACATATAAAAAAATCTTGAAAAACTCGGACACGGTCAACTCGGAGAGAGCGACTGGACGATGATCGTGCCGCGGCATCTCGGCGATAAAATAATAGTTGTGTAGAATTACACAACAGGGGTTTCCAAGTCTACGGCTTTTAAAATAATATTTCAATGTTCATCATATATAAGTAATATTAAGGTGAATATAATCGTTAATTTTCTGATTTTTATTATCCTACTATCAAAATGAAATTTATTACATTTAAATCGAGCGCATAAAATTCAATATCAGCCATGTTTGTGACGTGATGGACACTGGCAAATGCTATTGGCTAATAGCTATGAGGCGCGAGCAGACACGTGACTTTGACAAGTGCTTGTAGGGCCAATATACCTATAAAACTAATATACTGCTGGTGGGAGTGAGATTTGTGAGACTAACATTGGACGAGTGAAGACATATATATATATATATATATATATATATATATATATATATATATATATATATATATATATATATATATATATATATATATATATATATATATATATATATATATATATATATATATATATATATATATCTGCATATATAGCTGCACTTGTCTGTAAGAATAGCTCCGCGCAAGCGCCAGATTGCTTTGATTTTATTGGTGTAGAATGAGAAACGGGAACTAGCGGGAGGGAAATTCTTACACTAACTGATAAGGATAGACAATAATGATTAATGTTTGTAGCAGACTCCTCTTAAGTGAGAGATGGGGCATCAGCAGTATATTTATTTATAGGTATATTGTAGGGCCCCACAAGGGTGCCAAGTATACAGCTTGTGTAACTTGCCTGTGTTGCCAAATCAATTTAAGCGTAAAATTAATAAATAAAATTGTAAAACTAGTTATTATTAATGAATATCATGTTTTATTTTCTGACACATAAACTTAATTTTTAAAATATTTTATATAAAAATTGAGCGAGTAGTGCTGCCATCTACGATACAAAGATTTCTTGGCGCGTAAATTTGAGGAAACCGTTCATGTTGAATGCTCTATTTTTATAAAAATTAAGTTTAATGTGTTAGAAAATAAAACAACATGATATTCATTAATAATAACTATACTCTATCCGTGTTAACTATAGACTAGATGGCGTTTCGAGCGCGGCCGTTGGTACATGTATTAAATAAAGAATTCAAATTTTGGCGCCATTCCTGGATTTAAAAAAATTCTTTCTAATTGACATTTTTTGTACGTACATGTGCTTTCTATCTATTTTTATCCATAATATTAACGAAGAAAACAACAAAACTAACAAACTACTAACTAAAAACTAAGAAAACGCACACAACGAAAACTTTGTAATATAAAATATAACGTCAAAACACTATGAAAATTATATAAACGAAAAGAACAATTATATACTTAACAAACAGAACTGAACAGAAATTAATAATATGTAATAAATCGTGTACTATTGACTTTGTTAACTTTTATTTATTTTATGTCAGACGTCAAAATAATCGACCTTTCCAATTTAAAGAGATAGAAGATATGCGCAATGGGGATCTGCGCATGGTAAGAACAACTGAGATCTATGACGTTTGATTTTCTAAAAAAATTAGACGTAAAATGTAAGATAAATTGGAATGGTCCATTGATACAGTTGTCAAGCATATTTAAATTTCGCGTCAATTATTTTACTGTGTAAACTCAGTTCACGTTTGAACCAATCAGATAGCTAGAATCTTAGGCCCTATCTCACCCAACGCTCTATAGTTAAAACGGATAAGAGTATAGTTTTACAATTTTACTTATTAATTTCATGCTTAAATTGATTTGGCAACACAGGTAAAGTACACAAGCTGCATACTTGGCACCCTTGTGAGGCCCTACAAGCACTTGTCAAAGTCACGTGTCTGCCCGCGCCTCATTCGAACGCGCAAGCTACGCCTCCCCCATGTTTAACTCTAGAAACGTATGTTCTCGGTCTTGGTGTCAATCGCGCCGTCGATTTCCTCGGTCTTCATTTATTGCGTGCAAAGTTTATGGCGTCCAGATATCGCGGCGCTCGCTCGCTCAGTTAAGAGGAATCGAACCCCTGCGTACTAGATATGAAGCGAAAATTCAAATAAATTGTTCCTGTACTAGAACTATTAGTATTTTAAAAAATTCAATATTAGACGAACATACTTCTAATATGAACCTGCATTTTTAAAAAAGTATTATTGAAATCTATTAGTATTTGACCTTGATTTTGTAGGAAAAACGAGAAATGCCGTTTCCTCCATAAAATCGGAGTCAAATACTAATAGATTTCAATAAAACTTTTTTTCAAATGCAGGTTCACATCAAAAGTATGTTCGTCTAATGTTGAATTTTTAAAAATGTTAATAGTTCTAGTATAGGAACAATTTATTTGAATTTTCGCTTCATATCTAGTACGCAGGGGTTCCATTCCTCTTAACCAGCATTCATTGTGACTCGCCCAGCTGTTGCTGTACCGATTTCAGCAAGTAAAGAACACCTTTATATGAATTGCAGGTTCTAACAGTGGATGGCATGTAGTAGCTTGGGCCTTTTTAAAATTAACCAGCAAAACTGGAGAATTAAACATAGACCAAAAACTCCGACTACAACTCTTCAAACCTAAGAAAACATCAATGAAAAGAAGACCTAACGAATGTATTTTATTCGATTGGTGGAGAAATGGCCCGCATCCTAAATATCCCTCAACTTTACATATTTCTGTCAAAAGTGTTAAAGCAACAGCTTTGAAAGAAACTCTTCATTCTGATGCAGTATTTAAATCAGAACTTCAACTAAACATAATTGAGAAAGAGGCTGAAATAAATGATCCTACACCAGAGAATATATGTTGTGAACCAGTTAACTGGTCTCGAAGTACAAGTCAGCCCTGTAAAATACCAAATACCATATGTGCTAAGTTTAAAAGTGGGAAAAAAGGATGTTTTGCAATTAAATTCAGTAATGCTGGATTATTATTAGCCTGTGGTGTAGCTCTAGATGATAGCAAGAATGCAATTATTGTTTATTCGGTAAGTTCAGAGTTTTAAAAGACAATAAAAATTCGTAATATAAGGAATAAAATAAATAGCGGTTCCTCTCTTTTTACTTATTTAAGGTAGTTCTTTGGCTGCTGGCGCTGGCTTCCATGACTGCAACCGGCATCAGTTAAATAAAAAAATGCCAATAATGGGGTATTCGGGTGTTATGTAATTTATGCAAAATAGTAACTTTTTAGTGTTTAGTAAAAAGTTTTTATCATAATTTATTCTTAAAAAATTGAAATTATTTACAAATCTATACTTCATTTCACGTAAGAATATAGTGATGGGAAGATAGGTGAAGTTTGATCTTATTGTTTGATTGAATAATATCGGGGTATTATCCAATCAAAAAACAAGATCAAACTGCATCTATCTTCGTATCACTATTTTCTTACGTATAATGAAGTAATAGAAACGTTTTTGAAAATTGTGACGTAAATTGGACATGTTGCTCATTTCAGGTTAAATATTTGCCGTTAGAAACACAGATTGCGCTAAATAGTAGCTAACGCGCCTAGTATACAGGTGTTTCTCGAATACGGGACACCCCGATTATTTTCTTTATTATTGGAAATACAAGAAAATCATTGAAATAAAAGTTGTAGTAGATGAAGAGGGACATTCCCAAACTATAACATAAAGCTATATTTTTTTGAATGGGATGTCATATATTTTTAGGCCCATTCGATACAGTATTTTTTTTTCTAAATTCAACCATATATTTACATTTTATATCCTTACATTACAGAAATATTGAGAAAACTGCAATGGACCTTTTCAGTTTAACGGCTATCTCTTTCTATCACTGCAAATAGTAAGAAAATGGCGCGAACAACTGCCAGTTGGGCTGTCAAACGAAACGTCAAAAATATTGCAATCATTAAAATACCTGTATTCTCAGTGAAAATTTGCATCGTTAGACATTTTAACTTCAATAAAAGTTTTTGTAACTTATTTCAATAAGATTTTTTAAAGTTATCTGAGATATTCTCACATTTTACGACTAATTTTTTTTAGAAACAAACGCCATAGATCTCAATTGTTCTTACTATGCGCAGATCCCCATTGCGCATATCTTCTATCTCTTTAAATTGAAAAGGTCCATTGAAATTTAAATAAATTTTATTTTTATAGTTATTTTTCAGTAGGCTATGTATGAAAAACAAAACTGCTATCTGTCAATTAAAATTATTTAGTGCATAATTCCTATTCTTGCTATTTATAAAGATAAAATCAAATATTTATACCTTGTTTCATTTAAGCCATTCAGTATTGCGGAGCATAAGGAATAGTTTTGACATCTCTGATTGACTGAAATTAGAGACAAGAGACAAGTTTACCCAATGTAATTTCGGTTACTTCAGATTTGCGCTGTTGCCAGTGCCATCTACTGAATGGCTTAAATGGAACAGAGTATATGTTCCGTTTTAATTTAGGTTCAATTTTTTTCCTGCATAGCCTACTGAAAAATAACTATAAAAATAAAATTTATTTAAATTTCAATTGCATTTTTCTCAATATTTTTGTAATGTAAAAAATATAAAAGTATACATAGTTGAATTCAGAAAAAAATACTCTATTGAATGGGCCTAAAAAATATATACCACCCCATTTAAAAAAATATAACATGTTATAGTTTGAGCACCACTGGTTAAAAAAAATCTTTTCTTCAATAAGTGAATGCCCCCCTTCATCTACTACAACTTTTATTTGAATAATTTTCTTCTATTTCCAATAATAGAGAAAATAATCGGGGTGTCCCGTATCCGAGAAACACCTGTATACGAGAGTGTATTTTGTGTTTGATATTTTATTCATTTTGTTTGCTGTAATTATTACGTGTTTCTTTGATATTTGTTTGTTTATCTTTTTTCCTATTAAAAAATTAAAAACAGGCGTTTCTTTGATATATTTTTGTTTATGTGTTCTTATCAAAAAATTAAAAACAGGCAAATGGGTGTCTATGAACAACCATGAACACACGGGTTTAGGCGCTGAAATTCGGTGCAGATGTAAACAGGCGGATGAACGTCATAAGCCCGCCATAATTAAATTTGAATTTCGATGAAATTTTAAAAAATTCATATTTTGCTTATAGTTTTTATTACTCAAAATTAAATATTCATAGTCCTACACTTTTGAACTAATTAAAAAATATATTTTAAAAAAATGGCGTCATTCCTCATTGCCCTCTTTATGCGCTTATATGCACCACAATTATTTTAACCTAACCTAACGCACAAAACGCCGGTTCCCATATCTGCCGCTGCGAAGAACTTATATTAAAGCAACCGGCACCGGTTACCATTTAGTTTTTTCAAGGCAACCGGCGTCGGGACCCAAGGCACTTCCTTTATTTAAATATGTCTTTCAAACTTCCTAAAGACTATCGGTAAAAAATTCTTGTAAACAAAGTATGCATCATTAACAGGATAAATAAACTTTGGATTAGCACAATTTTAAAATGAATCATCCTCCGACACACATTTCTATATAAGATAAGCTTACTTTTCTTTCGCCTCGTCCACATTCTTAATCACTTTCATAACAAGCTCGTTCCACTCGGAAATTTTCTCTCTTTTAGCACAAATAAATGATTTAAATAAAAAAAGCAAATTTGCAAAGTAGTTTTTGAAAAATTTCTGATAATTTTTGACCTATTTTGTATTTTTGGGATTATTAACGACACTATCCAAGTTTTTGCATGTATTTATTTTATCTTTTATATGAATAACTATAACTTGTTTTATTATTATTCTAATTCAAAAATGCAGGTTGTAAAAAGACAAGAATACTGCAAATTTGCAGGTCATCAAGGAATTATTTACAATTTATTCTGGTCTTCCGATGATAAATATCTTATATCTTCCTCTGCTGATTGTACCGTTTGTCTTTGGAACGTCGACAAAAAACAATTTCATACGAAACAGGTAAAGGTTATTCCAAACGTACATATTTTTGTGATAAACTATAACTACGTTAGGTTCTTCCACATCCGTCTTTCGTTTATTGTGCTATAATACAACTTCAAGTCGTGGAAATTATTACTGGTTGTTATGATCAAGTTTTGAGAGTATGGCAAGCAGGCAAAGTAGAGTCTAATTATGAACTGTTTCAAGAGTTGCATGGGCATGGTGGATATATTACATCTATATGTTTCGGGGAAAACAAGGACGTCGTGTTTTCTTCTGATAGTGTTGGAATTATAATAGAATGGAATATAAATATGATAGGTTCAATTGCTGAATGGATACAGAAAAGGTAAAGAAAAATTTGAATATCATGTATTGTACTATTAAAAAATATTTAAATGAGTTTAGGACTTTAAAGATACAAGAACTGCAGAAAACTCTGATAAATAATATAGTAATGCACCCGGGAGGAAAAAGAATGCTAGTTTTTTGTCGAGAAAATACACATAGAATGATTGATTTGAATGTTGGATGTATTACTCAATGGTATCGAGGAATGGTAAATTATAGGTACGTATCATTAAAGGCAAGAAACTGAAAAAAATAACGGTTAATGGTTAACCGAAATTTATTTTGAATTTTATATAGCACAAAAGTGATCCTTGTGGTTCACTCTCCACGCCAGCGTTGAGTGTCCGTAAGGTAACACCTGGTAAGCGCCCGCATGGTACGAATGTCATCATTTATTACCGATGTCTGCGTACAAAGCAGATTAGCACACCCAACAATGGGTAATATGCCGTGATGATATATTTGTTTATTTATTTAATTTAATAATGTAAAAATATAAATTTTAAGATATGTTTTATCATAAGAGAGTGAAATTTGATATTTGTGACTGGCTGCCGGCAAGTTGTTTTTACTCACAGCCAGCTGAGAGTAGAAAACAAGTTACCGGCAGCCAATCAAAAGCTTTGTTTTAGGCGCGGAGTTCTTCAATCGCTCCTCCGAATAGTAAAACAGCGTATAGGGCGCGAGCAGACACGTAACTCGGGCATCCTTGACGTACTTGGAATCAGCTGATTTGCGTGCGCATGTCGTTTTGACAAGAACAGTGTAACTTTGACAAATCCAACGTTTTGACTTATTTTGATTTTGATCTGCTAAAATGTTATTAATGTACAATTTTCAGGCAGTAAAACACATGAAATTAAAAATAATAACTTCTCAACAGTTCAAAATTAAAATAAGTCAAATCATTGGTCTTGTCAAAGTGACATTGTTCTTGTCAAAATGACAAGCGCACACAAATCAGCTGATTCCTAGCACGTCAAGGACGGTCGAGTCTCGAGTCACGTGTCTGCTCGCGCCCTATAGTCAAGCAGATATGTATTGACAGGTTTATGGGTCTGGTTACGCAGATGTTGGAAATCGGTTTAATTCATTTCCATTACTGTTTTGTTCAGGGGTGTGGAGTCTGAGTAGAAATCAGGAGTCGGACAATTTATAATGAAGTCGGAGTTGGAGTCGGCATTAAATCTCCCGACTCCGACTCCAAAATTTTCATAATATAAATTGCTTTCTTTACAATTAAGTAAATTATTGTACAATGAAATAAACAAATAAATGAAATGAAAAACAGGTTTAGTGTCACTGGAATGAACATATGTGACGTCACGAACTTATCGTACGAATTTTAAAAAAACATATATTGTTTAAAATTAGGAATTTTCACGTACGGATTTTATTAATCGTCATATCTTTTTATAAAGTTCCACAAAAAGCAAGAAAAAATTGGTTTATGGGCCCATTAGAGTTGGAGTAGAATATTTAAAATTTCTGGAGTTTGAGTAGGAGTTGCAGCCGTAATTTTATTCCCCGAGACCACACCCCTAGTTTTTTTAGTAGATAAAAAATCGGTTTCGGTGTAAAATAGCGGATAATTGGTTTTTCAAATCGGTTTCTTGCCTATGAATTGTCTATATTGATCAAAAAGTTATTAAATTATTAGTTAAGATATTATTGAGAATAAATGCTTAATTTTTTGTTCTGTTTGTAATTTTCAGGGTACACACAAATGGTACATTGTCCCCCTGTGGTTGTTTAATTTTCGCACCAAGTGAAGATGGATCCATTTACATATGGAACACAGACACAGGCGCTTTGTTAGCTGTATTTAATCCGTATATGAAAATTATTAAACATTCTGCTATCCCACATATCATTCATTATCATCCATTAGATAATTTTCTTGCAATATCTCATTATGGATCAAATTTACCAATATTGCTTTGTACATTTGAATATAGTGCCCCAAAAACTAGTTTAATACATTTAAAAACCACAACTAATGAAAATTATCAGTGGGTCGAAGAAGGAGAAAAAGTTCCGAAGAAGGGATCTCCGACAAAAAAGAAGAAAGCTAATGTTAATAAAACCAATAAGCTGAAAAAGTCTGATTTTAATACTATTATAGATAAAATTGATAATGTAATAGTAACTGCAAGAACAAATTAAAATTTAAAATAGTGCTTTATAGAAAACCAAAAATTGCAATATGTTATAATAACAACTATGAGTTGTAATTATCTTTTATCGCAAGTTATGTAAACAACAAAAAGTAATATCAATAAAGAGCAAGTTAATAAAATTATCTAATATTGATTTTTAGATCAAATTATGTGCGTGCGTGTCAGCTGTGTGGTCTAGCCGGTGTATGTCAAAATTTAATTAAATTAGTCTACAAATGCTATAATATTTTACTTTTAAAAAAATAATATTACAGTCAGCATGTTAATTGTTTCTTCATATTGATAACGTGGTATATTTTTAAAACTATGCAAAATTGTGTAAATTCCTAACAAAGAAAGGTTAGAACCATGAAGCCCATCAGTTTATTGTTTACAATATTTTTGGGTAAGTTAACAATGAATATCATGTATTGTTGTAACTTTACAATTGTTATTCGTTTGTTTTTTAGCATATGTAACTCTTGGAAATGCATCTAGAGTGCTAGAATTAAGTGATAAATTTTCTGAAGTCCGTAGAGAAGGTGATAATTGGTTGGTAATGTTTTATGCCCCTTGGTGTGGGCATTGTAAAAGACTCGAGCCTATTTGGGCTCATGTTGCCCAAGCACTATATAAAACAAGTATTCGGGTTGGGCGCGTAGATTGTACTAGGTTTTCATCTTTAGCTACAGAATTTGCAATACAGGGTTTTCCAACTATTAAATTGTATGTATTTTTGCTTTAGCTAATATTAATTTACATTAAAATGGTATTTTAGTATTAAAAATGATGACGATCACACTTTTAATGGAGATCGGACAAAGGAAGATATTGTAAATTTTGCTCTTCGAATGGCCGGACCTCCGGTTCAACAAATAACTAAACCTGAAACGATGGATACCTTAAAATCACATAATAGTTTATTCTTTATGTATGTTGGTTCTCATGAAGGGCCTTTATGGCATGCTTATTATTCTGTTGCGGAAACATTTCAACCGCATGGATTCTTCTATACTGTATCTCCTGAAATTGCAAAGAAACATGTTGATATTGATGACTTACCTGCTGCTTTTGTTTACAAAGAAAGCTGCCATTACTTCTTCCCACGTAAGTTTCATTGATTTATTCAATATTAGGGCTGCTTGTCTTATTTACAAGATAAAAAAAACTCAGGGTTTTAAAAAAACTAGATTTAAAAACACACCCGGGTATTAAAACAAAATCACTTAAAACTCCCAATGGGGTATTCTAATAAAAAAATATTTTTCGATACTTTCACGTTTTTGTGTTAAATCTAAAAAATTTAATTTTACGGGATGTGATACAGGAGAAGCTGATGACATTTAAGAAATATATAGAAATAGAAAACTTATGAACACACAAAATATAATAAAACTTACACGAACAAGACATATGACATCGCGTCAATCGTCAGTGGTAGAAAAACCAAACTTCTTCCTGTTTACTACACACACACAAGTAACTCGTATGTCACAAACCACGTGATACCTTTTTAGCGCCAAAATAAATTAACAAGAAAACTCGCACTGGGATAAATAAATTTAGATTTTTTACATTATTCGGTTGTTGTTTAGTATAATTCTCAATGTTCTAACATTTTTTACCCTAAATTTTACTATTTTAGAATACCCCATTCCTTCTTCAGACGAAAATCTTTTATCCCTTCATTCAAATATACAAAAAAAATATTTTTTTCACTCAACAACAAAAAAATTTACGTGAATGACTCTTCCAAAAGTGAAATCAACAGGGTCCAAGAATCCCAGGTGCCTAGGTTACCAGTTGTATTAAATTTCAACCATGTAACCAGTTAAGAGTTAAAAAATTGTTTATGATAATTTAGTTAATTAATTTCAATGAAATTGGAAAAAAAATTAATATTACCAAATAAAACAAAAAAACCCCCAAATGAAACCCACTCGGCATTTTTTAAACCCTGGATTTTTGCCAGTTCTGAACAGTACATTTGTAAATAAAATTAATCTTCTTCCACAGTTGAATCTGGAGATTCCATCCAAGATGCAGATCATTTAAATGCGACTATGTACGATTGGATCAATGAAGAACGCTTCGAAACTTTCCCCAAAGTAACCAGGGGGAATATCAATCAAATACTACAAACTAGAAAATATTTGGTATTGGCAGTGGTAGAAGAAAACAAATTAATGGAGGTAGCTCCAGAAATGATTGAATTTAGAGATATGGTTGAATCGGTAATTCGAAAGAAACGTGATTTATATCACAAGAGCTTCCAGTTTGGATGGATAGGATCTCCTGAGTTGGCTAATTCGATAGCTATGTCGGTGTTACCATTGCCATATCTATTAGTTTTAAATTCGACTACGAATCATCATCATATTCCTGAAGATGAGCCAAGTCAACTCACAGCTGATGCCATTGATGTTTTTCTCCAGCAGATATCAAACCAATCAGCTCCAGTAAGTAAATTAGCTGTTAGGCGATAAATGACCGGTTGTAATTCGGATGACTTTGATTCAATTCCGTCGACGTCAAATTTTGAACATATATTCTCAATTTTTAAATAACAAAAGTGATCACTGCTCTCTTCGCCATAGCTTTAAGAATGACGAATGGTAAGCGCCCTCAGTGATATAGATATATCATCATTACTGAAATCTGCGAATAGAATATATTTTTTTATTGATTATTTTTTTTCTATTACAATCACGTGGAAAATAAATGTTCTCAAATTCAAAATGAGTGCGGAAATATTTCCGCACTTTTGCACTAGTGCACGAAATAGTTAACATAAGTAGTAGATGATTGATAAGTTAAAAAATTTCCGGTGATATGAAACTTATGCAAAATAGTGACTTGTTTCTATAGTTTACATGTTTGTAAATTAGAAAAATATAATAAAACATGTTAGTAAAAAGTTTTCATTCATAATTTGATGTTAGATATTGAAATTCATTTTTACAAATCTTGAAACGTCCTTGAAAATTGCCGAAGATTCGATGTTGTTGCTCATTTCAGGTTAATATACGGTTAGAACCTCAGATGGCGCTAGTAGCAACTACGCGCGTGTACATTGTATTTGATATTTTATTCATTTCGTTTGCTGTAATTTTTACGTGTTTCTTTGATATTTGTTTGTTTATCTACGTTTCTTGTTCAAAAATTTTAAACATCCAAAAGGGAGTCGATGAACAGCTATGCCATTAGGCCATTAGGCGCTAAAGTTCGGTGCAGATGTCAACGGACCTTTTACTTCAAAAGAGAGAGATAGAAAAAAATGACATATATGTAGTAGTGCGCAGTAGGTTGTTTACGCATTGAGGAGGCTGATACATTTCAAACGGCAGAAAGTAAAAATTCTGGTAAAAAATGATTTAAGTTTTTGTGTTAAGTAATTTTTATTGAAAATAAATGCTTGTCCTTTTAATAATTTTACTTGACAACATAGTGACAGTGACTCCTCATGTCTAGTTCATAAGAATTTCACTACGTGGCGCATTGAAAAATGACGTCACGGTGCAATAAAAATGTAAAAGGTTCACAGGGGAATGGAAAATTGTAAAAATTTATATCGCTTGATTTTCTTATTCAAAATTAAATATTCATAGTCTTACACTTCTGAACTAGACAAAAAAGCCGGAATACCCTATTTCCCGATTGTATAAAATAGTTTTTTTTTTGTATCAAGTGCGTCATATACAAGTTTCTGAAACGAATATATAGAAATTGATACTATATGTACCATCACTTTTCTACTACAACAATTAAATTTTATTTTCAGACGTATGGAGGAAACACTTTCCCAGTGAGACTGTACCGTTTGTATTTCGAAGCAAGAACATCTCTTGCAGATATGTGGCACGGGAACCCCGTACTAACAATGGTCCTATTTGGATTACCTTTAGGATTCTTATCACTTATTCTGTATTCAATTTGTTGCGCTGATATTCTTGATGCAGATGAGGAAGAAGAACCAACTCATGAAAAGAAAGAGTAAAAGTTTTTCCCAGAAATATTTTCTATCAGGTGAGTTCAACTTACATTCCAAACATGGAATTTTAATATTGTGGGCGGAGAACGAAAGAAGATAATTTTATGAAAATACAATATTGATTGCATTTGTTAGAGTTTAAAAATTTTAATGTTGTTCAGTGCCATATTTCTTTGCTGTCGTATTTGTCGTTGTTATTTCTGTTTTACTAACAGACTTTAATCGTTGAATTTCTTAAACAAATCATTAATACAATCAACTGTGAATTAAACGCCGGTGTCCACAATTTCAGATATGTTTTGTCTTTACAACGAATTTAAAATTACTGTATCTCTCTTAAATATAAATAGATGTTAATACTTTTATAAGATAAAAATTACTTAATTTATTTGTAATTTAAGCAAAATTTTAGATTTTTAAAGATAATTTATTTAAACATTCAACTTATGACAACAATTCAATGTGTATGTATTATAATTTTTTTACGTCCGTAAGAAATTGTACCCTTTTTTAATTAAAATGGGTTTATAAAGTATGTCTTTTAACAAAATAAAAGTGTGAAAAAAGTATTTTTTTTAACGCAAACGGCTGAAAAAATTAAACGATACGGCACATTTTTCACGCTTTTATTGTAGACGTAAAAAAAATTGTATGCAATTAGAGTAAAAAGTAGTCTTATTTTACGAATAGAAAAGTTTGACCGAATGAGCCGTAGGCGAGTTCGTCAAATCCTGTAACTTTTTACTCATGTTGCATAAATAACTATTATGTAATTGTATAAATGTTGTTTATCATATGTAATCATTTGTATAATAAATTATAAGATGCGTTAGTATAAAAACAAAAATTATTATGAAATCTTTATTATTGTGTAAATCTCGCAGCATTATAAAATGATTAATATTAATTAACAATTAGTTAATTTTGTACAACTCAACAGTTTTCAGGAAAAAGAATATAAGCATGACTGAAATTAGACTTAATGCTTAACAGTCTTAAAATTAAAAGAGTGATCCGTTTTTTCGAGGCACTAAAATGGAGTATCACAAGCTTACAGATCGTCGTCGTCATCCGAATCTAAAGCAGCACGTCTTCTATCGAACTTAACTGTGGGTTTATTGCTTTGCATCTGCTGATTTACGTTTTCTAGGAGGGAAATTAGTTCGGTTTCTCCGATTCTTCCTCTTATTTGACCAGTTTGAGCCATTCGAATTAACATGTTTTCTACCATCTTGCCTTTTTCAGGTTTACCCAACATTAAGGTATTTACTGAAAAAAATCAACACCTGTTTATTTTTTGAGGTTTCAAAAGTAATTATTTATATATTCGTTGATATTAAATACATACATCTTGCTCTTGCTTGTTGATCCAAAATTTGAGCTAAGATTGAATTTTTCGCATCTTCTTGTGCTCGAAGTTGTTCTTCTTGCGATTTATTATTTTGGGCACCTCCTCCGGCTCCGGTTCCTGCCTTTACCAAATATTTAAAGAACTGTCCTTGTATGAAACTTATAATTAATTACCTGTGCTTGTAATTGAGCTAAGCGTTGTTTTCTAAGCATTTCCAGTTCTGGGTCGTCCATTTTCGTATTATTTTATTACAAATGCTTGCACAAGTATACGGTTAGGTTATGTGCTATAAATTCTTGAGATCTTGAAATTTTACCTTTTCTTGGTTGAAGGCTGAATATTACAGTACATCAGTGACGTACGTGAATACAACAAAATATATTTTTAAAAATCGTCGTAATCATTCAGTGAGATTATAACACACAAATAAAATGATAACAAAATGATTTTTGTTAACTAATACCGATCATATTAGTAAATGGAATAATATTTGAAATGTTAGTACAATTTTGTGGGGCGTACGGCACTGCAGGTGGACAGAAGCGTCGATAGTGGTGCCGGCTGCCGGCTCGTGGCGGGTTACAGCATTGTCGATTGTCGTTCATCTTGTCTTGTTCGCTGCTAGGCATCCATTACAACAAGCGCAAAAATTACTATTAAAATCAAACAAACTGACATTTTAACAACAATATTTATGCAACATCTGCTAGAGTGAACGACCAAGTAACTGAAAAGGTAAGAGACGTCCAGGAAAATTCAAAGTGATCACTCAACACGTTCCATAGGATAACAGTAACGAGTTTATTAAAAGAGTCGCCATGTATAAACATCGTGTTTTCAGTTTTAGTTGTTAAATAGTTTGTTAAAAAACAAGTTTAGTACGTACACTGTGAAAGACATTTAGTAGTTGTGATGTGCAAAAGTTGAAAGAAGTATCAAAGTCAAATTGTTTACGCAGTATAGTAGTTTGTTCATTGGAAAAGTTTTTCAAAATAAAAATGTTTTATGTGAAGAAACTGAATGTATCCGCGGAGTGTTCGCTGTGTTATTTCAATCTTCGGGGCTTCTGTTCGAAGAAGGTAAGATAGCAACGTCCCTGGATCACTGCGGTGGTTTTTTAAATTGCTAACAATAACAATGCGTACAAGATAGTTTATTCGTCTGGCTCTCCAGTTTTTGTTTTAATATATTGACCACAAATATGCAGTCAAGTCTTCATTCAACTGGAATCAATTGCTTACAGAAAGACTACTTCCAGAGATCAAATTCATCTCTTTAGCTATTCATTTTACTTAAACAAAGGATTCAACGGTCAAAGGAGGGTTTTATTTTATTTTGTATTATGACACCGTATCTTAACGATCGTAAATTAGTAAATATTTCTTTATTATATTACAACGATCAGTGTAAGTAGGTAATAGTTATTTACGTAATTTTAATGTAAAATGATATATTGCATTGAAAGAAACTTTAGATTATTTTGTTAAAATGTAATATTTATACTTACAATTTTTACCAACAGTACTTTAATATTCTTGTATTGTTTGAACAGCATTTAACAACATGGATTCAGACGACTCCAGAGATGATGTCTCTTCAGGGAGTGACTCTGAGTCTAATACGAAAGGACCTCAAAGTCCAAATTCAATTCAGTCGGCAGATAGCCCAGATTATAAATCTAGGCAATCTCCTAGAGGACCCAGATCGCCGTCACCGTGTGGTCCACGGTCACCTTCGCCGGAGGGTTCTATACAATCGAATTCTCCAGTTAATTCTCCTAAAAGAGATTCACGATCAAATTCTCCAGTTAATTCTCCTAAAAGAGATTCACGATCGAATTCTCCAGTTAATTTTCCTAAAAGGGATTCACGATCCCCCATAGAAGACCGTTACAACGACAATATCAAGTCTCCGAGTGCACATTCTGTTTCAAGTCACGGTGATGATAACACAAGAAATTCAATGAAAAGTAATTTAGATGAGGAAGATGGAAACCAGAGCCCCAAATCAACAAGTTCTCACAGTTCTGCAAAGTCTCGCAGTTCCGTCAAGTCTCGAAGTTCTATAAAGTCTAGAAGCTCTATCAAATCGCGAAGTTCTGTGAAATCAAGAAGTTCAGTAAAGTCTAGAGGTTCTTCTAAATCTAGAGGATCCATAAAATCATCGTCTCCGGCGAGACGAACCCCTATGAGTCCAAAAAGTCCGAGTCCAAAGAGTCCAGATAATTCGCCAGCACGATCGGTTAATTCGCCAGCACGATCGGTTAATTCGCCAGCCCGATCGGTTAATTCGCCAGCCCGATCGGTTAATTCCGCAGCGCGATCGGTTAATTCGCCAGCACAATCGGTTAATTCGCTAGCACGATCGGTTAATTCGCCAGCACGATCGGTTAATTCGCCAGCGCGATCGGTTAATTCGCCAGCGCGATCGGTTAATTCATACAAATCCCCAGACAGGCGAGGGCCTATTTCACCTCCTCCAGAGGATGGAAACACGTCGGATTCTAGTGTGTCGAGTCGTGGATCGAGAGGATCGCGAAGATCAGTTGCATCGAGAACTTCAAGAGGATCTAGAGCATCGCGAGGTTCTAGAGAATCTAGAGATTCACGAGGATCTGGAAAATCTAGAGATTCACGACGATCTAGGAAATCTAGAGATTCACAAGGATCTAGAAATTCTAGCCGAAACAAATCCAACGATAGATTAGATGCTCAAGCGGAAGAAATTTCGGACGGTAAATATATATATATATATATTTTATTATAATTAAGTTAAAACATTTCCATCGATTAATTTCGAATGGAATGAATAAATAAATAATTAATTTTATATTAGGAGATATGGAGTATGAAGGTGGTAAAGATTCGGACGATGAAGTAAGGAAGTCTAAACCTAAAGAAAATGTGAAGATTAATTTGTCACATGAAGATCTATCAGACGTATCAGATTTAGATTCACTTGGAGGAAATTCTGAGGAAGAGGGAGGTGAATCACCTTCGGAAAAATCATCGAAACCTCCAACCGATTTACGACAGAAGTTGGATGAGGCTAAAAATAGAAAGATGATGGAGAAACAGAATAATCAGAACCCTCCAGAAAAGGTGAGTAATAACTCAATAAAAATTATAGTTTTGAAGAGTACAGTAAAAAAGCAGATGTCACTTCATTTTCAAAAAATTTTATCATTCATTTCTATACTCGGAGGCGTATCTTTTAGGACCTTAAAATTAGAAAGAAAAAAAACAAGCTTAGTCTTGTGTAATTTTTCATGACAAGTTTAGCGTACAGGGAAGAAAAAAATACGTTGCCGAATTTTTTAGACACAAATAGGTATGTATCTTTTTCGACGATCAATAAAAAAAATAGGCATTTCGAAAGTTATTTAGTTACAGAAAGTGAAATATTACATACCAAAGCTCTTTACTGACAGTTGTTAATAGTACGAGCTACAAAGTAGGTACTTTGCAGACCAAACATTCAATTTTTTTGCTTTCATAGATGAAATGATATATACTCGTAAGTGTAAAATTACAATGTTTTTATTAATTACATTTCAAAATCGATTAATCTTTTTGATCGAAGAAAAAAACAATGGTTTTATACCCGTCTGGTTGAAAGTATGCATTGCAAACTTAGTAGCAGCCCGTGCTACTCTTGGGCGGCTATCCCTAGCCTAGGTCTGTAAAGAAATACTTGCAACTCTTGGTATACAAATAACTATTTTGTGCCTCCGTAGTATTACATAAATCCAAATCGTTCGGAAACACTTATTTACAAATTTAAGTTGGCAAAAGAAGCTGTTCTGGTTATATGTCATTTTGGGACTACACAAGAATTAGCAAATTTTTTACAGCTTTTAATACTAAATTGTTAAATAAAGGCAAAGCTAAATTAAGTGTACTATGCGTTTGCATAGTGGTTGCTATGTAATAGTAAAAATATTTTACTGCCTAGACAGTAATAGTGACATTTTACAGACAGTTATCGGTTAAAAAAATGGATTTTTCAGGTGATATTTGTAGATACGTGTCATTTGAAATTACAGTATTTCACATTTGCGCTATAAATCAAATTCATTTAATAAATTTAAATGTCAAAATAAACTCGCACTCACAAAAGTGCAGTTTCTAGATTAGTGATACAAATAGCTATTTTATATTTTTGGAAAAACGCAACTAGGTTTTAAAATTAAAATTACATATTTCTCGTTTTGAAAACAAACTAATATACCTCACTCTTCATATACACAATTCTTTCATTTTATTTTGAGTTTAAAGTTACACGATAAATAAGCGTAGCATTAAATTTATCTTGAAATATTATCGTTAATTTTCATAAACAATAAATTAAAATGATTCCATTTCTTCATTTCGGTCAATATAGAAAAGACGTGCATTCCTCATGTACACAATATCAGACATATTTACTTTATCCCTTAATCGAAAATTTAAAATTCCTAAAAAACTTCCTAAACAGACAAGTAAAACTGAAGATGGGGAAGAGCAACTCGATTTCGAAGCTGAAGACGGCGAATGTGTCGAAGACATTGCCAAGGCGAAGCCCCAAGATGGCTCAACAAAAGACGGCGATGAAGAAGAGGGTGCAATCAGTGAACCCGCCCTCGAAAAAGAGAAAGAGGAAGTCGAAGAGGGTGAAGTGACCGACGACGATGAGGTCCGGCCTGAAGAAACGGAACCCAGACCTGTGTGTAGGTTCTACTCCAGAGGACAGTGCACATGGGGAGCTAGCTGCCGGTAAGTTGATTTTTGTTTGTTATTGTGGCTGGGAATTTCTATGGAAACGGCCGGGAAACATTTGTGTGGACTGAGTCAATCGATATTTGATTACATTATTATGATAATTAGAAATTATCATAATGTATTTACTTGTAATTATCATATTGTTTTGCGTTTTGAATTGATCAATAGTAAATAAATTTGATATTTCTTGCTGTTATTTTAAGATTCTAAAATAATAATTTTAAAATTGATTATTCTTTATAATTTTCAATAGGAAATTCCACCATTTTTTTTATAATTTCATCAGAAAGTATAAGTAAAACTAAGACTATTGGTGAAAATCCGGTGAAAAAATGCCTATTAATGAGCGAGTTATGGTCCCCCGAAGTTTGAAAATATAGATGTGACGTCACGAATATAAGTTTTTATATAAAACTGTTTTCTTCGTTGATCTAAAATGTTCTTGAAATGTGTGCTATTTTTAAATTATATTTAAGAAAAAACAAATTAATATTGTAACACTGTACAAGTCTACATGCTTTATAATTGCAAGTGTATCAAAATTATTAAGTTTAATGCAAGACATTTATATTCAAATAAAAACTGTTTGAGAATTTCAGTACTGGACTGGTAACCACGTGTCTCCTATTTGAATTTGTCTACTTCCATTGGTAGTAGATTCCACCCCTAACTCGGTATTCGTTATATATTTATAGGTGGTCTTTGAGTCGCCAATCAAAGTAATATGTATGGATTTCATATGAGTGACGAGCTGCTAAAACAAAAAACCCCTTATTTCCTAAGTATTTCAATTATATCATTTTATTTCTTTAATAATATTCATTATTAAGCATCTACTTTCACTATTTTTTACTAATTTCTCTTAATTCGGTTGAGCTGTAATCCCCCATTATACTTTTTTATATTTATTTATAAATTGTTAACTATAGTTTTTTACAGAGATTTTACTCAAAATTTTAGGCACCCTAATAGAAAAACTAAACTGAAAAATTTCATTTCAATTAATTTTTCCACTTTTTTTAACCAATATTCTCAAATGTAGTAATAATAATTCTCATGTTTTGTAAATAACAGTTTAAATCCGAGTAACGAATAATTATGATTACTATTAAAAGTTTGCATGTACTTGAAACAATCTAACATGTAAGAATTAGTTAATTATTAGTGAAATAACTGAACTAACATTACAAGTCATACATTTTCTGTTTGTCATTCTTTTAGTACATTATTGTCCTATTATGTTTTTAATTTAAATGACATTCAGTTTACGAGTATTTTATATATCTATAAATAAATATTTCGTCACGCTTTATTATTCATTACTGGGTGTGTCAATATCTACCGTAAAGCAGGGGTGTCAAAAACACGGCCTGCATGATCCTAGAATGCGGCCTAAAATTTGATTTTACGGAACTAATAAAATGGAATAAAATAGGAATTGCCTTTTGTAAACTTTCTTGGCCATTTTATTGAACGAAGAAATTTTTTTTTTTTTAATTTTAAATGTCTTGACGTGACAGTTTTGTCAAAACGCAAGCAAAAGCAATTCATGAAAAATATGTCATATTTTTAATTTTATTTTTTATACATTATTTCCTCCTTCATTTTTTATTTATTAATAAATGATAGCCCTATAAAGTAAATTATAAAATTAAATACCTTTATTTGTATGCTAATAAAGACCTGATCACATTACATTAATATCTTTTTCGCTGACTTATTTTGTATGACCAACTCGATCTGCAAGTTCGAACATCCGTTTTCTCTGACTACGCGTAGAATTAACTGATACGCCATTGGACTATGATTTGAAATTGAGACCATACGTCATCTACAAATCATAAATTTCGCGCAGCTGTGACGTCAGTGTTATATTTTTAAAGTAATATTACTCTACAATGAATGGATTTGATATGAAATTTTTTTGTTTTTTGAAAATTTTGGACACGCTCGGTTGTTGTACAAAACGTTTTACAGAGATGGCAAATTTAAAAAACTTCTCGAAAGAAGTCTGACGATGCAAATTTTCATCGAGAATACAGGTATTTTAATGACTGCAATATTTTTGACTTTTCGTTTGACAACCCAACTGGCAGTTGTTTGCCCATTTTACTTACTATTTACAGCGATAGAAAGAGATAGCCGTTAAATTAAAAAGGTCTATTATAAATTTTATTTAACAGTACTGTCAATAATTGTATTAAAACTACATCCTTGCAAAATTTTATTATCATTATTTGTGAAATGTGAAAGAATAATCATATTTATTTATCAGATTAGTGTTTTGCGATATATTTAAATATCTTTTCCATACGATCAGTCTATTAACTTTTTTTTCTTTGCCAAAAATTTTGTAATACTCGTATTAACCTTTAACACAGCACTTTTTGTTGTACAATTATGTTAATTTTTTTTAATTCGCTTATATTTCATACACGTTCAAATAAAATTATAAAATTAGAGCGTGAGAACTTATTTTTTTGTTAAACGAAACATAGTTTTTGAGGTTTATTTAACATGTCCTACTTCCCTAAAATTCCGCTGATGACGCATGTTATTTTGCGGGTCCCATTTGGGATCAAGAGATGGCGCTGATTGCGTTAAACAGTGTTGACGTTTCATGCGTAAATGTCAAGTTTGTAGTTCTAATATTCGCCGGTAGTTGGTGTTTTCTTATTTGAAAATCCTAATAGGGCGCGAGCAGACAATTTCTGTTATGTAAAAAATTCAGATACCTACCTATTTTCATGTTTCCGAGTTACAAACAAAAAACATAAATTTGTGATTTTAATTTTTTGATACCTTTTTCTTAGTGGAAATTTTAAAAAGTGCATTTTGCATTATTATTAGTTTTCTTCATCCCGGGGTCACGGATAAAGGAAACTACACCATGTTCGAACTCATCCGCCCGATGGTGCCCGGTGCTCCAGGCTATGGGGCTCAAGAAGAACGTTTTGAGCGCCCTGGATTCGGAATACCACCCTTGAGAGGCGAAGCACCCGTCATAGAATCAGCTTGGGAAAGAGGGTTGCGTACAGCTAAGGAAATGATGCGTAAAGCCATAAAAAGAAAGGAACAGGATATGGACTTTGAAGAAAAGAAGATGAATCTTACTCTAGCACAAGATGAACTGGATAAAGAGAATGGATATTACACAAGAGCTGCAAGTCCGATTCCTGTGGAGCCCGTGGCGAGGCATTATGTGGGAATGCGACATCCATTGGATTACAGACAAGTAAGAACGAGTTTTCAATTATATCTGTAGTACTAGTTGCGTATTATGTGTATTTAAAATTTTAGTTTTGTTTAAATTGTTCTATTTCTCTCAGTTCCCTATATTTAAAAATTATTGTTTGTATTTTATTTTATTAAATCTAATAGCTAAATATTAATATAAATTTTAAACTTCTTAAAATTTAATAAATAATGTAGTTTGCATAATTTTCTTTCGTGCAACGTATTGAAGGAAAATTGTTAATCAAAGAGACAATATTGCAATTGGACACATTGTAAAAATTTTCATTTTCGTAGGCGGAAGCGGCCCAAAGGGTCGATGGTGCTGGTGATCGCCGAAGGCGGCCAGTTACAGTTGAAAAAAATAGACATCCTATTCCAGTGTCTACACAAGTGAGTTTGGAAGTCAAAATTTGTGTTTGGTATGCACAAGAAATTGATGGGCCGGCCCACTACATTAAACTACAAATCTCTATTTAATTTTTGAAATTTTAAATTAGACTGAAATAATTTTTGATGTAGCTACAATTTTTTAAAGTGGCCAATTTTTACTGACAAGTATGTTTTCGTATTTTTAAACAAAGAATATGTGACTAGAAAATACTAATGTTAATTTAAAATTATACGACTTTTTATTACTAGAAATACTTAAATTTACTTTAAGAATAATGAATTGTGTTGTGCAATGTATCGAGTTATGTACCTAGTTTCTGCTACATGTTCATATTTTTTGAATTGTATTTAAATATGTTCAATGTAATTCTCTTCAACGGTAATACACTTCAGCATTCTTTCGTGTCACTTCATAAAAGCTCCCAACCCATATTTTTTCTGAATTCTACTAATATTTAATCAATTCAGAAATTTAGATATACATTTTTTCTAAATTAAAATCTGATGGAAAAAACAATAGTCACATATTCCCTTTCTATTATTAAAATATATACTTTAATATTTAAGAATCCTGTTAAAATATGACTTTTAAAATTTTAATATAATATATTTTATTTATTTTTAACGTTTAAACATGTGTTACATATTTTTAAATATTTGTAGTTTTACTTGTGGCACTACGTTCTGCGATTATTTAAATTTATTTTACGACATTCGTTAAACAAGGTTTTTATTATTATAAAATTGCTATTTTTATCGTAATATATTATTAGCCGGCTCGAGTACCAGAAGAATACTACAGCAGACGCGTAGTCTACGAAGAACCCCGTGTCATGCGAATGGAACCCGAATATGAAGTACCGCGTGAACGTGTTAGAAGTTACAGAGAATTACCTGCTCATCGAATGCCCGACTACTACAACGATAAATACGAAGAACCCGCCGTCCCAGTAAGTTATATTTTTTTCTATTCCTGTTGTTAAAATGTGACAACCAAGGCGGTAAACTAAATCTTTAGTACAATGTGACAAACTAGGCATTTACGAAAATTCTACCGGTGAACTGTTACCGGTATATATCGGTTAACAGCTGTTTACCAGGTTACAGCAACCGGAATCGATATTTTAAGAACGCAAGAGGTAAACAGGGTTGAAATAGAAAGTTCGAAACAGATTTAAAAATTTGACGTAGTTAACAAACTGAGCACAATCCTACTTCCGATTTTCACAGTGAACACATTTTCACTTTTAACGCGCGCGCTTCGCTTAGTATCACTACCTTTTTTGAGGTTAGATTCTCTATTTACCGGCTGAATTACTCGATCCACAAATCATGGATCCGGTAGATATGGTACAATTTTCGAACACGGTAATTATTAACCACTCGGTTTTCGAACTCAATCGGTAGATGCGGTTTCTACCGGTAGAAGTTTCGTAAATGCCTAATGTTTCCACTAAGAAATGATTCATTAAACATTGCCCGAAACTAGCTACAGCTACTAGAGCTGACAGTTGTCAGTCAGTTAAAGTAACTAACCTAAAAAGTGTTATATTAGCCAGAACCTGAAACTTGGACAAGTCGAAATGTAGTAGTAATTATAATATGCTAATGTTATAATGAGGAAAAGACTAAAATTGGTATAAAGGGAAAGGGGATTTATTTACAAGCCAAAGTATACGCAGGTTCAGTCTTAACTTACCGCGCGCCAGCGATAATGTATATCTGCTGTCTTAATTTGCAGTCGTAGAAAAAGTATAGTATGTGACTCGTTTTATAAATTTGCGACTAAAGAAATGTTTAGGAAACTTGTTACATAATCTACTAGTCTTTTAAATCAGGACGCGCGACAACCCGTCATTGCGTTACGGTTAAAAGAGCTTAAAAAATAAAGATTATTTTTTATAGCAACCACGAAGGCCGAAGCGAGAAGTCATCGTACAGCGCATCGAACCAACAAGCGGCCGAGGAGACGAATGGGCTGATCCTTGGATGAGATCAAAAAGTCCTTCAGGACGAGGAAAGGCAGCAGGAAGATTTGGAAGCACCAGGAGACAGAGTTTCAGCTCCGCTTCGAGTTATTCTTCGAGCAGGTATTTATTTCTCAAAACTGTAGATATATACAAAATATCAAAATATTCAATCGGATTTTTTTTTGGTAGTTAGAAATTTAGTAAGTAGAGTAGCAATTGAAAGTAGCACAGCAATTGAGTAGCAATTGACTTTGTAGACTTTGGCAAGAACATTTAACCCTTTAGCTGATCGCAAAATCAAATAATTACAAAATTTTAATGATGGGCTTGTACCGGTTAATAATTAAATCAGTATAGTTATCAAATATTTTTTGCAAAATAAGCTAAATTTTTAGCAAGTTTCTAAAAAAAATCACTAATTAAATACGTCGATAAATAATATGGGCATCATCTCCAAACACCTGACGAGTCTTACGAATTGTTTCGCTTTGAGAGTCACCAAGCTTTTGACAAAACTTGATACAGCAACTTTACTTAACATGTTCATTCATTTCGAGCGAACCGAAAATCCGACGAATACTTGGAACAATACCTCACACAACAGCTACCAAGCAGCGAATGACACACTGATGGCGAAGCGAAAATTCAGGCATGCGCATGAAGGTATACCCTCCATTGTGGGAAGTGACGCCGCCCTACCGTCATTATTTTGCGCGGGAAAATTGAAAGTCTGATTCTTTTTAGACAGGTCGTGTATATAGCGCTGAAAATATTTATGAATATAATTCGATAGAACTACGTCACATCCGCAAAATTTTAAATTTGTGGTAAAATTAAATCGTTAAAATAAAATAGTAAACACCTTTTAATATTATGATTCAAGCAGAGATTGTTACAGACAAAAATAAAAAATCTGGGGTGGCCAACGCAATACCTCCCGCTATTTACCGCCCGAGTCCAAAAAAGATTAAGCTAATTCTTGTTTTTGGATAAGCGAATTTTACTAAATTTTTGGCAGTTTATTTCTTAAAATATAGTCTAATCTAATCCAAGTAACTACCTTTTTAAAAAAAAAAAAATACCGGGATAAAATTGAATTCACTAATCCAAAAATGAGAATTAGCTTAAACTTTTTTGCGAATCATTAATTTTTTTAATCTAAATTCATACCTACATATTTGCATATGCTAGATACTATTGATTTCCTTTCCTATTGTTCTATTTACTTTTTTCTTTTTAAAACGTTACTATTTGAAATGATTAGTTCTTTGACAGTGACATTTTATTTGTCAATTACATACATTTGAATAACTGTGCAACCAAGGAGTTTTATTTGTTTAAAGCGTAGGCTCCGGGATTTAAATTATAGATAATTTTATAAATTTATCCATAAAATATGTAGAAAAGGTAATAATGCAAATCTGTAGAAAATTTAATAATCTTTAATTTTTATAATAACATTAATCTCGAAAAAATAACATTTAAAGGTATTTTTCGAAGAAAAACTATTTTGAGCTTCTAGTAAAGTGTCATTTCCGGTGATCCGATGTACACCAAAATCTAATGGGCTCTTTCCATTACAGAAAAAGTTCGAAATACAAGGTTTCAAAATTTTCTGAATGATAGTATTTGAGTTAGAGTGGAGAATCCACACTTACATACACACAGCCTCATCGGGAAAATGTTAAAATTAGATTCTAGGGACCTGGTCATTTACCGAAATCTCGATATGCGATTTTAAGCACGATCCCTATAGGGCGCGAGCAGACACGTGACTCAAGAGACCTTGACGTACTTAGAATCAGCTGATTTGTGTGCGCATGTCATTTTGACAAGAACAATGCCATGTTGACAAGACCAATGTTTTGACTTATTTTGATTTTTAACTGCTAAAATGTTATTATTTTTAATTTCATGTGTTTTACTGCCCAAAAATTATAAAATAACATTTTAGCAATTCAAAATCAAAATAAGTCAAAACATTGGTCTTGTCAAATTGACACTGTTCTTGTCAAAATGGCATGCGCACACAAATCAGCTGATTCTAAGCTCGTCAAGGTTCATTGAGTCACGTGTCTGCTCGCGCTTTATACCTCCCTTACTAAGGGTACAGGGAGGTAAAAACGATATACAACCAAAATGAAATCGATTATTTTTGTAAAATTTGCTAATTTTCTCTTATGTTAATTACCGTTGCCCACCAGCCCATCACTACAAAATTTTAAAAATAAAATTGCTACAATCTAGGATTACCATCGAGAATAAAAAAATCACTTAAGGGGTTAAACTCTTACGTTGATAATTCCTAATTCCAGTTCATCCCGTAGCTCAAGCGGTTCTAGCAAAAGCACCTATCGTGGAGACTCCCGTTCCCGATCTCGATCACCGACTTCGCGTTTGAGGCGACGAGCACCAGGCCCCAAAAGCCCTCGCATACACAGAGTAGGAGCCCGAGCTGTGTCGCCAAGCGTTATCGTATCTGAGAAGAAAGCAGCGAATGAAAGGGCGTTGTTGATGAATCCCCCGGCACCGAGTCCGAAGAAAGCGCACAAGGATAATAGGCCACCTTCGCCCGGGATGATGAGGACTAGTGCGCAGAATCCGCCTGCGCCTACAAAGGTGAGAGACGTTTTAGTAAACAAGGAATACAATTGAAATTACTAATTTTTATTTAACTATCAAGTAGATGATTTAAATTGAATACTGGGTAATTAGATTATTGAGGAAGAAGATGGCTGTGAAAATGATGAAGATTTATTTTATATGGAAAATAATTGTTTTTTTTTTAAATAAAATATTTATTTGTTATTTATTTATTTGTTTTGCTATTAAATAAATTAGAAATATTTAACAGAATTCATATTTCTACAATCATGTAAAAAGTATACAAAAAAGCGCATTTTGAAAATTAAAGATATGGTTTTTTTGCAGAGCGAGTAAAGGTTTCTTTATTCCATGTTACAAATGACAGTGTGGATTAAAATTTACAAACAATATAAATGTAAAACATAGATTATTGAATTATGGCACATCATGTATATGTGTCGTAATCAGATTGTAAAATCCGTCTTTAATGTTTTACAATCCGCCTAGTCGCTTAGACGTTCTATAAAACGACGAGCAGCTTTCTTAGCTTATATTTTATCTAAAAATAACCTAACCTAAACTCAACCAGAGTTTTTCAAGCGTGACATTTTAATATTAGGTTATTGTTGTTTTATTTGGAGAATATGTATTTTATTTTATTTATGCAACAAGTGCACTTGTTGCATAAATAAAATCGGTCGAGGTCTGTTAGAAAAGTATCCGACCTTTGACCTGGGAAAAAACTGCCATACCTGGAGCGTTGGAAACCTAAAATCACCTTGAAGTAGTCTCCTTGGGACTCCACACAGTTCTTCCAGCGATGCCGCCATTGTTGAAAGCATTCCGAGAAAGCCTCTTTCGGAATGGAGTTTAGCTCGGCTGTCGTTGCAGCCATAATGTCCTCTCGACTGAAATCACGTTCCTTTCAATGGCCTCTTTAGTTTGGGGAACAGCCAGAAGTCGCAGGGGGCCATTCAGGAGAGTAAGGAGCCTGTTGAACTACAGGAGTCTTGTTCTTCGCAAAAAAAAAAGTCTGAATCAAGTGCGAGGAATGCGCTGGAGCATTGTCGTGATGGAGGCGCGAATTTCCTGTTGGCCACAACTGCGGTCTCTTGCGCCGCACAGTATCACGTAGGCAACGGAGGACATCCCTGTAGTACTCTTTGGTGATTGTTTCACTCTGTGGTACGTACTCGTGGTGTACCGCACTACTGAGAGTCAAAGAAAGCAGTCAGCATCATTTTAAATCGGTTGTACCACTCCTTAATCTGTGTGATGCCCATAGCATCGTCACCGAAAGCCGTCTGAATCTTCCGAATGGTTTCCATCTGGCTGTCGCCCATTTTCAAGAAAAATTTGAGGCAATAGCGCTGCTCTAGTTGTTCCGTCATTTTCCTTGTAATGAAAAACCGATGAGAGCACTACACACTGCCTCACTCAAATGCTGCTTGCCAGCAACAGACGCTATCGACAGGTGGGAAAAAATTCATGCATGCGAACGAAGGTTCAAGGTCAGCTCATGCAAGCGCGCTTGATTCAAATCCAGGTTTTCGCAAAAAAATAAGGTCGGATACTTTTCTAACAGACCTCGTATATTTGATGCCAGCAAAAATTATGGCCCGTATTACGAGCGCACTTGTATAATAAAAACGCTTTTAAGGAGCGCCTTCCTCATAAGAATGTAATGTAAAAACACGCTCCATAAAAGCGCTTTTATTATAAAAGTGTAGTCGTAAAATATGCCATTATATGCAATAAATATATTATTGCTCATATGTTGAAAAACTGATTTTGTCTAGTGCAATAATTATATTTTTTGCACTTGTTTCATAAATAACTTTTATTTTTCAGGCGGTCTGGATGAGTGTTTATAAGCACACTACTAGTGTATTAAGCATTTATTAACACTTGAACATTACTAGTAGACCCCTCGGTCCTTGTGTCTATTGATTTTGGTAAAAAGAATCTCTGAAATGCAGATTTACGGATAAAACCCTGAATGCATTACAATGAATGCTTCAGTACGCTTATAATAAGTAAATAGTCCTAATATAAATATTTAACAAATTTTTCGGTATCTATTTTTTTGTCTTTTAAAATTTTATTTTAATATTTGCTTTTAGGGTTTGACTGATCAGTACGGCAGAACTCGCGATCGAACCAAGCACGAATCAGAGCGTAAGAAACTCGCCGTAGCTGCAGCACTGGCAGCTCAAGTCAAAAGCAGAGCCAGAGTTTCGCGATCTAGCAGCGGGTCCGATAGTTCAGGTTCCAGTAGCAGCGACAGCGAATCCTCATATTCTAGTAGTTCCAGCAGCCGAGAGGGCAGCCCTTCTGCACGACGGAAAGTTTCAGAAAAAGTCGAGCTCGCTGCCATGGCTTTGAAAGCTAAAGCTTTAGATGCCCTCAAAAGCGGTGGTGATAAACGACAGATTAAGCTCAACCTTAAATCGAATACGCTCAAGAAGACAGATTTGTCAGAATTGGCTAGGAAAGCAAGTAAGGAAGATATCTTGCAGGGTAAAAAGAGGCTAGCCTCCTCGCCACCGGCTGGCGATGTTTCGGCGCCTAAAATTGCCGCACTTGGAAAGAGTGCGGCAAATAACAAGAAATCCACTTCAAGAAGAGAGGAGTTACTTAAGCAACTCAAAGCCGTTGAAGATGCTATTGCGAAGAAACGATCGAAGATTAATTAATAAATTTGTAAAATTTCTCATTATCATTTAATATCTTCTACGGATTATTTTAATCTCGGAGTGTAATAAATATTCGAACGTATAGTATAATTCTAATATTATGTTGCGTATCGTTAATTTTACGTGTAAATACAACATTTTAAGTAGTTATTTTTTGTGTACTTGTTCAGAAATATATATTTTTAAATATATGCTGTAAAAATGTGAGCATACTTGACATCATCCAATACTAAGCTTTAATAATAATTCAATTAGAATTTATAATATTTATAGTTTAGTATATAATCATACAAGTAGATATAAATTACTATTTTAACTAACTAATACGAGTTAGATTAGAAAATGATTTTTAGTTAAATATGTGATGCGTAATTAATTAGATCCATATTATAACTTCACTTTTTGTACTTCGTTTAATTGCAATATCGCTTTGAGTAACTCTGTTCTTTTATAAGTTTGACAAGAGTGAATTACAGTATATTAGTGTTACATCTGTGTGCTACATGTTTTACGTACAGCACTATTTTTTTTTTCGAAAATACATTAACTTAAATAAAATCTATCTGTTGAAATCATATTTATTATATATCCTACAATTCTAATTTCCATTTAATTTTTGTTTACAATAACATCGTGCGAATGTAATCGCATTGCGTGTTGAAAAAGTAACGTTTTGAATTGGTGCGCTTTTCCCCCCACTTAAAAGTCGGAGAGCACATTAGCGCGCTACTGGTTGACGTCATTCATCTCCTTGCCATTTTGTGGTGGGGACGATGATGGGCTTGAAAGCGGTGTTGCGGGGTGACGAACGAGGTCTTACGCTAAGGAGTTTGAAAACAACTGTCCGCCGTGGTGTGGTTTGGTTGGTGTCTGTGTGACTTGTGTTCCGGTGTTTTGCATTAAAAAAATAGTGTTTTCACAATGGACACAGCTCTGAGAGAGCAAGTGATGATAAACCAATTCGTGCTTGCTGCTGGTTGTGCCAGAGAGCAGGCAAAACAACTGTTGCAAGCGGCACATTGGCAATTTGAGGTAAATATACCACCTATCATGTAAACAAACAGTCGTGAGAGTGAAAATGGCTGCTACAAAACTGTTCCCCTCTTCCTCGCTTCTTCCTTCCTCCACGTTTCCCGGATGACATCGTAATATCGACGAGTGGATTTGGTCAAGGGCTCCAAGGTCGCGAAGGGAAAATAAACATACCTTCCATCAAAACAAATTACTTTCTTGGTTATGAAATTTTCCACAAAACAAGCAAATAATTACAACAAACACTTGCACGTGACCATAATATTTTTATTGAGAGTCATTCAACGTGAATTTTCTCGTAAACAATAATTTTATAGCCCATTTTATTGTTTATTGAATTAAGTAGTACTTTATGAATTATTACATTTGCGAGTAATTAGCTGAATGCTTGGTTTTATTGTTTATTTTTAAGTTTTTTTTTAAATATCGCTTAGGCACTGAGTAATCAGTAATGGGCGTTTAGTCACTGTTTCTAGAATTTGGCAAATGTAAACAAGATGCTGTATGTGTGATTTTGTTTCTTTTTCAGACGGCATTGAGTATATTTTTTCAAGAAGCCGCAATTCCTTCCTGTACAGCTGGTGCCGCCGCGCATTTTGGCCAGGTGAGTAAAGGTAGTTTTAATCGTGTCACATCTGTCTCATGATGTGACATTTTACAACTCTTAAAATTTAAATGTATATTCAGACAGACAAGTGAGTACCGGCGGGCACGGTTTGTTAGCATATCGATTAGTTTGTCCAATTTTAGACATCAGTTCAATAGATTGTTTTCATTCTCGTGTGTTATTTTTGACCTTTTCCGATACTGCCGGGAAAAGCAAAAAAAGTGGTAAAGTGTTCTTAATTTGTTTGTTTTCGACCGAAATTGACTCGAATTTTCTGTTATTTACATAGACTCTAATGTATTATTTGTTGATGATAACCTACTATTTACTATTATTATTTATTTTAATTATTTACATACAATTCGATTGTTTAAAAACAAAGAATAGTTTCATCATCTTTTGCAATAAATGACTTTCTTTTTTGGTTATTCATTGATTCGTCAACTCTGTTTTTAATGGTTTTTGCGATTACTCAAGATTTATAATCCGCGAAACTGATATGTCATACTTTTGTTTCGTCCAGAATAAGTAAAAAAATGCAAACTAAAGATGGTAGTAACATGAAAACATCGTTAAATGAATGAATCATATATTTACAGTTTTAATTCCATACATGAGTAGTGTTGTAAAACATGTTCCTGGGAAAAGTAATAGCATAATAGATGCAGTGGCGTAGTTGAACGTTCTTTAAACAACAGATTCCATCTTGCTCATTGTTTATTTTATAATTTATGTCTATTCTCAATTATTTTGATGATTCATTAAAACAATAACCAATAAATTTAAATATACCATATGCTGCACTTCGTAAGAGTGATTTTGTTAAATAACTACGTACGCTACTGACGCAGTAAATATTTAGATCTGATGTATGCGAATTTAAGCAGAACTGAAAATAACACGTTTCCTGAAATATTCAATGTAAATGTTTAAATTAAATTAGAACATTGTGATCCATTTAATCCTGTAATAAATTAATTATGTCGCAATTTTGTAATGATTAGTTTTTTATGGCGTTAATGAATACGCAAATAATTTTCAGACTTCAAAAATATGGTAATGGTATTTTATTAATTATTTTTTACAATTAATTGTATTTATTAATACTCAAAATACAAGTGTCATTGTTAGTTATTAATTTTTATCAGTTTTGCACACTGATAAACATAAAGTAAACAGTCAGTAATTTTAAATATGCTGCATACGTCATACACAATTTATCATTTAATTATCATACACTAATTAAATGAATCAACCAGGTCTAACAACAATTCAATTTTAAATTATTAATATCCGTGTTTATCATGATATTCAAATTTTGTGATTGTTTATAATGTCTAACAAAAGATATAAATGATGACGTATCTTTTGTTCCTCAAACAAAAGAATTAAAACAAGTGATTGTTTTTGTTTGTAAACAGATTTTTGTTTTGGGTGGTTGCCAACTTGTTTTTTGTATGCAAAATTATATTTTTACAGGAAAATATTTAAATGGGGAGTACGTAAATTTATTTATATTTCGTGATTCCTGTGACAGTATCGATAAAATGAAAAACCATTTAATATTTAATCGTAGTTGAAGAGCGTTGATCTATTTTAAATGAAATGACAGCGGTAGAGGGTATTTTATTCAGCGATGGAAAATTTGCTTTTTTCCGTTGTGCATTTTTAAACACCTGTTTTAGTTTGTTCAGGAAGTCATTGATACGGCGACAGGTGCTGAATTTTTTTTTCATGTAACCATGTGGAACTCTGAATTTCATTTATTTTTAAAAAACAATAAATTTATCGGCATCCGGTTGCCAATAGCTACAATTTTATTATTATCATTGATTATTTCTAAAGTTCACTTGTAGGTAGAAATAGATTTGTGTAAAATAACTTGTTTTTAACTAAAAATTGCAAAAATCAGAATGTCACTAAATACGAGTGGGGAATGAGTTTAATCATTTATTTAAAAATACAAGATTCAATCTAGAATTATTGAGTATAAAAAAATCAAGTAGGGCGCGAAAAACAAAATGTGCGCTTTTGTAAATACATAATAATACAGTGTGGACCCTAGAAACTTCCTTTTTTTGAAAACGAACAAAATAAAAACTGTTACTGATAGACAAAAATTATTTTTGGATAATGAAAGAACAATTTAAATGCAACCAATTTCTGAAGCTCTTCTCTACACGTTCCAACATTCGGGCTATTTCCTGCCGAATAAAATTCTTCAGCAGAAGAAGTGTTGTAGGGCGGTGTTTGTAAACATCTATCTTGGGATATCCCCATGTGAGGGCAATGTTCCCCTGACGGCTCATTTCGATTCGAGGTGATAAGCCGACTCGTAGAGCTCCGCGCCAAGCTTCGAGTCACAAGTCTAAACCGATCCCACGGCGTGTGTACACTCGTCAACTTTGACTTTTGAAGGCTTGCCACGCATTTCCGAGTTTAACCGAAATTGTTCGAAGCGAAATCATTGGTGTATAAATGGGTTTTTAAATTTAAAGTATCTAAACATGTAAACATGTGTAATCGCAATGAGCGGGTAGCTGCTTGCGCTGCTGCTTTCTATGTTTTGAATGCAACTCTAATTTTAAAGAAGAAGACAAACCGTAGACGATTGTCCAGTACTATTGCCTGTGACTATTGCATCCTCCGTCTATGGTATCCCAACGCTACTAAATTCACAAGCGTAGTATAGAACACGTGCACAAGATGCTCCTCTATCCTGCTCGCCTTGTTTGACTCGTGTCCAGCCGGCTTCCCACGACGCGTGGCTCGGCGAGTCTCGCGCCGCTCGTAGACCTAGACTTTTCCCACGGCGTCTGGCTCGTGGCTTGAGGTTAGTTTGTACTGGCTTGGACGAGTTACACCAGCCATTCTCGTCGATATGTACGCATTTGAAAATTAATCCCCGAGATAACCAGATTGTTATGATAAAGTAAAATTATGAACACATCTGACAAAAAGCCAAAGCTAATACAATGTAAACTGAGACACCACCTAAACAAGACTTAACCTGCAAACGTCTTTCCTGAACCAAGAATATACTGGAACGTTGGAAAGGTTGCGCGAGCCGAGCCTAGGCGAACGGAACGTTTCCCTTTGACTCGTGTCAAATTTACCGAAAACTAACGGGAAACCCGAGCCGAGCCAACGAGCCACCCCATTCCCACGACGCGAGGCTCACCAAACTCAAGTAAAAGTTCGCCGAGCCACGGGCCTTGGGAAGTCGGCTTCATATTTACTGATAAGAAACGGGAATTGGCGAGCCGCGACAAACCTCGCTATCCCACGGCGCAAAGCGTGCCGAGTCACGAGCCAGGCTCGCCGAGTCCCGCGCCGTGGATATCCGGCTTACGCCATATGATATTTTTTTTATAGGGATATCTCAAAGCAGATGTTTACAAGCACCGCCTTACAACCCTACTTCAGCTAAAGAATCTTATTATGCAGGAAATAGCCCAAATATTGGAATGTGTAGAGATGAGCTTCAGTAATCGGTTGCATCACTGCATAGAGAACGGTGGTCAGAACCTAAAATCGAACTTAAATTACTATGAAATGTGTTAAGAATTATTATAGGTTATATCATAATTACTTATTTTTTATATGTGAAAACTGCCCATCTTAAAAAATATCTTCATATAATGAAGACTTTATTTCTTTGTCAACGGCTCTATAAATGACAACTATCAATAATGATTATTAAATTCATTATTAGTGTACTTATGTGCGTGTAAATTTCCAATACTGAATAAATTTTCCATTTATTATTGTATTTGAACGAATGCTTCAAGCACAATGAGCAACAATTCATGACATTATTGTCAGGTTCATTCAACTGATATTTGTTTGTTTGTATTACATTTGTTCATTTCATCAGAAATATGAAATGTCAGTTCCAATCAATATACAATATGAGTGAAATATATCACCAAACATGGAATAAAAATAGACATATTTACGTTAGCAGGAGAAGAAAAATAAGATAAACACAAGAAAGATAGCTTGTTTTTTTATAAATAAAAAATGTATTGCTAAAAAGTAAAAATAGGTATGTCGCGTGTCGCACTTTATCAAATTACCGTTTTCCAAACAAACAGTAGCAGTGGTTAATAATTCTGTTCATTCTGCACGAAAAACCTAGCTTGACTATGATGATGATGATAATGATATAAGTACATGATTATATGTAACGAATATAAATTTATAAACGGTGTTAAAAATATGTTTGGAAATTTTAACCTTTTGAGTTCGAATGGGTCATATGTCTCGGACAAGTGTTGAAGATGCCCAGTGAAAAATAAATGTACCTATTATATAAATAAATATGTGCAGTCTTTGTCCAGTCAAATTATAGTCCTCAGAACACAATTATACTCATTTTCTTCAAAGTTTCTGAAGAAATTTTAATTTTTATAGTCTTATGCCCATTTGCACCGTTGACACTTAAATTTTAGGGTAGGCTTAAACAACAAAATGCAAATCGAAAGTTTGACAGCAATATTCACTTTCCCATTTGACATTTCGTTTTGATACTATATTTTTAATTTAAGATACCTTAAAATTTAAGTGTCAGTGGTGCAATCGGGCATTAATATCTCAACGAGGTGATTACAAATTTTGAAACTGCAAATCAAAATCTCTTTTCGTTCTTCCCATTTCTGGGCTATAACCCAAAAATAGGTCGAGTTACAAGCCTAACGACATCGCCATTCGAATCTACGGACAAAATTATATAAGTATATAGGTATCACAGGTAATGCCATGTGCATATATCTTGAGACAACTTATACTAATATTCGCAAATTTTGTCTCGTCAGTTTGCAGAACCAAAAATCTGAAATTCCTCAAAGTAGCAAAAATTACGAATTGTTGCCGTTTTAAGTATTTTGCTGTAGAAATTGTATCTATTGCTTCACTTTTTCTTCGGCAGATCCATACTATCAGGCCCTGAAAAAAAAAATAGAAACCAAAAGGCGAGCCAAAAGGGTTAAGATTTATTTATTTATTGTATACAAATACTATGTATACACTTTTCTTAGTAGACAATACTTTTTTTATGTTATAACAGTTATCAAACGTTATCTCAAGGGCACAATAAGGAATGTAACAAGTGCACCGCATATATGAATTTCGGAGAAAAGTGTAGTTTGGAATTTGATTTTTAATATACAGTGTATTAGAGTGGATAAAATTGTCTTGTTGAGAAAATTATTTACGAATTTTTAATTCGAAAACCAAACCAGGCTTAAGTATTTTTAGTTTAAGTGTTATATTTTAGTAAATTTCCATTTGATACCTGCCGTACAACTACATATTGACATTTTTTGCTTATTGCAAAACTATAAAAAATGCCCTACATTGATAGTAACCAGTATTTAACTCATGGGCGTACGTCATAGTTTTATCTACTTTAATAGTAAATGTACAGCTCAACCAGTCTTAAGCCGGCTTCCCACGGCGCGTGGGCCATCTACACTCGCCGAGCTCCGTGCCAAGATTCGAGTCACAAGTCTAAACCGATCCCACGACATGTATAGACTCTTCAACTTTGACTTTTGCAAGCTTGCCACGCATTTCCAAGTTTAACCGAAATTGTTCGAAGCAAAAACCATTGGAGTAGAAATAGGTTTTTAAATTTAAAATACTTAAATATTAGTAATCGCCAAGAGCGGATAGCTGCTTGCGATGTTGCTTTCTATTTTTTGAGTGCAACTGCAATTTTTAAAAAGGAGAGAAACCATAGACGATGGTCCAATACCAATTTCTGAGACCATTCCATCCACTGTCTATGTTAAGCCGGCTTCCAAACACGCGTGGCTCGGCGAGTCTCGCGCCGCTCGTAGGCTTGGGCGAGCACGAGCTTAAACCCGCCTTGATCTTTCCCACGGCGTCTGGCTCGTGGCTTGTGATTGGTTTGTACTGGCTCGGACGAGTTACACCGAGCCAATCTCGTCGATATTACGCAGTTGAAAATGAATCCCCGAGATAAACAGATTGTTGTATATTTATCGGGAAAATAATAATAATAATAATAATAATAATGTAAAATTATGTACATATCTGATAAATAAAAACACAGTCAAAACTAATACAATGTAAACTCAGACACCACCTAAACAAGACTTAACCTGCAAACGTCGTTCCCGAACCAAGAATATACTGGAACGTTGAACAGGTTGCGCGAGCCCAACCTAGGATAGCGCGCCGCTCTCCTAGGTTGGTCGCGCCGTTTGTCTTTGACTCGTGTGAAATTTACCGACAACTGACAGGAAGCCAACGAGCCACTCCATACCCACGGCGCGAGGCTCGCCAAACAGCTAAAAGTTTGCCGAGTCACGCGCCGTGGGAAGCCGGTTTTATCCGAACGCTAGTAAATTCACAAGCGTACTGAAACATAGAACACTTGCGCAAAACGCTCCCGTAGCATGCTAGCCTCCTTTGACTCGTGTCATATTTACCGCCAACAAACGGGAACAGGCGACCCGCGCCAAGCCACGGCAAGCCTCTCTATAGCCGGGGCCACACATTCGGTATTCGCCGATAGCCGAATATTCGCCTTTCGCCGAGTAATGTTTGTCAATTGGCGAGCATACGTCTACAGATATGTATACAGGGTGATTCATCGGTCTGTCCTCTCTTTATAACTCTTATTTTAAGTCAGATAGAAAAACTCTTCAAATATAATTTATATGATACATTATTATTATTATCTATCTACGTACCATATCCATTTATATACAGGGTGATCCATTTAAGCGCAACAATATGTAACTTTATATTTCTTAATGGAACATCCTATATTTATTTATTTATTTTGATAGTAAATTAGATTCCCTTTAAAAAAGTATTTAGTAATAAAGGGTCTAAAATTATAAATTATGAAGTTATTTACCTTTGTTCGTTGAATGATATGTTTCTATCATATTATTATTAACAAGTAGTTTATCATTGTTGACGTTGATGTGAAAATGAATAATTCAAATTTTAGTAAAGATGAGATGGTTAATATAATATTTATAATAGAAAAATCTATTGAAATTGAAGGACAAGTTTTCGAGCATTTATTATAATTTTGCATTATTTAGTCTGTCACTAAATTTTAATAGCTTCTTTGGAATTAGTGTAATGTTTAAAATATAACAAAAAAGGATCAAAATTTTGTATTATATTATGGGTTTTTCCACTCTGAACTACTATTTTTTATGAACGTAAATAACTTCTTAATTTATAATTTTAGATCCCTTATTATTTAATACTTTTTTAAAGGGAATCTAATTTACTATCAAAATAAATAAATATAGGGTGTTCCATTAAGAAATATAAAGTTACATATTGTTGCGCTTAAACGGAGCACCCTGTATACAAATGCATATGGTACGTAGATAGACAATAATATATCATATAAATTATATTCGAAGAGTTTTTCTATCCGACTTAAAATAAAAGAGAGAAAACAGACCGATGAATCACCCTGTATAGGAAAATATTCGTTCACTTTGACTCTGCTCGAAAAACCGACAGGAAGTGGAGTACAGACGAGCACCGAATATATGCGGCGAGCAGCCCATCCACATATTCGATATTAGGCGAATATTTGCCGAATGTCGAATGTGTGGTCGGTGTGGTCCCAGCTTATCACACGACGCGAAGCGCGCCGAGTCACGAGCCGTGATCCGGCTTTAGATGACAGTCCTCGCCGCTGTGACTAACATTGTTTTAGCTCTGTCAATCGTTTATGGATTATTTTAGAGAAAAATACTTCAAATAAATGATGCGTAGAATTAATTTTTGTATAAGTGTTATTTGAAGTATTTTCTCTAAAATAATCCATAAACAATTGACACAGCTAATACAATGGTAGTCACACCGGCGAGGCTGTATATATCATTAATCACAGATTAAATAAAATACAAAATTACTTATTACATTTTCAAATTAAATGTTACTTTTTATGCGTTTGAAATGACTTGTAACATAACTAAGGCCCAAGTACATTTTCTTTGATATGATGAAGAATTGCAATTAAAATTATATTTGTTTAATTTAAAACTGCAATGAAATATAAATACCACGAATAAAATATTTTAACGATGTACAAAAATAATCATGTTTACTAACATAAACAATTTTAACAACTTGAAGCTTCTAACAAATGAGTTGTTTTATTAATCTTGGTATATTAAATATTTATAAGGATAATAATACATACATACACATGTGACATTTGTTATTTGTTTATGTTAAGTAATTGTTTGTAAATCATTTTTGTTTACTATTATGTAGGTAGGTTAGGTACCTATAATTTGATATTTTTTCTTTGTTATGAAAACCTGTTATTGTTTTGTTGTTTCTTTTTTATTATTTGTTTTACTTTCATAAAAATGAAACATGAATAACAGTTAGTTAACAAAGGTCAAATTTATTACATACATATCTAAAATTTCAGTTCATATTTCAAAAAAATACTTTAATCGTTTAATCCGCTAACTCCTACAGTATGTATTTAACAAGTTTTTAAAAATATCATTCACGTTGTTATTTTAATTAGTTGTAATCAGATTAGAATAATCAGCATTATATTATAAAGCACTGATGGATAATAACATTGTATTCAAAATGAACAAAGTTTCAAAAATCAGCTGTTGGAGTTATTTGTAATAATTAAAAGAATATTAGGTATTAATTACATTATAACACTAGTTATAGGTCGTTCAGCTTTCATTTTATTTTGGAGGGGTTGCAGCCTTTATGGACGAGCCGCCCCTGGTAGCATACCTCATTCTTGACATGGATATAGAACAAAATAATATTATAAAAGAATTAAAATAATTAAGTAGTAATAATAATTAATAGTACATTAAAACAAAAGTCCTCGTCCTTTGTAAAACTCGCCTAGCGGCTCGTTTTCCAAACTTGGACTTGTACGTTAACAGATTACCTTATGATACATGTTTTTTTATACTATTTTTTCTATTGAGATAATTTTACAATTAGATTTTTTAAAAAGGACTTGTCAAAAATACTTCTTAGTGTTTTTTGTCAGTTATGTTGGTAGCGCTTCCCGCTAACAACTGAAATTTCACATTTTGACAGGTTGTGTATTGTGTGAATCTGACTGATTGTTTACATTAAAACGTATCAAGCATTACATTATTAGAGAAGATAAAAGCCAATACTTACAATGTACTCCATCGGTTTATGAATGAACCACCTGATTAAATAATAAAGGTAAATTTATCAAATAACGAATCGGGATCGCTGGTTCGTGTTAGTTATCATAAATAAAACTCTTTAAATAATGAAATACTTTAATGACCAATTTATTGATCTACACTTTTACATTCCACCATCTTGTCAACACATCCACTGCTCAGTTGCAGACATAACAGCAACAGCTGTCCTTACATTCTTCAATACAAAACATATGTTGTATTTGGATATGGCATTTATGTCAAAAGCATATTTAAAAATTTAATATTCGACAATTCGCCTCGACGTGAAACTGGAAATCATGGATTGTAAAATTTTCATATTTACTTGCAAGGAGCCACAAATTGAATTGACAGCGTCAACAATTCAAGTAACGTGCACCATACATTTCAAAACCTGCCTGATATAACAATACATTCAGCTTAAAATTGCAATTTACCATAAAATTAAATTATAATAAATAAAATTTACCGTTTAAATTGTTTTGACAAAGTAAATCTGAGCGCATTGTTTCTTGTTTTACAATTTTTTAGTTGAAAGATTTTAACTTCACAGATTCTTATTTCTGAACTAACACAGATATAGCTATAAATTTCTCTTCTTTCTAGTCCTATCACCTAAAGAAAAGATAAAAATCAATAATTAGAAGTAATATTTCAACATAAACAATTTACCAATTTGAGGTTATATGTAATTCATGTCATGACTACCACCTCTAGAATACGAAAGGCGTCAAAAATAGTACGTTTAAAGATCTTCTAAACATTGTGTTTTCAGTGATAAACAGTGTTTTTATAGACTCATAAGAACACCGAAATAGAAAAAATATATAATAACTTTATGAATGGTTGTCTAATAAACCAAAACTTGCAAGCAGCATCTTTTATGCACATAAAGAAATTTTGCAATATTTTTTCTCGTACATCAGAGTTGAAATCTTAAATCTTTGAAGTTCCTCACCGGTGTGTTTAATCTCATCCGCCGTAACCTTAATTTGCGCTAACCTCTGCCGCATCCTCATCGTTCGAATTCGCAATTATGTGAACGATTCTCAGAGAGCTGCGATAACTTATCGGCTGCTGGGTTCATTGTTCTTGGGAGGCAACAAGCGAGTACAGAGCACTCCAGCCGGTGAATGCTAATGCAGAGAGCTGAGCTGAGAGACTCACACGAACACTCAGGTTATGTAATGCGAGGATGATGTTTGGTCGTTTGTTTGTTTATTTGTTTGTTTGTTTGGGTTCGTAGCGGCAAGGTTGAACTAAAGTCTGAGGTTATGGATTCTTGTTTAGAAGGTTAGAATATGTTAAATACAACATAAGAGCAAAAAATTAGATAGAGTTACGATTCTAAGAAACACAGTCAATATACGATTTTTAAAATAATAAAAAATATTTATTGAATAAATTTTCACATTGACATCTTTGAGTGCCCGTTAAGTGACGCTTAATATACAACCTTACAGATATTTCGTTCTTACCGAAAATTACGATAAAAAGCGATTGGCACACCCAAACTGATTAAAGACAAAAAATGAGTGGCATACATTTTTCCGAAACCTATCTTTAAGCCTTTTTTACAACTATTTTTGAAGCACCGTAGTTCAGTCATGTTGCGGCCGTATTGTGTACGGTAACAAGATGTGCGGCCGTGCTTGTTCTTTGTTCCCCAAACGGTGTAGCCGTATACCGTATTGCAGCCGAGCACATATTATTTTTACTAGAGTTAATATTTCTAAATGACATTTGACATTTATAGATCTCATTTGTATTTATTACCGCAAATTTTGTTGTTTGCTTTTCCCTGCTATTCCTGGTATGTTATTATTATCATAACAACTCTGCTTCAGTGTTGTTATATACCAAATAACACCCAAGGGCGCGTTAGGAGTTGTTGCTATGTTGTCAAGAAATTGATATATTGATACTAGAATAAAGCGTAAAAAACACGAAGAAGCATTCATAGCGTACCTACTCCGTAAATTTTATTGAAACTTCATGATGCGTAATCCACAGAATAGTAAAAAATTATAGTCGGACGAAGAATGAATAAATTACTCTGCATTTTTCTCACTGTTTCAGTACCTACCATTGAATTTTATGTTAAATCGCTGTTCATCTCGCGAAAGTAATTCGGATTTATGTATAAATCTCGTTGGTAAAGTCGACTTAGAATCCGATTCTAAATCCAATCCAGATTGTTTACGTCGTTTTCTTAAATACGTTTTCTAATCCTAAATCCACTTAAATCCGATTAAGGACGTTGATATAAACTTACTCTATAAAAGCACAGCAAACACGTCGTTTAGAAGATTTATAAGCGCACTGTTTGATACAATGTATTAATGTATACAATCTGATAAACTTAACAACATACAATATACAAACTATCAAAATGTGAAATTGCTATTGTTTAGCGGAAAGCGCTACCAACATAAATGACAAAAAATACACCAAGTCATATTTTTAACAAGTCATATTTCTTTAAAATCTCTGTAAAATAGAAAAAAAATTGTATAAAACATATTTCATAAGGCCTGTTAACGCACTTGTCTTTTGTAAAACTCGCCTCGCGGCTCGTTTTCTAAACTTGGATTCGTACCGTACGTTATCAAATTGTCTTATGATATTTGTTTTTTAATGTACTATAACGTATAATAAAATATTAATAGTCGTGTTATATTTTGCAATAATAATATTACCATATTGGCTTATCCAAAGCAATACATTTTTATTTTTTTCAAATAATACGTATTTATTAATTTCACTGGTACATACAAAACATTTTAAACTGGATTCTAAATTATATTTTAAAATAAATATAATATATTATTTAATCTCGTTCATTATGCATATTTAGTGCGATGCTGTAACTATATAAATAATAATATTTCCTTTGAAATTTTATTTATATATTTATTTTCTATACGCGGTGTGAATGAATTACTGCACTACATGAATAATTAAAAATATTTTAATGAATTTAAATTTTTGAAATTGAAAATGTTTAATTTTATAAAATATTTCGTTATTCAGTAGGTGTTGAATACTTCTACATTAGTAATGATATTAATTATTAATATTTCAAACTGTATAATACGTATCTAAATACACCTTTATTAATGTTTCTTGCAATGTAATGTCAAACAAGAATTTCAAATTCATTTTATTGGCATGATAATAAATTGCATAGATCGATAGTATTTATTACTTTATTTGCACGTGGCCACTGGGATATATACAGATGACACGAATGCTATGAGAAATGTATTTATAGTTTGTTCAAATGTTAACAAATGAATAATTAAACAAAATTGATTACCGTTATTATATTTCTGTCACTAACAATAAACACGAATAAATTTTTAATAACTGATGCAGAATTATTGACATGGCAATAATAGCAATAATAAATGAACAATATTGTCTGTTTTTGTTATAAATTTTCCGAAACCAATTTTAACTGTTTTAGCCCTCTCAAAAAGAGATTTTGACTCGTACTTAAAATGGGTTCCATATTACGCCTTCAACTAAATAATAAATATAAATATATCATGTCTTATTACCCATTTCTGGGTAAGCCAATCTGCTTCTACTTGCTGATTTTGGTAATGTCGACGTCGACATAGCTGTATTGAAACAGGATGTTAAAATTAACAAGATACAGAATATGCGCTCATATTTTTTACAATTTTATTATACGTTCAAAATAGTTTTCTTCGACAGTAATATACTTCACCATTTTTTCCTTCCATTTATTGAAAACTATGAACCAATCTTCTTTTGAAGTAATTTTTAGATAATTTAAAAACTGTAGAACTTATTAGTGATGCACGCGAGGCGAGATGAGACGAGAAATATAAAATATCGATCTCATTTCGTTAGGATCTGCATTTTCGATCTCGCTCTCGTTCTCGCACATTTTTTTTCAGTCTCGCAACGAGACGAGATGTAAGAGTATTCTCGTCTCGTCGTACATCACTAAAACTTATGAATTTATTTTGTGGTGACTTAAAAAATGCCAAACTAATTTCTGAAGGACTTGAAAATTTTCAATTAATTTCAGGCTAACTTGAAGCTGTCAAATTATAAATCATTATTCGAAAATACTTTCTGGTTATTCCATATTTTTACTCGAAGCATCCCGCGCGGTCGAATTCCACGCGGTCGAAATTCCATGCGGTCGAAATCCCACGCGGTCGAAATGTACTTCCACCACTTTCTCCGTTCTACAGAAATTCAAATATTTCCACGCCGTCGAATCCCACCCGGTCGAAATGTTACACGATACAAATCCCTCGCTCCCGTACCGCTGTCTGTGTCGATCGTATTGCATTCTAACAATCTATGCTTCGTGGTAGTTCCGCGCTAAAGATAATATATTAAAAAAAAAAATGAAATCATATAGGTATTATTATACAATAAACTATTTAATGAATGAAGCAAGAAAAGAATTTACCTACACATTTTAAGTAAAATTATTGATATTTCTGGTCCGCCATTTCAGATTAGCTGTCATATTATGTGAATAAGCAGTTCATTCTTTATTTCAGTTGTAAAATTATGTATTTCTGTGGTTATTATAAATCTTATGTTGCTTTTATTTCCAAATATATTTTCTTCCACTCGGCATATTTTGACAATAACGGTAACTTGATGTATCTACACATACTTGTCTACTTAAAAATAAATTTAATTATTTTATAATATTAAATAACTAGTAAATTATCATGTTTACTTAAGATGGATAGGTAAATTCTTTTCCTGCTCCATTCATTAAATAGTTCGTTGTATAATAATATAATATGTTTTAAAATTTCTTTTTAATATATTATCTTTGACGCGGAACTACCACGAAGCATATTGTTAGAATGCAATACGATTGAGGAAGAGAGCGGTACGGAGACGAGGGATTTGTATCGTGTAACATTTCGACCGGGTGGGATTCGACGGCGTGGAAATATTTGAATTTCTGTAGAACGGACAAAGTGGTGGGGGCACATTTCGACCGGCTGGGATTTCGACCGCGTGGAATTTCGACCGCGCGGAATTTCGATCGCGTGGAATTCGACCGTGCGGAACTTACTCTTTTTACTCACACAGATATTTTTTTTAAAATTAAGTAAATTTTAACTAAAATTTCACCAATTAATTTCAAATGATAGATAAATAACTGTTTAAAATGATTGTACAAATTTTGTTTTCCACAGCCTGCTTGATTTTCTTATTCTCAATGATTCTAGCGTGACTCCTCGTATATTCAATGTATATTGTTTGACCACCTGAAACATTGTCCTGGTATAGCCTGAAAATAATGATATGGCTCCAAAATTGTTGTTATTAAACTATCATTAACAAAAAAATTGTTAAAAAATTAGGAGTGTAATGATTAAAAAAGATAAAATAAATATAAAATCTTTTTTGGGTGGGTGTTAATATTGAAATGTGTATTTTATATACGAGTAGAAATGCTTATATGGCTTATGTGCCCACGCTTTTATTTACCGAGGAAGAAACCTTAAAAAAAATATTTTTTCATTTTAGTTAATTTAAAAAAAAACGTTATTTATTTCAAAACTTATATCTCACTATCAAATACGGACTCATGGGCCGAAATATGAAACCATTATTAATTCGACCAGCTGTGTTTTAATATAGTTTTATTAATCTTGCCAGATTTCGTAAGTCAGAGATTTAATATAATCTTATATTGATTTAATTGGCCAAGACAAAAATGGGTATCACTATTAAGATTGGCTAGATTACAACTAGGATAAGTTTGTCTAGTGACTCATTATAGAAAGTAGGCTCTGAGACAGATGAATGCTAAACGAAATGTATTCATTAATGTTTTATTTGACGTTCCGTTCTTGGAATTTGGGGAGAGTTATTCAGGAAATACTTCGCTTCTTTTTATTTTCTTCTCATCTGTTTTGTATCATAACTAATGACGGATAGACGAGATACAGACTATTTGAAATATAAATTGAAGCACGTAATGCGATACTCGGTTGATGAGAATCAATTAAGAAAAGCATGCAAGGTTGAGTTTAAAATACATTTGAACTAATTTGCAAAAAGAAGTACTAACTAGTAAAGAAAATTCTCTGTAAACACTTGGTGAACTGTTTGTTATTATTACGTAATGTTTTGAAAACAGTTGTAACTAGTTCAAATCGCTGGCCTGAAATAATTTTTCGAATATATACAGGGTGTAACAAAAATGGTGGGCTGACTATACACAGGCGGCTTCTACGACTAAAAACAAGAAAAAATAATATAAACATATCTCCTTAAATGGATGCCAGCAAATTCAGAACACACTAAGAATTTTTGAGCGCATGAGGCATCATGATCCGACGAGCTCAACAGTGTGTTGCAATCCGTGGATGTCATTTTTAAACATTTATTATGATTTCAATTAAACAACTCCTTTTTCTGCTATCTTTTTGAATAAAAAACTGTAAAACCTCAAATGGCTGTAACTCAGTAAGGAAGCATTTTCTATAAACTTTTTTCCTTATCTTTAGTCGTAGAAGCCCCTGTATGTATACCACGGTAAAATTATTAATAATGTATATATATATAATAAAATATTTTCAAAGTATGTACTTATTTCCATCAATAAAACATTCTTTCTTTTTTCCACTTGTTAAAAGCTCCTAACAAATCATCTTTTGGAATGCATTCAAACTATTTTTTGGAAGACTTAACAACTGTCAAAGATATCAGACTAATTACTGGGGGACTTAAAATATGTCAGATTAATTTCAGGCTGACTTAAAAACTGAGAGCTGCCAAATTATAAATGATGGTTCGAAAATGCTCTCTGGATAATTGTTAGTTCCATATTTACACTCACAATGATTCTTTAAAAAAATGTTTAACGAAGTTCTAACCAACTTAACTTTTGTAATAACTTAATTTATATTTAATAAATAACTGTTTAAAAGTGAATTATTTACCATTGAATTGTCAAATACGATACAGAATGTCTCAGGAAGAGCTTACGCTATCGTTATTTTATTATAATTAGAATTTCAATGGGGTCTCGTGGCCGCGTGCCTGAGTGTCTGGTCGCGAATCTGGGGAACCGGGTTCGATCCCGACCGACGCCAATCATTTCGAATTTTAAATGGCACAAAATAGACCCCTGTGAAGCACTCTCCACGCCAGCAATGAGTGCCCGTGAGGTGACGCCTGGTAAACGCCCGCACGGTACAAATTTGTCATCATCATTACCGATATCTGCGTACAAACCAGATTGGCACACCCAGCAATGGGTAATATACCATGATGATATATTTATTTATTTATTTCAAAACTTGTCAATTATTAATTTATATTATTATAAACAAAAGCTTTCTTTATAAAACGGTTTTACAGTTTATAGAAATTCGTTTCCATTCTCGAGATAAAGAGTGATAAAGAAGTGGCCGTTATTATTAAAAAATCAAAAAAGTTCGATTACGCATCAGGAAGTGGTTGATCATGAATAAAAAATTTTAAGATTTCTTTTGTAAAATTTTCTGCTGAATTCAATGCTAAAATGAAAAATACAGGATTCAATTTAAAATAAGAAACTTAGTGTCTACTTCCGGTTAAACCGGAAGTGCTACTGTTTTGAAAATATTTTATGTGAAACGGGCATGTCGGAAAACTCCTAGATACCAAATTTCGTACAATAATATTGAATAGTTTTTAAAATAACGATAGCATAAGCTCATCCTGGGACACTCTGTAGAGCTGGCACTGGAAAAGTTACCATAAATTAAAAAAAAAATCAGTGAAAAGTAGAACGTTCTATTTAATCAATTTTTGAATCAATTTATTTTCGTAAATAAATCCATCGATTTTTCTGTATTCAGGGCATATTGACCAAAATGAGTAGGTCAGATCTTCATTAGTTTCAGTGTGTTCAAAAAAATTCTTAACTCGGAGTAGGCTATGAACAGTGAAACGTATGTCTGATTATTATTCAGTTCAATAGTCAAGTTGTCAAAATTGATCTTGAAATTTAATTTTAAGGAGAAAAGACAATAAAGAAGGATACAGTATATCGACATTCGCCGTTTTCAAATTTGTTTCCATTTTTAAAATAAGATTCAAGAAGAAAAGCTTTAATGTCTTTAGATAATATTTTTTAATTGACATACGTTTCTTTGTTCAAAACCTACTCCGAGTTAGGAATTTTTTTGAACACACTGTATATAATTCAGTGAAAAATGAGTTTTTACTTCTATCTAAATCTAGAAAACTATGAGAGTTACGACTTCGATTAAATGAGACTTTTTGTTTACCTTTGAGAAGCCAACTTAAATATGTGCTTTTGTTAAAATAACAAATACGTAGGTAAGTTAAATGTTATGTCGCCCTCTAACAATTCAAATTTAATTTTCAAATAACTTCTTCACTATTAGAAATTGAAAAAAAAATGTTTCATATTAAATTTTATTGTTTTACTCTATTTACTGGCATAGACAAAATTTTGTTCGATCACTATCTTTGTAAGTTTTTCTTCAATTCTAATACAAAATGACCTCTTTATCGGAATCGGAAACAGTTGAAGATTAAGCCTATGTTGATTAAGCTTTTTTTACTTATTTTGGTCAGTACTATTTAAATGCTCTGAAAGTTTTTACCGGAAGTTGAAAAACAGCCTATGTACGTATTCCATTTCCAATTTATAATAATTTCTAATTTCTGATTTTCAATTTGACCCAGACGGGTATCGAACTCAGGCATTCCATTCGCAATCTTTTAAATTTTTAATGATTGTTTTATCAACACTGATTACAGTGTGTTATTTAACAGACAGTTTAATGAATTATAGTAGACAATATAAACCTATTTTACACAGGAAGTAGTAAATTTTGACGTCACGGAAGGAAAAACATATGGTTACGACAGAGATGGAACGTGCACGATAAAAACAAATATGACATTGACCTTCATGAGAACTTTACTAAATATTTAAATCCCTGGATATCATTACGAGGATACGGTGGTCATTACATTCAATCAATAACAAATAAGCATCAGGAATATTTACATGTAGCATCAGTTAACTGTTTTATTCACTTGTCTGTTTACATTATAAACTATTTCGGTTTGAGATTGTAAATAAATATAACTGCAATGCTTGTAGATATGACGGCTCCGGTTCTATTCCGACCGACGTCTAATTTTAAAGTATTACAAGAGGTGCTCTCTCCACACATATTTTGAGAGCTTGTGACGTACCGTATGTTGTCTGTTAAGCGCCTTCAGCGTCATTATTGAAAATTGCGAATAAAACAGATTGGTACACCCAAAAATGGGTAATAAGACGTGATATATTTATTCATACAGGATGACCATTTTCTCTGTTCCCTCCTCAAAAATCATGAATAGGCAACCCCTATTAATTTTCATAAGTGACTTGGTTTTTAAAATTTTGTTTTGCTGTGATTATTCTAGGTATACAGAGTGATAAAAAAGGGTAATTTTTTTGAGGTCATACAGTACTGACCAAAATTAATAAAAAAAGCTTAATCAACAATCAACATGAGTCTGTTCTTCAATAGTTTCCGAGATATAAGGCAGTGAAAAATGAGTTTTCGTACTCATGCATTGAAATGTGTTGTTTCGCGTCGCCTAAACAATGTTCGAAACGTCAATTTCCCAGGTCTCCACCAGAAAGGCAACCGGGAAATTTTATAAAAAAAACACTCCTATTTCTAAAGCATTTCTTAAAGAAATATATTTATAATAAAAAAGTATAGTTTGTTAAACATTCCTTCGCTTAATAATAATAAAAGAAAATTGTGGAATATTGAATGAAATTTAATTTTAAAATAATGAAGTTAGTGTATTTGGTTAACAATATTGGCAACAATTTCTTCTTGGCGGGAGTTGGCAAGACAGAGCACTCGGAAAGTCGGTAAAACATAACCCAACAAACGTAATGAAAAATGTAACAAAACAATAAGAAATTTAACAAGTTTATTAAGTTTAAATTTGCTATATACTACAAGTGAAATACTTAGTAAGTAATAAATAGTTATTTAGATACCATGATTAACACTACATTACATTTAAAAAAAACATTAAAATAATTGGAATTTAAATTTGACACATCACTCTGAAATTAGCTACAAAGCAGTGTATTTGTAATAAAGTTTTAATAAATAAAATTATTTGTACACAAATTACTAATTATTAGTTTTATACTATTCGTACGAAAAATATTGTACAAACCACGTGCGTGAACTTGGTTCCCGGAATCGTTCTATGGCAACGCTCGCAAGCTCGCGCAGCCGAACACTCATCCACTTTCACGCACTGGTATGTAAATAACTATTTTACGGGGTTTACCTCTACTATCTCAAAAACTATAAGAGTTACGACTTCGATTAAATGAGACTTTTTGTATACCTTTCAGAGATCCTATTAGATGAGCTTTTATTTTTTAAAAATCAAAAAATTATAACTTACAAATTGAGAAAAATATTTCATATAATTTTTTTGTCTTATTGACAAAATTTCGATCTCTATTTTCGGTTTTTCTTCGATTCTAATACAAAATGGCCTCTATCTCGGAAACAGTTGAAGATCAGACCTATTGATTAAGCTTTTTTTACTCAGTTTAGTCAGTACACTACATACCTACTCTCAAAAATATTTAACCATTTTTTTAACACTCCGTATACTATGAGTATAGTTGCCGACAAAAAAGGATGGACTGGAGATTTCTACACTGTTGCCAATTCGGTGGTTATGTTGAAAATGCTACGTTATGAAGAAGTGGCAACATCGCAGGCAAGGGAGAGAATGCGGAGAAGGAAAAGTTGAGCATAAGTCCATATTTTTTTGACGGCGACTATAATAGTTTACACGAAGTGGCTAGTGATATATATTCTGTTTTCCCTATTCTTAAACTTTCAGGCGGGAACAGATACAATTATCACCTGTATTTTTACAAATTTCGATACATTGATACATTGTGTATTTAGTCAGATTATTATTATCTTAAAGGCATTCGAAACTGTACTGGAGAATGTGACCACGTTTATATCGATAATTCAAGCGGCTTCAAGTATATTATGACTTGAAAAATCCTATTGGTTTATCTCAGCGGATTGAAAATAGGATTGAGTAATTTTCAATCTTCTTTAAATTCGTATCGACTAAAAGAAGATAGTTAAATGTTCGATTATACAAACAGACAGGGAGAGGTATACGATCTAATTGGATATGTAACCCCAAAATCTAAAAATTGTCATATTCTTTGTCTTCTTTCAAAAACATTTAAAAATATTTGTTTCTTCATCACACCAAATATTTCCCTTTTCGACAATTTTACCAAGTTTTATGTACCGACTTTTATAAAATGAGGTAAAATTCAAACAACCAACAAATGAAATGAATTTAGTAACATTGCAACATATTGCGTATGTGCGCATGCGTAGTTACATTATTTGAAGCTTCACTGTTTATTTCGAGAGAAGTCAAGCCGCTTCGTAAGTCCAAGCCTGTTATTTTATAGGCATGACTTGACATTTTCAAGCGGCTTGAAATATTAATCTCGATCGTTTATTTCGAAGATTGAAAAGGAATTTACTAAATTAAAGCGGCTTTAAATGTCGAGATAAACGTAGTCTGTATCTTTGGCATATGTTATATTATAATAGTAATTTACGATTATAGATACAATCAAAATTTTGGCAACAAACATAACTATCTATAAATGGAAGTGCTACTATATGTTTTCATCTGGCATTTACGTCTTGTTTAAGTTATTGCTCTGGTGAACAGTAAAATCGTGAAATAGACACGTTATATGATATTCCATTTTATTTTTCATTCGAAATTGCACTGTTTGACATTTTATTATTATATTGTTGAAGATGTAGATACTATAAGTATTGTACATTATTCGATTTAAAATGTCGTTTTCGTTATAGTTACTAGTTTTAAATTTTCAATTTCGTCATTTGAAAAAATACTACTTAACATCTGTTAGATTGGTGATCCTATTATCCGCATTTAATTTTAACAGTACAGAAAATTATACCAGATGACAAACAGAAAACAGTTGGTAATATAACTGTATATTTTTTATAGACCATTTCACATATTCTGTAAATTCATGCATACACAACTATAATTTGTTGTATATTATTTTATTGTTGTGTATAACGCCCCCTACTAAATTTGACTTGTACGCTAGTGCATTGCTCCCACTTGATCTCGTGACCTCTACGCCACTGACCTGCACTATAGTGTCTAGTTGTCTACCACGGTGGCTAGCTCTTGGGCAATCAAGCAAGCAGTTTCGCAGTCTATCTGACTATTGTAAATATCAGACATATAAGGGAATGACTTTGGCAAAGAAATAATAACAATAATAAAATCTATACATAGGTAGGTTGATGAATAAACTTTTCACATTCACAAATGGTTGAAAAGGATGGATGAAAATAATCTGACACGCAGTCTTACAATAAATTATTTATTTCCTAGCAGACTGTACAACAGCCTTCTTCCGGGTTAGAAATGAAATGTTCTCTTATAAAAAGTTGTAACATAGGAAAACCCCATAAGAAACGTTGGATATTACCATACAGGTAGGTGTATAAATCATTCACTTTCGAAAATTTAAAAAAAAAAACTAAATTTAATGAATATACACCTGGTAATCTCCAATGTTTGTGATGGAGTTTCCCTATGTTACAAATTTTTATAATTGACCATTTCTAGCCCTGAAGAAGACTATTTACAGTCGAAACGTGGGCTAGGAAATAAATAATATTTTTTTTTATACTGGGAATACTTTGAGAAAAGCATTCTGATGAAAACGTTTGTAAATGTTTATTACATAGCCGACTTTTCGGCCTTCTTCAGGGAAATGTAAACTTAATAAGCTGATTTTTTTTTTTATTTTTTTTTTAGTAAGTCTACATTACCCTGAAGAAGGCATATTTGGTGCCGAAACGTCGGTATGTAATAAAACATTTTCAAACGTTTTCATCAGACTGTTTTTCTCCAAGTTTTCCCAGTATTACTTTGATCCACTCAAGGAATACATATTTAATTTTTTTTATGATCGAAATTTTAGTAATTATATTTAATAAGCTCGTTAACCCGGACTAATAAAAACACATCCAATCCGGATTAACAAAACATCCTGACTACCGCGATTATTCTTGTATTGTTAAAATTTTAGTTAAAAGAGAAGCCTATTATATCTTATTTGTAAAAAAAAAAAATACAAAATATATTAACGTATGTATAATGACATAATGTTAGAATAGTATGTTAAAACATGAGTTGCAGAAGGCAACGTATTATAGCACGAGTTACAAATTTGCTCACGAGCGCACAGTGGCGAGTGGACCAACGAACGAGTGCTTGAATTGCCTTCTGTAACGTCTGTTTTATACTATTTTCTCTGTTGAGGATTTCATTTTCATTATTTTTTTAAATAAAAATATGACAATTTCTATTCAGGGAAATTTTTGATAGAATTATTGGGTTGGTGACAGTGGTTTGTGCTTTTTATTCTGTCCATTACAAAGATATTTAGTGTATTTATTGCAGTCATGCTAGTCTCAAATAACAAAATATCACCAAAAATCGTTTAAGAATGAAGCTCTTTCCAACATAAATATGCATGCTAGAATGTGACATTCTAATTCTGAAACAGAAAAAACATGTTCAATAACATGAGGTCAAAAAATCTGTAACCTTAGTTTTCTTGATTCTTTTTTGGCTTAGAGAAAATGCTTAATCCCGTCGTCTTTTTAACACTGTTTTATTGAGCCCAATCTACGCATTTCTAAAAACTTTTGAAGTCTAATTATGATATCTAATTGTCACACTTACAGCAACTTCTTCCTCATCTTTGTTGTCGAAATGGTCTATCAATGGGGACTTAACTTTTTGAACGCCATCTAGTGAGTAAAAAAGTATTTAATAAGTAGTTATGTAATGAGCAAGATTTAGCTCTACAGTTTGACATTTATCATGTGATCCAGCACGTGATATGTGATCACAACAACAACTGTTCCTTGAAAGGACACATAAACATGTCAGACTGAACACATTTTTATATAATTATTTAAGTATATGATCTACTCATCGCACACCTTTCAATGTTTATTTCCACTTTTCTTCAAACCCCGGCATTCTAACCATCTTTTCAACTGTAGGACGGAATTGTTTTCAATGTTTTTAAACACAAATGGTCTAAAATGTTCATAAAAGTTTCAGAAGATTTTTCATAAAGTTCCAGAGAGTTTAGGAATCATCAATCGCACCGAATAGGGCATGAAAATATTCGGAACCAATAAATTTTTACATATTTTCTATTTTTTTTGTATTGTAATTCGAATGAAAAACAGTGATTTTCAAGACACATTCATTAATGCGTACTTGCGATAAAATGGGATTTCCTATCTAACATATCATTTCGAACTCAAGGTCCTGCCCCATTTGGTTTAATAACCAAATGTAATAAAAAGACTATCACTTCTTCTTCGAAAGTGTCAATAAGTTACTAACTAGTTATAATATAAGGTAGTTCTAGTTCTTGATGATAGATGCGTTTTTTGTCGTGAATAGAACGAAAGGGATTCTTTTTTTGACATACAAAAGAAGGAATATAAAAAGAATATTGTGTTTTGTTCTCGATTGACCTTCGAAAGAATTACAGAAGTCTAGTAATAACATACAGACAGAGTGACGCCTTTTAGCAACTTGTAAGTTCCACAAATATTATTTCAAAAATAAAACTTTTCTTGTGACAAATATTATGTATTCAAGGAAAAGAAAACTAGTTTTTCAGAACCTTATTTACATTCTCTTGATTTCTAGGCATACAACAGAGTAAAAATTTAGCTTTATGTAAATAAGTAGAGTGTAGGTTATCTTAATTAACATGTTTTTTTTCTAAATTTAACTATGTATACATACATATTTATTTATTTATGGATTATCACTTTTAATTTGTATAACATTAGCTCGTATTATGAACCTATTTTTATGGAGCGCTTTTATTAAATGTGGCGTTTAACCTCATAATAATATAATGTAAAACGTGCTTCATAATGGCGCTATTATTATTATTATAATAGTGCGTCCCTAATACGGGTCAACGATTTTGCCCGAATTTAATTTCAAATATTTAGAACATGCAAATATAATAACACTTGTGCTAAACAAAATATTAAAAGATTCGAATATGAATCTGTTTTCCAACCCTTGCAAATTTTATAAGAATTTGCCTGAGGTATAAGTAGGCAAAAACCAGTTGACTATAAGTTGAGACAGACTATACAGTAAATATATAAAAATACCGATTCCCTATGCTAGATTTAAAGTTGTATCCATTTCCTCTAAAACCGGAAGTGATGTAAAATTACTACTATGGTCATCTTATGAGCCCCTTTGTCTAGTTTAAGTTTGCTTATTAACATTTTTTTATATCTCTCAAGATAAACGAAATATTCTTGGTGCCGGACTTACGCCAAACACTCTGTATACCATTGATTTGAAATCGTCACTAAAGTGCACAAAAATCGTAATTAAAAGTTCAGAAATCGGAATAATTTAATCTATGATTTCATGCAAAAGCAGTGTTGGCTGCCTTATGATAATGGGTGTTATGGAAATTATGCAAAATACTAACTTTTTCTATGGTTTACATCTGCATAGTAAAAAATACAATAAAACATGTTTAGGGCAAAGTTTTCATTCATAATTTGATATTATAAAATTGAAATTCTTTACATATCTAGAAACGCCCTTGAAAACTGTGACGTCATTTCGATATGCTTTTGCGTGGTTTTTGTTTATTTCAGATTGAATATATGCCGTTAGAATCACAGATGGCGCTAGTAGTTACTGCGAGCGTGTATTTCGTATTTGATATTTTATTCACTTTGTTTGTATTAATTATTACGTGTCCCTCTGATATTTGTTTGTGTGCCTACGTTTTCTTCTTCAAAAGTTGTAAATAGCCAAATAGCTATGTATTTAGGCACTGAAGTTCGGTGCAGATTTCATCGATGCTTGTCATTATTACGATAACTTCAATATTCGAGATTAGCACCATTGAATGTCTGACTAACAGATATGTAAACATAATATATAAAAATAAATATTCCTTTCCTTTTCACAATTTTTTAATTTGAAATAAAATTTAATAGGCATGACATGTCTCCAAATCACTTGAAAAGGCGTTTTCTAAGCGAAATACGTATTTTTAGTGTTTCGCAGTCTCTTTCATAGTTCAAAGCGGCACTTTAGCTGCGTGGGCGAGTGCACCTCGGCACTGAAGTTCCTTTTTACCTCATATGGTTTATTTTCCTCGGCCCTATGGGCCTCGCAAATAAATTCCTTATTCATAATAAAAAGTAGAACTTTAGTGCCTTGATACATAAATAACTATTTCTTAAAAAAAATCTTTATGGGGTCTCGTGGCCGCGTGCCTGAGTGTCAGGTCGCGAATCTGGGGAACTGGGTTCGATCCTAACCGACGCCAAATATTTCCTATTTTAAAAAATGGCACAAAATTGACCCCTGTTGTTGCTCTTTCCACGCAAACAATGAGTGCCCGTGAGGTGACGCCTGGTAAGCGGCCGCACGGTGCAAATATTTCATCATTACCGATATCCGGGTACAAAGCAGATTGACACACCCAGCAATGGGTGTGATGATATATTTATTTATTTATTTAAATAAATATATCTTACAAATATAAAGCAATTTACGGTAAGCGTGCTAAAAGATTTCTTTGTAACGTTATATTACTTGTTTAATTTAAAAAAGTTATTTTGCATTTGAAATTTCAAGTTTTCAAGATCATTGTATACTTTCGAAGTAAGCACCTTATACCTCTCAATACTCTAATCCTATGTACACATCATGCTATCCTATAAGGTCAAATACCTTTCTGATTTGAGGCTGAGGTTCTGCACCTTCCTGATTTTATTTTGGTTTTTTGTTTGCGAAAAACATGGGCGGCGAATGTGGGTGAGTCTGGGGGCTATGTATGACCCTGGGAAATGAGATCATCGATCTAAATGGTTGACTGATTCGTGTTTGGTTTACAGACACGTTTCTTCTGTTTTAAAGTTAGTCATGGTTTCAATGTGGTTTGTTTATATGTTGGTTAGAAAATCATTGTTGATTAGAGATGATTTAATAGGTTATTTTTGTCATTGTTGTAATACTTTTTATTGGGTAGATGTACGTAAACAATAATTGAAATTAATTTGTGACGGTATTTTTAGTTTGCATTTCATATTCACAAGTCAGATGATACAATAAATGAAAATGTTTTTGTCATGTCGAACACAGATAAATTTTCTCATTTTCAATTTGCTGTTTGTTTTATTGATACTTTTTACCTCTCGCTAAGCGAGGTAATGGATTCATGCTAAAAATCGCATATCCGGATTTTAGTGAATAAGCACGTTTTAAGGTCCCTAGAATCCGATTATAACATTTTTACGATGATGTCCGTATGTGTGTGTGTGGATGTTGGATCCACGATATCTCAAATACTATAAGACTTAAGACATTTTTAACTACGGATTCCTCAATCTAAAAATAATGGGAAGAGTTGATTAAGTTTTGGTAACAATTGGAAAACCGGAAGTAGTAGTTACAAGAAAACCATCATCTAAATATTATTTATCGAAAATTTATGTAAATACTTATATTAAAGAATGTTAAATTCTTTATTCGATAAATATAAATTCATTATTATATCTTCTATAGATTTAAAGATAAAGAAATGCATATAAAATAATTTGATTAAAAAATTCTCAAATCAAACTACTTCAAGGCAAGAAATTCAAATGTTTGTAATTAACACATAAATGTCACTGTCAAAAATATTTGTATGCCACTGTCAAAAATATTTGTACATCATTATGAAGATTATGAAAATAAATAAAAAGTCAACAACGCAAAAGAATATACCTAAAAAAGAATATAAACGGAATTTGCGAAAAAATGACGAATAAAAGAAAAAGAAAAGTTAAGTAGAAAAAAAATCAGGATATTGAATATAAAGAAAATCTATGTATTGTACATAATTTATATTAAAATAATTATTTTGTAGTGAGACATGAATATATGTATTTGTATTTAAAAATATTTTTCGTTTTATGCGTACAATCAGGTAAAATATCTGGCGAGAGGTTATGTGCTGGCCACATCAGATTTTTTATTTATTTATTTTTTCATATTCACAAGTCAGATGATACGATAAATGAAAATGTTTTTGTCATGTCGAACACAGATAAATTTTCTCATTTTCAATTTGCTGTTTATTGATGTTTTTTTTTTTTTATTTTAGGGAATATGAAACCATTCTTTATTTCGTTCTCGTTCGAAAGATATCTTTGAGTGTATGAGCAAAGAGAAATAAAAGAAAATGTCGTTTATTACTTTTCTAATTTGCAGAGCATTGATTTTGTACTTTTAACCATTTAACCCTTGACTTTCGTAGAGATATATTGGCCTTGTTTCGTTGACAAGAATCACATGAGTTTAATACGATATACAGTCATTTAATTCAATAATCAAAATGAATAGAATATATTAATAAAACGTCAGAAAATTTAATAAGCTAACACCATTCACTTTAATTTTAATTGGATCCATACATGAATCGTATAATACAATAAATTTGATGTTGATGTGAAGCACACTATAGGTGGATTTTAATTCTATAAATTTAAAATAATGAAAATTGTAGGATGCAAGCGCATTATTCATTTAACTACATTTTCATTACATTAATACATTTCATAGTTGACCAACTTTTAACTTTTCGTTACATTTACACTAGAAATGTAGTGAATAAGACAACTGCGCATACGCGAAAAACAAAGTGACAGCTATTTTAACATTTTAAGTAAAAGGCAAACTGTCGGAGTTAATGAAATTAGTTAGAATAAGAAATATAAATAGTACACAAAGTAACCAGAAATAATGTGCGGAGAACTATTTCAGTGCACACATTTAAAATTACTACTGAATTTGTATAAACACCCTACTTTTTTAAGTGAAAATTAAAATAAAACGTAATATAATTGAAATGAAAATTAATGTTACCTGAATTCACCTTTAAAGATCTTAACGAACCCACATCTTACTCGTAAAAACAAATCCATCGCCAATGTAGTTTTTATCTCTTTAATACCTATATTCACAAAGAAAACTCAGCCTTGATACTAGAATGATTGAGAATAAAACATATGGTTTATATTTTCTAGAATTTTATTTTAATTATGTTCAAAGTATTTCCTTTTATCAATAATACACTTCACCATTCTTTCCATTTTGTGTAAGATGTTTTGATAGTTATAGAAAGCAACCTATTCTAGCTCGAGTTATTAATTCGGATACGAGCGCGTACTGGCGAGTGGACGATCGAACTAATGATGCTTGAATAGCCTTCTTTAAAAGATGTTTTATACTATTTTCTCTGTTTCGGCTATAATTTACATTTTCTTTTTAAAAATATTTGACAATATACATTAAGGGAATTTTATTGTAGAACAGTTAGGTCGGTTTGTCTTGTCTAGATATTTTGAGTATTTAATGCAGTCATATAGTCATACCAATCCCAAATAACAAAATGTCATCAAAAGTTGTTTAAGAATGGAGCTCATTTTAGCACCGATAAGAGTGCTAGAATGTGTCATTCTTATTCCGAGGTAGATAATCAAATATGTAATAGTATATTCCACAACTAGAGAAGAGTCGAGGCGTCAGAGCGCCGAGGACCCCGAAGCAACACAACGTATGTTCCAAGCGCCCGCAAAACTCGGGTCGTTATAATAGTTTTTAAAATAAGTTTAGAAAACGTGTATAAGTAGTCGAGTTTTGTGCGTTAGGTCTTGTTTTTGTCAGGATTAAAAAATGAGTTTAATTTTTCACTCGGAAGACATCGTGTATCTTCGGGGTCCTCGGCTCTCTGACGACTAGACTCTTGACAGCTAGGCGCCGGCGGTGTAGAAATAATATAAATAAATATCCTTAGAAACTACATAGAATAGCGAAAAAAAAAAGAAAAGTAGTGAGTTTGAAAAAACAAATGAAACTTCTACCTTGTGAATCAAGTCGCAAAAAATGCTATTTCTACGACGTTTGAAAAAACAATTTTTGCTTATTTAGAGATTTTTTTTATTATTTAGTTAATTTTCTAATATATAATAATTATTATTATTATTATTATTATTATTATTATTATTATTATTATTATGTAGCTAAACTTACTGCTTTAAATAAAATAAATAAATAAAAATATATCATTACGGCATATTACCCATTGCTGGGTGTGCCAATCTGCTTTGTACGCAGATATCGGTAATGATGATGACATATTTGTACCGTGCGGGCGTTTACCAGGCGAAAGATGTTCAAAAAACCTGTAAAAGTTAATAGAAACATCAAACGCGAATTCAGAAATAAATAATACAACAAAGAGACGTAACCATAGCACCGAACCAAGATATTGATGTTTCGCGCTAATATGCGGGTAAACAGATTCTGATTTGTCCAAAGCCGTGCGGAATTATTCCAAACGGCGTGCGTAATAATTCCACACGGTTTGTTGGAGTGATATTGATTCTAACATAATTTTTAGTTGTATGTGTAGTTTCCAAAATAATGTTGAAAAAACTATTATTTTCTATGTGGAATTAATGAAGTAATTTTGTTTTGCAAAAACTTTATTAAGTCATTAAGCAGTTGCGAATATAATCATAAGAACACTGGAACACACATGTATCATTAAAGTTGATAGGCGTAAGAGCCTCACTAACGAGTATCTCATTTCGCAGACATATTATTTCGTACGTAATAAAGAGTATGAAAATATTTTGTTAATTGTACATTCTCGACAGTTATTAAAATAAAAGTGCTAATTAAAAGCAATCACTTCCATGTCATTTATAATTTGAGAAACCCTAAAACATCATCAGTAAAACTTGCTTGACTTTAAAGAAGTTTCAAATTCAATTACTCGCAGCAAATCACAACACTATATGAAGTCTTGTAGCAATAATTGTTGAGCGTGACCTTATGTAGTCATGCCCTAATATAGGAAAATTCCACTGACGAATAAACAAACAAACACTCACACAGACACCTCGGTGCTTGGGGGCATAGAAAATATCTCAACTATTCAAAAATATAATGCTTCGTCGTATTTCACGTGTATACAACCTTCTGAGTCAACTTCCTATGAAGTCTTCGTCAGAAGGTGGCCAGCACAGCAGGTAATCACAGACATCTGTAGATTTAATTGAATTCTAGAAATAACAGAAATAGTCTATTTTACTTCAGATTGGACTGATGTTGCAAGAAATTTCATCAGACATTCCTTAGATCTTCTTTTTCTTTTCTTCATAGCATTTATTTTATTTAGGCCTGTGTTTTACTACATATATATTTTGTATATTTTAATTAATATTTTATGCGAAAAACTGAAGAAAATTGTTAGAAGTAATATCATAAGACCTCCTGATTTTATCGATAAGCTTTTATTTTGCACGATTTTTTCTGCTTAGCAACAAACATGAAAGCAAACTGCATGGTAAATCCCGACACCGAAGGAGGAAGGGTTTGTCCTAATGTCAGTTTGCTTGAGTATTTTTGCTTAAAACCAAAAAAAATGAGTGCTTAAAAATCAAAGTTTATCTGAGAAAATCAGAGAGGTCGTGTGATATTTGGTGAGATAAATTCGAAAGACAACGAAAAATGAAACAATTTAATTATTATTTTATTTTTAAACCAGAAATATTAATTAACTGTCACACTGACAGTTATAAACAATAACAACTGTTTATTTATTTGATAGCGGAACTTTATCGGCTTAGCGGAGTTTTATCATACGTAATATAACAAGTGATTTGATTATCATCGATGATATTCTCTAGTGAAACCGAGTTGCAGATTTCACGAGTTCGAAGGACGAGTGAAATGTGCTGCATCGGTTTCACGAGCAATATCTTCGATTATTAATCATATCACGATCTTGTATTTAATGAGAGAATATAATGAATTTTTGTGACACATTGTGTGTGCTGCTAACCTAACTTTTAACATATTGTATTACTATAACCACAGATTACCTATACTACCGTATACAGATGCGACACTCCCGAGTTTCGTTGGGGTGAATTCTGAACTGCGCAGATTGTTTGCGCATGGCATATTTCGTTAATAAAATGGCGTATTTTTATTGTGTCTGTTGTCGTTTTCAACACAAATATGAAATATAAAAGCCACTGTGTTTAAAAGTGTGATGTTTGCAATAACAATGCTCGAGCGCCTTTAAATTTGGACAGTGCATCTTTTTTCAGTCATTTTAAAGCGTATGAAAATAATTAAGACGCTTTCGGTATTCGGTAATTCAATTATGCCATGCAGTTCTTTTATATCCTATATGACAACCTTGAACAATGTTTTTTGAAAATTTAGAAATTGTGACCATACGATCTAATGTAATAAAAATATGGTAAAGAAAATCAAAGAAATTGAATTTACCCATCCTTGTCATCAATTTCTGCAGGAGTATTTAATAACATTACATTCCAGAATGCGATTATTTTATACACTCAAATTCAAATTTATAAATAGGAACTTCAAAACAAAGGTAGTGTCTTATTCTTAGTTTTTTGTTTTGATTATAATGCGTACCTAATGTAATTTACTTTTTACATATGTATTTTTATAAATAATATATATTTTATAACTGAATTCTTTGTTTTTATATTAATATATATTTAAATAAAATAATATTTAGCTAAAAAAAAACTTTCAAACAATAACTTCCTCTATTCGGATTCGAACTCGCTCCCTCAGTTCGAGTCTCTGTGTTCCTGTGCCTTAACCATTTCAGCTACAAGCCAAAAGGGCCTATTCTGTAACTCAGTGGTTATTTTTTAACCACTGGTTAAATTTTTTAACCAATCAAGTATGTTGACATGTAACAAAAAAAGGGATTTTTAGTTGTCAAATCAGTATCTATTGGATAAAAATTTTAACCAATGCTTAAAAATTAACCACCGAGTTACAGAATAGGGCCGAAACTGTACTATATGCATAGTTGTTGGATTTTGAATTAGCAAATTATTTCATTAAAAACATGGCCGCCAATAATATTTTCTGGAGACATTGACTTCAAAGGTTCCGACAGAGAGTGTCGCATCTGGTTACGGTAGTATAGGTAATCTGTAGTATTACAACATAGTTAATTTGCCAATTGCCTCATTATTTTCATCCTTGATATAAACTATAAATCCCTTAGCAACGAATATAAATAAGGTGATAATTTCTTTGTTTTTTTATCTTCGCTGTGATTGACATGTAACTAGGGACATTCTGAATGTTGATTGGCGGAAAACAAGTCACGTGACTCATGAATTATTTTCTCAGTATAATACTGTTCGCATTGGTTGAATTTTCAAGTGTTTTGCATCATAATTGGTTAAAAACTAGTCGTTGGAATTTATCTGGTTAATTCCATATCTCCATTCACTACTACATATATTTTAAAAATTTGATTAGCTAAGTTATTTTGCAACTGCAATTCAAAAGCCAGAAAATAACTATTTAATACGATAGTCTAAATTTTATTTTCCACTACCTACCTGATTTTCTTCTCCATAACAACTCTAGCGTGATCCTCGTAGTTTTCTGGAGCATGGTGGCTCAATGGTTAACTTACTAGTTTATTGAACGAGGTCATGGATTCAAATTCTGCCCGCAGAATCAGTTGACGGTGCCTAAAGCACACCTGTGATGGCGTTTTGTAGGACCTGCCAGATTTGTTTAAATTAGTGCTTTCTTGTTCAGTTAAATCCTTCATCGGATACGATACATAATTGAAGGGCAACAGGTTATAAATTCGGGATTATTTACTACTTGCGGCGTAATTCGACTTAAGAAAATTCTGATTTGGAACTGCAGTCTGTTTTAATAACTGTTTCACACATGCGCAATCTTCACACCCTTTAAAAGGACAACTAAATAGTAAAATCAATGAAACTATAAATATTATTTATGAATGTTGTCTATAATTGCATTAAAATACATACCTACAACATAATATTATAATTATGTTTTGTGGAATTCAAAGAGCAAACATTTATTGTAACGTGTGAGCACCGTCGCTGCCATGAATAAGCGTCTAAGTTTAGCGATGACGTACTCGCGCGAGCAGCCGGGCGACGTAAACAAAAAAGTCTCGACTTGTTTAATAACGTTTGTATTCGATGTTATTATCGGGTGGAATGTTTTAGAGATATTCCAGAAGGTAATGACAGCTAAAGAGACGCAGCTATGGCAGAGAGAAAGTTACATAGTCAGCTGAGTTGAGTTGATGAGTTGAGGTCCATAAGTGAAGACGAACAGACAATTACATACTTCAGTTCCGTTAGTGAACAAGGACGAGTGAAGACCCGTGTGAGGGAAGGTGAACTCGGGCAGTTGAGAATACAGACGCAGTGGAGCCTCAATTGTGTATACAGAGGCTGTGGAGTTCAGTTGTGTATACAGAGGCTGTAGAGTTCAGTTGTGTGTACAGAGGCTGTGGAGCTCAGTTGTGTATATAGAGGCTGTGGAGCTCAGTTGTGTATACGGAGGCTGTAGGGCTCATTTGTGTATACAGAGTCTGTGGGTCTCAGTTGTGTATACAAAGTAGAGATGGGTCAATTCCCGAAATTTAAAGATACGGGAAAATTCCCAGAAATTTTCCTGGATTTTTTTTTTGATAAATTTTCCGAGAAATTTCCTGAAAAATATCCTTCGAAAATTTCCGAAGGAAATTCAAATATGAATAAAAATTGTATCTGTAGGTTTATTTAGTTTTATTTTTCAGTAACATTATGCTAAAAAAAAATATATATAATTATACTCGTAAGAACTAATAAAAAATACTTCCCCATATTTTAAATATTCAATATATTTTCATACTTCTTACATAAAGTAAAGGTGCAATATTCATAAAACCTTAAATGAGAAGCATCGTACTAAATTTCACAAGTACTCATATTTACTTGAAAAAAATTAACCACAAGGAAACTTAAATTACTCAAAAAATGAACAATGTTACATATTTAATAATTATTTATAACAACTTGCACCAAACATCAAAGCCAAAATTTACGGGAAAAATAGTAACTAAATTTCTTCCCGAAAATCGCGGATGAAGGAATTTCCGGGAATTTTCCCGGGGAATAAAATCCCCGGTAAGAATTTTTTGGCGGCACATCACTAATAAAGAGGCTGTTGGAGTTCTATTAGTAGAGTTGACTCAGTGGAAGTGAGCTGACGAGTGGAGTCCCGTGAGGGAAGTCGGGCAGTTGAATGTGATATAAATATCGCGTAAACAGTCTACAATAGTCTGTAACAGACCGGCAGTCTAAGATTGGAACGCGTAGTGAAATAAATGAATAGTTAGTTAAATAAAAGTACGAGAATATATTAAAATAAATAGTTCTGTTAATTGTTTAAATAAATAAATAATCTTAGTGTTTAAATAGTAACTAATTATATTCGTGATCTTAAATTAGTGTTTAATATTTGTTTAACCATAGTTATTGTCATTTTTATTATCTTTTAATATTTAATTATCGTTTAATAAACATCTATTTTAATTACTAATAATTCTTTGATTTTTACACTTCACCCATAAATGAAAACATTACATTATTTAACATGTTGGTTTGCGATACATTATAACAGGTATCTCTTCTATACATTCAGTCAATATAAATATGTAATACACCAATATAAATTTGTTATAGCCATATTAATATTTATCTGAATATATCTTGCCCCTTAAAATAGATTGAAAAAAAATTATCTACTTCAGTGAATCCTCACTGTGAATAAAGCATACTTCATGGAAATCTAAGGCTCAGATAAAAGTGGATTAATTTGTAACGGTATCAGCCGTTACAAAAATGTAAAATAAACGCTGAGATCTTTAAATTGTAGAAATATAAATATTTATTTCAACTAAATTATTTTGCCGCTAGTTTCATGTAATGACAAGATGTAACAAGTTATTTATTTTTCTTTTGTCGCCAAGTAACTTCGGGGAAAAAGAATAACAATAACCTAAGACAATGAGGATAAGTTAATGTCGCTACAAGTCACGATGTAGTATCTATAGGTGAGAGCACTAGATGCGTTGATATGGCTAAGTAAATGTTTTGCTACAAAATGCACAACAAGGTATGGATCACATAAAGAGAAATATAGTCTTTTTAAGGTGCCAAAATGTGCAATTTAGCGGCAGCCAGCTACACTATGATCACAGAAACAGGTGTTAAGATAAATTTCTGATTGAAAGTTGTCAACGTCAAGTGCATTTGACATATGTTGTTTTATAATTTTGCTGGAAATATAGAAACGTATCTGTATGGAATTTGTACAAAATACGTACATAGAACTGACAAAAGATAAAAGGTAGTGATTGAATATATAGAATATTATGCGTTATATATGAAAAATTTAAGATTTTAAATATTTTGTGTAAAAACCGGGTCGCAACAAAACCTGACATCTAGCGGCAGACTGTATGAACTAGCCCAGTTTGCCATTCTTTGTAATGCATTGGAATATGTCGTGCACTCACCTATAGATACTACACCGTGCTACAAGTTAACACTACAGAAAAGCTCTTTACAATTTTATTTTATATATTTTTAGATGTAATATTATAAATAAATGCTTGATTACGTTACAAATTTAATCATTCGTACAACGTACAGTTATTTAAAAAAAAACTGCATGTATGTATATGCTTTCTGTATTTAGCTTACATAATATTTTTTTTTGCATTACTTCAGAAATGTGTAACAAATAATAGAAATAAATCAGAACAGAATTTAATATGTGATATGTAATTAAAATTCTACGCCATATCTGCATTTCTGCATATTTTTAAACCTATCTATCTACAAAAAAGATCATTTACTTAAAAGGTTATAAATATGCATAAATATGTCTGTAAAAATATTTTTTTTTAGTTTGTTTATTATCTCGCCGAATATTTTATGCGAGTTGAAGTGAAATTCCTAAGAAATTGGTCGAGATTGAAAGTGACACTCGGAGATTGTGTGGGCGGTTGTGGAATTAATGGGCTGGAATGATTGAAAGTTTATTGGGACATTGCGGCTTAGAAAGAAACGCGAAATGGCAAAAGAACGCTCTTATATATAAATGGATGAAATTGTTTGTCTCTCGGGCACAATCAAAACAACAACTTTCTGGAATTTATTTCCAATTAAAATAAGCTTATATTATAATTTGCTGTATACCGGCATTTGTTTTAAAATTTCTATACGCAAGCAATCATTATTATAATAGGTTGCAATAATTTTTGAAAAATGATAAATTTAGTTACCTACTCAGTTTACTATTTTTCTGTATACAGAGGATGATTTAAAATTTAAGTATAACGAGTGTAACAAACTTTAACTGTTTGTTGGCAAGGTCATTTTAAGTGAAAAATGTCATCTAAACATAGTATAAAATAAAATAAAAACAAGATACTTCAACTCTTTACCTTATGTTTCTACATTGACTACGTTTATTTCGACAATAGGGTTTTCCAATCCAGCGGATTTTGAATAAATAAATATTACATATAAATTTTAGAATAAAGTATATTAATATAAAATTAAAATAATGATATAGTATTTATAAATGAATCTTTAATTGAAGAATATATATGTTCAAAATGGTCGCCAAATGACGCCACAACCCTAACGAGGTCACACAACGTTATTTTATTTGATGGTGTTTGTGCGCATGCCTGTCTTTTACAGCGAATTATTTTTGTTGACGTTCACAAGTTAAATACACGTGTGTAACAAGAAAACTGTGGTTAATCTTACTCGTTGAATTAAACATACATATAAATAAAAAGCACACACGTGCTGAATCAATAACCGCCCAGTTGATGTGAATGCAAGTCAATACAGATTATGTTCGTTACGTTTAATTTTCCCGCGCTACATATTTGTAGCTAAATTCACTTGACACAACTGTTTCTATCTCATAGTTCATCAAGCTTTCTCTCTTGCTGGAGCTAGCCAAGGTCTTACTGGGGTTGTGACGTCACGGAATGACGACATTGCAAATTGCAAAGTTCTTTTGCATTTTTTTCCCGTACTATAAATTTTTATGCAAAATAAAAAAATATGAATCTAATATTTTTATCCCTACATTAATACACAAAAAAAAAAAATCGTGGAAAACCCTATTCAAGCGGCTTCAAGTACATATTATGACGAAATATCCTATTGGTTCATCTCAGCGGATTGAGGATTGAGTTATTTTCAAACTTTAAATTCGTATTGATTGATATTTAAATATTAAATATCTACTAGATTACCCAGACAGACTGGGAGAGGCATATGAGCTAATTTAATGCTGGATATGTAAACTATTATTCACGAAAGATGACTATTCAAGGTCATTTGTGAGCCGTCTGATATAATATTACTTGCAGATAACTTCATTGCATTTCGTATGCATAGGCGTGCAACATGAAATATTTATGGACACATTTTAACAGAAAAAATAATAGTAATTCATTTGAAAATTATATTTCTTTCTAAATAATACCTTTCTGAAAGATTTATGTTTTTCACTTGTTTTTGCAAAATACAAAAACATACACTTAACTTATAAACCAAGGAATAATAATTTGATTTAAACGTCAACGTCACTGGGTAAATATTAGCACAGAGGGTAGTGTAGTAGATAATAGGTATCTGTAATTCTACGACATATGTCATTATTTATAGTGTGTTAGAAAGTAATGGCACTATTTACGTATATCTGTCACTCCACATCTTTCTCTTTCTAAAACAAAATATTGCTAATCTACTGCTGTAAAGTGATGTGTATTCTTTCTTCGAAAGAATGTCCTTGAATAGTCATCTTTCGTGAATAATAGCGTAACCTCAAAATCTAAAAATTGTCACGTTAATTGTCTTCTCTTTCAAAAACATTAAAAACATATTTGTTTCTTCAGCATTCCAAATATTTCGCCTTTGGAAAATTTAACAAAGTTTTATGTCACGACTTCTGTAAAATAACGTAAATTGCAAACAACTAACAAATGATATGAATTTAGTAACACTGCAACATATTGCGAATATGCGCGTGCGTAGTTACATTATTTGAAGCTTTACTGTTTATTTCAACAGAAGCCAAACTTGACTTGACATTTTCACCCGGCTTGAAATATTAACCTCGATCGTTTATTTTGAAGATTGAAAAGAGATTTAATAGATTCAAGCTGCATCAAACGTCGATATAAACGTAGTCAATAGGGGATTCCACCTTTTTTTATACTTTCATCAGAAAGTATAAGTAATACTAAGACTATTGGTGAAAATCCGGTGAAAAAATTCGTATTAATAAACGAGTTATGGTCCCCCGAAGTTTGTAAATATGGATGTGACGTCACGTATATGTTTTTATATAAAACTGTTTTCTTCGTGGATCTAGAATGTTCTTGAAATGTATGCTATTTTTAAATTATATTTATAAAAAACAAATTAATATTATAACACTGTACAATTGTACATGCTTTATAATTGCAAGTTTATCAAAATTATTAAGTTTAATGCAAGAAATTTATATTCAAATAAAAACTGTTTGAGAATTGCAGTACTGGACTGGTAGCCATGTGTCCTGTATTTGAATTTGTCTACTTCGATTGGTAGTAGACTCAACCCCTAACTCAGTATTCGTTATATATTTATAGGTAGTCTTTGAGTCGCCAATCAAAATACAGTGGACCCCCGGTAATCCGACAAACGTTTTGCAGGGCAGTGTCGGACTATCGAATTTGTCGGATTATAGAGTACTGCCTAAGACACCCTATAGTCCGGAATTTTTTACAAACGAGTACCTTGTAATCCGACAAATTACAGATCCAGTGATAAGATTCTATATGTTATACTCTGAAGTACAAATCATACTTCATTATGTATGTCAAACTTAGTAAATTAAACACAATAGAGAGCTTACGTTTTATTATGAAATTAACGTCATTAATGCTATAGAACTTACAAACAATAATAACTTTACATTAGGAAATAAAAAAATCATACTATGAATCAATCATCATCAAATCAATACCTACGCGTCGAGCACATTAGTGGTAGGGTCATGTCGGATTACAGGGGGTGCCGGATTAGCCAGGGGCCGGAATACCGGGGGTCCACTGTAATATATATGGATTTCATGAGTGACGAGCTGCTAAAACAAAAACCACCTTATTTCCGAAGTATTTCAATGATATCATTTTATTTCTTTATTAGTATTCATTATTAAGCATCTACTTTCACTATTTTTTTCTAATTTCTCTTAATTCGATTGAGCTGTAATCCCCTATTTCATATTCATGGGCGCCGCTAGGGAGAGGCAAAAGGGGCATATGCCCGCTGTGAGGCAAAAAATTGAAGCAAATGCTGCCGATAAAATTAAATTTAATTCATTATGAAATGAAAAAATTTGACTACAATAATGAAAAATTTCTGGTGATGCATATGGGATTTTGTTTTTTTATCTTTTAGATTATTTATGATTTTCATGAGCAATTATATAGTCTGATTCTATTTACTTGATTTCTCAGGAGCCTTCTCTCTAAGAGAGCAATAAAACTACATTTTGTATAGAATATTTTAAGAAAAGAAATAAGTAACAGTTATGTCTAATTTTAGTTCTGTAATAAAGGTCGTACACATTATCTATTCCATTTTTATGTGTTTGTGTACTGTACATTACTTTTACTCATTCAATCATTGTTCCTAGAAGTCACATCAGCAATTTCAATTTTGCATTATTTTCTTGCATGGTGTCAGCTTTGTTGGTAATTTTTGCAATAAAATAAAATATTTTAATTGATTTTGTTACTTGTTTAGGAACTCACATTTTAGTTTTTAATGTCATATATCAAAATTATAAATAACATTTCAAAATGCGTGTAATATTTTCTAATGCTGTTCTGATATTTATATGCATTATTATACAACATTAGTCTATAAAAGGTATCATGGTATCAAAAACATATAAAATTAGTTATGAATATTGCATACGGATGTCGGTTATAAAACGCTGTTTATAAACGTTATTGAATAAATATTATTATTTATATAATCATAATTACAAATAAAAAAAAAATATGCATTAAAGTTTTGCTATTATTTTTTACACTTTATAAATAATAATTAATAATTATGTTTAAAATATTTATAGTTAGTGCAACTACTCACTATTAAAATATTTGCGTTCATAAAGTAAAACTAGTGCAAGTATAACTTAGTAGTACCTAATTAAAGAGAAATTTAGTAGTGATAATTAGTAGCACCGAAGGCTATTGTAAGTATTATTACCTAAAAGATTGTCGTGATAATATATATTTTTTTAAATGGATAGAGATACGTGAGATGCTCGAATTAAGAGAAAATCACTTGCTATTGCTAAAGAAAATATATAGAAAGAGGAAAAATCCATTAGAAAAACTTACAGAAAATTAATTTAGGAAAATATACAAATATTAATTACAGTTTTTCTGATTTTATTATATTGTAAACAATACTTGTAATATTCTTATGCTGACTACAATAAAGGATATTTACAGTCCAAGAACTTCGATTACAATAATGAATCTAAAATCCAACAAAAGAAATTTCATTAATATTTCAATACTATGCTTCATTTCACGTATGAAAATAGTTATGGAAAGATAGGCGCAGTTTGATCTTGTTTTTTGATAGGGTAATACTCGGGTATTATCCAATCAAACAACTAGATAAAACTGCACCTATCTTCCCATCACTATTTTCTTACGTGAAATGAAGTATAGCATTTAGCGTAGAATAAAAAATAAGGCATATGCAATAAGAAGTACTGTACTTATATTTATATTTTTTATTTCTATTCAGCTAAAAAACATAATTTAAAATAAATACACCTTAAACGTGTCTTAATATCAAAAATGAAATCCACATACATTTAAAAAAGTTTTATCAGATATTTCAAAGTTAGTTAACCAATCTTGTCATGTTAAAAATCGATATTTTTTCTTCTTTTGTCCAATTTTTCCCACGCTCCGTTTATTTGCCATTTTTTTAAAAATGTAATCTTATTTTTTCTTCACTTTACAATTTCACTGCTCTCACCTCACAACTGTCAAATCTGTTGTTATTTTACAGGTTATTTGTACTTAGTAGTACTCTAAACTGTATTAACAGATCTTTCATTTCATGCTAACATATTTATTTTTGTATATATCTATCCTTTTCATTCAACGTTTTCACTAATAGTACATAGTCATATATACTACTAGTTAAATTAAAATATACTGTATTTTAGATAAAAATAAACTTCGGAATAAGGATAGAGTTTACGATTCCAGCTTACTGATTGGTCTAAACGCAAACGAGGTTTACAATAGCAATATGTAAAGCAGGTATATCATTTATTCCATTTTGATTTTATAATCTATTTAACAACTTTAAGTAACTGTTTATTTACTAAATAATTAAAAATGATCAAATTTTGATGTTTCGAGCTGTGAAGTATGTCATACACGAAACACAATTAATTCATAAGTTTTATGTGTGTAAAACAGGCTGGCTCAGCAGCGCCACCAAGTCTATTATCTGAAATACATTATAGTAGTGGAATTATGAGCACCAGTATCACTAGTTTTATACTAATCTATTTTAGTAAGTAACTCCTAACAGAGGATTATGATTTTGACCTCACACGCAAGAAAGAATGCGACGATGTAGAAGTTGAGATGGAAGATCGGATTACAAACAAACCACGCCATTATTAAAGTTCTGTCTTCCTTCACTTGTGTTTTGACATTTGAGTTTTACATGTGATTCAATGTCTTCGGTAAGCTTAAAGAATTTCACATTTGTCGTGTATTCTTTGTAATTATAGCGGGAGTCACTGTTGCAAAGACCATACACTCGCTTGATACTTGGCACCATCTTGCAACTGTCACCATGACAGCGATTTGTTTGTCATCTAGCAACAGAGTGAAACGAGTCACAAGTGTAGTACAAGGAAAATACCAATAGATGGCAGCCCGAAAATATACCTCTGTATTATCCTCCATTGTAAAATTTAGTAAAAAGTTATGAGCTTGGCTCAAAATTATTTTTGTTTTTTTTACTATTTTGTTAGACCATAGCAAACTTATAGTGAATGAGTTAATTTAACCTTTAAAAGACTTTGAAATGTCAAACGAGCGTCAAACATAACCTTTAATTATTTAATTATTCTTTATTTGTGTTTATATATTGTGCCAGAACCATGAAAAGTCATGATTACACACAATAATATCTGTGTATTCTTACAAAATTTTGTACCTTGTAATACGTACTTAGGAGAGTATCTGCCTGCTGCCATCTACGTTCAGCTTTGCGCTAAGGGTCACATTGACTTGACTGATAAAAACTAAGATTAACCCTGTCTCTGTGGGAGATTTACTTACCGACCGGTCAAAATAGAATGAGCAAAAAAATAAAAAAATATTATTGGTAAATTCAACTATAAATAAGTTTTTGGAAAATTTGTACAACATTATATATAAGTTTGACAAAATCTCGAATATTTAATAACGCCTCTGGACCTGTGCTAAATAAAATATTTTAAAATTTCAGTAGACCATATTACTATCTCAATGCGCATGCTCAGAATGCACCAATCATATGCTTGTGAGTACAGCGTAATTGAAACCAATGTTATCTTATGGGAAAAATTATATTTTTAAAGCAAAATATTATTTTATGTAGACGTAAATGAACGATAATTTTTTTCTTGCAAGTTTCATTTTATGTTTAACTACTGGAATAAATATTTAAATTTAAAAATTTTAAGAGCCTCTTTACCCTTTTGTCACTGACAGATAACCCCAAACTAATGTTTTGTTGTTGTGATTCTTTTGTAAAGTGCGAAATATATTTTCTTAATTATGCCTGTTTGTTTACTATTGTTGCTTTCCGGATTGTGATTTGAATCCATTAATTAAAAAGGAATATCTTTTCCTATTTTTCCTAAGAATAATACAGAGAAAATAAGTTAGTATTGCCAACTTAATTGGAAATATTAAAAAATAGTTTGTCACCCTGGCACGATTTTTTCATTTCATTAATCCCCCGGCAGAGGCGCTATAGTTAATAATATGGTCTATTCGGTTCTGTAGAAATTGCCTGCTTTGTAAAAGCCACTTCACTGTAAATTGAAAGAGACTATGCTCATTTATCACTATCATGTATACATACATAAGAATTGAGTTGTTTTTTATGTTGTTAAAAACTAAAATTACCAGTTGTTTGTGTAACATTTAACATTAACATTGGTGTTAGTTTTGAAATACTTTGATAACTATTTTTTCGATAGTCAGGGACATATTCCTGCTGATATTTTCATTGAAGTACCACGCCTTCTTGTACTTTTCTTGTCATTTACTGACCTATTTTATCATTGTTTTTATTAATTATGTTATTTTAATTAAAATGCTTTACCAGGGTTTACATGAAGTATGTTTATTTTTCTGTAAATAATTAATTTTCTGCAAATTACTTTGTAAGTGTATTTTTTTCCTTTTATCTACATTTACATTCCTGTAAAAAAATATGTAAGCAATAGATTAAGTAGAGTGTTTATTATTGATAAGTTTTGAATAAATTTTAGTTCAGCTAACCATTAGAAATGAATTTAGATCTTTGAACGAGATTTTATATTTACGTATGTATGTATATATGTGTACGTTGCTCCACCTGTCTTGCTCAGTATTTTTTTTTCTTGTTTGACTGACAAATTTAGGACACACAAACAATAAGGATAACATGATTTAATTATGGTTTTCTTGCTAAATATTTAATTGCTGTTAAATTACTAAGCACTTTTCGACATTTATAAGGCGAACATACTTTGACATTTTGTGTTGTTTTATAATTACATGTTTTGTAATATTTAAACCTCGATTTAAACTTTGAAATTAAATTCACACAAGAATGGTTCGTTTTATAATGAGAGTTTCCAAGATATTATTATTATTTTATTTTATACTTCTATGTAAATCTTTTTAAAAAAATTATATTCTGTTCTATTTAAGCAATTCAGCAGATGGCGTTCACATCAGCGCCAATTTTAACTAGCCGAAATTACATTGGGTAAACTTGTCTATTGTCTCCAATTTCAGCCAATCAGAGAGGTCAAAACTATTCCCTAATGGCTTAAATGGAACAAGGTACAGATAATTTTTGGAACTGCAATTGTCATTCGCTTAAGATATTATTTCAAACAAAAATGATATTTATGTTAAAGGAACAGTAAGATTATTTTTTCTTGTGAGGTAATTTTTAATTTTATTAAATTTTTAAAAAATACGTTAAAATAATGATTTTGTGTTTTATTATCAGTTATGTTGGTAGCGCTTCCCGGTTAAAATTTTAACTTCACAGATGAAAATTTGTTGTTGACTTGACAGCAATTTGTGGTTAGGTATATGTCATTTATCTGTCAGATTTGAAAGCAACCAATCAATCACATCACTCTAATAAATGAAAAGCGCCAAAAACAGTGCGTTTATAGATCTTAACGAAGTGTTTTCAGTGCTTTTATAGATTCATAAAGGCACCGAAATAAAAAATGTGATGTGGCCATCACAATACCTCCCACCGTTTAATTTTTATTAATTCAAATATACATATGCTGGAAACTGTATTAAGTTCCATTCCATATAACTATGGTTCTATTTACTGTTTTCTTTTTAAAACGTTACAATTATTAAATTGAAATGATTAGGTTTTTGACAGTGACATTTATCTGTCAGTTACATACATTTGAGATATGAACTGCGAAACCAATGAGTTGTGTTCGCTGTTTGTTTAAAGCGTAGGCTCCGAGATTTAAATTATAGATAATTTTATAAATTTATCCATAAAATATATAGAAAAAATATTGATGCAAACCTGCACAAAATTTAATAATCTTTAATTTTTATAATAACATAAATTTCGAAAAAATAACATTCATAGATATTTTTCGGAGATAAACTATTGTGAGCTTCAAGTAAAGTGCCATTTCCGGTTATCTGATTTACACCAAAATGTAATGGATTCTTTCCATATTAGAATAATGCAGAAATACAAGGTATCAATTTTTTTTAACGATAGTATTTGAGTTAGAGCGTAAACAGGAACCACACATGTTGAAAATGTTAAAATTGGATTCTAGGGACCTTAAAACATGGTCATATATCAAAATCTCGATATGCGATTTTTAGCACGATCCCTATACCTCCCTTACCAAGGGTAGCGGGAGGTAAAAAAGAAATCTGATGTGGGCAACACGATACCTCCCGCCATTTAATTTTTATAAATTCGAATTTACATACTTACATATTTATTTATGCTTAAAACTGTATTAAGTACCATTCCATATAAATAAGGTTCTATTTACTATTTTCTTTTTAATACGTTACTATTATTAATATGAAATGATTAGTTCTTTGATAGTGACATTTATTTGTCAGTTGCATACATTTGAGATATGAATTGTGTAACGTGTATAACCAAGGAGTTGTGTGTTGTCTCGAAAAAATAACATTTAAAGATATTTTCGGAGAAAAACTATTTTTAGCTTCAAGTAAAGTGGCATATCCGGTTATCTGATTTACACCAAAATCTAATGGCTTCTTTCCATATTAGAATAAGGCAGAAATACAAGGTTTTAATTTTTTTTGAATGATACTATTCAAGTTAGAGCGTAAACAGGAACCACACATGTTAAAAATGTTAAAATTGGATTCTAGGGACCTTAAAATGTGATCATTTACCAAAACCTCTTTAACCAAGGGCAGCGGGAGGTAAAAAAACAATATATTTATTTTTATGTACTCGTCTCGGTACTCGTATGTTGTTAATTATATTTTAAATACCATATATTTATTTGTTTTATATTTGTGATAAGCATTGCTTAATGTAAGCTAAAATTATAACAAATATTTTGTACTAAATTGTGAAATTTTATATCGTTTATTTGTGTATAATATTAGAATAAAATATCATTATCAATGCAATACAGTGAAACGTTAAAATAAACTGAATTAAATATTTTCATTACATAAGCTGCATTCTATTTCCTTGGAATACTAATTCTAAAATTATTCAATCTAAAAATCACACGTACTTAGTTTCTAAGAAGTGGTTAGTGCCCTTCAGAATACATAAAACACAAAAATAAATAACATATAAATTCCAAACAAGTTCTCAAACAAAAGCCAAACGTTTTCCATAACAAATTTTATTTATAACCAAAACAAACGGTGAAACATCTACACAGATGTGTTTTTGAAGAGAAAAAAAATATTCGGTATTTATATTTGTAAATACGTCACGGGACGTCATTTAGCTACGGATACGATTTGAACCTTTGTACTGTGGCTTCTAAATTGAAATATTTCACATTTAGTGCGTAAACCGAATGAGAAGGGAATGTTTACCTCTACCGGTGATGTCTCGCACCATTGCCAGATATCGCATTGTTGCGTTTGCTTCTCTTCTCGCTAAACCATTGGCGGGCGAGTGAATTTTTCCCAAGGGGCAACTGAATCTGAGATATCGGAGCTGTAATATTGAGCTATTCGGAATGGGCTACTTGCGTGCCATTTTTTTAGTTAATGTCTTTGAAGAGACGATAAAACTTGCTACCCATATTTTTTCTTTTGGCAAAATTTTCATTAATTGGCCAGAAAAAAAAATAATGAAATTTTAATATTTAAATTACCGCCGTGTATGACGTAGAATTACGCCAAACCAATGAATGGCCGTAAAGCAATAACATCGGTACGTCCTATAGCAACGGCATGTGCGGGTATTTAAACATGACAGATCATCTGTTCGACGTTTGAATATAGTTTGGAGGTTAATATTTTCGTTTGTTATTTTCATCTTGTACGAGTATAAACTAAGTTAAAATCCTTCAAAATCCTGCTTAACAAGTTGAAATACGCAATAAAAGTAACAGAAACCACGCAAATTGTAAATAATAAAGAAGAGAGACAGTGACAGAAAAATGAACTAATGTCAAAATCAAATTAAAACTCGCACGTTTTTATAGTGCCTTATTAAATTTGATTACAATAATAATACTCTTTACTTCAATTTATTATGACAGGATATATACTAAGCTACTTTGACTACAATACTGTCATAAACATGCTAAGTTAATATAAATATGTATGTAATATTGTTTTGTATTTCATTTGACATTAACGTTTTTTATTCTTACATAAAAGACCTTGATTATTATCTGAAACTAGTAAGATCTGTAATGATTTAAATGTTATGTTAGGTCTTGTTTGTAAATAGATTATTATATTAATTATTAATTGTTAAATTTACTAATTATGCTGAAGGTTACAATTTTTGAACGTATATACGAGTACAATATAATAGTAAAGGAAGTGTTTTGCTTGTTAGGTAAAAATATATTGTAATTGTAATTTATTGTATATATAATTAAAAACAAATTAAGTACATGTAAATAGAAAATAATAATATTAATAGTAGTAGTAGTGCTAATGATTATTTAATCAAATATACGTTATATGTAAAGTGGATAGACAGGAAATAGTAATTTTTTTATTGTTGTTTGGTCATTGAATATGAAATAACTTATATATAGTAAAAATGAACAAGCAGAAGACTCACGTCATCAACCTGAAAAAAACCTTATAAAATGAAGTATAACTTATAGAAATTATTGGGTGTTATTTATTTTTTAAAAAAGAGGGAATAAAAAATACTAGTATTAAGAAACGTATATATAAATTAAATTTACCTTCATATCAAAGTCAATCCTTATTACTTTTAGGAAATATAAAATTAGAAATAATTGTAGTTCATTTTCGTATCATAACGGTAGCACTACTGACAATGTCCATGTTTACATTGAATTTAAAATCTATCAAATATCGATCCTGTCCTTGTCACTTGATTGACAGGTGATTGTCAACTCATCTCATCCAGGCACAAGTGACTTGAATTAATAAAAATGATTGCAAATATCAAAGTAGTTATGTATTATTGTGTTGTTAAAAATATGTTGAACTATTGAACTGTCAATAAAATATATAAATAAAATAAATCGTTCTAGTTTCTTCTTAGTATTTTGTGAGTTGTTTCTTACGCTACAGAATTACTATAGTGCCCAATTACTGGATAAGCTAATTAGGCCGCAGCCTAGGGCGCACAGATTTTGGGGATGCACAATAAATAAATATAAAAAAGAAAATGATTATTTACAAAAATAGTATAGTTTTGTTATTAATTATTTTAATTACTTACATGCATGTATTGTATACAGTAAGTTATGCAACACGCATTACATTTTCTAGAATAAATTAGTACCCCATGTATACGTAGTAATAAGTGACGTCATTATCTAGTAATATTTATTGATGACGTGAGTCTTCTGCTTGTTCATTTTTACTGTAGCAAATAAGCTTCATGTTTATAGTAAACGTAAGGTAAATATTTTCTCCAGCACTATTTTGGAAACTACACATTCCACAACTAAAAATTATGTTGGAATCAATATTATTCCAACAAACCGTGTGGTATAGTTCCACACGACTTTCAACTAATTAGAATCTGTTTAGCCGCATATTAGCGCGGAATATCAAATTTATCTTGGTTCGGTTACTATGATTATGACTCTTAGTTTTATATTTATTTATTTCTGAAATCGCGTTTGACATCTTAAAGTTTTGGACACTTTTGGAGTTTTCTGTTAACTTTTACAGATTTTTGGATATCTAGAGCAGTAAGTTTATCTAAATAATAATATATTACTTAGAAAATTAACTAAATAACATTTTATAGAGAAAAATGTGTAGTGGCAATGAAGATATAATATGGAATGTACGCCATCGGAAATAAGGGAACTTGCTAATGATTCAGTGGGCCAGTTATTACGAAAAAAGGCAAAAGAAAGATATAAATGCTGTTATTATAAGCAATTTATTTGATGGTTATGATAATAGACCTTTTCAATTTAAAGAGATAGAAGATATGTGCAATGTGGATCTGCGCATAGTAAGAAAAATTGAATTCTATGGCGTTTGTTTCTAAAAAATTTAGACGTAAAATGTGAGAATATCTCAGATAACTTTAAAAAATCTTATCGAAATAAGTTACAAAAGCTTTTATTGAAGTTAAAATGTCTAACGATGCAAATTTTCACTGAGAATACTGGTATTTTAATGACTGCAATATTTTTGACGTTTCGTTTGACAGCCCAACTGGCAGGTGTTCGCACCATTTTATTACTATTTGCAGCGATAGAAAGAGATAGTCATTAAATTGAAAAGGTCCATTGTTATAATCAATCAATCAATCAACATTTTTTTGTATAATTTCTAAAATTTTGTTGGAGAAAGTATAGTCTGCAACACGTTTGGAATGGCATAATCCACAATCGCAAACATTTTGCTTGTGTGGAATATGGGCCATTCCATTACTTATTGTAGAACATACTATTCTTTTAAGAATAAATTAAATGTTACTATATTAAAAATACAAAGGCTACACAGGGTATAACAGAAATAAATACTCGTACATTAAATTTAACCAGTAACAGAACTCGTCGAGAGCAACAATATTTCGTAGTAACTTTTTTAATATTAGTCAAATATTGACAATAACATTTGCTGCTGGTACTAAATTTTAGTAATCAACAAAGTTTTTTTTTACCGTATATAAAATGGATAAATGCTGTATAGAAAAAATGACATCTAAAAAAAATGTCGTGTTTAAATTTTTTTATTTTTTGAAAAGTCGCATACCTAAATTGAAAATGATTAACTGCCCGAGTTTTGCGGACATGATCTATATGCAACTGAATAATGTCACTATCGAAATTTGTGTGTGAAAATATTTGTCACTCAAAATATGAATAAAGTATGTGGTGTGGTGTGATGTATTTATTTATTTTGAGGCAGACGGTTTATTTATATTTTGGATTCATTCTTCTGTTTTAATGGCACGTGTTATAGTTTTCAAGGCTGAAATACTTACGAGTACTATATACTCCGTGTATAGCGTGTAATATCAAACTTACTTTTTTAAATTTGCAATTGTAATCAACGTCTGCTGTCACACCTCTTATCAATAAAGATTGTATCTGCATCAGAATAAATCAGTTCTGGAACAAGTACTTTGGTAGGTACCGTAAAAATGATATACAGGTTGTACCGCTAAAAAGCTAAAATAGGGATATTCCATTCTTTTTACCTCCCGCTACCCTTGGTAACCGGAAATGGCACTTTACTAGAAGCTCAAAATAGTTTTTCTTCGAAAAATACCTTTAAATGTTATTTTTTCGACATTAATTTTATTATAACAATTAAAGATTATAAAATTTTCTACAGATTTGAATTAATACTTTTTCTATATATTTTATGGATAAATTAATAAAATTATCTTTAATTTAAATACCAGAGCCTCCGCTTTAAACAAACAAAACGCAGTTATTCAAATGTATGTAACTGACAGATAAATGTCACTATCAAAAAACTAATCACTTCAAAATAATATTAGTAACGTTTTGAAAAGAAAAAAGTGAATAGAACAATAGAAAAGGAATTCAATACAGTTTCCAGCATAAGTAAATATGTAGGTATGTATTTAGATTAATAAAAATTAACGATTGACAAAAATGTTGAAGCTAATCCTCATTTCTGGATTAGTGAATTCTATTCTATGCCGGTATTTAAAATTTAATCTTCATTTTATTATAGCTCCGGTGACTCAATGGTTAGAGCAACGCTTCGTTAGAGTAAAATTCGCTAATCCAAAAATAAGGATAAACTTTTTTGTGACGGGCTGTAAATTGTGACAAGGCGATGGTAAGCGCAATAACAGATAAATAAATTTTTATAAACTCTTCTAAATTATAGTTTCGATAATCATATTTTAACTCTGTTTATCTGTTTAAGTTATAAATGTCAAAATATGATAGTCACGACATTTATTTGTTTATCATTAGTCTAGAAATTATTATGTATACGTGCGTGACTTTGGATGCACTAGCCAATGCACCCCGTACCCCTAAGATAATCCTGTCCTGAAGATAGCGTTTTGTTTTTAAAGATAGTCGAGTTTAGATAGTGATGGGGTAAAGATTAGAGAGCCATGGGGTTCGTCGCGTCGGGCAGACGTGTCTTGTTTTTGAACATGTAGTGTTTTAGTTTTGGGGCGATGGCCGCCCCCTGGGTTACGGAATGTAACATATTAGTAATGGCTTAGTTATGTTTAGTTTAATCCATAGTTAATAATAAGTTATAATAATCATGTAAATAAAACTTTAGTTAATTAGTTAAAAGTAAATCATCAAGTTGTGTTCATATCATAACGTAAGTGTTCATCAGTGTAAAGTTAAAGTGTGTGTGCTCTTCCTTATCACCAGTCATTAAGAGTCAGTGTATCATCGTTGGGAGTAAACAGTAATCAGCAGTATTATCATCATTCTACTCCGCACCCCTCTCGTGTTACAAAATGGCGCGAGGAATTGTGTTGGCCACACCAGATTTTTATTTACCATGTGCCGACACGTCGTCTAAAATTGTATTTTCAACAATATACAATTAAAACAACGTATGAAACTTCAATCCAATAAAATTCCTATCAAAAAAATATTATATTTTAAAAATATTTTGGTGCAAAATAATTTAAAATTAATCATATTTTCATAATATGATATCTTTTTTTTAGTACCGGACCCCATTATCCTCGTATGAATGAAACTTCGTTTGCTTCACCCACATTCATACTTCCTACATCCATTTCTTACAATTTCATCTTCCCTGACCCTTGTAGACGTACGCCCCTGCCTGTTGCATCACCACCTTGTTGCAAAGAATTGGCCAACGTCCGCTACTAACAATAGGTTGACCGTGTGCATGACTCCGCAGCCTCTAGACGCCGGCAATCGTGGCTTGGCTTGACTTGGTGCTCTACGTCCTGTCGCTGTCGGTGTCCGTACTCGGTTCTTGACCCTGCACTGCGCATGTGTCGCACTCTGCCAGGGAATCACGGACACAGGGTTGCCAACGCAACGGTCATTCAGGGTTTCTCGGTTTCTATGTGAGTGGGAAGCGTCGAGTGGAAGTTTCCTCACACCTCAATGAATTGTTTACGGAATAGGAATTGGTAGTTTGGGTTAGGTTGGGTTGGGGTTGGGTGTGGCTCCTACTGCTGGATATATTTATAGAAAGGAGTTACCTAGGGGAAGTAATTTTATGTTGTCATAGATACGTATCACTTGATATTTCAAGAACACTCACATGTAGAATATGAAAAGTGATACGTATATAATTTATAGTATACACAAAAATTGTTTAATAATCGAATATTATTAAGTTCCCCCAAAACTCTAAAATTAAGCGATTATAAAAACTTTATACCTATTTACAGAGCTGGGCAAAGTACCGGAAATAAGTACTTGAAGTACAAGTACCAAGTACCTTAATGTTTCTAAATGTACTTGAAGTACAAGTACTTTTTTAGTTTCTAAAGTACTTGAAAGTACCAAGTACTTGTAAATTTGGGTGCAAGTACTTTTTCAGATAATTAATATTTTTCTGATTATATGGACCTTGAAAGGTGATTATTGACAAAAATTTCAATACCGATATTTAATGGATTATTTTAAACAAGAGTTCCTCGCTGGGACTGCCGTATCACCTAGCGACCGCTTGACGTAAAATTGACGTCATATGATCGCCAAGCGATACAGGAAGCTGTACCGAGATGTTAGAATGACGTCATTTTCACGTCATGCGACCGCCAGGCGATACGGCAAAGTCCCAGCACTGTAGTTAAGTAATATAAACATTATATGTATATGCAGATTAGGATTAATTTATTACCCCAAAAAATTTGCAAATTTATCTTTACATTCATATTATCGCTGAAAATATATGTATTAATGAAATTCACATAATTATGTGCTACAGGAATAACACCACACCCCTGCAAAAGAAACACTGACAGACAAACAATTCTCATAACATTGTTAACTTTTAAATTATTCATTGCACTTCAAGTACATTTAAAGTAATTCAATTACATTTAAAATACTTCAAGTACATTTAAAATACTTCAAGTAGTTTTAAATG